>CM075670.1:198412500-199037500 GCA_037962975.1 Clitoria ternatea
ATCTCCATGAAGAATCTTGGGAGTACAACTGGAACGGCAACCCAATGGCATCAGAGTCGCGCCTGATAGCCGGGTGAGACGATGCAATTCTAGTGTACTTTGACTAAATGACGGAGTGTAACTATGATCGTAGGGATCCAAGTTCCAAAAATATTTAAACCAATGATGAGAACCAATGAGTTCATTTGTACCATATGGAACTTGGGCGGACCCTGATCGCTCTAGATGAATGGAATGGAGATATTCCAAAGAATGAGAAGAAGATGAAATGATTTCTTGGGCCCACATGCATCATGAGACTTAATCAAAGATAAATCATAATAAATTCAATTCATGCATTTTCATGACGACATGCTTGATTGTTATAAATATGCTAATTGTATGAACTATGTGATATTATTTGTTAACTGGATTATGTCCGCACCGGATTAACCAATCAGGGTCTTGGGTTATACTCACCCTTACTGTTGATAATTTTCAGAGGAATTAGGAAATCAAGAACCTGAGTATGAAGAACAGCAATATGCTGAACCAAATGAGAACGCTCCTTAAATAGAATATAAGTATCTGAATATTGACGGATGACTGTATAATATTTAAGGGTGCCTGCGTGCCCCATTCTGTTAAGAGTACGATTACTTGCAGTTTGTGAATGACTATGTGATCTATATAATATTGCTTCCACTGATATGCCATTATTAAAAAAAAATATATATTCACTTTTTCTAAAAACTGTTAACACTCTCAGTTAAATAGGATGAACCTACAGAAGGATTTGTCTTATCTAACCGAGGGTGTTACATTGGTGGTATCAGAGCATAGTCGATTCATCAAGCTTGGGGAGTGGACCATTAGGTTTCCACGTAATCTGATAGAAATATTGAACAGTCCATAACACTCCTAAGACTAAATATCCTATGTGGAATGCTCCACATAACGCATACCCTGAATCTATTTGTTGATATTCTTTCAGCAAATTCCTAATGGCACGCCAAAATAACAATCATGTGATAGAGAATCTTCTTACCAGAATTGTGGAGGTAATAGAACGCCAAGAGTTACCTCATTCTTCTACTAGGCAAAACCAAGGATTAGCTGACTTCCAGAGGAATAATCCTACGCAGTTCAAAGGAGGCTTCAATCCAGAAGGAGCACAACTATGGATTGAAAACCTTGAAAATTTTTTTTGCCGCTATGCGATGTTCTGATGAGGATTGTGTAACCTTTGCTGTCTTCATGTTGGTTGGAGAAGCAGAACATTGATGGACTCATGCTAGAGTCAGACTAGCTACTGATGGGCATATCATTACTTGGGGACGATTCAGGACAGAATTTCTTGCTAAATATTTCCCTGAAGACATAAGGAGACAGAAGGAGCAGGAATTCTTCAATCTGAAACAAGGTAATATGACTGTTAGGGAGTACGCTGCTAAATTTGATGAATTGGCAAAATGTTGTCCCTACTATACCCACATGGGAGAAGCGTCAAGATGTGCAAAGTTCGAAGCAGGGCTACGACATGAGATTTGTCAAGCCATATGTTGTCAACAAATTACACAATTCACTACTTTGGTTGACAGATGCCGCATATTTGAGAACACCTCTAATCTTCGATGACCTAGAGCGTCTAATCATGGGCCAGAATGACGTATGCCAGATCAACAGCAAAGAAGGGATTTTCGAGCAGATCGGCCATATTTCCGACCTTTCAACTCAGCTAACCGAATTCCTCCTAGAGGTCAGGAGAACTAAAGCGGTAAAAACTGCACAATTTGTGGACGGATTGGACGTCGTGATGCTGACTGTTGGTATAGAAATAAAAATAACCAACAACAAGTAACTCAAGGACAGGCAGTACGACCAACAGGTCAAGGAAGTGGAGGATCTACTGCAAATACCTCTACCAACAATGTCCCAAGGATGCAAAATATTCACCGCGGCAACAATTTCAATCAGAACAATAATCCTAAAAGGCCCGGAAATAACTCTACTGGAAGACCAGGAGGAAATGCTAGAGTTTTTACCATGAATGGTGCGAAAGTATCACAAGAGAACGATCTTGTGCAAGGTACATGCTTTATAGGAAGTACTCTATTAAATGTATTATATGATTCTGGAGCCACTCATTCTTTCATATCTGAGGATTATGTAAAACATTTAAAGCTTCCTACAACCTCTCTGCCTAATAAGATGATTGTCACGACTGCTGCAAATAAGACCCAGTTAGAATCTGAGTATTGGACCAAGTATCTCCAATTGAGATACCAATTGGTCAGGGCTATTAAGAATACGATTGAGAATCTGAATCTACATTCGGAATAATTTTTGGAGTTAGTATTAAGCTCGAATAGAAATCCTAGTATTAAGCTCGAACAGAAATCCTGTTTGTTATAAAACGAGAAACGTTTTAATGATGGATCAAGATATCATTTATTTCCCTATTCTCCCTTCATTTTCGTGTACATTCTAGGACTTGGGATAGCTTGGAGCTTAAGGTAAAATTCTTTACTCTTTTGATATTTTTGGCCTTAGGTTTTGATTTCTATATGGCTAGGAAAATGCCTTATGAATGGATTTAGGAATAGGAACCATTTTCATGCAAAACCCAAAGATGGGATGTATTTATGTGTGTTTTAGGATGGATGTGAAGTGGTATATGAAAATTTCAGGATTAGAGATGGAAGATAATGGTTGTTAATGGTGATAGTTTGATCTTAGAGGAACCCTAACTCTAGGATTTGAAGAAAATGAATAATAAATGCTATGTGAGATGATTCTTAGCACAAACCCATGGAATGTATATGTAGGTGTTGTTAATGATGGAGGTTGATGGTTATTAAAAATCATCATTGAATTTTGATGAAAAATCCTAAGTGTAGTGATTTGAGGATTTTAACTAAGTTGATGACTTTGAATACTCTAGAATGATTATATATGAGGAAATTAATATTTGAGGCATTAGGTGTTGATTATTGAGGATTGGGAAAGGAGTGTATATAAGTAAGTAGGTAGTTGGAGGAATTAATTTAGACTATTGATGTTCATGATGATAGTTGCAAGACATTGATAGTAGATTAAGGAAACAATTGATAGTGAATTAAGATACTTGAGTTAATAAATAGGTATGTTATTTTGAAATAGTTGATGATCTTAGACGAAACCAAGAGACTTATAATGAGTTTGAATCAATTTTGGTGATGGTCGAATGATTTATGATGAATTGGAGGTCTTAAGGCTAAGGAAATCATAGCATTGTTTTGTTAGGTATGGATAGCCCTTTAAGATTTAAGAGAATCTTGATCTTGAGAGAGAAATTTCCGAAGCATAACATGAGCATACAACTTGGAATCAGACAAGTCTAGGACTTGATGATAAGTTTTGGGGGACGATGTCCTATGATGGTATATTAATAGCATATATAAGTATGATTATGATAGAATTGTATTCAGGACGATGATGCAGAACAATTTCACCTTTTGAATTTCGGGACGAAATTCCTAAAAAGGGGGGAGAATGTAACATCCCTGTTTTTAGTAGTAGTCTTATTCGGTAAATTTTGAAGTATGGAAGGTTAGTAAGTAAGAATAAGTCAATATATACCCTATTGATGGTCTGTGGTATCTAAGAAATGTCAATTTTGTGCATAATAATGGAAATTTATATGGATCATTAGTGAAATTATGCAAAAACCGAGTGAAAAGGACTCTGTTCCGAGTAACAGAGAGGAATTCCGAGTGAAGAAATGAAATTCCGAGTGAAGGAATGAAATTCCGAGTGAAGGAGTGAAATTCCGAGTCAAAACACCCTAGAAAGGCTCGGTTCCGAGTCAAATACTTCCTTTTCTGAAGGAAATTACTCTGATTGGGGCATTCCGAGTAAAAGAATGCTTAAATACTCATGTTTATGTTGATTTGATGCTTCCTACCGACTGGAGTGTGTTATGGAATCAATTGGGAAGGATTCCGAACGGTTTCATATGTAGTTGCTTAGGAAACCGAGTGGAAAATGGTAGAGGGAGCCAATTCCGAGTGAGATATACCCTACTGGACCAAAACCGAGTGAGACTCGTACGTTTAGGTCCTGTTCCGAGAGGTAATGGCTTAAATAAACATTAATTGGAAATATAGTTGAAGAAGTTGGCCTAAACCGAGTGAACCAAGTGAATGAAGACTCGGATTTCTGAGTGAAGACTCTGAAAAAGAGAGGACTCGGTCTGGACAGGTGTTACCGAGTGAGAAACTGAGTACATGAGTCGGTTTCAAAGGAATTCCGAGCGAAGAATTGAAGCCTCACTCAAGCGAGCCTTGCATTTGTTGACTCGGAAGTGAGAATTCCAGTCGGTATAGTGGTTAACCGAGTGGAATTTTCACTCGGTATTCAGTGTCAGTAGTGCGTATTGACTCCAATTTTGTCTTTTAATGATTATTTAATTCAATAATGCGCATTATAGATAGTGGACGACCAGAAATGGGCACTGACTCAGCCTATCCTCTTAATTAATTCCCACCGACCCTCCATTATCACTCCACTAACAGCCACTCAGAAAAGCTGTCCCCCATTCCACTCACTCTCTCCCTATTTAAACCAACTCAAGGATTCTCAGAACCCACACACACGACACAAACACCCCTTCATCATTTTCCTTTCCAGCAAGCTTCTGTCTCTCTCTTTCCTCTTCTGTTTCACTCGGAATTCGTGCAGGACAGTGAAAGGGAACTTCTTCTTCTCCTCCAGGAGCTCCATAAAGGTAAGGGGGTATATTCTTGGGTGCTCTGTGGGAAAACCGAGTGAAGGAAAGGGTTAAGGAACTTGTTCCTCACCTTTCCAGGACAGATTCAGTGTTGTGTGAATTAAATGCCTTAATTGTTATTATTTGTATTTATATATATATATATTTGTTATTAAATGCATATAATCAGTGATGAATTGTGAAATGATATGTACTGTATTGGACTGAAAATACTAAGAATCATGGGTACCGTGTGATTTCCAGTGAAAAATTATGAATAGAAGATGGATTTAATGATAACAGGTTCTGTTTTATGTTAATCCGACCGGTTCTACATCTATAACAACTCGGTTTTGCTTAATTTCAATCGGATTCAACCTTAACTGAATGTATTTTATTCTGATAGAACAATTCTTCACTCGGTAAACAACCTAATTTCACTCAGAGAACATTTCCTAGTATATTTTCACTCGGACAGCATCTTCCCAGTTTTATTTTACTCGGAAAACAGTTTTGTTTCACTTATAAAACCCCTTTTCAGTGATTTAACTCGGTAAACACCTTAATTTCACTCAGAAAAACTTATCAGTGTGATTCTACTCGGATTTATAATCATTTCATGTATAAAACTTCTTTCAGTCGGAATTTACTCAAGAATTAATTAATTTCACTCAGAAAAATTTATCAGTGTGATTCTACTCGGATTTATAATCATTTCACGTATAAAACTTCTTTCAGTCGGAATTTACTCAAGAATTAATTAATTTCACTCAGAAAACTCCTCTTTGACTGATACCACTCGGAATTATATTCTATTCCACTTAGAGACTCATTTTCACTCGGATTTGCAAACAATTCTACTCAGGAAACCATTTTTATACTGATTTCACACAGAATCATGTTTTTAATTCACTCAGAAACTTATTTCACTCAGAATTTAAGTTATTTCTTTAAGAAAACTCTTTTCAGTTTCTGTTTCACTTGGAAAACATATTAATTTCATTTAGAAAACTCTGCTCAGCTTTATTTCACTCAGATTCATAGCTATCTCATGCGGAAAACTCATTTTCACTCGGATTCAAGCTGTTCCAGTCGGAAAACAGCATTCCAGTTCATTTTCACTCGGACCCAAACTTATTTCAGTCGGAAAATAGCTTTCCAGTGTCATTTCACTCAGATTTTTAGCCAGATCGCTTGGAGAACCCTTCTCTGTATGATTCCACTCGGAATCATACTTATTTCACTCGGATTTACCCCTGTTCCACTCGGAAAACTCTGTTTTTAGTGTTTTTCGCTTGAATTTTCAATTGGAAACTAATCTTTACTACTTTTTAAGTTATTGGTAAGTTATAATTATCATTCTTATTCTATTTTTATTATTATTTATTATCAAACTTAATATTGTTATTATTATTATTAGTTTTATTATTATTATACATTGTTAACATCTTAATTATGCGTAATTACATAAAGAATATATTATTTTACTCTTTATGGAAAATATAATTTTAACCAAGATATAATAGGTATATTTCTAAAATAATAAACGAATATCTTACAATGTTTAAACAATTGATGGAATTCAAAGAATTTGGGAATGATATGATGAGACTGGAAACACATAAGATACCCAAGGAATCAATTGATAAAATAAATGCATTTCGCATCATGAAAATATTTTTGAAGAAGAAAAACCTCTAGAGCATACACTTGGTACAGTGGAGGACACTCACGTTCGATCTCCATGAAGAATCTTGGGAGTACAACTGGAACGGCAACCCAATGGCATCAGAGTCGCGCCTGATAGCCGGGTGAGACGATGCAATTCTAGTGTACTTTGACTAAATGACGGAGTGTAACTATGATCGTAGGGATCCAAGTTCCAAAAATATTTAAACCAATGATGAGAACCAATGAGTTCATTTGTACCATATGGAACTTGGGCGGACCCTGATCGCTCTAGATGAATGGAATGGAGATATTCCAAAGAATGAGAAGAAGATGAAATGATTTCTTGGGCCCACATGCATCATGAGACTTAATCAAAGATAAATCATAATAAATTCAATTCATGCATTTTCATGACGACATGCTTGATTGTTATAAATATGCTAATTGTATGAACTATGTGATATTATTTGTTAACTGGATTATGTCCGCACCGGATTAACCAATCAGGGTCTTGGGTTATACTCACCCTTACTGTTGACAATTTTCAGAGGAATTAGGAAATCAAGAACCTGAGTATGAAGAACAGCAATATGCTGAACCAAATGAGAACGCTCCTTAAATAGAATATAAGTATCTGAATATTGACGGATGACTGTATAATATTTAAGGGTGCCTGCATGCCCCATTCTATTAAGAGTACGATTACTTGTAGTTTGTGAATGACTATGTGATCTATATAATATTGCTTCCACTGATATGCCATTATTAAAAAAAAAATATATATTCACTTTTTCTAAAAACTGTTAACACTCTCAGTTAAATAGGATGAACCTACAGAAGGATTTGTCTTATCTAACCGAGGGTGTTACAAAACACATGTTTATGCATTAATATCATGTTAGTATTTTATTTCTCATGCCTAATGTTTATTTCTATTAAGGAAGATATGATTTGTATGTGTTTGGGATACCTAGCAGATTTCATAATTGAAATGCCTACTAGATTCTTCTTCTAAAGATAAAGTTTATTCTAGTTGTTGTAAAGCCAATTCTTAATGCAAATCTTAACATTGGGATGTCAAGGGATTGAAATTTGATGTTAGGGTTTAAAATCTATTCATTAAGGGATTAAGTTTAATGACTTTTATGCCATATTAACTTAATTTAATGCCTACCATACATAATAAGATTTAAAAGGAATGAATAGAATGAGGAATCTGATCCCAACATTTTTTTATTAATGGTCAACTTTGTTTTATTGCTTTTCTCACTTGATCTCAATCAATTTCCAAACAACCAACTTATGAACAAGCCTTGGACATAATGAAGATATATTTATTATGATTTAAGGGTAATTATTATTTTATTACTGAATATCCAGCAAGTCCCTGTGAATACGATAACTCAAATACTTATCAAAATTACAATCAATTTGGTACATTAGCCAACAAACCAATAAGTGTCTAGCGTTGGTGTCGGGGACTTACGTCTAAATATTTGGCAATGGGAAATTGTTTGCTTTTTTATCACATACCTTCGTTTATATTTTTCCTTTTTATTCAATTTATTGTGTTATTGATTTGTGGCTTGCTCGTGTATCAAGCAAGTTCCAAGCTTAATAAGGAGCCAGTGGCTTTGGAATCAAGTCAACCATGCTCTAAATTATTTAATCCATTTAATACATTGGATTGGAAAGTAAAGACCTACAACCTCACCTTTAATCCTTTTATGATTTCTACAACACCTTGGGCTTCACAACTGAGCTGAAAGATATGGTATACATAAGGCTTTTTCCATTCACCTTACAAGGGTGTTCGGTATACGAAAGTTTTTTAAAATCTTAGGAATTATGTTTCCTAATAATTATCTTATATAAGAATTATATTTCTCTAGAATGTTATAACTATGTTTGGTATGATTAAAATGTTCCTAGAGAAATTACACCTATTTTTTGAATTTTGACCATTATTGAACTTTTGATAATTTTGGATGAGAATTCAATATGTAAAAGAAGTTTAAATAAGTTTATATGTGATGCATATTGGTATTTTTAATTGTAAAAAAACTTTCGGACAAGGGGGAATTAGGATTCTCACTTCCTTTGGTGGAAATTATTAATAAAAATAAATTCATAGGAATCTTGATTTCCCAAGAACACTTTTTAAAATGGTTACATCAAATGTAGAAATAGAAGATTCCCGAGTTACAATTCCTTAGAATCAAAAAAAGATCCACGTACCAAACACCTCCTACATGGAAGAGCCAAGGATTGGCTTAATACTTGCCCATCTCAAAGCAATGACACATGGGCAAATGACATGGATAAATTTATAGAAAGGTTCTTTTCACCCAACAAATATATGATGGCTAAGACAGCTATCAACTCCTTATCCCAACATGAAGGTGAGACCTTGGGTGAAGCTTTAGAGAGATATAAAGGTTTATTAAGGAGTTTCCCAAGCTACCATATAGATAAGTAGTGATAGATCCATATGTTTAGCAATGGGTTCAAGTTATATAGTAGATTTGTATTGGATAACTCAACTGGTTATTCTATCATAAATAAGACCTATGAAGATGCCACTTTCATCATTGTAGTTATGACAACTAGCGATCATCACCATTAAGGTGAAATGGGCCCAGCTTAGAAGAAAGGTAGTATCTTAAAATCAAGCATTGATGATGCTATATTGGCTTAAAACAAGATAATCACTCAACAAATGAAGAATTTGAACAAGAAAATGGAAAGGCTTCAGATGGCTTAATCTTCTCCTTTACATCAAGTCATGCAGTGCAACTTCTATTTGGTGATTACCCTTATGACCAATATGCTTATGAAGAGATTGGTTTTACAAAAGCCAAGCACATGGGGAACCCTTAAATACCTTACTCATGGTGGACCACCTTAATATCAATAACAACAACATGACAAGATTACTAGGTTGGAGGATATATTCACCTAATTCATAGGTCAAATCATCACTAATCAAAAGACTATTGATGCTTTCATAAAAAACTTAAAAGTCTAAGTTAGTAAACTAGCCAACCAAGTTGCTGGGAAAAATAACAACCCAACTCCAATGGCCAAACTGAGCCAAATCCCAAAAAGTATAGTAATGTTATTGTCACTAGAAGTGGAAAAATTCTTGAGGAAAATGTTGAAAAATATGAAGATGAAGGTGAGAATAAGTAAATAAATAAAGATGAAAAGAAAAATAAGGAAGAGAATAAGGAGAATAATAAACATATGAGTGAGAGAAGAAACAGTAAGGAAGAAAAATGAAAAGAAAAAGAAAAAGAGGAATTAAAAAAGAGAGTATTAGATTATAGGTAGAATTATTAAAGAACAAATTATCATAACCTCCAAGCCCCTCCAAAAAAGCTAAGGAGAATCAATTGAATAGATTTGTGAAGATATTGGAAGGTTTGGAAATCACTATCCCTTTTTTGGAAGCTTTGGAGCACATGTCTATTTACACCCACTTCATGAATGACTTCTTAACAAAGAAGCATAAGTGTGCTACGAAGGAGTCACCAACTGTGAAGGTGGGGTGTAGTGCCTTACTAAATAGGCCTATGCTAAAAATGTCAACAGACCTAGGCAATTTTACTTTGTTAATCTCTTGGGGAGGCCTAGACATAAAAAATTCTCTCCTTGATCTTAGGGCAAACATCAATTTGATGCCTCTCAAGCCTTTTTCAGAAATTAAGGGCCTAAAGTTATCATATACCATTGTGAAGCTTTAATTGGTGGATTAATCAATTAAATAACTTATCAGAGTTATGAAGGACTTGAAGGTGAAAGTAGACAATATGCCATTTTATATGAACTTTGTGGTTCTAGACATGAGGCAAGATATTGAAATCCCTCTCATTGTTGAAAGGCCTTTCATGAAGACCACCAAAGTCAATCTTGACATAGATAAAGGTGAAATTATTGTAAGATCTCAATAGAAGGAGTTGAATTTTAATGCATTTAAAGGCCTAACGCATGCTATGGAAGGTTAAGAATGCTTAAATGTTGAAGTAATACAAGAGACCTTACTTAAGAGAAAGATAGTTCAAGTACCAAAATCAAGGTTCAAGTCCTTTCTAGGGAACTTGAGACCTCAAAAGTTTGACCATTCTTGGTGAGACATCTTAGTTTAAATGGAGATTCAGAGATTAAGGACCCATTAAACAAATGAAGATGGATTGTGAAAGGGTAGGATTTGATGCCCTATGATTAAGCAATTTTTGTTGAGGGTAGTAATAAAGCATAATAAATATGTTTGTTTTAATGAAAAGTTATCAATTTTGATATCTTAAGTTTAGCTTAAAGACTAAATGTATGTTGGGTCCAACTTATTTGGAGTTTCTCTTCATATTCTAACGAAAAGTTGTCAATTTTGATATCTTAAACTTAGCTTAAAGACTAAATGTATGTTGGGTCCAAGTTATTTTGGAGTTTCTCTTCATCTTCTAACGAAAAGTTAAGCTACACAGTTTTTTTGAAAAATACTTATTAAGAAAGAAAGTTATTTTTTAGTGAATAATAATATAATAAGGAGCTTTTAATCAAAGACGACCGAGATTAACTTCTATCTTTTCCCTTCTTTTTAGTACATTTTCACCTCTCTTCTTTCCTCTTTTCTTACCGCCATTGTTTTATTTTAAAAGCAATTACTAAAATATCATTATTTTACATCCCCTTTCATAGATGTCCTAAATCAATAAACAAGGGTAAAAATAAAATCAAAGACTAAAAAATAAAGAATTAATGAAGAACAAAGTGATGATTTATCTTGGACCTAGATTAATTTTGTTAATTATCTACTAATCTATGATGAATTTCACAACTATGAGGAAAAACAAAATATTACTCTTAATGTTCTTGATCTAATTAATGAGTGCTTGAAAAACATCTAAGGACAAACTTCATTTTTTTTTTAAATCAAATACTCAAGAATCTTAGTCTAGAACAAACTTTTAAACATGTCAAACCATGCCTATAAATATAACCATGTTAGGTAACATATTGGACTTAAATATCATAATTAAGAAATAGGTCAACCCCAGACTTTGTAAATCTAATCTGACCTGACTTATTCTCATCCTTAAAAAATGTAATGAGTTTGTGATAAATCACAACATAAGTAGATTTGTTTACCATGTATAAAATTCTATACAATAAAAAGAACTGTTATTGATAAGTGGGTTGAAGTTGAACAATGACAAAACCTAGCTTGATTTTTTTCATGTATTGATTTCTTAGTAGGAAAAATCACATAAAAAGAACACAAACCTAGATAACTTTTACACAATACAGTATCAGTTGGCCTAAATTATTTGACTTAGACATTACCAACCTGCATGTACATACCCAAATCGAGATACTCCATCTTAATATCTCAATTTTCCAAACTTCACCCATACATGACTCACTAACACCTGAAAACTAAACTCCAAGTTCTTGACTAGGATCACACTCAAGGGTACCTTAGCCATAACCCATACATACTCGTCCTGTGAACTAACTCGTTGACTGTTAGGGAATCCCTAGTGCATGAGCAATGGAAATATAAGGATTCCCATAGGATTTGCAAAGCGCCGTGTTTCAAAGCATAAGACAAACATAAAAAAATATTGTGTTTTAGGATTACCTCTTGAAGAAAATTGAATCGAAGCAGTCATAGCCTCGTTCTTTAGGAGTCCACACGAGTACTCTCACCAGAAATGCTACACCTTCCAAATGCTAGTTTGACGGTGTGTAGTTTTTTTAACTTTTACGTATTTTGTGTCTCTTTTTTTTTTGTTAGCCACCTATGAGCATCTTATGCTCTATTTATAGGCTTAGGTTTGACCTAATTTGCTCTCTAAAGAGTGGGCTCCTTACTTATTCTAAATGAATTAGGCCCAATAGTTTTATTTTAATCCAACTAAAATAAAAAGCTATTTTCTGATGGGCTTACTCTATGTATGTGACCCTATAGGTAAAATACTCGGTTATATTAATAATAAACTATTTTATTATTAATATAAAATAAGAGCGGCATCTAGCAATGCATCATTATGTCCGAATATTATTTATTATCAACATAACCTATAAGTGATAATTATTTTATATGTTTGTTCCTTTTGTCATGATATCCTAATTGGGTCCAAGGCATAGTCACGTCATCCTAGAACGGTCTAATTTATTTTACTTGATACCGGAGTAGACTTTACTCGAATAAATATCCAATATTTATTCTTTCTACCATGGCCATACATTTCCTTAGTCTTACTCCCTCAAGTGGCCTATAGATATCATTCCTATCACATAGGAGAGACAGATCCCATCTACATCACTCACATCCCTCTACATAATTTGTTCATTGCCTAACCATAACCTTTATAGTCCTCTTGTTACAGAAGATGTTTGATTGTATTAAAAACACAAACTCCTTATGTAGGAATCGTAGTGACTTCAGGTCAAAGGACTATATATACCATTATCACATTGAGAATTGTTTATGACATTCATGTAATGATCCATACAACGTTCTCATGGTGGGTCTGTCCAGTACATCATTACTCTTAATGTGTACCCGTGTGAAGACTTGATATCATTTATATCCATGATCTATGAGATCAGATCATCAGTACACTCACACACTAGTCTTAATGTATTTACATATCCCCATGTAAATACTTGACTAGGGATATTTTAGGAATAACTCTTATATGACCTATTACTCCAAGGATAAATAAAGGTTGTTAAACTATTTAACAAAAAATGACTTATTCAAAATGATGCGTCCTATATAGGTTTTTAGTGTATATTTCCAACAATCTCCCACTTGTACTTAGAGCCGATAAGGTTAACTCCCAATGACGTCTACAGTGCCCTTATACTTTTACTACGTAAGCGGTTTTGTAATTTAACATTTGGAATGATTAAATGTAAATTGACTTCTTTTGTAATTTAACATAGCTAAATACTTAGATTTGTTAGTAGAACCAACGATTGTTTCTTGCTTTAAACCTTTCAAGCATACATCGCAACGATCTTGACAACACATATATTTTGATTGCAATCTTAAGTCTTTCAAATTAATCAAAACATTGGCATCGATGTAACCTTTACAACGAGCTCATCTTCCATTTATCTAGATCAAATCATTAGTCCTTCTTAAGTGTTTAAGGATACTCTTGATTATAGAATGAGAATATTATTAGTTCTAGAAGAATCATGTCTTCTACATGTATACTAGAACTATAATTGTACAGTTACTAACCTTTTTATAGTCACAAGATTTATCTTCATTCTTTAATGAAGATTCTAGCTTCTAAAAGCTTGCTTTAGTCCATAAATAGAAAATTTGCAGTTCACATACCTTCCTAGATGTTTCAAGCATAAAAGGCCTTTAGGTTGTGTCACATACACATCCTCAAGATGATTTCCATCTTGACATCTATCTACCATATCTCATAATGGTGGTATACTGCTATAATAAGCAGGATCTAAATGGTTTTTAAGCTAATTGAATTTTGTCAATCTTGCTTTTAAAGGTACTTTTATTACCATCCATGTTTAGTTTTCCTTTTGAAAACCCACTTGCATCCTATAGGTTTTACCCTTTAGGTGCGTCAACCAAGGTTCATACCTTGTTAATATACATGGAACCTATTTCAAATCCCATGGTCTTATGCCATGTCTTAGAATCTAAACTTGCATTGGCCTCTTCATAAGAAGCTTGGTCATTTAGTAATATGCCTCCTTCCTAATTTATAAGATCTATATCTTTCAGGTTTGGTGACATATCCTATTTGATCTTACACAAGTCTTGTGCTACCAGAGGTAAGGATGTCACAACACTTTGTGATGTCGGCTCCAAGTCCATCCTTGACTTTTAAATGCTTTATGATACTTGAATTTCTTCAAGTTCTACCATCCTCCCACTTATTCTTTAAGGGATGTACTCTTATTCAAGAATACAACATTCTAAGCAACAAACCTTTTATTCTCAGATGGATTGTAGAACTGATAACCCTTAGCTTTCCTTGGGTATTTCACAGAAGACATTTATCTAATTTGGATCTGACCTTGTCAAAGTTGGATGCTCTATAGAAGTTTCATAGTTCCAAATTATTAGTAAAGACATACTAGGTTTCTTCCTAGTCCATATCATATATGGTTTCTTTAAGAAAGTCTAAGATGGAACATGGTTAAGTGTGGAAATTTTGTTAATAAAGGAATGTTGAAGGAGTTAGAGATGTTTGATAATAATTAATAATCAAACTATGTCCTACAAGGTTTGACTTTTCCGATAGAGATGCTATTAAGGAATTCGATGAGGAATAAGTTAAAAGGTAATCTCTCACTCTATTAGATAGTTATCAAACTTGTAGCTTAAATTATTCGCTATCTTGATCTAATCAAGAGCTTTAATTGTCTTGCCAATTTGGTTTTTCACTTCATTATGAATTCTTTGAACTTTTCAAAGACTTTCTAACTTATGTTACATAAATCCATACTCATTGACTTTTCAATTAGTATATTGAAGTATTGAAAAACATATCTGGTTATTGTTCCAATAGGCCCACATACATCATCATGTATTAGATAATAGATTACTCATCTTTTCAATGAATGGGGTCTCAATTATCTCTCCAATAAATAAGATTTACATGTCTCCATTGATTCCATAATCAAAAGAGTCCATATAACCACATTAATGGTATTTAGAAATGTGTTTCTTATCTATTTACCTTAGGAGACAATACCATGTAAGTAAGGTTCAAAATCACATATTTTAACCTACTTTGACAGTTGTTACAGATAGGTGTTTTGAGATTTAGGATGTGGAATCCATTACTTAATTGTGCATCAACATCTATTTGAAGAAACAAAGTTATTTTATAATAAGAAAAACATTTCTTGTCCAACAAGAAACAATATGCACAATGTCTAGTTTACTAACTAGCCCAATAGGTAAAGATCTTATCTTTATTGTAGCAACTTTTGCTCAATTTTACACAGATTTCTCCACCCTTAACAAGTGATCTACTTCCTTGATCTTTCAAAATTTGAGATCTACTACTAGTATCTGATACTAATGTTAGTGAAGTAAAATAACTTGACTTTTATAACATGACCTGTAGTGGAAGTCTTACTTCCCTTTCTTTTGAACTCCTTCAAGTTCTTTAGACAAATTATTCCAATGTCTTATTTGGCTAAAACTGGAAACAATTTCCTTTCTTGATCACCTTTTAGACTTCTAGACCAACTTGGCCTTAATAAAGTCTGTATACGATCATATCGTATATCTCCTATATATTCATATTGCCTTTTACAGCTCAGAGTTTATGCGGACTCCATAGGGTATTCAAGACCCAACCATAGATGATATATAAGCCAAACATGACACACTGCTGCTTCATCTTTAATGAAGATAATTCTCAAGTCTCAATACCTATCTAGGCATTTTTCTAGATAAAGTGTCCTTCCAAAGGACAGATTGCAACAAAAAAAATATTTGGTTTGTTAGGGTTATTCTAAAATAAATTACATGCAAATCTATCACTTCTATTCAAAACATATTTAAATTTTGGTCATTAATTAAATATGTTGTCTCCCACTATTTTGATTCAAAACAATACCCTCACTGAATCATAAAAAATCTCGTTGGAAGATTTTTCTAGTTGGCCAAGATCCATATTTGGCCTAGTGTTGAGTTAGCTTTGGTTGATTGCCTAACCCTTGGTTATTTAGGTGGGAAACACATTTCCAATTGCATCTCATGAAACTCTTGGATGATTGAGTGGGTAACTCTTTACCCTTATTCATCTTATGAATTTAAGCTCAATCATTACGCCTCTAAGTTATTTTCAATCCAATTGAAATACTTAGTTAAGTTTAGGCCTAATAAAAACAATTTGGATATTACAATTATCCCATTACGCCTAACTAATATAAATGATAGCACCCTGCTTTGGCAGGCCCACAATTTATTGACATTAGTCTCGACGAGTGTTACTTATTAGAAGGCGTTTAAACTTAATATTAACGCTTCTAGGTTCTTCAATCTAATTAAATTTACCTAGATAAGTCCAATAACAAATGGTTGGATAATCCAATTATCCATCATCCTTACTAATATCAATAAAAGCACCCTGCTTTGGCAGAACCTAACCTTTATTGAAACTAGCATTGATGACTGTTGTTTATTAGAACGCGTTTTAGACTGTTCATACCTTTAGGCTTTCCAATCTAATTGAAAAATGTCTATTTGAATAAAACTTAATAAGTTATACTTGGATAATCCAATTATCCAATCATCTCCCACTAAACATAAATAAAGGAATCCAACTATGACATGACCTGTACTTTATTTATATCAAGTTAGACGTTATTACTTATTGGAAGGTATGATTGTCGGGCTTGAGGGATTTCAATTTTCTTATTGCTCATTACCGATTTTCATTAAATGCTTTAACGCAAAATAAAACCCCAAAACATGCAATCAAAATTGTGAGATAGTTATGGTCTTCCTAGAAAATAAAATAAAATAAACCTAAAGGAACCATGGTGTCTTGACTTTGTGAAGTCCTACTTCTTGAAACCATCATCCTCCTAGAGTCACCACTCCTTTGTTCCTTTCAAGGTTATATCCACCAAGAGTCACCACTTTAGGTTTCTTCTAGGTCTCCACCTTGTTGGCTTTTCCAAGATTACAATGTAATAAAGAAAACTTGTTTTACATACGAGTGAAGGGTTGGGAGAAGAAATTTTAAGAATAGAGAAAGGCACAGCACGCAGGCTGTATTTAAATTTAAATAAAAAAATCTAAGACCATAACCATTCACCGCTGGACGTGTTAATTAATCAATTAATATAGTAATGATTTGTATTTAAAATAAAATAAATTTTAAAACACATAATTAAACATGTGGCGTCATAAAAAAAAGACTACGCAAAGAAGTTGGCGGCTCTGTTGACCATTCAACAGACAGGGTCAAGGGGTGTTCCAACCCAAAAATTTAGTACTGTAATCAGGTTAATTCCCAGGAAAGAGAGGTGGGTGCGGAGTGACCGCTTAAGTACCAAGTCTTTCCTAGCCAGAACGTCCCACTGACCATTAACAGCTCAAAATATTCGGTTATGATTTCAAACAATTTGAAATCTTAAATTTTGAAACGGCCAAGGTTTAACTTTTAAACCTTATCTTTTGACCCTTACAATTATCCTAAAATACAAATAGTCAAGGTTTAACTTTTAAACCTTATCTCTAGAGTCTCAACAATCATCCTATCTTTTTTAGAAACGATCAAGGTTTAAATTTTAGACCTTATCTCTAGAGTTTAAGATGTTTTATTTTGAATCCTATTAAATTTGATAAAGATCTTATCTTTAATTTGTAACTTTTACAAATCCTATCAAATTTATTAAGGATTAAATATTTGATTTTAAAATTATTAAATTTTAATAAAGATCTTATCTTCTATTTGTAACAATTACAAATCATATTAAATTTAATAAATATGAATCAATTTGTAACTCCTACAAATCATATTAATTTTAAAAAGATCACATATGATTCAAATCCTATTAAAATTAATGAAAATAAATTATTTAAATTTGTGACTCTTACAAATCATATTAATTTTAAAAAGATCACAAACGATGTAAATCCTATTAAAATTAATAAGAATAAATTATTTAAATTTGTAACTCTTACAAACTTTAAATTTAACAAACAATTAAGATTTGATTTACAAATTTTTCAAATCGAATTTTAAATATAATATTAAAATCAAATATTTTATTTGTAACATTTACAAATGAATAAAATACCATTACGACTAGGTTTCAACTTTTGAATCCCAGTTTTCATTACAGCTAGGGTTTAACTCTTAAACTTTCTAAACACAATCTTGCATGAACAATTCATATATTAGAAAGAGAAAGCATATAGACATGCATTACATACAATCCTTGATTTCAATTTAATTAAACGAACATAAAACATGCCTTATAATTAGAACACTTATAAAACAATCACCATTGCAACATACAACATGTTCATATAATAAAGCACATCCCAAAAACATGTTCTTTAATTAAAATATTGAGAAAAGCAATCAATATACATAAACAAAAATAAATTGATATTAGCTTTCAAAAGGTGCAACCTTTGTAACATATCTCATAAAAATGCAACCTTTGGAAAAATATTCAACCTTTACAATTCTTTTCGTAAAAGAAATTTTTTTTTCACATGTTCCTTAAACAAACATTTACCCAAAACACGGTTTTGCAACCTGGCTTTGATACCACTGTTAGGGAATCCCTAGTGCATGAGCAGCGGAAATATAAGGATTCCTATAGGATTTACAAAGCGCCATGTTTCAAAGCATAAGACAAACATAAAAAAATATTATGTTTTAGGATTACCTCTTGAAGAAAATCGAATCGAAGCAGTCATAGCCTCGTCCTTTAGGAGTCAACATGAGTACTCCCACCAGAAATGCTACATCTTCCAATTGCTAGTTTGACGGCGTGTAGCTTTTGCAACTTTTGCATATTTTATATCTCTTTTTTTTGGTTAGCCGCCTATGAGCATCTTATGCTCTATTTATAGGCTTAGATTTGACCTAATTTACTCTCTAAAGAGTGGGCTCCTTACTCATTCTAAATGAATTAGGCCTAATAGTTCTATTTAGTCTAACTAAAATAAAAAGCTGTTTTCTGATGGGCTTACTCTATATGTGTGACCCTATAGGTAAAATACTCGGTTATATTAATAATAAACTATTTTATTATTAATATAAAATAAGAGCGGCATCTAGCAATGCATCATTATGTCCGAATATTATTTATTATCAACATAATCTATAAGTGATAATTATTTTATATGTTTGTTCCTTTTGTCACGATATCCTAATTGGGCCCAAGGCATGGTCGCGTCATCCTTGAACGGTCCAATTTATTTTACTTGATATCGGAGTAGACTTTATCCGAATAAATATCTAATATTTATTCTTTCTAGCATGACCATGCATTTCCTTAGTTTCACTCCATCAAGTGGCCTATAAATATCACTCCTGTCATATAGGAGAGACAAATCCCATCTACATCACTCACATCCCTCTGCATAATTTGTTCATTGCCTAACCAACACCTTTATAGTCCTCTTGTTACAGAAGACGTTGATTGTATTAAAACAACAAACTCCTTATGTAGGAATAGTATTGACTTCAGGTCAAAGGACTACATATACCATTATCACATTGAGAATTGTTTATGAAATTCATGTAACGATCCATGCAACGTTCTCATGGTGGGTCTGTCCAGTACATCATTACTCTTAATGTGTACCCATGTGAAGACTTGATATCATTTATATCCATGATCTGTGAGATTAGATCATCAGTACACTCACACACTAGTCTTAATGTATTTACATGTCCCCACGTAAATACTTGACTAGGGATATTTTAGGAATAACTCTCATATGACCTATTACTCCAAGGATAAATAAAGGTTGTTAAACTATTTAATAAAAATGACTTATTCAAAATGATGCGTCCTATGTAGGCTTTTAGTGCATATTTCCAACACTGACAACCTCTAAAAGAGCACCCGACAATGACATCATCACCTCTATACATCTTCTCATATAAATATTAGCTTTATAAAGTTGAACGATATGTTCTTTTCTATCCTTAACTATACATGGGTTTACTTCTTTAAAATTCATTAACTTGACATTCATAGCTTCCTACAAGGGCACCACACTCATTATTATAGAACCTTAGCTGAGGTAGTAAGAGCCCATAACTATTGTAGATACTGGATGACATTCATACCATACTTCTATACTTGATATCTAGAGGCGTCATTTAAAAAATCTGGTGGGACTCACTAAATGCATTCATACATTGCTCACAAAATGGATACTTGCAAGCAATTTGCATGTCAACAAACTTCTTAAGGTTTTGTAAAGGATGTCCGTATAATTTTTCAGTAGCATATAAGAACATCTTCTACATAGGCCTAATTCTAATGTTATCAATAGTTAGAGATCCTGGTTGCTAAAAAAGTGTTAGTACCCACCAACCTAGATCCTTAAGATATCCTAATCTACTAACTCCAACAATAGATTCAAGAGTTGCATAGGCAAGATATCATGCATGCATCAACCTCGAACTGATATATGACATTTTTCTAACCAATTTTTTTTAGATGATACAAACTAGATTCTTCAAATCAAACGAAAGCACCACATCGTCTTGGAAGTATGCATTAAGAGCTTATATATTTAAGACACATCACCTTGTTATTAGAAAAGTAGGTCAATATCAGAACTGATGGTACAGAGTTAAACTTAGAATAGGGGGTTGAATAAGTCTTAAACTCTTTTTCAAAACCTTTTACACATAACTCAACAGGTTAGAGACAAATAAATAAATTTATAGACGAGAGAAGGATAGAGAATCACATAGCAAGTTTATACTGGTTTACTTCCAAAGCAGAAGCTACGTCCAATCCCTTCAGACTAAAAGGATTGTCATTATCATAAAAAGCACCTTTATAATATCTACACCAACCCAGTGCAACAAGTATTCTTGACTCCAACCACTTTTGGCTTAAAACCCAAGTATTATTTCACAGAGCCACTCCTGGCTATAGACGATCAAGTATTCTTTCAAAAGCCTTTTCAAGCCACAAGTGTTTCCCTCACTAATAGACTCTGGCAACACATCAGATTTTACAAAAAATAGTGATAAAAAGTTTTAATGATACAACCCATAACTCAACATATAATGATATGAAATGATTACACAGGTACACTGAGCTACAGACTACTATAAGTCAAGGTCCGCTAGAAGCAGAGCTACAAAGAAGACTTAAGTAGTGAAAATACAAGAACTTAAAAACTCTTAAGAAAAGTCCCTTAGACTTTTGGTTTCTGTTAGTCCTCAAATTTACTATTATTTTCATAATAAAAAGTGTGTTAAAATTAATAAAAATTAGTTTAAATTGTAATAAGTTTAGGTTTAAATTGAAATAAATGAAAACTATTAAAACTGACTTGGCATAACCCATTTCTTCTATTTTTTGCTATGAAAAGCTGAGGATTTAAGTTGAAAATTTAAATTAAGCAGAAGAGCTGATGCGTAGCATCAACCCCATGCTCAGCGTCAGAATTTTGGTTCTGACACTACGTGTCAGGCCTATGCGTAGCGTCAGAGGCTACGTGGACTCTACTCATAAGTGGCATTGCACTCAGAAAATGGGCCAATTAATTATTGAAAAAAGGCCAACCCACTTTTGATTGGTGTCCAAAACACAGTAGGAACCTTGTATGAGTATCATTAGGATAGAAATTGGCAATCATGGCTGAAAATCAGGAAGATTAATGGAGGCTGAGTCAGAGGCCTGACACGTAGTGCCAGCCTCACGCATAGCGTTAGGACCTCTGCTTAGCACTATAAATAGGGCCATTTGCCATGGGTTTTGCATCATCTAATCTTCATCCTTTCTTCTTTCTTTTTTGCGAATTCAGAGTTCTTTTCTGAGTTTGTACTTAGAATAGTTTCCATATACTTGAGAGTGGTGTTCAATTGTATTCTTTTCGTATCGTGAAGTGTGATCAAGTGTTTTTAATGTCATCAACTGTAAGTTGTGATTTTACTTTCATCATGTGTAACTAATTTGTTTATGTTAGAATTGGTGAACCAATCTATGAATATGATATTGAGATTATAACCTTTCTATATTTATGATTCAAGTTCCATGTTAGTATTTCAATCTTTTATTAGTATGAACTTCAAACGGGAGAATGATTTTCATGTGTAACATCCAAAATTTTATATAAATGATTAAATGAGGAGAGTAAATATTGGATAATTATATGTGGGATTAATAAATGTCCTAAAATATTGAAGATAATTAAATTTAGATTTTTTAGGATTAATTATAATTTATTGAGGCTGTATGAGCTAGAATAATACCCGATTAAAATATGGATATCGGACCAAGTATCGCTGATTGTGATGATATTGGTCAGGGCTGTTAAGGATATTATTGGGAATCCGAATATGTATTCGGAATAATTTTTAGATAAAGTATCAAGCCCAAACAGAGATCCTGTATGATAAAAAATGGAGAACTTTAAGTAAAGAGTGAAACATCCTTAATTAATTAAAAAATAAACCCAAAATGAGGGAAAATTTTTCCAAAAAAAAAACCCAGCAGAACCGGGCAAAAGAATAAGGGAATGGAAGGCAAGAGAGTCAAAAGCCGACCATAAGGCATACAGCGGGAGAACAAGGGCTTACGCGAGCCCACAACCACGCTCAAGCGAAACAGCCACCCAGTACACATTGCGCTCAAGCGAGATTCAACACGCTTGAGTGAGGCAAACCAACTCGCTCGGGCGGACAGCCCTTCGCTTAAGCGAAGCCAGCACAAAGGCCTTCCAGCAACACACACTCGCTGGAGCGAATCCTTCGTTCGCTGAAGCGAGAAGCCACACTCGGCATTCGATCACTTGGAATCCAGAGTTCCATTCACTCGGGATTGACCCATCATACCATACTTAGTCATTTATTTTCTATCCTCAAGGGTCATATATACACTCCAATCGGTATTCATAAACCTTCCTCACTCGGAATATTTCCAAATCAACACCACTCGGTGTACTTATCTTCTATATAATCGGGAATGTACCAGACACCCATCACTCGGCATATATTTACATCTCTCACTCGGAGAACACATAGACCTTCCTTCACTCTGAAGGGGTCTCCACAATCATACTCTACTCGAAATATTCCAACTAGATCCACTCGGCGTATGATATCTTACTCACTTGAGGAAACATTAAGTAAGTCCCACTCGGACTTGCTCTAAGTCTCATCCACTCGGGATATAGGACTTCATTCACTTGGATTATACATGTATCACACACTTAGAATATATCCCAATCTCAACCATTATAACATTCCGTACCTCTGAGGTAGTTCACTCGGATTCATCTAATAATTAGTCACTCGGCTTATATATATAGCCTCGTTCACTCGGAAGAGGATTTCCTAAAACCCTCCAATCAGGACCATTACAACAACTCTTCCCTCGGATGAGGATCACTTGGATTTCCCACTCGGGGATATTCAATCCCTTTCCCACTCGGGGATTACCCATGTTTTCACTCGGTAATATTTAGACCTATGATCACTCGGGAAATTCTCCCATCCAAGCCTACACAGAATGGGTTCATCTAAAGGATTTTCTCTCAGAATCCCTTTAAGTACTCTCCACTCGAAAAAGGAAAACCAAGCATCATAGCCTCACACGGAATCATTAATCGTAACACTATTTCATCCATCAACACTTCTCAAATAATTCAACAACACATTCCAGTCAGCAAGACGCATTAAATCAACATAAAACACTTATATGTATGTATATATATATTCATACACTCGGAATACTTAGCATCTTATCATTATTCATTCACCAACACCCATTATCCGATACAAGTACATGATATCCATGTAAACCATATATATATATATATATATATTTATATAAACACGCACTCGGATTCCAATACATATATACTTGCATTCATTATACAATATTGTTATATGAGCCGGCCAAGGCTTAACACTGACTAAAATATAATATAAATATACAAGGCATGCACTCAACAGTCGGAGTGCACATCACTCGGACTTGAGTCCTTCATATCATTTCCCGACCGACCTGCACACACTGAAAAATAGTGTAGGGGGTGAGCTTTTACATATAAAATGTTAGTTACTGACTCGGATTTAATTCCCAATTCTTAGTTATATAGTAACATCACTCATTCGAATTCATGCAATTCAGTCAGGATTAAGTAATTCACATCATTCACAATAACATATACTCACAGTCATAACATCGCCTCACACTCGGCAACAGTACCCACGTACATATAGTCACCTAGTCGGAATTCACCCCACTTATTCATGGTTATATTAATCATGCTATTCACAACAACATTTACACATACAAATATATACACACAATCACATTGAGCTCATCAACAATATAAATATGCGTATTCATATTCAGTTGGAATTCGTTCAACCATTCAAAGCTATATCAACCATGTCATTCTCAATAACAATGCTTCTACATACATGCATGCGGATCCGACTTAAACAGTGATCTCAGTTACAGATTCCTTCCCTGCCTCTCGTCCATTAGCCCTTCCCGCGTGGTACCGGTCTTCTAAAGACGTCTCGAGACTTAACTCTAGCTCCTTCGGCTACCACGGGCCCTCACGGATCTAGCTAGGAATCTGTAGTTGAAAGTCATCTCATAGGGCTCCTGACCTTCCACGGGTCACCCTTTTCTCATATATGCAACCTCATGCAATTTCACAACAAGCATCCAAGCTTATCAAGTACGTCTCACGCAGCCATTAAAAGAGCACAATCGATTCAACACGGCATTTAGATTCACTTAGAAATCCACATTCCATTACAACATCACATGCATTTTGTCATAGTAACTCATAACAAGCAAATCAGGGTAACAATATTACAGTACACCACTCGACACTCTTAATGAAATCAGCATGGATTTCAACACAACATTCCAAATGGGGAATCAGCGTATCAACTCATATCTCATGCATTCAGAAATTATCATGGCATTCTCATTCACATACATTTAGATATAAAACTGCAAACAGAATTCAGCAAGTCACCCCCTTTTTAACTCATGTACTCGGCAGTAATGATAACACACACATGTATTCACTCTGTATTCTCATGTTCAACAGCATGCATCTCAGAAATATTAACAAGCGCTCAAGGATGGAATCACCACAACACTAGACAGACCATAACCATCCTAGACCCGGGCGTTGCAAGCACTCCTACTCGAACACAACACATCAATCAACACACTCAGACATAACACAACACATTAAAGCAAAACACCCGGAACCCGTCCATAAACCAGGCATTTGACATGCAAAGCGCCCCCTACCTACTGTCGAGGTTCAGAAGCTCTTCGAGTTACAATGTTGACAGATCGTCCCTTCGGTTACTCCTCCTCCTACAGTCTTCGAACTCAGCGTCAATTCTGGACCAGAGTTGTCCCTTCCCAAACGGATTCGTTTCTCCCACAGCTCCAAGGCACTTCCCAGTACAGTCTTCCAATTGGGACACTAGCAGCTTCGAGTGGAAGAAGAAGAGAGGAAGAAGGTGACGGAGAGGAAGAAGGGGATAGGGAGTGAAAACAGGACCGCGTCACTGTTCCTCCCAGAAAGCTCTCAACTCTTACTCTATTCTTTCCAAACAGGACGACGCGAATGAGAATGAATGGAGGAGAGAAGGACCGAATTCCATATATACCACCAGGGGTACATGCGTCTTTTACCTCCAGCCACTTTCACTAATTGACCACTAATCTCTAATCTAAAATTAACCTTAATTCATTCACTAATCTCAGCCATTAATTAAATCAAGGATTGGGATGTTACAATTCTCCCCTCCTTTAAAGAATTTCGTCCTCAAAATTCAAACATATAGCTGCCTCAATAAATCGCTCAGAATACTGCTGCCCTGATTAATTGCATGTCCTTGCTTCCCAAGTATTCATTGACCGATTCACAACTCCACTCGGTATAGCTCCACCTTTCAAGCGGTTTACCGATCGCTCTATCATTCCAGTCGGTGAAATCACTAAAGTAAGGTCCAACCTGCTCCCAATGCCCCTCAAAATCTGATATTTTTGGGGTTCGATCTTAAAATGTACAAGTTGTCCCCTTCACTCAGCTAGTTCAATGGCACTTCATAATTCTTTGGCCATTCGGCCTTATATTCTCACCGCCGATCGGTGCACTTCCACTGTCAGATCCTCCAATTCCAAGGAGTCACTCGGCCCAACCATAGACTCACACGGAGTATAGACTTAACATTACGCTACGCAAGACGCATTAGGGATGCTAATTAACTAGTTGGGGAAATTTAGTCAGTAAACGACATTACCGGTCCTACCAATACTCACCACTGTCCATTTCGTCACGGATTAAGCCCTCTGATATCCAGTATCCGACCACTAAAATCTTTTCACTAAATCTTAATGCATCCTAGCATTACCGAGATGGACACTCTAAAGAGTTCCAATGTGCTTTAATGAGCACAGTTTGCCTGGATTTACCTCTTATAGGCACTACACTCAGCCCTAAAGTCTAAAGTTTCTATCCATGCCTTCAACTAATTCCATGCCTACTCCTCGTGAGTGTCACTCGGAGCTTCACCTTTAGAACAATTATTCGGGGTTTGAAGGCAATTTACATCGGACATCTTTCCACTTACCAAAAACTCACTCGGGATCCGTGTCTGTCTCAAGGAAAAACCCGAGTTCAAATTCAACAGCTCCAACTATCGACCTGGGTACAGACTCAGATAATTTTACCTCTCGGGTATCTACTCCCCCCTTGGGATAATTTACTCGGAAACTTTCGCATTCATAGCCCCACATTCCGACCAGAAGTTCCTCTGGGGAGGATTGGTCAGGGGCACATCCTACAGACTTAGAAATTTCATATGATGGGAACCATCTACATGGTACCATTCCACTCAGAAATGTCACGCTCCGAGTCACATCACCCGAATCTAACCTTACTCAGAAGTGTCACGCTCGGACACAATTCCCTTAACTTGGTAATGATCCTCTTTATGAGATCTTACTCGGGACACCATAACTTCACTCAGGAATCCTTTCTCCCAGAAAGATTTCACTCAGATCTGTCTCCACTTTCTCGCACTCGGAATATACTAATCTTTCCCGAGCAAATCCTCACCTTTCAGATTACCTCCGCTCAAGGTCATGGTTTCCCTACTAATCCGCAATACCACTCGGCTAAACTCTTAAAACCTCCAATTCCAGTGACAAACTTGATCACCCATCAATCTCAATAACCAATCATCATTTTAATAGCCAATTCATACACAATAACCTCTAATCCGCTCCGAGGCAACACATCAAGGTTAAACAAACCTTCCATCCTCGTTTTGATACCCAACCCCTTACTGTTCACTCAATACAACTCTCATCTTGACTCAAACAGCCCGATAGACTCACCATCACCATAAACAGTCATAGCCTCACCAGCTTGACTTACGAATTGCTGCATCCAATTTATAGGATGACGTCTCATTCCTATAGGGTTACAACAATTACATAGAGTCGCTGCAAGAGTGTACACTGCCACAGTACCTATGGTATGAAGGGTCGTCTCGAAACGGCATACATTACACTGTTCTCACGCACACCGACTAACTCACTCAACTAATACTAACTCACAAGAATTAATGGTAATTCACATACATATATAAGCACATATTCATATCAACATTATCATGATGCACCACGTAGGGCACGTCACACAGCAACAATCATGAAATATAATTTACCGCTACTGTAAAACAGTATAATGGCTATAGGCTTCCGACCCACACAAGAATCACACACCTCATCATTACTCATAAGTTAGCGCAACTCTCCTGATGACAATCGTCAAGTAGCAGTTACTATCACCCTAAAATGGCATAATAACAAACGGTTTCCGACCCTTACCGAGTAATTATCTCTTCCTTAGATCCTATCCACCTCAAAACCATACAATATCATATATATATATATATACACATATGTACCAACAGTCAATAACATACACGCTATCATTCAATCAGAACACATTCAAGCATCATTCAATCGGAATCTATCTAGCCAGCTCTCGGCTATATTACTCACATTATTTATAATCACATATAATCACAGCCATAGGCTCACTTTACACTCAGCGACAGCATCAATACATATATATATTCAATCATCCAATCGGAATATTAAATTCATACTCGGCCATATAATTCATATCATTCACCACAGCATGTATTACAACCACAACATCATATTCCACCCGACCATAACATCAATATACATACATTCATCCAATCGGATTCCACTCAATCATGTTATTCTAAATAACATTCCACATATTCATGTAATTCACATTGAGCTCAACAACAATCATAGTGTGCACACATTCATTTCACCCAGATTCGGTTACCCATTTTTATTGTTGCAACATAGGCTCCAAGCCGTTCCTCAGCTCTAAGCTGATTCGGCCGTTTTACAAGTACCAAACTGTTTGCCCTAACATGTAACACAGTCACTCCAAGCGACAACGGAAGTGTTACGGGCAGCCCCGAGTCCAACCCGGTGGGCTTGCCTTGAGTCCAACCCAAGGTCCTTAAGCGTCCAACACTTAGTGCACTCGGCACTGCCCCAAGTCCAACCCAGGGTCTTTTTATAGTGCACTCGGCAAATCACATACTTTTAATATAAAATCCCACATGGGAATTAATATAACCGGTCCACATCTCATGTAGGACTTTATCATTGGACCATAACCACTTCCACACTATTAATTTAGACATCACATGCATCATATTATAAACCACACACGAAAATCACCATGCAGGTACCTATCACATATGTTCAACTTTTTCCTTAACAATACATGCATCATATATAGCCAGTATTAAACACCATCGAGGCTCAATGAGATAGTCTTTTACCGCATGCAATCAGCATTCATACTTACAATAGCCTGCAACTCATATAATTTACACACGGTAACCAACAAAAATTCCTTAACATATACATCTCATACTCAAATTCTTCATCCTAGGAGACTACCCAATCACTCATTCCATATACATCATACAGGGTTCTCGTGTCAGGGATATAAAACTTATTCTTCACGATGGCATAACCCGTTACTTGAATTTGAATACACCACTCTAGGGGTTCCATCAATATTATTTATTCAATCAATTCAGACGTGTGAGTTCGAATCCGTCCAACAGCATGCCTCGGCTATGAGCCATTAGCATGGCCTACATAAGAGGCTGAACCAACTAATTCAGTTTTAATACACATGAAAGTTTCCACCTCTATCATTCTATTTCCTCTCTACTGACCCAGGCTTAGAAATACTTCTCAGTATTTCGTGAACAATCGGCCAGGGTCGTCACAAATCTCTATTCCCCAGGGAACATACCCCTGGCAGTACCCTTTGTTCCCAATCTCAAACAAACACACAGGCATATAATCACATTATTCATAATTCAACGTATATCAAATCCGACAGGATACCACCAGCAATGATGACAACCGGTCATATCACACACAACCGCTTACACTCGGTAAGCATACCTTGGCCATGGACCTTTTGGTCTGCTCTGATACCAAAATGAAACATCCTTAATTAATTAAAAAATAAACCCAAAATGAGGGAAAATTTTTCCTAACAATAAACCCAGCAGAACCGGGCAAAAGAATAAGGGAATGGAAGGCAAGAGAGTCAAAAGCCGACCATAAGGCATACAGCGGGAGAACAAGCGCCTACGCGAGCCCACAACCACGCTCAAGCGAAACAGCCACCCAGTACACATTGCGCTCAAGCGAGATTCAACACGCTTGAGCGAGGCAAACTAACTCGCTCGGGCGGACAGCCCTTCGCTTAAGCGAAGCCAGCACAAAGGCCTTCCAGCAACACACACTCGCTGGAGCGAATCCTTTGTTCGTTGAAGCGAGAAGCCACACTCGGCATTCGATCACTCAGAATCCAGAGTTCTATTCACTCGGGATTGACCCATCATACCATACTTAGTCATTTATTTTCTATCCTCAAGGGTCACATATACACTCCACTCGGTATTCATAAACCTTCCTCACTCGAAATATTTCCAAATCAACACCACTCGGTGTACTTATCTTCTATATAATCAGGAATGTACCAGACACCCATCACTCGGCATATATTTACATCTCTCACTCGGAGAACACATAGACCTTCCTTCACTCTGAAGGGGTCTCCACAATCATACTCTACTCGAAATATTCCAACCAGATCCACTCGGCGTATGATATCTTACTCACTTGAGGAAACATTAAGTAAATCCCACTCGGACTTGCTCTAAGTCTCATCCACTCGGGATATAGGACTTCATTCACTTGGATTATACATGTATCACACACTTAGAATATATCCCAATCTCAACCATTATAACATTCCGTACCTCTGAGGTAGTTCACTCGGATTCATCTAATAATTAGTCACTCGGCTTATATATATAGCCTCGTTCACTCGGAAGAGGATTTCCTAAAACCCTCCAATCAGGACCATTACAACAACTCTTCCCTCGGATGAGGATCACTCGGATTTCCCACTCGGGGATATTCAATCCCTTTCCCACTCAGGGATTACCCATGTTTTCACTCGGTAATATTTAGACCTATGATCACTCGGGAAATTCTCCCATCCAAGCCTACACAGAATGGGTCCATCTAAAGGATTTTCTCTCAGAATCCCTTTAAGTATTCTCCACCCGAAAAAGGAAAACCAAGCATCATAGCCTCACACGGAATCATTAATCGTAACACTATTTCATCCATCAACACTTCTCAAATAATTCAACAACACATTCCAGTCCGCAAGACGCATTAAATCAACATAAAACACTTATATGTATGTATATATATATTCATACACTCGGAATACTTAGCATCTTATCATTATTCATTCACCAACACCCATTATCCGATACAAGTACATGATATCAATGTAAACCATATATATATATATTTATATAAACACGCACTCAGATTCCAATACATATATACTCACATTTATTATACAACATTGTTATATGAGCCGGCCAAGGCTTAACACTGACTAAAATATAATATAAATATACAAGGCATGCACTCAACAGTCAGAGTGCACATCACTCGGACTTGAGTCCTTCACATCATTTCCCGATCGACCTACACACACTGAAAAATGGTGTAGGGGGTGAGCTTTTACATATAAAATGTTAGTTACTGACTCGGATTTAATTCCCAATTCTCAGTTATATAGTAACATCACTCATTCAAATTCATGCAATTCAGTCAGGATTAAGTAATTCACATCATTCACAATAACATATACTCACATTCATAACATCGCTTCACACTCGGCAACAGTACCCACGTACATATAGTCACCTAGTCGGAATTCACCCCACTTATTCATGGTTATATTAATCATGCTATTCACAACAGCATTTACACATACAAATATATACACACAATCACATTGAGCTCATCAACAATATAAATATGCGTATTCATATTCAGTTAGAATTCGTTCAGCCATTCAAAGCTATATCAACCATGTCATTCTCAATAACAATGCTTCTACATACATGCATGCGGATCCGACTTAAACAGTGATCTCAGTTACAGATTCCTTCCCTGCCTCTTGTCCATTAGCCCTTCCCGCGTGGTACCGGTCTTCCAAAGACGTCTCGAGACTTAACTCTAGCTCCTTCGGCTACCACGGGCCCTCACGGATCTAGCTAGGAATCTGTAGTTGAAAGTCATCTCATAGGGCTCCTGACCTTCCATGGGTCACCCTTTTCTCATATATGCAACCTCATGCAATTTCACAACAAGCATCCAAGCTTATCAAGTACGTCTCACGCAGCCATTAAAAGAGCACAATCGATTCAACACGGCATCTAGATTCACTCAGAAATCCACAGTTCCATTACAGCATCACATGCGTTTTATCATAATAACTCATAACAAGCAAATCAGGGTAACAATATTATAGTACATCACTCGACATTCTTAATGAAATCAGCATGCATTTCAACACAACATTCCAAATGGGGAATCAGCGTATCAACTCATATCTCATGCATTCAGAAATTATCATGGCATTCTCATTCACATACATTTAGACATAAAACTACAAACAGAATTCAGTAAGTCATTCCCTTTTTAACTCATGCACTCGGCAATAATGATAACGTGTTGGTGTATGCACTATGAGCTTTTATGCTTTTTCATTTGTATCATTTTTTATGATTATCAATAAAATAAATATTTCAGTTTAAAATTGTTTTAAAACGTATTTATCCTTGGAGTAATAGGTCATATAAAAATTATTCCTAAAATGTCCCTAGTCAAGTATTTACATAGGGACATATAAATACACTGAGACTAGTGTGTGGGTGTACTGATGACCTGATCTTACAGATCATAGATATAGATGATATCAAGTCTTCACACGGGTACACATTAAGAGTAATGATGTACTGGACAGACCCACCATGAGAACGTTGCATGGATCGTTACATGATTGTCATAAACGATTCTCAATGTGATAATGGTATATATGGTCCTTCGACCTGAAGTCACTACGATTCCTACATGAGGAGTTTATTGTTTTAATACAATTAAACGTCTTCTGTAACAAGAGGACTATAAAGGTTGTGATTAGGCAATGAACAAATTATGCAGAGGGATGTGAGTGATGTAGATGGGATTTGTCTCTCCTATGTGACAAGAGTGATATCTATAGGCCACTTGATGGAGTAAGACTAAGAAAACGTGTAACATCCCGATTTAAGAATTAAAGTACCGAGTGAAATTAAGCCATGGAAATAATTAATTAACGAATGAAAATAAATTATTAAAAAAATAAATTCAAAAGTGGAGAAAAATTATTCATTAATTGACTTAATTAATTTAAGTTAAGGAAACAAAGGCTGATGGAAGGTAATTAATTGTCAAGAGCCGATTGGTTAAGACCGAGTGGGTGTAACGCGTGTGGGAGCTGGTGCTGTGCACGCTTTCCCACCCCACTCTTCCCTTCTCTCCGAGCATGCATATATGGGTACACTATCATTCACCCCCCTTCAGACTTCTCTTCCCCCTGTTTTCTCTTTCTTCTTTCTTCATTCTCCTCTTCTTCTTCTTCCTCCTCTGCGCTCTGTTTCCGTGAGCTCGCAGTAATGGCGGCTGAGGATCAGAGTCCTCCTCCCTTACTCGACGAGCCAGTGAGGGTGAGGGTGTGCATTCCCTCTGCTTGCAACCCGTCTCCTTCCTTGTTCCTTCATCCCTTCGTCAGCTTCCCTCCTTCTTCCCCTCCTTGCTCGAAGCTGCCAAGTCTCAGTGGAGATCTGCGCTGCGAGGAGCTTCAAGGTGGTTGGGTGTTCACAACATCGTGATGGAGCCATTCCAGGGAGCGGGCCGAGAGCTGGGCGTCTTGGGCCTCCCCTGCTCTTGCATGTAGATGCGCTGAGAGTGATTTAGTGTTCCTCTGGAACTGGGTTTCAGGTTGGCCGACTGAAAGCTTCAGTCCAGGTAGGGGGAGTACCTTACATGTCAAATGCATGGGTTACGAACGGGTTTGGAAGATATTGATAATTGTGGAACTGTATTCTGTTGCATGATATACTTGCATGTAGAATATCCGAGTGCATGATAAGTGAGAGTGAGTGTTGCATGTTATCATCGTCCTTGAGGATGCATACGTTACCATAGAGCCCGATTGCATGTCATGTTGTGTTGATGGGAATGCTTATTGAATCTGTTCGTGTTTATAAGGATGCATGCGTTGATTAAGTTCTGACACTGTCATAAACCGATTGCATGTTGTGCTATGTTGATTTGAAATGCTTGTGTGAAAGAAATGTGTTGAAGTGCTGTTGGTGATTACCGTGTGTTTTACATGACTTGCAAGTTGTTATGAGTTCAAAAGGCTGACTGCATGTGGTGAAATATAACTTAGTGAATCTGATAATGTACCTTACCGATTGCATGTGTTGTATGAGTCCTGACATTGCTTAAATGCCGATTGCATGTGTGTTGTTGAGTGCTGATAATGCCTAATGCCAATTGCATGAGAAGCATGTGCTATTGAGTTCTAAGAATGTGTATTACCGACTGCATGTGAAATACGTGTGATTGAATAAGAGGATGTGTGTATGAATTCAATGTTGTGTGATGAATCCGCGTGTGGCGTATGGGATGTGTTTGTGCTGAGAGCACATAGTGTGGGACATTACCATCGGTTATTCAGCGTGGGACGCTGCAAAATCCTTGAGTGGGACTCAAGGTAGCCCTTGAGTGGGACTCGGGCTGCCTGTGAACACCTCCGTTGGCGCTGAGAGCGCTGGTGTCACCTGTGGGCAAACGGTTGGGTACCTGTAAAACGGTCGAGCAGCTGGGAGCTGATTTGATAGCTGAGAGCTATGTATAAAAAGGCTGAGAGCCTACATTGCAACGTCTAAACTGATACACACGAATGCGGAACCGAGTGAAATAATATATGCTTATTAACTGTTGACAATGTTTGGAATTGGTTGTGCATGCGAAGGTGTTAGTGAGATGATGTATGTTTATAACCGAGTGAAATACTCTGTGTGTATTGACTGATTGATATTGTTTAGAATTAATTATGCATGTGATAGTGTTAATGAAAGGATGAATGTGTATATCCGAGTGAAATACTCTGTATATATGTATTGCTGATGCTGACTGAAAATTGACTATGCGTGTGATGATGTTAAGGAGATGATGAATGGATATAACCGAGAGAGTATTCTATATGTATATGCAACTGATGCTAATTGAAGTTTGCTCCATGAATATGTGTTAATGTCATTGAAATGTCATGCGTGTATAGCCGAGTGAGAACTGTTAGATTCTGATCGGAAAGTGTTGAATACGTGCGTTCTGATTCGTTGGTAATATCATGCTGTTGATTGCTGTTATACTAATGTTATTGGCTGTGTATGTGCACCCGGCCGAGTGGCGACTGACGAATTCCGATCGGTAAGTGTTCCATGTGTGTCTTGGTTGATTGATAATGCTTGACCTTACTCGTTGATATGCCTGATTGCATGGATATGTATTTTGCTGTATGATTGTGGGACAGCCTGAGTCGGTACCTATCATTTAATATCTAAGATGCTCACCCCTACACCATTTTTCAGTGTGCAGGTCGTACTCGAAAATGATGATAGGGTTTCAAGTCCGAGTGTGGTGCACTCCGACTGTTGAGCACTTGTATTGCATTATTATGTTTTGTCTGTGTAGCCTTGGCCGGCTCTTATGTAAAATGACGATTAAATATATTCATTTATAAAGATTGGATAGTCATTGTGTCACTTGTATGGTATTCGTAAGTATTGGTAAATGCATAATATCAAGATAATGGGTATTCCAAGTGTGTGGTTACATGTCTATGGGTCGGTAGACTGGATTTGTTAGCAGATTTATGTTTCTATGGTCATGTATTCATATGTATGTGCTTCGTACTAATTCTATGCTTTTCCGACTGGGAAGTGTTGCTAAATGACTCGAGGACTGTTGAGGAGTGAAATTATGTTAAGTTAGTGGTTCTGATTGAAGATTTCTAGGTGGCTTTTCCGAGTGAACATGTTATGTGACTCCGAGCAAAAATCATAAGTAAATCCCAAGTGAGGAAGAGTTTGTATTTCCCGAGTGAAAACCTCGAGTGATTCCCTTCTGAGAGAGGAGTTCGAATAGTGGTTTAGAGAGGATTGGATCCTAAGTGTAAGGTATTGGTAATCCGAGTGAAAGAGGTAAAGTCTGAGTGAGGATTGGTATCACGAGTGGTTGGGTTTTGAATAAGTCCGAGTGGGACTTAACTACCTGATTTCCCGAGTGAAGTGCGAGCATGAGGATTTGCCGAGTGAACCTTTGTCCATATCCGATTGAGAAATTACCTTGTACCTGTTTTCGCCCAGCGAATTAGACTTAGCTCCAGCGAGTGTGTGTTTGGAGAGGCCTTTGTGTCGGCATCGCTTAGGCGGAGTCATACCTCGCCCGAGCGACTAGGACGGTTCGCCCAAGCGTGTGGGATCATGCTGAAGCGAGCAGATGTTAATGTGGAACTCCGCCCGAATATCTCCCTCTTCCATTCTTGCATTATCATGTCTTGATGGGCGGTGTTGGACCCCGCCTGAGCGAATGGACGTTGTGGTTGGACTCGCCCAGGCGTTGATGTGCTTCGCTGGTCTGGGCGGAGTCAGTTCAAGTTTTATTCCTTCCACTGGCAGCTACACATGAGCGTAGATGGGAGTACTGATTGGGTTGGTTTAAGCTGCTGTGCTCCGCTGACTACCGATTGGGTGCTTGTCCTTCCTTGCCTTCCGTCCCATTGCTATCCGGTTGTCTTACGGTCTATTTGGTTTACTTAATTTTGGAAAATTTTTTCCTGTTTTTGGGGTTTATTTATTTATTAAAAATTAGGGTGTTACATTTTGGTATCAGAGCAGACCAAAAGGTCCAAGGCCAAGGTATGCTTACCGAGTGTAAGCGGTTGTATATGTTGGGACCGAGTGGTCATATCGATTTGAGGATAGGAGGTTATTTCCCTCCTGGTCCGATTGATGGCATACCCTAATTTAATTGGTATTGCATATGTTTGATGACTTGGTATGTGTTTGGCTATGAATGATGTGGTTGTATACTTATGCCTTGTTAAAGAATTTGAACGTATGATGAATGAATAGTATATGATGTATATGACTTTCGGTATACAAGATGTGTTGCAGCTTCCTAAGCTAAAAACTGGGTGTGCGCTAAGTGAGTAAAGGCGAGATCGGGTATATGATAAAATAGGATGGTGTCTCAGCTTTGTTGTGGGAAAACCAAGTGAATGGTACTAGACCTTATAGTAATATTTGAATAATGTACTCATCATGGGATACTGAATAAATAGTGACTCCTTAGGAATTCTAAGTATGATAATTTATTAACTTTATGTGCTGTTGAACCCGAGTGAAGCAATTGCATAGTAAACTCATTGAGGCTTGAATTACCATTGTGTGACGATTAGGAACCGGGTGATGGTTTAGCTCCGTGTGATGTGCCATGTGTGAGATGTGTTGGTAATTGTACTATGATTGAGTAATTGTGCATACCTCTCCTGGATTTGTGGTATCTGTGAACTGTTTAGTGATTGTGTGACTCCATCCATGAATGCATGTTAATATTTCTGCGAATGCCGACTGGATGCTTGTAAACAAGAGTGTTACCATTACTGCCGAGTGCATGAGTTAAAAAGGGAATGATTCCTTGAGTTCTGTTTGCGGTTTCATGTTAAAATGTATGTGAATGAGAATGCCGAGTGGCTTATATTGTGAGTCAGCAAACAAGAGCTGTGTGTGATTTATAATGGGCGGTATCAGCGTCGAACGCTCTTCCGAGTGGGCAATCAGATGAATGCGTGGGATATTGAGGATTTTGAGATTAATCCTAAAAGACCTCTGAGTTGGACTCGAGGCCATGCTTGAAGCATGAGCATTGGATGCTTAATGGAAGTCCTTGGGTTGGACTCAAGGCAAATGCCGAGTGCATTGGAGTTGGACTCCTGGTGAGTAAATCGTATACATCTGATTCGCCGACCGGATGAATGCATATATATTGACACTAGAGTCGAGTGCACTAAGGTATGAGGCAGGGCATAAATCCAGGTGGTGTTAAAATACTTGAAAGGCATGTGAATATTGTGGTTACCGAGTGCATGCAATGCTGTGTGAATTTCATGTGAATGAAAATGCCATGATAATTTCCGAATGCTTGGTATGTGAATTGATATGTTGGTTTCCATTCGGAATGTTATGTTGGAATGCATGCTGACTTCATTATGAAATACCAAGGGGATGTGCTGTAGTATTGGTACCCTATTTTTCTTGTTGTATGACAAACACCTGTGATGCTCTGACGAAACTGTGAGACTCCGAGTGAATCTGTATGCTGTGTTGAAATGGTTGTGACCTATTAATGACTGCGTGGGATGCACCTGATAGCTCGGATGCTTGTATGAAATTACATGAGGATTGCATACGTGAGATGAAATCGCTGTTAAGTCAGGTCTACATGCATGTGTGTAAGAGTATTATTATTGAGACTGACATGATTCGCATGGATATGAATAATTTGAGTAGATTCTGACTTGATGATGTTGTATGAATGAGCTCTGACTGACTGAATGTACATGTATTGATGCTGTTGCTAAGTGTAATGTGATGTTATGATAGAGAATGCATGTTATTGTGCAATTTCTGATTGAATATGATATTGTGAATGAAATCCTTAATATAGTGGAATTGATTTGAGCAAATCCGACTCAATGAGCGCATATATGTTGATGTTGTTACGTGAAGTACCCTATGTGATGCATAATGTTGATGTAGATGTATTGCTTCTAATGTGTATGTGAACTGCCATTAATTTCCGTGTGAAGTAGTATTAGTTGAGTGAGTCTGGTCAGTGTGAGGCACGCTATCCTGAGATGACTCTTCATGCCGTAGGCATTGTGGCAGCATACACGTTGCAGTGACTGTGTAATTGTTGCAACCCTATAGGAATGAGACGTCATCCTATAAGTTGGATGCAGCAATTCGTGAGTCGGGCAGGTGAAGTTGTAGCTGCTTATGGTGGTGGTGAGTCTTTCAGGCAGTTCTGAGCAAGGGTGAGAGTCATATTAAATGAATATTATATGGTTATGTATCAAAATGAAGATAGAGGGTTTGTTTGACCTTGGTGTGTCTGCCTCCGAGAGGATTAGAGAATGTCGAGTACGGATTAGCTACTGAAAGGTTGGTTAGTTATTGGAATAAGAAGGGTGGTCGAATCTGTCACTGAAATTGTAAGTTTTATAAGATTAACCGAGTGATATTGTAAGCCTAATGAGGAAACCGGGATCTTGAGCCAAGCTAAATTGTGAGGTGAAGGATTGCTCGGGAAAGGCTAGTATGCTCCGAGTGTGCAAAAGTGGAAACAATTCCAAGTGAAGCCTCTGTGAGAAAGAACTGCTAAGTGAGAATTAGAGTGTTCCGAGTAGAACCTCATAGAGAGTACCATTACTAAATTAAGGGGGTAGTATCCGAGTGTAACATTCTGAGTAAGGAGAGATTCGAGTGGTGTGTCTCAGAGTGTATCACTCCCGTGTAGAATGGAGCCATGTGGAACAATTCTAAGTAGAAAGATGCCGAGTGTGGAATTCTTAATACCCTTGTGATGTCCAACGGAGTGATCTTCCAGGAGAAAAGTCCTTATGGTCGGAAGATGAGACTCGAGTGAGTAAGTTTCCAAGTGACTGGTCCCCGAGGGGAATAGATATCCGAGTGAAGGATTTAATTGGAGTCGTACTCAGGTCAGTGATTGGGACTATTGAGCTTAAACTCAGGTTTGATTTCGTTATAGACTTGGATTCCGAGTGAATCTGTGCAAGTGGAGAGGCCTCCAGGTGAGGATTGCCTTCAAAACCCGAATAATATTTTCGAGTGAGAGATCCGAGTGACGTTTTTATAGTATAGGCATGAAATTAGCCGAAGGCATGGGTAGGAACCTAAAATTTCCACACCGAGCGTGGTGCCTGTACGAAGTAAACCCTGGCAAATTGTGCTGACTGAAGCACACGGAAGCCCTTTTGAGTGTTCATTCTGGTGTAAGGAAGAAATCTTGTGCTCAGATTTTGAAAACCCGAGTATTTAAACTGAGAGGAATCGGTCAGGAGTGAGTATTTTTGGGGGGGTCAGTGATGTTGTTTACCGATTAGATTATTCCCAACTAGTTGATTAGCCTCCACAACGTGTCCCTGTAATACAATTTTGGGTCTGTACCCTGTATGAGTTGCGGTTGTACCGAGTGACTCATTCGAGTCGGGAAACCCGAGGGTGTAAATACACCAATCGATGTTAAGAGCATAGGGCCGAGCGACCAAGAAATTAGGAAGTGCCACTACTTGTGATGAATTGGCTGAGTTAAGATGGGGTAAATTGTACGTTTTGGAATTGAATTCCCAAATATATTAAATTCTATATTGAGGTTGTAATCAGGTAGGGCCTGATTTCTTTATGTTTTGCCGACTGACATTGTGGTGCGGTCAGTAAACCGCTTGAGCGGCGAATCTTTTCCGAGTGAAATTGTGGTTCGTTCGGTGACTGCTTGTGGAAACACAGCCGTGTGGTAACTGAACAGCAATCTTCTGCGTGAGGTATTTATGGTAAGCTACCGACTGAATTTCGAGGACGAAATTCTTTTGAGAGGGGGAGAACTGTAACATCCCGATTTAAGAATTAAAGTACCGAGTGAAATTAAGCCATGGAAATAATTAATTGCCGAATGAAAATAAATCATTAAAATAATAAATTCAAAAGTGGAGAAAAATTATTCATTAATTGACTTAATTAATTTAAGTTAAGGAAACAAAGGCTGATTGAAGGTAATTAATTGTCAAGAGCCGATTGGTTGAGACCGGGTGGGTCTGACGCGTGTGGGAGCTGGTGCTGTGCACGCTTTCCTACCCCACTCTTCCCTTCTCTCCGAGCATGCATATATGGGTACACTATCATTCATCCCCCTTTAGACTTCTCTTCCCCCTGTTTTCTCTTCCTTCTTTCTTCATTCTCATCTTCTTCTTCTTCCTCCTCTGCGCTCTGTTTTCGTGAGCTCGCAGCAATGGCGGCTGAGGATCAGAGTCCTCCTCCCTTACTCGACGAGCCAGTGAGGGTGAGGGTGTGCATTCCCTCTGCTTGCAACCCGTCTCCTTCCTTGTTCCTTCATCCCTTCGTCGGCTTCCCTCCTTCTTCCCCTCCTTGCTTGAAGCTGCCAAGTCTCAGTGGAGATCTGCGCTGCGAGGAGCTTCAAGGTGGTTGGGTGTTCACAGCATCGTGATGGAGCCATTCCAGGGAGCGGGCTGAGAGCTGGGCGTCTTGGGCCTCCCCTGCTCTTGCATGTAGATGCGCTGAGAGTGATTCAGTGTTCCTCTGGAACTGGGTGTCAGGTTGGCCGACTGAAAGCTTCAGTCCAGGTAGGGGGAGTACCTTACATGTCAAATGCATGGGTTACGAACGGGTTTGGAAGATATTGATAATTGTGGAACTGTATTCTGTTGCATGATATACTTGCATGTAGAATATCCGAGTGCATGATAAGTGAGAGTGAGTGTTGCATGTTATCATCGTCCTTGAGGATGCATACGTTACCATAGAGCCCGATTGCATGTCATGTTGTGTTGATGGGAATGCTTATTGAATCTGTTCGTGTTTATAGGGATGCATGCGTTGATTAAGTTCTGACACTGTCATAAACTGATTGCATGTTGTGCTATGTTGATTTGAAATGCTTGTGTGAAAGGAACGTGTTGAAGTGCTGTTGGTGATTACCGTGTGTTTTACATGACCTGCAAGTTGTTATGAGTTCAAAAGGCTGACTGCATGTGGTGAAATATAACTTAGTGAATCTGATAATGTACCTTACTGATTGCATGTGTTGTATGAGTCCTGACATTGCTTAAATGTCGATTGCATGTGTGTTGTTGAGTGCTGATAATGCCTAATGCCAATTGCATGAGATGCATGTGCTATTGAGTTCTGAGAATGTGTATTACCGACTGCATGTGAAATACGTATGATTGAATAAGAGGATGTGTGTATGAATTCAATGTTGTGTGATGAATCCACGTGTGGCGCATGGGATGCGTTTGTGCTGAGAGCACGTAGTATGGGACACTACCATCGGTTATTCAGCGTGGGACGCTGCAAAATCCTTGAGTGGGACTCAAGGTAGCCCTTGAGTGGGACTCGGGCTGCCTGTGAACACCTCCGTTGGCACTGAGAGCGCTGGTGTCACCTGTGGGCAAACGGTTGGGTACCTGTAAAATGGTCGAGCAGCTGGGAGCTAATTTGATAGCTGAGAGCTATGTATAAAAAGGCTGAGAGCCTACGTTGCAACGTCTAAACCGATACACACGAATGCGGAACCGAGTGAAATAATATGTGCTTATTAACTGTTGACAATGTTTGGAATTGGTTGTGCATGCGAAGGTGTTAGTGAGATGATGTATGTTTATAACCGAGTGAAATACTCTATGTGTATTGACTGATTGATATTGTTTAGAATTAATTATGCATGTGATAGTGTTAATGAAAGGATGAATGTGTATATCCGAGTGAAATACTCTGTATATATGTATTGCTGATGCTGACTGAAAATTGACTATGCGTGTGATGATGTTAAGGAGATGATGAATAGATATAACCGAGAGAGTATTCTGTATGTATACGCAACTGATGCTAATTGAAGTTTGCTCCATGAATATGTGTTAATGTCATTGAAATGTCATGCGTGTATAGCCGAGTGAGAACTGTTAGATTCCGACCGGAAAGTGTTGAATACGTGCGTTCTGATTCGTTGGTAATATCATGTTGTTGATTGCTGTTATACTAATGTTATTGGCTATGTATGTGCACCTGGCGGAGTGGCGACTGATGAATTCCAATCGGTAAGTGTTCCATGTGTGTCTTGGTTGATTGATAATGCTTGACCTTACTCGTTGATATTCCTGATTGCATGGATATGTATTTTGCTGTATGATTGTGGGACAACCTGAGTCAGTACCTATCATTTAATATCTAAGATGCTCACCCCTACACCATTTTTCAGTGTGCAGGTCGTACTCGGAAATGATGATAGGGTTTCAAGTCCGAGTGTGGTGAACTCCGACTGTTGAGCACTTGTATTGCATTATTATGTTTTGTCCGTGTAGCCTTGGCCGGCTCTTATTTAAAATGACGATTAAATATATTCATTTATAAAGATTGAATAGTCATTGTGTCACTTGTATGGTATTCGTAAGTATTGGTAAATGCATAATATCAAGATAATGGGTATTCCGAGTGTGTGGTTACATGTCTATGGGTCGGTAGACTGGATTTGTTAGCAGATTTATGTTTTTGTGGTCATGTATTCATATGTATGTGCTTCGTACTGATTCTATGCGTTTTCTGACTGGGAAGTGTTGCTAAATGACTCGAGGGCCGTTGAGGAGTGAAATTATGTTAAGTTAGTGGTTCTAAGTGAAGATTTCTGGGTGGCTTTTCTGAGTGAACATGTTATGTGACTCCGAGCGAAAATCATAAGTAAATCCTGAGTGAGGAAGAGTTTGTATTTCCTGAGTGAAAACCTCGAGTGATTCCCTTCTGAGAGAGGAGTTTAAATAGTGGTTTAGAGAGGATTGGATCCTAAGTGTAAGGTATTGGTAATCCGAGTGAAAGAGGTAAAGTCCGAGTGAGGATTGGTATCCCGAGTGGTTGGGTTTTGAATAAGTCCGAGTGGGACTTAACTACCTGATTTCCCGAGTGAAGTGCGAGCGTGAGGATTTGCCGAGTGAACCTTTGTCCATATCCGATTGAGAAATTACCTGTGTTCGCCCAGCGAATTAGACTTAGCTCCAGCGAGTGTGTGTTTGGAGAGGCCTTGTGTCGGCATCGCTTAGGCGGAGTCATACCTCGCCCGAGCGACTAGGACGGTTCGCCCAAGCGTGTGGGATCGTGCTGAAGCGAGCAGATGTTAATGTGGAACTCCGCCCGAATATCTCCCTCTTCCATTCTTGCATTATCATGTCTCGATGGGCGGTGTTGGACCCCGCCTGAGCGAATGGACGTTGTGGTTGGACTCGCCCAGGCGTTGATGTGCTTCGCTGGTCTGGGCGGAGTCAGTTCAAGTTTTATTCCTTCCACTGGCAGCTACACATGAGCGTATTCTTTTATTTTCCCTTGCCTCCCTTCCCTTATTTCCTTGTGCCCGGTTCTTCTTGGTTTGTTTCTGGGAACCGAGCGATGGGAGTACTGATTGGGTTGGTTTAAGCTGCTGTGCTCCGCTGACTACCGATTGGGTGCTTGTCCTTCCTTGCCTTCCGTCCCATTGCTATTCGGTTGTCTTACGGTCTATTTGGTTTACTTAATTTTGGAAAATTTTTCCCTGTTTTTGGGGTTTATTTATTTATTAAAAATTAGGGTGTTACAAAACGCATGGCCATGCTAGAAAGAATAAATATTAGATATTTATTCGGATTTAGTCTACTCCGGTATCAAGTAAAATAAATTGGGCCGTACAAGGATGACGCGACCATGCCTTGGGCCCAATTAGGATATCGTGACAAAAGGAACAAACATATTAAATAATTATCACTTATAGGTTATGTTGATAATATTCGGATATAATGATGCATTGTTAGATGCCACTCTTATTTTATATTAATAATAAAATAATTTATTATTAATATGACCGAGTATTTTACCTGTAGGGTCACACACATAGAGTAAGCCCATCAGAAAATGTTGTCTTATTTTAGTTGGACTAAAATAAAGCTATTGGGCCTAACTCATTTGGAATGAGTAAGGAGCCCAATTTTAGAGAGAACAAATTAGGTCAAACCTAAGCCTATAAATAGAGCATAAGATGCTCATAGGCCGTTCACTCAAGTGAGACACAAATTCCCAAAAGTTGCAAGAGCTACACACCGTCAAACTAGCAGTTGGCAAGTGTTGCGATTCTGGTAGGAGTGCTCGTGTGGACTCCTAAAGGACGAGGCTACGACTGCTTCGGTGTTCTTCAAGAGGTAATCCAAAAACAATTTTGTGTTTGTTTTGTGCTTTGAAACACGGAACCTTGCAAATCCTGTTTGGAATCCCTTTTTTTTTTCCGCTGCTCATGGTAGGGATTTCCTAACAGTGGTATCAGAGCCAGGTTGCAAGAACCGTGTTTTGGGCATTTGTTTCTGTTTTATAATGATATGTTTTCATTTGCAAGAGCTTTTGGAAAATATGATTTGCGAAATCGTTTCTTGTTTAAAGCTTTGCATTTTTGTTTTGCGAAAATGTTTTGTGAAACTAGGATTCAAAAATGAACATGCATGATTATGTTACTATTTTGAGTTATCACATATGATGCATATATTACACTGATTAATCATGTATATGGTATGACCTCTGTTTTGGCATGATACATATAATTTTGAGTTATTCTTTGTAAATTGTATATGATGCATGTTATAGAGTTTCTTAATTTTAGTATGTATGTTGTTGCCGTTTAAATTTGTATGATGTATGAGTTTATGCAATTTTTGTATTTGATATGTGTTTTACTCATATGATATTCATCGTACAAATTATGAATCAATTGAGTTGATCTTCGAACATGAATGGTTCATGTTATGGGGCGTTAAGTGATAAGGTTTAAGTGTTAAACCATGGCCGTTCCTTAATCTAGGGTTCAAGAGTTGAAACCTAGACGGCCGTCATGGAAAGGCATTGCATGTTGGCATTAGCGCAAATTGAATTCTAGGTTTTGAGACCCTAGACGACATTGCCTACATGTGCCTTGACGGCTGCGTTGTGAAGTGTTCGTAACAAGGAATTAGGGTTTCAAAGTGGTTGAAACCCTAGCCAAAATTTTAGAGCTGTTAATGGTCAAGGGACGTTCTGGCTAGGAAAGACTTGGTACTTAAGCGGTCACACCGGACCCACCTCTCTTTCCTGGGAACCAACTTGGTACTTAAGCGGGACCCCCGTACATTCTCTGCGTAGCGCCTTATTACCGACCCCACGTGTTTAATTGCCCGTTTTAAAAATTAATTACTCTTTTAATGCTTTTAAATGGGTTATAATCAATTAATTAACACGTTGCATGGTGAATGGTTATGGTCTTAGTTATTTTATTTAAATACAGCCTGTGTGCTGTGCCTCTCTCTATTCTGTTGTATTTCTCTTCTCAACCCTTCACTCGTATGTAAAGCGAGTTTCTATTTAATCATGTAATCTTGATCGGGCCAACAAAGTAGAGATATAGAAGAAAAACCAAGGAGTGGTGACTCTAAGAGCATGATGGATTCAAGAAGTAGGACTTCATGAAGCCATGGCAATATAGTTCCTCTAGGTTTATTTATTTTTCTTCTAGGAAGACCATAACCATCTCACAATTTTGTTTGCATGCTTTGGGGATAATTTTATTACGTTAAAGCGTTTAACAAAGACGGTAATTTTAAAATAAATTAAAATCCCTCAAAATAATATTGTTATAAACGCCTTCTAATAAGTACACTCGTCAACACTAATGTCAATAAATAGTGGGTCTGCCAAAGCAGGGCACTATTATTTATGTTAGTAAGACGCGATGGGATAATGGTAATATCCAAACTGTTTTATTGGGCTTTAACTTAACTAAGTTTTCAATTGGATTGAATATAACTTAGAGGCGTAAACATTGGGCTAAATATTCATAAGATGAATAATTAGTAATGGTTACTTAACCCAATGACTAAGAGTTGTATAAAGATACAATTGGAAAAAGTTTCCTACCTAAATAACCAAGTATTAGGTGATCAGCCAAAGCTGACTTAACACTTGGCAAAATATGGATCTTAGCCCACTAGAAAATCTTCCAACGGGATTTTCTGATTCGTGGAGGGTATTTTGTTTTGAATCAAAATAGTGGGAGACATATTTAATTTAAATGATCATAATTTAAATATGTTTTTGAAAATGATACTTACTACATATTTTCTGTTTTAGATAACCATGACGTCAAACACACCTTCGAACCTTTCGTTGCGATCAATCCTAGACAAAGAAAAATTGTCTGGTTCTAACTTCCTTGACTGGTATAGAAACTTGAGGATTGTCCTCAAACAAGAGAAAAAGCAGTATGTCTTGGAAATTCCAGTTCCGGAACCACCCGCTGCAAACGCCTCTAAAGCTGACAAGGATGCTTATAAGAAGCATCAGGATGATGCTTTAGATGTCCAATGCCTTATGTTGGCTACCATGTCTCCTGAGCTTCAGAAGCAACATGAGCACATGGAGGCTTTCGATATGATCGAAAACCTAAGGAAGCTATATCAAGGTCAAGCTGACCAAGAAAGATATGAAGTTTCCTCAGTCCTATTTAGCTGTAGACTTGAAGAGGGAGGTTCTGTAGGACCTCATGTGCTCAAAATGATTGGGTACTTGGAGAATCTAGCTAGGCTAGGATTCCCCTTCCCTCAGAAGTTGGCTACCGATCTCATTTTGAAATCATTACCTGACAGTTTTAAGCCAGTCATCATGAATTAAAACATGAATGCATTGGACAAAACATTGCCAGAGCTACTCAATATGTTAAGGACTGCTGAGCCCAATATTTCTATAGGAAAGGGCAAGGCCATAATGATGGTCAATTCTGGCAAAGGTAAAGGAAAAGGCATGTATAAAGGCAAAGGAAAGGCTATTATAGGAAATGGCAAGAAAATTTGGAAAGGCAAGGATAAGCCAAGTACATCAGCCTTAAAACCTGTGGGCAGGGTGGCTAAGGAAGGTAAATGTCACCATTGTGGACAAAAGGGACACTGGAAGAGAAACTGTCCAAAGTACCTAGAAGAGCTTAAGAAGAAGGGAAGTGAGACTTCCACTTCAGGTATTTTTGTTATAGAAATTAACATGTCAACTTCAACATCATGGGTATTAGATACTGGATGTGGATCTCACATTTGTCTTAATATGCAGGATCTAAGAAGGAGTAGGCATTTGATGAAGGGCGAGGTAGACCTACGCGTTGGAAATGGAGCAAGAGTTGTTGCATTAGCTGTAGGGACTTATTTTTTATCCTTGCCATCAGGGTTAGTCCTTGAATTGGACAATTGTTATTTTGTTCCGGCAATAAGGAGAAACATTATTTCTGTTTCTTATCTTGATAAGAAAGGGTTTTCCTTTACAATAAAGAATAATAGTTGTTCTGTTTATTTAAAAGACATGTTTTATTGTTGTGTAAATTTGAGTAATGGACTTTATGTTCTAGATCTCGAAACCCCTATCTATAACATTAATACTAAAAGGGTTAAAACAAATTATTTAAACCCAACTTATCTTTGGCATTGTCACCTAGGACATATAAATGAGAAACGCATTTCTAAACTCCATCAAGATGGATATTTAGAATCTTTTGATTTTGAATCAATAGATACATGCGAATCTTGTTTATTAGGGAAGATGACTAAGACCCCATTTATCGGAAAAGGTGAAAGGGCGAGTGATCTTCTTGGCTTGATACATAGTGATGTATGTGGGCCCATAGGGACAATGGCTAGGGGAGGTTTTAGTTACTTCATCACTTTTACTGATGATTTCAGTAGATATGGATTTGTGTTTCTCATGAAACATAAATCAGAATCCTTTGAAAAGTTCAAGGATTTTAAACATGAAGTAGAGAACCAACTTGGCAAGACAATTAAAGCACTTCGATCCGATCGAGGTGGTGAATATTTGAGCCTAGAGTTTGATGAATATCTTAAAGAGTGTGGGATTATATCTCAACTTACTCCCCCTGGAACACCAGAATGGAATGGGGTTTCTGAGCGGAGAAATAGAACCTTGTTGGACATGGTTCGATCAATGATGAGTCAAACTGACCTCCCTAACTCATTCTGGGGACATGCTTTGTTGACAACAACTTTTACACTTAACCGTGTTCCATCAAAGGCTGTTATAAAGACACCATATGAGATATGGACTAGGAAACGACCTAGTATGTCTTTTCTTAAGATTTGGGGCTGTGAAGCTTATGTTAAGCGTCAAAGTTCAGATAAACTCGGGCCCAAGTCAGATAAATGTTTTTTTGTAGGATACCCAAAAGAAACTAAGGGTTATTATTTTTACAATCCTACCGAGGGCAAAGTGTTTGTTGCTCGGAATGCTGTATTCTTAGAAAGGGAATTCATCTCTACAAGAATCAGTGGGAGGAAAGTAGAACTTGAAGAAATTCAAGACTCACAAGGCATTGAAGAGCCAATGGTGGAAGTGGAGCAGGACCCACAAAATGTTGTGATAACTCCAGCTCCAGTAGCACAAGACTTGCGTAGATCAGGTAGAATACGTCAATAACCTGAAAGATATGGATTTCTTGTAACTCAGGAAGGAGATGTATTCCTAATGGATCAAAATGAGCCAACATCTTATGAAGAGGCCATTGCAAGTTCAGAATCTGAGAAATGGCTAGAACCCATGGAATCTGAAATAGACTCCATGTACACTAATCAAGTTTGGAACTTGGTTGATGCACCTGAAGGGGTAAAACCTATAGGATGCAAGTGGGTTTTCAAAAAGAAAACTGACATGGATGGTAATATAAGTACCTTTAAAGCAAGGTTGGTGGCTAAAGGTTTCAAGCAAATACATGGTATAGACTATGATGAAACTTTTTCCCCAGTTGCTATGCTAAAGTCTGTTCGGATTCTGCTTGCTATTGCTGCATACCATGATTATGAGATATGGCAAATGGATTTCAAGACTGCTTTCCTTAATGGAAATCTTCTTGAGGAAGTGTACATGACACAACCCGAAGGCTTTGTTAAGCCTGAAGCATCCAGGAAGGTGTGCAAGCTACAACGTTCTATATATGGACTTAAGCAAGCTTCCAGAAGCTGGAATCTTCGTTTTGATAAAGCTGTTAAACAATTTGGCTTTACTAAAAATGAGGATGAACCTTGTGTCTACAAGAAGGTTAGTGACTGCACAATTGTTTTTCTGGTCCTGTATGTTGATGACATACTACTTATTGGAAATGACGTTCCTACTCTTTAGTCTGTGAAGAGTTGGTTGGGAAGCTGTTTTTCTATGAAAGACTTAGGTGAAACAACCTACGTGTTAGGAATTAAGATCTATAGAGATAGATCAAGAAAACTTCTTGGCCTAAGTCAGAATACATACATAGACAAAGTGTTAAAAAGGTTTAACATGCAAGATTCCAAGAAAGGAACTTTGCCTATGGCTCATGGCATAAGCTTATTAAAAGCTCAATCTCCTTCCACTAAAGAAGAAAGAGAACGGATGAATAAGATTCCATATGCATCTACTATTGGATCAATCATGTATGCCATGATATGTACCCGACCAGATGTCTCGTACGCTTTAAGCATGATGAGCAGATACCAGTCTGATCCCCGTGAAAGTCACTGGACTGCTGTCAAGAATATCCGGAAGTACTTAAGAAAAACTAAGCATTCATTCTTGATATATGGAGGGGAAGAAGAGCTCATTATAAAAGGTTACACTGATTCTAGCTTCCAAACTGATAAGGATGACTCAAGATCGCAATCTGGGTACGTGTTTTGTCTAAATGGTGGCGCTGTAAGCTGGAAGAGTTCAAAGCAAGAGACAGTTGCTGATTCTACTACAGAGTCTGAGTATATTGCTGCCTCAAATGCTGCAAAAGAGGCAGTATGGATTAAGAAGTTCATAACAGAACTTGGGATTGTTCCTAGCATTGTGGACCCTATAAGTCTCTACTGTGACAATAGTGGAGCAATCGCACAAGCTAAGGAACCTAGATCACATCAACGATCCAAGCATATACTTAGGCGATTTCATCTCATTCGAGAGATTCTTGACTGAGGAGATGTAAAGATATGTAAGGTGCATACTGATGAGAATATTGCTGACCCACTCACAAAACCTCTTACACAACAAAAACATGAGGGGCACACTAGATCATTAGGCATTAGGCAAATGTCTGATTGGCTCTAGTGCAAGTGGAAGATTGTTGGTGTATGCACTATGAGCTTTTATGCTTTTTCATTTGCATCATTTTTTATACTTATCAATAAAATAAATATTTTAGTTTAAAATTATTTTAAAACGTATTTATCCTTGGAGTAATAGGTCATATAAAAATTATTCCTAAAATGTCCCTAGTCAAGTATTTACATGGGGACATATAAATACACTGAGACTAGTGTGTGAGTGTACTGATGACCTGATCTCACAGATCATAGATATAGATGATATCAAGTCTTCACACGGGTACACATTAAGAGTAATGATGTACTGGACAGACCCACCATGAGAACGTTGCATAGATTGTTACATGATTGTCATAAACGATTCTCAATGTGATAATGGTATATGTAGTCCTTCGACCTAAAGTCACTACGATTCCTACATGAGGAGTTTATTGTTTTAATACAATTAAACGTCTTCTATAACAAGAGGGCTATAAAGGTTGTGATTAGGCAATGAACAAATTATGCAGAGGGATGTGAGTGATGTAGATGGGATTTGTCTCTCCTATGTGACAAGAGTGATATCTATAGGCCACTTGATGGAGTAAGACTAAGAAAACGCATGGCCATGCTAGAAAGAATAAATATTAGATATTTATTCGGATTCAGTCTACTCCGGTATCAAGTAAAATAAATTGGGCCGTACAAGGATGACGCGACCATGCCTTGGGCCCAATTAGGATATCGTGACAAAAGGAACAAACATATTAAATAATTATCACTTATAGGTTATGTTGATAATATTCGGACATAATGATGCATTGCTAGATACCGCTCTTATTTTATATTAATAATAAAATAATTTATTATTAATATGACCGAGTATTTTACCTGTAGGGTCACACACATAGAGTAAGCCCATCAGAAAATGTTGTCTTATTTTAGTTGGACTAAGATAAAGCTATTGGGCCTAACTCATTTGGAATGAGTAAGGAGCCCAATTTTAGAGAGAACAAATTAGGTCAAACCTAAGCCTATAAATAGAGCATAAGATGCTCATAGGCCGTTCACTCAAGTGAGACACAAATTCACAAAAGTTGCAAGAGCTACACGCCGTCAAACTAGTAGTTGGCAAGTGTTGCGATTCTGGTGGGAGTGCTCGTGTGGACTCCTAAAGGACGAGGCTACGACTGCTTCGGTGTTCTTCAAGAGGTAATCCAAAAACGATTTTGTGTTTGTTTTGTGCTTTGAAACACGGAACCTTGCAAATCCTATTTGGAATCCCTTTTTTTTTCGCTGCTCATGGTAGGGATTTCCTAACATAACGCACACATGTATTCACTTTGCATTCTCATGTTCAACAACATGCATCTCAGAAATATTAACAAGTACTCAAGGATGGAATCACCACATCACTAGACAGACCACAACCATCCTAGACCCGGGCGTTGCAAGCACTCCTACTCGAACACAACACATCAATCAACACACTCAGACACAATGCAACACATTAAAGCAAAACACCCGGAACCCGTCCATAAACCAGGCATTTGACATGCAAAGCGCCCCCTACCTACTATCGAGGTTCAGAAGCTCTTCGAGTTACAATGTTGACAGGTCGTCCCTTCGGTTACTCCTCCTCCTACAGTCTTCGAACTCAGCATCGATTCTGGACCAGAGTTATCCCTTCCCAAACGGATTCATTTCTCCCACAGCTCTGAGGCACTTCCCAGTACAGTCTTCCAATTGGGATACTGGCAGCTTCGAGTGGAAGAAGAAGAGAGGAAGAAGGTGACGGAGAGGAAGAAGGGGACAGGGAGTGAAAACAGGACCGCGTCACTGTTCCTCCCAGAAAGCTCTCAACTCTTACTCTATTCTTTCCAAACAGGACAACACGAATGAGAATGAATGGAGGAGAAAAGGAGCAAATTCCATATATACCACCAGGGGTACATGCGTCTCTTACCTCCAGCCACTTTCACTAATTGACCACTAATCTCTAATCTAAAATTAACCTTAATTCATTCTAAAATCTCAGCCATTAATTAAATCAAGGATTGGGATGTTACAAATAGGGTTAAAATAGAACACAAACTCTCCTATTTCCCTTCTAAATTCACGTTGCCCACTCCCTCAAAAAGTAGAACATTCACCTTCTTCTACTTCCTCACTCTCTTCATTATCTTCTCCTTTAAACCCTAAACAAAGAATTGAAACCCACCCCCATTCTTCCATTTTCGTTACTTGGAGCTTGCTAGGAGAGCTTGGATCTTGAAGACTCTCCTCACTCTTTTCTCATTTTCGTGTGCAACATTCCCTCTCTTGGGAAACCCACTCCCTTCTTCTCTTAAGGTAAACTCTTGCTATTTCTCAAGAGTATGAACTATGGGCTTTGGGTTTTGATGTTGGGAAAGTGATTTAATGAATATGGGTAATGTAGAGAAGCCACTAATGATGTGAAACCTAAGGTCGGTTGTCAGAAATGCTAGCCTTAGTGGAAATAAATGAGGAAGATGAATGTATGGTTAGAAGGTGATGAAGAATAAATGGGTATTAATGAGTATTGTTGGGTTTTAGAAAAACCCTAACCCTATGATTTGGGGAAAATATAAAATATGAGTAGAGAAGCATTTATTATGTTAGATAAATGTTATTAATGAGGTAAAGCAATGTTATTAATGGTGGATGACCATTAATAAAGTTTCCTGATTAATGATAGTTGTTGGGAACCATTAATGTGGGAACCTAATAATGGGTTTAATATTAATGATGCATAATAAAGAATGGAGGCACCTAACCTATGGTGGTTATGGTGGATAGAATGAAATAAAAAGAGTTGATAATCAAAATGGAATAAACACCAAGTTATTAAATATAACCATTTGAATCTTTATGGTTTGAATAGAAAATAATTGTGTGATATATTGTATAATGTAGGAAACAACCCCATTGACGAGGCGGGACCATCGGAACGCGTTGATTACTACTTCTCTTGAGGTAGGAGGGGGTAACTATTCTAAATGCATGATTTCATCCATTAGTGATATGTGTATATAAATATGTATTGTTAATTTAGCTTGAATAGATGATTTGATGATTATATGTTTGAAATGCATTTAGGGAAATTGATGCTATGTGGCATGTGTTTTGGGATGTTATTTGTGATGGAACTTGACTCATGTTGATGAGAGTTGTTATGAATGGTTTGATGACCATGGTTATATTAATTGATATGTTGTTGAGCATCCTATGATGTGTGAATTGATAAAGAATGTTTGCCACTAACTATTGATGTATACGAAATCCAATAAGAATTGGTGATGGTTGAAAATGATGAATATACGAAATCCACTAAGTGGTTATGGTGAATTGTTGAATGTGGAGTGGCATGATAGGATACGTAGAGTGAGAATGAATTGATTGGCATTTGCATCCATGTTATATCATACACTATCTATGTGGAATGTTAGGGGTTCCACTAGGCGGGCCCAGTGGGAGGGCGACCTAGTGCACGGGTATATTGATGTATTTCCCTAGTGATTCTGGGAATCATGAAGTTGTCCATAGTTTGGTGACGAGGCACCCTATATGGCAGGCCCTGTGGGCGGGCGGCTCTATGATGAGCAAGTTACCTCGGTGTCTGACGGGAAACGGCTCTCTCGATGTGTGTTCGGGAGGGGCCCGTAGCACTTGTGGCAAGTAAGGCCATGATTATAGATCCGCAAGTCACGGGGTGACTAGTGCTACAGATGGGCGAGAGCGATTTGGTACCAGTAAAAGTATGATGTTGAGCATACATGAATTGAGGTATATGTGTACATATTTTTCTACTATAGTAGGGGCATAGTAGCACACCTATGCTTGTCCTACATTTAGTATGTTGTTGTTTCCCACAGTCGGATATGCATTTGATAATAATTCCTTTGTGCATATGCATTAGCTATAAGAGCATTTGCATATAGCCGGAGATATGCCTAGTTGGAAGCTGTGGGGGCGATGGATGATTGAGATAAAGGAAAGAAATATGGTACTAACACTATGAGTATGATGATGATATTGAGAATACCAATGACTTGAATATGTGTGTTGTAGATGTATTTCTTGAGTATGTAGCCTGTTGCTATGAATGATTTAGTATGTGAATAAAATTATGATGTTCTTGTGAAGTGTATCATATGTGAGTATGTATGGATATCATCATAATGTATGACTTTGATACATTTGGATTATGTTACTCACCTCCTAGTTGCCATTTTAAGTCTGATGTAGGTATGATGTAAATCCTACTCTTTTGGAGGTCGAGTGTCGATAAAGGTAAATATGAAAGAATATGGGTGAGCCTTGGCCGACATATGATCATTTTGTAGAGTATATGATATACATATGCTCAATTTTGTAAATTGATATGATGAATGATGATTTTGGAGGTCATGTAGGAAAATAAGACCCTTGTGTGTATGGCTTATTTTTATTAATGACCTTAACAATGTATGGATAATATAAATGATATGGTATGCTGTTAGAATTGATGAATGAATGGATATTTATATATATTTTGGACTTTATAAATCATATGAGATGATAAGTTTGATTTTGATATGATTAATGAATTGGAATGGAAATTATTGAATATGGATGCTTGAGACAAGTTTTAAATGCATAATATGATGTATGTGATATATCAATTTTGATCAATTTTGCTTGGGATGGATTTTCATATGTTAAGTTGTGAAATTTACATGTTTTCTACGCATGTACTGATAATCTCACTCAAGTGAGAATCCCCTGTATCAGCTATAAGGCCTCTGGCCTAATCTCGCTCAAGTGAGTATGGTTCTTGCTCAGGCGAGACGACTCTGCACCTGGCATGTGCATTCTGAATGTTTCTCGCTCGAACAGTCTTGCCTTCACTCAAGCGAGTGTGGTGTGGAGTTGTTTCTGGATGAGGTTTGCTCAGGCGAACTAGTGTCTCGCCCAGGCGAGATACTTATGTATCAGGTGGAAGCTACTGGAGGCAATTCGCTCAGGCGGGCTTCGCCTCGCTCGAGCGAAATTAAGGCAGAATGGTTCTGGACCATTTTTGCTCAAGCGAAATGGTCTTTGGGTGGCAACTCGCTCAAGCAAGCGAGCATGGGTATGACACTGGAACATTTTCGCTCACGCTCGTTGGCCTCGCCCAAGCGACCCATGTGGGTCTCGCTCAAGCGAGACAGGGACTCGCCCAATCAAGTTGCTCTGTTCCCAGTTTATTCATTTTTGCTTATTGGCTCAATTTTCTTGCTTGTTTTTGGAACTCATACATTATAAAAGTAATGTTTTTACTATGGAATTGTATTATTAAGGTTTAACCAATTGAAGAAGCATCTTCCACCACCTTCCTCATACATATTTTAATAACTCTTAAATTTTATCCAATCTTCTGCTTTCCCCTTGTGACAACTTGAGTCTGATCGTCCAAGAAGCGCTCTGATACCTTCTCATATCTTTATATATGAGATAGGTTATTAAATGATCCAGGGTAATTACTTGGTATTATATACAATGATTTTCCTCTACTTATAATTATTTTTAAATAGTGAAAAATTTACCCCTAATTTTTAGGGTGTTACATCATGCGTGTTAAAAACCACTTTAACGAAAGTAAAAGTTAAAATACCCTTAATATACCAATTACTAGGGATAGAGTTGGTAACTATTGTTGTGATAAGGCCAAAACTTAAAGCAAGTTTTTACTGAGAAAGCATCTGAGGGATCAGACATTATGATAACTATTTAGAATTTATTCATCGAGGAATCAGGTTTAATGATTTTAAGCTGTAATGACATGAACTTGATAATTAAATATACATGTCTATGATTACTTCATTATGTTTTAGTGCGGGGATCCAAATTCCAACATAGTTTGTCAATCAGCGTTTTAATCTTAAGTATTGGATTTGTTCTTAAGTGCTACTCAAAGTTATTTCTAGTTAATTTAGAATTTACCATCTTTCACTCAATGTATAAATCAAGCTCTAAATCTGTGAATATTGTACAAATTGTGTATAAATTGATGCATAAATCCTGAGCCATTGACTTGATATACAACTTTTGGAGGATTTATTTTCTTTCGGCAAGCACACCAATCGTTAAATTCGTATTATATTTGATCGTTCCCATAGGGATTGTAGTAATTACTGTAATCTTAGACTAGTACAAGCTGAACCAACGCAAGCAGATGCAATTCATTCTGTTTTTGTTGCTTTATATTTTCTATGTTTTTTTATTTTCAGAAACAATATAGGAGATGAAATGTGATTAATGGAAGATAGGTTAGGATTACTTCAGCGTACAACTTCATCAAGGAACATGCAATCGAGGTTCGATTAAGCTTCAGATGCAAAAGGACAATTCACAAATGGTTAATCCCTAATCCCTTAGGTGACTAACACTAATTCCTAAGCATTAAACCCTAATCCCTTAGGTGTTCAGTGACACAGAAATCTAATGTGAAATTGGGGATTGAACCCTAACTATTCACCTACTTACTAGGCCTGAATTAGTTAGGAAACCAGAAGTTACCTAAGCCTCAACCATGATTCCTCACTGGTGAGATTCTTCATTTGGATCTGAATTTTTTTAATTCAACAGAGTAGAACCACTTCTCAGCTTGTTCTCCTCATGCTTTAGAAGTTAATTTCCTCTATGCAGCGTCAAGATTCCATCGAAAGCTTCAGCAATCCCAACCCTAGGGGTTTAGAAACCCATGGAAATGGATTCTGTTGAAGGAATATGGAGAGACATGGACGAGAGAATTTAGAGAGAGAAAAGAATTAAAGAGAGATTAAAAATGAGAAAATGAATCGTGATATTGCTTCTGTATGTTCTCTCCTTTTTTTAGAGAATATGTACAAGTATATATATACATCTAACTAACTAACTTAATTAATTAAAAAGGAAACTTAATTAATAATTAAACTAAGTAATCTAATTACATAATTACAGAGAAATAATTAATTACAAAACATTACTTAAGTTACTAAGGTACAACAGAAAACAACAACGGTGCAGCACTTCGCTTGGAGGGAAGAATAACTAACTGCACAACTAACTTCACGCTTGAGCGTGAATGGCTGACACTTAAGCTCGTGCTTTAATTTAAGCTTTCTATTGAATATTCGCTTGAGCGTGAATGGCTTTTGGACTTCACGCTTGAGCGTGAATGGTCACGCTTGAGCGTGACGAGAATTATGCTGCATGCTGTGAAATTTACGTGGATTGCATGGTGACCTCACACTTTAGCGTGAAGTTTTCAAGCTTGAGCGTATGTACGCTAGCTGTCCAGCGTATATACGTTGGGTTAGTGAATTTACAAATAAACAAATTTCCTTAACTACTTTCTCTTTTTAATCATTTTCTTGCATAATTTAAACACTTTTGAAATAAATAAATAAAACTAAAATTATCGATAATTTATTAAATAATAATGCTAAACTATCCAAAATTAAATGGATTAAGTTAAATTAAAGGTGAAATAATTAAGTCTTTTCAAGATTTATCACATCCCCAAACTTAAAACTTGCTTGTCCTCAAGCAAATACTCAGATTAATTAAATTAATTGCACTTACTCAAGACAATCAATCATTTCCTTAACTTAATTCATACCATAATTATTGAATACCATTCATGCTTTCTTTTCGCATCTTCTAACAATATAATTACTCACACCTCTTTTAGGAACAAGCTGGTGATGCTTTCTCACTGGATTAGTGTTTTACTCTTCTTTCAGTGTATAGGTTCAATTACATGCACTCATCACCTTCATAATTGTCAAATCAACATAGGGTTGCAATAGTTCTAAACATCATGACATATGCTAACATAATTGGATCAGCAAGGGCTTTTTAAGTTTGTAATGGGGTTAGGCTACAGACTCTATTTCAGTTTTTCTAGTCAATGTTGGGTTAAAAGATGTGCCCACTGATACCTTGCCTCAATCTTAACTTAAATGCCTTTACTAACCAACTCTTTACTTTCATTATATCTTTTTTTTTAGATAAAGGATACTCAACTACATGTGGTCCTTTGGACTCTTTCTTTCTTTTTTTCAATACCATTTTTCTTTTATTATGGTGCTTTGCACCTTTGCTTTGCTGATTTTTCACTTTTCTTTTACTTTTGCTGTTCTTCCTTTTATTTTTAACTACTCATCTATAATTAAGGTCAGAGTGTGTCATTTGCTTTGCTGTTAGGCACACTCTTCATCCCCAAACTTTGAACTTGCTAGTCCCTAGCAATAAGATAAGACTCAGCAGTCCATCAGTGGAACATCCAGGGATAATTAACTTGGTTTTTCTTAGATAAATTAGCTTATAAAGTTAGCTACATAATTAGAATGAAAGGGTCTCAGGCTCAAAATATAATTGTTAGGTCAAAGGATAATTAATAATATGGATGGCTAAATTTGGCCTTGGCTAATTTCCAAAGAAGGCCTTCATCATTTCCAATTGGCAAACATTTAATCATCTAGCAAGCACTAGAGCAAATTCTGTCTCACTAAACAAGAATGCAGGCACACTTAAAAAAGAATTAATAAAGGCTCAAAAGCTAATAATATTACAGGTAATCAGCCAATCATGTCCCCGAACTTAATGCAAGATCATAAATTCAGATTGCTAACTAGCATGGTGAATATGCAAATAATACAGGATTAAAAATAGTTATGGATAGGGATCATGAATCAAGAAATACAAATCAATTAATTTATCCAATTAATGCCTGAAAATCAGCAAAATTTAAATTATTGAGATGGATTTTAAATTAGACACAGTTAACAAATTTTACCAAATTAATGAGATGAGAGGATAAATTACTTCCCTTTTTACCTATATGGCAGTGATTGGTGAATGATGGATACAGGAATAATACAATTCAGATGAGAAATAACAACAAACAACTAACCAGGGAAAAATAAGTTCATTACAACTGAAAAGGAAATACATTGTTTAGGAAAAGAAAACATTAAAAGAAAGTTATTACAACCCAGAATTAACTTAACATAACTATAAACAAAGTAAAAGATCAGTCATCCTCTTCTTCATTTTCTTTATCCATAGGCTCATTCTTGTCCTACTCAGGATGGGATGGGAATTCAGTTGCTGAAGGTGTGTCATCAGGGGGAATAGTGAATCCAATGGAAGCCAACCATAGGTCTCTGTCAGGTGGAACTCCCATTTCTTCACTGTGGTCCACATTCATTGCAGTGGCAATCTTCCTCAGCATGAGATCATGGTTCATGACCAGATCATAGGTTCCTTGTTGCATCTTTTTCATAACCTGAAGTTCCTACATTACCATGGAAATATCAGAAAAAGTACCTGCTTCTGTTAGGGGTGGTGGTGCAAAAGATGTTGGTTTAGGTTGTCTGGGACACTTTGACTCTTGAGGCATAAAATGGTCAATATGGTCTATCACCCAACGCTTGTCCATAATCCTCTCAGGCTTTACCTTTGTCAGTTCTTCATAATTTAACCTAACCTAATTCTTTTTGGCCAACAAAGTGATAATAGAGCAATATGGCAATTGGAGATTTTTTTCAAGGTTTTTCATCATCTCCTCCAATATTAACTCACCCAGATTAACATACAGGCCTCTCATTAAACAGTAAATCAACACCAACCTCTTAATGGTAATCTCAGCAAGCATGAGCCACAGGTTGCAGTGATGAAAGGATATAGTGACACCATAAGAGGGCGAGATGATTCAAACAACTCTTCCTGACACTTTTTGGTGCACCATTCGCTTTTGTTATATATGTAGCTCCTTGTTCACAACATTCCTCTAATATTTCTTTCCTAAGGTTTTCATTTTCAGCCCTATGAAAGATATATACTTTCCAAGTGTAGTGACATCCTTCCTCATCCAATATAGGTACTTTCAACAACTTATTCAAAATGTGACCAGATAGAGGAATGGTGACTCCTCTCAAGAAGGAAGAAAATAGAAACTCATCTTCAATAGAATTGGCCCTTAGATTGGCATAAAATTCCTTAGTAAGTTCCTGGTAACCATTCCCTAAATTCTCATTAAAGAACTGCCATCCCCTTTCAAACATAGCTGCTTTTATATCAAATTCAGAACAATTATCTTCCTCCAGGACTAAAGCCCTTTCCCTTATTACTCCTTTATTTTTAAATTTTTTCTCATACGCTTGGGCAGCCTTGGAATCTCTAAACCTATGCCCATCAAAACCCTCAACTGTCTGAGACTTCTTTTCTTCTTCAAGGCTTTTACTTCTTTCAGTTGATGGAGAATCAAGGATACTGATAGTAGCCACCCCTTTTCCTTTCTCTTTTGGGGTTTTCTTCATACTTTCCTTTTCAACAATTCTTTCTGATTTTCCAAAAAGTCTTTATGATCTTCTAGACATTGTGAATGTCCAGGATGATATTTATAAAGCCTAAATGAGCACAAATGCACAAACAACATAAGCACAGCAAATTGAAAAAGTAAGACGAACAAATATGATGGATGAAAGGAATTTGAAATTGAAGCAATGAAATACAAAAATTCTAACTATAATTTGAAAATAAGAACTAAAAAGATGGTACCTTTTAAAGAAATAAGAGACTGTGCCTTTTTCTCTTTAAAACCCAAGTTTCTAGCGTAAAGAGTTAGGGTTTGTACACTGAGGGGGTTTTATATTGTTAAGCCCAATATCTGAGGTACACGTAGCTACGTTGAAATCTTGGCGTATAAACACCCAAATTAAAGCAAATAGGTAGCATCAGGTATGAATCATGCTCAAGCAAACCATTATTCGCTAAGCGAATTATATGCAAGGGAATGTCAAGCTCAAGCGTGAAAATGTTACGCTCAAGCGCCAAACTAACAGGGATAACGTTGCTTCACTGAGACACTCACGTTCAAACTTACAACATCACGCTTAAGTGACAAATTTGGGACAGAAGTCTTCCAACTTCCTCAACACCGATCACGCTCAAGCGTAAGGTGGGGCGCTCAGGCGTGAGGCACTAATACACGAGTCACGCGCAAAGCGTGAATGGCTAAGCTCAAGCGTGGAATTTATCTATCAGGCACCAGTAATCACGCTTAGAGCGTGTAAGTATACGCTCAAGCGCACAAAGCAATTATGTAACAAAGTGAGTACCGCCTCAATTACGCTTAAGCTTGATATTGATTTGCTTAAGCGCAAGGTGCAACAGGGCCATGCACATCACGATCACGCTCAAGCTTGATGCTCTATGCTCAAGCGTGAAAGTTTGCTATGTATCACACTTTAAGCATGAATGACCAAGCACAAGTACAAAAATCAGAATGAAGGGTCACGCTCAAGCGTGGACCCAAGCTCGCTCAAGCACGACGCTCACACAAAGTCACGCTCAGGCATAAGAAAGTTACGCCCAAGCGAACAGGTACACTTACAGGAGGAAAAATCACGCTTCAAGTGTAATTAAGTCACGCTCAAGCACCACAGTATTTGACTCAAGTGCAACCAAGTTCGCTTAAGTGCCAAGGGTACCTGATTCTATTCCTAGCTAATGGATTTATATGTAAGTACACTAGAAATTGAGCGTATGAACGCTCAAACTTTATTCAAAAATTTTACAAGATTATTCACACCTTGATCAAAATTTTTAGTTTTCCTTTATTATTTCCAACACAAAACACAACATGCAACAACCAAAATGTAGGGTTGCCTCCCTAAAGCGCTTCTTCAAGGTCACTAGCTTGACCTTTGACACCTAAGAAGGTGGCTGCAACAGCATGGAGGTTTTCTGCCTATCAAACTCTTCTCCAAAGTAGAGTTTGAGTCTCTGGCCATTCACTTTAAAAGTTCTATTATTGGCTGGTTCTTTTAACTTAATTGCACCAAGAGGGAAGACCTCATTCACAATAAAAGGTCCAGACCACTTGGATCTGAGTTTTCCTGGAAAGAGTCTCAGCCTAGAATTGAACAACAACACCTTATCATCTTTTTGAAACTCTTTTCTATTTATCCACTTATCATGCCACCTCTTAGTTTTCTCTTTATGAATTGAGGCACTCTGATAAGCATTGAGTCTGAACTCCTCAAGTTCATGGAGTTTTAGAACTCTTTCCTTTTGAGATTGGTTAAAATCCATGTTTAATAGCTTTGTGGCCCACCATGCCTTATGTTCTAACTCCATAGGAAGATGGCAAGCCTTACCATATACCAACTAATAAGGAGACAATGCTAATTGGAGTTTTAAATGTTGTCCTATAGGCCCATAATGTATCATTTAATCTCACAGACCAATCCTCCCTAGACTTCCCTACCACTTTCTCTAATATCCTCTTAATTTCTCTATTAGACAGCTCAACTTGTCCACAAGTTTGTGGATGATATGGAGTAGATACCTTATGTAGTACCTCATAGTGTCTCAGGGCTTTTACCATGATTCTATTGGAGAAGTGTGACCCTCCATCACTAATGAGGACTCTAGGGAATCCAAAACTAGAGAAAATATTCTTCTTTATAAACCTAAGCACCACATGTACATCATTGGTTCTGGTAAGGATTGCCTCCACCCATTTGGAGACATAATCCACAGCAACAAGGATATACTCATTGGAGAATGACTTTGGGAATGGTCCCATGAAGTTGATGCCCCAAACATCAAATAACTCTACAACTAAAATATGTCAAAGGCATACCAACTTTAGCAGAAAGATTTCCACTTCTTTGACACTTATCATATCTTTGCACATACACTCAAGCATCCTAAAAAACTGTTGGCCAATAAAAGCCATATTGTAACACTTTTGTTGTAGTTCTGGAGGCACCATCGTGTCCTCCATAATAGGAGTCATGGCAGTGCCATAAGAGTCTTTCTTGCTCAGATTCAGGCACACATCTCTTGATAATTCCATCTACTCCTATCTTATATAGAAATGGATCATCCGAAAGAAAAGTTTTAATATCATGAAAGAATTTGTTTTTCATTTGGGATGTCCAACCTTCAGGTACCACAGAGACACTTTTAAAGTTAGCCATATCGGCATACCATGGCCCTATGATAATTGCCATCAGCCTCTCATCTAGGAATTCCTCTTTAATCAAGATAGAATCAGATTCACCCTCCAGACGAGAGAGTTGATCAGCCAATGAGTTCTCTACTCCCTTTTTATCTCTTATTTCTAAATCAAACTCTTGGAGTAAAAGAACCCACCTGATCAATCTTGGCTTTGATTCTTTTTTAGCTAGCAAGTACTTGATTGCTGAATGATCTGTATACACAATGACCTTAGCACCAATCAAGTAAGCTCTGAATTTATCAAATGCATACACCACAACAAACATTTCTTTTTCAGTAGTGGTGTAATTTATTTGATTCTCATTTAATACTTTGCTAGCATAATAAATGACATGTGTTAATTTTTCTTTCTTTTGTCTTAGCACAGCTCCTACTGCTTACATTACACATTAGTTCAAATGGTAAAGACTAATCAGGTGCTGCAAGGATTGAAGCTGAAATTAATATTTGTTTCAAATTTTTAAAAGCCTTGACACACTTTTCATCAAAAGCAAAAGCATGATCTTTCACAAGTAAATCAGTCAAAGGCTTAGCTATTTTTGAAAAATCCTTAATAAATCTCCTATAAAAGCCAACACATCCTAAGAAACTCCTCACTCCTTTCACATTGATTGGAGGAGGAAGTTTTTCAATGATATCTATCTTGGCTCTATCTACTTGAATGCCCTCAGCAGAGATTTTGTGGCCAAGGACTATCCTTGCTTTAACCATAAAGTGACACTTTTCCCAGTTAAGGACAAGATTAGTCTCCTGAAATCTCACCAACACCTTAGATAGGTTGCTGAGGCATATATCAAAGTTATTACCAAACACAGAGAAATCATCCATGAACACCTCAATGAACTTCTCTACCATGTCCCCAAAAATTGCCAGCATACACCTTTGGAAGGTTGCTGGTGCATTGCACAAACCAAATGGCATGCGCCTATATACAAAGATTTCATAAGGATAGGTGAAGGCTGTCTTCTTTTGATCTTTTGGATCAACCACAATTTGGTTGTAACCAGAATATCCATCAAGGAAGCAGTAATACTCATACCTAACAGCCTCTCTAGTATTTGGTCAACAAATGGTAAAGGAAAGTGGTCTTTTCTAGTGGAGTCATTAAGCCTTCTATAATCTATGCATATTCTCCAACCTGTAGTTGGTCTAGTGGCAATGACTTCACCTTTCTCATTCTTAACAGTGGCCATCCCTCCTTTCTTAGGCACCACTTGGACTGGACTAATCCAAGCACTGTCCGAGATAGGATAAATAATCCCAGCATCAAGAAGTTTAACTACCTCTTTCCTTACAGCTTCTTTCATTATGGGGTTTAATCTTCTTTGTGGCTAAACAACAGGGGAATATTCATCCTTCATCAAAATTTTATGCATACAAAATGATGGACTAATTCCCTTTAAATCAGAAATGTTCCAACAAATAGCAGACTCAAGTTTTCTTAACATCCTCATCTTTTAAATCAGCACTAATGATTACAGGATGTGATTCATTATCTCCTAAGAAAACATATTTCAAATGAGAAGGCAAAGGTTTTAAATCAACTTTTTCTTCAAACACTTCCTTACCTTTCTCAAGTTCAGTATTATTCAAATTTTCTTTATTTTCATTTTCAAAATCACCTACTTTACATGCTTCTAGTAGGTTCAGCAACTCAGTATGTGAGTCATTTAACTCCTCAGTCTCAATCAAAATCATCCTCCAAAAAGGCTTGTAAAACCTCTTCTTTAGTTTTTAACAGCATAGGAATCTTATAACTTTTAATTTCTTCAATCATAAAATAGTCTATCTTCTCAACTGGATGTTTCATAGCATTGAACACATTAAAAGTTACCTGCTACTCTTGAACTCTCAGCATGAGTTCTCCCTTCTCTACATCAATTAAAGCTCTACCTGTAACTAAGAAGGGTCTTCCTAAAATCAAAGGAATTTCTCTATTAGCCTCCATATCTAACACTACAAAATCTACTGGAAAGATAAATTTATCTACCTTAACTAATAGATCTTTTAGCATCCCATGAGGATATTTGATAGACCTATCAGCCAACTGCAAAGACATGCGAGTTGGTTGCAGGTCATTAATTCCTAATTTCCTCATTAAGGACAAAGGCATGAGGTTTATGCTAGCCCCTAGATCACATAAGACACTTCCTACATGAACATCCTCTATTGCACAAGGTATTGTAAAAGATCCAGGATCTTCTAGCTTTTGAGGGAGTTTCTTTTGAATAATTGAACTGTACTCTTGAGTGAGAGCAATCATCTCATCTCCCTTAAGATTTCTCTTCTTAGACAGAAGTTGTTTAAAAAATTTAGCATATGAAGGCATCTCTTGCAATGCCTCAGCAAAGGGAATATTTATGCGAAGCTTTTTAAACATATCCAACAACTTAGCAAACTTTTGCTCCTCTATTTGTTTCTTAGATCTATGTGGAAATGGAGCATTCTTTAATTTTTTAGGAGTTAGCTTGATAGCTTCCTCCAAGATCAAATCAATCTTTTTCTTTTTCTTTTGATGGACTTGATTTTCTTTTTCTATTTCTGTTTCTACTTTATTTTTAATTTTATCAACAGCTTGCTCACTTTCTTACTCTATTTCTTTGGTTGTTTCTTTTTCTAAACTCACTTCATGACTTGGAGGTGGGAGAAGAGTTTTCCCACTCCTAGTAGTTATCGCTTTGCAATGTTCCCTAGGATTTACTTCAGTATCTCTAGGAAAATTGCCTGATTGTCTCTTAGGTAATTGTTTTAACAACTGTCCAACCTGATTTTCTAAATTTTGAATGGACGCTTCTTGATTTTTAAAGCTTGCCTGAGTAGCTTGAATGAATTGAGATAGCATATTCTCAAGTTCAGATTTTTCTTTAGAGGGAGGGGGAAGAGATTGTTGTCTATTTGTGATTTAATTTTGTGGCATGTTTTGATTCAAATGTGGACCTTTCTGCCATGAAAAATTGTAGTGGTTCTTATAGTTAGTATTAAAGGAATTAAAGGGATAATTCCTTTGAAATTGTTGCTACCCCATGTAATTCACTTGCTCAGTAGGCACATTTGGATCACACATGCCATTTTCATGATCTCCACCATAAAAATCACATCTCATCATACAAACTTGACTAGGCTTTTGATGTTCTGAAATTTGTACACTTAATTTCTCCAAAGCCTGAGTCATCAACTTACTTTGAGCCAAATAAGCATCCTGCGCTTCTAATTCTAATATCCCCCTCTTAGGGATTTGGCTCCTTTCACTAACTAAACATTCATTTGAAGCCATTACATCAATCAATTCTATAGCCTTTTCAACTGTTTTGGTGGTCAATGAACCTCCAGCTGAGGCATCAATCAAGACCCTAGTTGCTGGTCTTACACCATTATAGAATATGGTAACTTGCTGCACATCAGGAATCTTATGGTGAGGACATTTCCTTAAACTCTCTTTATACCTATCCCACGCTTCCATTAGAGATTCACCCTCTCTCTGCAGGAAACAAGTGATTTCAGTGTGCAATTTGGCATACTTGGAAGGAGGGAAATATTTAATCAAAAATTTTCTTTGTAAATCCTCCCAAGTAGAGATACTACCTCTTGGTTGGCTTTGCAACCAAGCCTTAGCCTTGTCCCTTAAAGAAAAAAGGAATAATCTCAGTCTTATTGCCTCTTTAGGGACTCTATTCATTTTTACAGTATCACAGATTTGGAGGAAGGTTGCTAGATGCAAATTTGGATCCTCAACCTCACTTCCTCCGAATTGATCATTTCTAACCAACTGCAGCAAAGCTAGTTTGAGTTCAAAGTTATTAGCTGCAATTGGAGGCCTAAGGATGCTTGATTGCGATCCTTCTTCAATAGGCCTAGAGTAGTCACCTAGTGTAACTCTCCTCTGTTCCATTTCTTGCTATTCTTTTTGCTTTTTCTCCTTTCTAAGCTTACGCTCTAACAAATCAATGTCAGGATCAAAGAAGAAAGGCTCTCCTCTGTTCCTTGACTGTATACACCAAATATTAAACACAAACAATTCAAAGTTACTGCTACAAACAAACTACTTCTATACTAACAATGAGAATTAAACTACTTACTAAATGCAAAAACAAAATTAATCGGTTCAGTCTCGTACCGGTCCAAGGGTTATTGATATTACTTAACAATCCCCGGCAACGGCGCCATTAACTTGATGCATAAATCCTGAGCCATTGATTTGATATACAACTTTTGAAGGATTTATTTTCTTTTGGCAAGATCACCAATCGTTAAATTCATAATATATTTGATCGTTCCCATAGGGATTATGGTAATTACCGCAATCTTAGACTAGGACAAGTTGAACCAACGCAAGCAGATGCAATTCATTCTATTTTTATTGTTTTATATTTTCTATGTTTTTTTTTATTTTCAGAAACAATCTAGGAGATAAAATGTGATTAATGGAAGATAGGTTAGGATTACTTCAGCGTACAACTTCATCAAGGAACATGCAATCGAGGTTCGATTAAGCTTTAGATACAAAAGGACAATTCACAAATGGTTAATCCCTAATCCCTTAGGTGACTAACACTAATTCCTAAGCATTAAACCCTAATCCCTTAGGTGTTCAGTGACAGAGAAATCTAATGTGAAATTGGGGATTGAACCCTAACTATTCACCTACTTACTAGGCCTAAATTAGTTAGGAAGCCAGAAGTTACCTAAGCCTCAACCATGATTCCTCACTGGTGAGATTCTTTATTTGGATCTGAATTTATCAATTCAGAGAGTAGAACCACTTCTTAGCTTGTTCTCCTCATGCTTTAGAAGTTAATTTCCTAAATGCAGCGTCAAGATTCCATCGGAAGCTTCAGCAATCCCAACCCTAGGGGTTTAGAAACCCATGGAAATGGATTCTGTCGAAGGAATATGGAGAGATATGGATGAGAGAATTTAAAGAGAGAAAAGAATTAGAGAGAGATTGGATATGAGAAAATGAATCGTGATATTGATTCTGTATGTTCTCTCCTTTTTTTTAGAGAATATGTACAAGTATATATATACATCTAACTAACTAACTTAATTAATTACAAAGGAAACTTAATTAATAATTAAACTAACTAATCTAATTACATAATTATAGAGAAATAATTAATTACAAAACATTACTTAAGTTACCAAGGTACAACAGAAAATAGCAACGGTACAGCACTTCGCTTGGAGGGAAGAATAACTAACTACACAACCAGCGTGAATGACTGACGCTTAAGCACGTGCTTTAATTTAAGATTTCTATTGAATATTCGCTTGAGCGTGAATGGCTTTTGGACTTTACCCTTGAGCGTGAATGGTCACGCTTGAGCGTGATCGAGAATTATGCTGCATGCTGTGAAATTTATGTGGATTGCATGGTGACCTCACGCTTGAGCATGAAGTTTTCAAGCTTGAGCGTGAAGAATATTTTCCTGCTCCTGCACATGCAAACAAATAAATTCCTAGCGTATGTACGCTGGCTGTCCAGCGTAGGTACGCTGGGTTAGTGAATTTACAAATAAACAAATTTCCTTAACTACTTTCTCTTTTTAATCATTTTCTTGCATAATTTAAACACTTTTGAAATAAATAAATAAAACCAAAATTATTGACAATTTATTAAATGATAATGCCAAACTAAACAAAATTAAATGGATTAAGTTAAATTAAAGGTGAAATAATTAAGTATTTTCAAGACTTATCATAAATCATTCTTTTGTTGACAAGTTTTGATACAATTACCATAGTAAATAAGAATTACTGTGACTATTGAAAGCATTCAATCCTTGAGGTGTCACCACCGCTTCTCCGAACCCGAATCCCGATGTAATCAAGATAATTAATTAATAAAAATGTGAGTAAATTTTTTACGTTTGAAATAATTTCAAAACACCTCAACTATTACATCAAGACACAGAAAACTGAAGAGTAAGATTTGATAGTTTATAACTGGATCGTAAAATAAATTGCCCATGATTTTATACAAAATAACAAAGTTTACAACGGAAGAAGAATATGTATACAGGGCACACGCCTAGTCCCATATGTGAAGATATTAGAAAAGGCTCAGTAAAGCATGCAAGCATACAACACAAGCCTATTAAAGCACAACCAATCTTACACATAAATCATAAACATGTATTGCCTTAAATATATATACACATGCATCTATATGGTCATGCAACATACATCTCCATTATCGATATTCCATAATAGACCACATCCGATTCAACCTTAAAATCATGTATCACCAACACTTATACATTCCCAAAATGATTACATAACCAACATCATTATATTCATCAAATGGGTATGAATTCCAATACCCTAATTGTCAATACATCATCCACTTATATTATCATTTACAATACGTCCATCGATATTAATGATTGTCAAGGCTATAATGTATATTCTATTCATAATACAGTAATTACAACAGCTGCCGGACAAGGCATTCCATTACTGCTATTTTACCTTCACAAAAGCTTTACTTTAAAAATATCCTCATCCCATGATATTCCTGCATCAATGCTAAAAGTGGACAACAAGGGAGAGTGAGTTATACATTTCAAATGATGAATATGAATACAATTGAGATTATGTGCATATGTATATCAACATCATGTATGCTTTGTTGAAATCATCAATAATCATCATAATTCATTCATCCCAACAACATACATAAATCATATTTATCAGTCAGCTCAGAGCAAAGCAATACATATACACATCATTTCTCAATACCACAATGGGCCAACATCATTGTCATCAACCTTAGACAAACAAGCCTTTCATTACATTATGCCATCATATACTACATCATCTTATTCAATGTCATTTTGTTGTATTCATATTTTACATGTTGTCTTTTAGGTAATTCATTTACCCATCTCGTCATCATCACATCTCAATCATCATTACCTTTTGGCATATCTCCATGCTATAATCAACGACAAATATGGATCTGACTGTGGGAATAAACACCAAATTACGGGTCAAGCATGATCACATACCATGCCCCTACTACAGTAGTATAATGTGTACACATATATCATAATGCATGCATAATCACCAATTTTACTGGTACCAAACCGCATCGCCCATTTTGCAACACCGGTCATTTTCACCATGACCATGGTAAACAACATAATCAACAATATAAGGTTTTGCGGGTCAACCATGATTCATACCATGGCAGTTGTGATCCATAGGATAGTTATTTCCCGAAATACTCTTGGGTCTTTAATTGGCAAGCGCACCAATCGTTTGAAGTTTTCAAATTTAGATATTGTTCCACTAAGATTGAAAGTTCCAGGAACTCACAGTAATTCTTATTTACTATAGTAAATTTATCAAAAGTTATTAAAAAAATAATGATTTATAAATAATTTATACAATATTCATAGCATTTGATGATTGATTTGTTCATGTGGTAAAAAGATGGTAAATATAAAATTTATCTAAAAAATTGAGATGTAATTCAGAATAACTTAGATATTTAAAGTAAAAACATAGATTGACAAATTATGTTGGAATTAGGGTTCTCGTACTAAAATATAATGAAGTGATTATAAACATACATATTTAATTATCAAGTTCATGTCATTGCAGCTTAAAGTCATTATAACCAATCCCTCGTGATATAAATTCTAAGTAGTCACCGTAAAGTCCGATCCCTCGTGAGCTTTCTCAGTAAAAACTTGCATTAAGTACTGGCTTTATGGAAATAATAATCACCAACTCTATTCCTAGTAATTGGCATATTAAGGGTTTTCAACTTTTACTTTCATTAAAATAGATTTTAATACGACATGAATAATCATTCTCCTGTTTGACATTCACACTAATAAAACACGTTTCAATACACATGAAAATCATTCTCCTGTTTGATGTTCACACTAATAAAACATTGAAATACTGACATGTACTTGAATCATAAATATGCAGAGGACACAATTATAACATCATATAATAGATTGATTCACCAAATTCCAACATAAACAATTTAGTTACACATGGTAAAAGTAAAAACAACACTTATAAAGTTTGACATTACGAGGATTTGGAAACACTTCACGATACAAGAGCTCACAATACTACACAACACTCTCAAGTATCTAGAAATTACTCTAACCTTACAAACTCACAAAAGAACACTCAAACTCGAGTGAAAGGAGAGAAAAAAAGCTCAGAATTTTGAATGGGGATGCCTTGAATATGTAGAGAATGGCCCTATTTATAGGGCTGAAGAAGGGTCCTGATGCTACACATTAGGCTGAGGCTATGCGTCAGGTTCCTGACTCAGCCTCCATTAAACACGTGATTAAGTGGCCATGATTAAGATTAATTAAGTCCAATAATGCCCAGGCAATGGTTCCACATGTCTCCCAATTTAGCTTGGCATTTTGCTTGATTGGATTGGCCATTATTTGGCATTTTGACTGAGTGCTTGTCTACCTAGAAATGGAGTCCACGTAGCTCTAACGCTACGCATGGCTATGACGCATAGCGTCAGCATCAAAAATTCACACGCTACGCGTGGTGTTGATGCTACGCGTCAGCTCTCCAGATCTTTGATTTTCTCTTAAATTCCTTTATTTTTTTCACTGCAAAACTAGTGAAATTTGATCAAGGTAGATAATTCCCAATAATTTTCATTTATTACAATTAAAACCTAAATTTTTAATAAATTAAACTAATTTTTATTATTATTGACACAATTTTACTAAGAAATTTATTATAAATTTGAGGACTAACAAATACCCCCAACTTTGAGACATTGCTCGTCCTCGAGCAAGAGAAAAAACTTAAAAATAAATTTGAAATCAAATTTTTGAATAGTTTGAGAATTTACCACAAAAAGTAATTTCACAATTTACCATTTGAAATAACCAAAAATAGATATCTTATGCAATAAAGGCTTAAAGATAAAATATTTTACAATGTTTTATTAACAAATCAAGCTTAATTTTAGGCTTACCTCACAAGTGTTTATCTCTGTACAAAGGTAATCTGTCAGCTCAATCGATCATAAAATCAAACAAATTTAATTTTGATTTTCATCTAATCAATGGTTATTAATACAGAATCAAACAAGAGTCACAAGGTCTTTTAAAGGGTTGTAATGAGGCTTGGCTACAAGAATTTATGGTTTTTCTTGAAAGCAAAAACCTGAAATCATAAAAGAGCATTTTGTAATTTTTAGGCTTTTTCTTGGCCCAAATCTTATTTTTTTTTATGAATACCCCCAACTTTTATCCTTTTCAATATTCCTTTTTCTTGCATGTATATATATATATATATATATTTCTTTTTTATATGTACATGCACTATGATAGTCTTGAAAAGAACTAAGTTATAATTTTCACCCCTGTCAAACATTCTTATTCAAAAATACTCTTTTATTCAATCAAGTAAAGGGACTGGTTAAAAATGATTTATAGATTTAGGGGTACCAAAGAAATTATTTTTAAGGCTTAAAATTGGCTATCAAAGGATAAATATGATTTTACCATGGTAAGCTTTTTGGTCGTAGCTTGTGTTTACCAGAAAATGTGTCTTGATCATGCTCTTGGATCCTCTATACAACAACACAAATTAAAGAATTGGGCAAAATTAATTTGAATGAAATTATGTCGAAACCGTCAAGTGTTTTAAGATCTCTCAGCTTAGTAGGTTTTCAAAATTAGCTTGATAGTTAATAAAATTATTGTAATTAATTTTATCAAAATTCCTAACTTACAAAAGAATCGATAATTGATTTTAGAAATGGTTTTATTGTGTAAAAACCTTAAGTATGTAAAATTTCTTAATTTTCAAAAATTTGATAAGAAAATATGCAAAAAATAAAATCACACCACACAAAAATAAAAAAAACAAACCATAATATAATCCAAATATAAGAAAGTAAATATCAAACTAAGAACAAATGTGTAGAGAGTAATGGAAATGCATAAAAATAATGATATGGCCCTCAGTGATCATCCTCCATATGATCATCGTCCTCCTCCTCATCAGCATCACCCTCGGTGTCATCACGAGCTCTAGAAGATCCACCTGCCTCTGGGTATGTGGGCTGATCACCTGGCCAAGCTACATGAGCAGCAAAATCAGCTGGTGTCATGAATGGTACCCCCTCTCCTTGTATCCTGTACTGATAAAAAGAATCATGTAAATGCATATAGGCGCGGTGAGAAGCAGCCACCATCTGCATCATATACTGATGCTCTATGGTTATCCTAGTAAACCCCTCAGTGATAGCATCAGCAGATGGTGGCTGGGCTGGTCTCCTGCGTCTGGGTCTGGGTTGAGCCTCCTGCTCAAGAGGTGGAAGCTCACACTGCTGAACAAAATAATCCTGTTCACTGAAACCTTGGGGACTTTCCCTGAAGAGCTAGTGAACTCTGGTGATGGCACAACAACTCCTTGCCTCCTCAGTAAGGCAGAAATGATAAGAGGGAAAGGCACAGGGCGATTCACCTTATACTCAAGGGTATAAAGGTGAATCTGCTCAGACATAAGCTTAGCAATATCAATGGTATGGCCCTAAAGGATGAAATAAAGAAGGCAGCAGCGATCAACTGGAAAAGAAGAAAGGTGGGTGACAGAAGTGATGTTATGAAGCATGAGATGAGACCATGCTTGAGCTATAGGGGTCAGATGGGTCTTGAGGAGGTTTAATGAAGTTCTTCCAACCTTGCTAAGGTTAAAGACGATTCTATCTTTGCTCAGGAAATGAGCAACCTGATCCAGGAAGTATCCCAGATCACCATCCTCAGTAGCAATCTTGTTCTATTTTCCTTCCAGAAACAAATATCACTCTCGGGAGTAAGCTCCCAAGGATTACCCAAAAAGGTACTAATGGTGTCCCTATCATAAGTAATGTGCCATCCCCTCACCAAGCTCGTCCTCTGCTGGTTGATGTTCGGTGAGTCCTGGCGTGTCCTATAAGCATTAGCATAAAACTCCATGACCAAGATGGGATCCCTCTCAGTAGGTGGAGAATATAGGGGTCCCCATCTCCTCCTCTGTATCTCATCCTGGATAATCTCCAGCATTGAGATCAAGGACCCTCTCCCAGATGAGTCTCTGCCCCTTGATCTGATGGAATCTCGCCCACTTGGCGTCGGTCCTGAATCTGGTGGGATCTCAGGGTCCCAACTGCTCCTCCCCTTGAAGATCAGGATCTTTAAAGGTGGTATCTGTGTCAGTGGTCCTTCTCTATCTCTTGGGACCAGTGATGGGAACTGATTTCTTAGGTGCCATCTGCAAAAGAAATTTTAAATAAATCATACATTTATACAAATAAAACATTCATCACACAATTTTTTTTGGTTTTTATATTTTAATAAATCATGCAATTAAATTATGTAAAACATTAAAAAGTTAACATGTATATTTTTGGATTTTTAACATATCATATAAACAAAATTAAAAAAAATATGCATTTTTACATAAATTAATTCACACAACATACATTTAAAACAAATTTTTATATATATTTTTATTATTTTATTATTATTATTAAGAAATAAAATACAACAACAATTAGATTTTAAATTTAAATTTTTACAAACAAAATTTTAATTTATTTTTATACAAGGAAGTATAACAAACAATACAAACTTAAGAAATTCTATTAATTTTAAAAGGAAAACAAACAAACAAACATACAAAAAAACAGGATAGAATTTTTATTTTTCAAAATAAAACAGAAAACAATATATACATTAAACAAAAAATAAAACACAAAAATTAACAAAAATCTTAGACAGGGGCTGACGCTACGCGTGGGTTGGGCGCACGCGTCAGGTTGTTCTTCCCACGCTACACGTCACTAGGACGCTACGTGTGGAGTCATAGTTTATGCCTCACGCTACGCGTGGGCTTGCAGGTTCAGAAACTGCAAAATAGGGGTTGCGCAGCAGCAACCCCTCCAAACCACATTCAATCCATTTATTGACCTATTTCTAACAGCAATCAATCCCACTGGTTATCTAATCTTATCCCTAACCGTATGTAATTCTAAAATTAAAAATTGAAAATCAAATGAACCAAGGAAAGGGAGAAGATCACTTACTTGAAATCCTTGAGAGATGAAGAAAATGTTGAAGATTGAGATTGCTTGAGAGGTTTAGAATTTTGAGAAGTAGCGTTTTTGTGGCAGAGAGGGAAATTTAGGTTTTTAAAACCTAAATTGGGCCTCTCTGGTTCAGTTTTAAAAACTAAACGTGGATCCTAACACTACGCGTGGCTGGGACAGGTTGAAATTTTAAACACTAAGCGTTAGTGAGACGCTACGCGTGGGGTTCTATTTTTCAAAATTTAAAATTTTAATTCTCAAAAACCCTTTTTCTTTCAGTTTTAAAAACCCTTTTTTATTAAAACTCTAGTTAAAATTAAATTATAACAAACATTTTTAAATTTTATTTTATTTTATTTTAATGTTTAAAATAAATTAACAACGAAAAGAAATAATGGGTTGCCTCCCATTGAGCGCTTGATTTACTGTCTCTAGCTTGACATCCTGCATATCACAAATTAGTTAAATAACAAATAGTAGTGAGTCTGTCGATCTCACCACCCATATATGATTTCAATCTTTGCCCATTAACCATCCAACTTCTTTTGGAAGTTGGATCTTCAATTTCAACTGCTCCATAAGATTTAACTTCCTTAATTACAAATGGACCTTACCACTTAGATTTCAATTTACCAGGAAATAGTCTTAATCTTGAATTAAACAATAAAACTTGCTGACCTGGTGTGAAGTGTCTATTTTTAATTTTCTTGTCATGGTAAGCTTTTACCTTATTTTTGTAACTTCTAGATGACTCATAAGCATTATTTCACATTTCCTCCAACTCAAGTAATTGCAACTTTCTTTTGTCGGCTGCCATATTTAGATCAAAGTTGAGGAATTTTAAAGCCCAATATGATTTATGTTTCATCTCTACTGGAAGATGACAAGTTTTTCCATAGACCATTTGTAAAGGAAAAAGGCCAATAGGAGTCTTAAATACAGTTTTGTATGCCCAGAGTGCATCATTAAGCTTTTATGACCAGTCTTTTCTGGAGGAAGACACAGTCTTTTCCAAAATTCTTTTCACTTCACGATTTAAAATTTTAGCCTATCCATTAGTTTGTGGATGATATGTTATAGCCACTTTATGTCTCACTCCATAATGTTGTAACACTTTCTGAAGAACTTTGTTACAAAAGTGTGATCCTCCATCACTGATTAAAGTTCTTGGTTTCCCAAACCTACAGAAAACGTTTTCTTCAAGAAATTCACTACAGTTTTGGTGTCAGCATTAGGTGAAGCAATTGCTTCTACCCATTTTGAAACATAATCAACTGCCAAAAGGATATATTGGTTGAATTGAGAGTAAGGAAAGGGTCCCATAAAATCAATACCCCAACAATCAAATACCTCAACCTCCTAAATGTTTGTGAGAGGCATTTCTTTCCTTCTATTGACATTACCTATTCTTTGGAAGTTATCACAGTCTTGCACAAATGAGTAAGAATCCTTAAAAATGGAGGGCCAATACAAACCTAATTGAAGAATTTTTGCAATAGTTCTTTCTCCATTAAAATGTCCTCCATAAGGTGATTTGTGACAATGCCACAACACATCTTTCTTTTCCCAATCAGGTACACAATGATGTAGCAAATTATCCACACCAATTTTGAATAGATGAGGGTCATCCCAAACAAAGTATTTTGCATCTTTTAAATTTTTTTTCTTTGCTGCCATGTTAAATCATTTGGAAGAATTCCTACTGCTTTGAAATTGGCCATATCAGCAAACCATGGCCGTTTTGTTATTTCAAAAAGTTTTTCATCAGGAAATTCTTCCAAGATATCTTTTTCTTTGGCAGTAACCTCATCATTCATTAATCTAGAAACATGGTCAGCAACTACATTTTCATTACCTTTTTCATGTTTGATTTCAAGATCATATTCCTGAATGAGCAGAATCCATCGGATTAACCGGGGTTTAGAATCAGTTTTGGTCAAAAGGTTCTTGATTGCAGCATGATCAGTAAAAACAATTATTTTTGATCCACTCAAGTATGATCTAAATTTTTCTAAAGCATACACTATGGCTAATAATTCTTTTTCAATAGTTACATAATTTATTTGATTTTCATTTAAAACCTTACTAGCATAGTGTATAACCCTAAAAACTTTTTCATATCCTTGACCTAAAACTACTCCCATAGCATAATCACTTGCATCCCACATAAGTTCAAAGGGTAAATTCCAATTACGAGCAACAATTACAAGGCAGAAACCAATTTTTCTTTCAAGGAATTAAAAGTTTAAGACATGCTTCATCAAACTTGAATTCAACATCTTTATTTAGAAGATTTGTTAAAGTTTTAACAATTCTTGAAAAATCTTGAATAAACCTTCTATAGAATCCAAAATGTCCTAAAAAACTTCTAATACATTTTACATTTACAGGGGGTGGGAGTTTAGAGATTACCTCAATCTTGGCTTGGTCTACTTTAATACCTTTAGAAGAAATTTTGTGACCGAGTACAATTCCTTCTTTCACCATGAAGTGACATTTCTCCCAATTTAACACCAAATTTGTTTCAATACACCGACTCGGTGTAACACCCCTGATTTTCTATACTCGAATCCCGATGTGATCGTCATAATTAATGAAAATGCGAATAAATTTTTCGCGTTTGAAAACAATTCCAAGACACCACCATGATCACATCAAGACAAAAATCACAGAAAACCAAAGAGTGAGATTAAATAACCAAAAACTGGATCGATAACTAAAATGCCCATAGCGGTATACAAAAATAATAGAGTATACAGCGGAAGAATGTGTATACTGGGCACATGCCTAGTCCCATATATGACGATATGAGAAAAGGCTCGGCAAAGCACGCAATGACATATCATAAGCCTAATAGACAACCATCATCATTTTACATAATTATATAAGCATGCAATGCCTAAGATATAATTATATACATATATACGTATATATATATATATATATACATATACATTCGGGAATCTTCTCCCAACAATTTTAATCATTAATGTTCATCATTTAATTTCAATCCTTCAAATACACATCAAATCATCGCTTTCATTCTGCATATATATTCACCATCCACAATTTAAAGGATTATCTTTATACATATCCTAAATCTCTAAATTACCTATATCCTCATAAATAATTCATTCATTATACAAGAATCCATAAATGATGCCGGCCAAGGCACTTCCTCTACCACTATTTACCTTCACCCAAGCTTCAATTTAAAATCCGAACTCGTCCCATGATAACCTGCATCACAATGCTAAAAAGGAGACCACATGGGAAAGTGAGTTATACATTCAAAATGACGAATAATATATATATATATATTGTGATCATGTGTATATGCATACCAACATCATGTGTACTTTGCTATCAAAACCTCAAATTATCATTCATTCATTATCTCATTATCACAATAGGCATACTAGCCTCATGAATCACAATTCATATCATAAATAAGTACAACATATACACAATCACATACACAATCTCTTTGCCACTTATCAACAAGGGTATTCTTAAATTATTCTCATCAATTCATTATATCTTTAATCAATACCTCCTCGCAAGGGGTTTCTCAACACTCGTGGTCATCCCATCTCAAATATACAATGGATCCGATTCCATATCAACGGGTGATCATAACCACCATACCATTCATTTCTCAATAATTCTAATAATAATATCATCACTCAGGGCTACACCCTTCGTGGCACCCCGCAAGGTGTTTCATTTCACAATAAATAACATAATACCATCATCACTCAGGGATACACCCTTCGTGGCACCCCGCAAGGTGATTTATTTCAGTAAATATCATAATATCATCATCACTCAGGGCTACACCCTTCGTGGCACCCCGCAAGGTGATTCAATTCACAATAATTCAATAACAATAGGACCACGTCCTCTTCACTCTGGGATATACCCTTCGTGGCACCCCGCAAGGTGAAATATTCATTTCAATAATAATTTATGCAATAGCATCTTCACTCAGGGATTTACCCATCGTGGCACCCCGCAAGGTGATTCTCTTCACAATAATTATCACAATACCATCATCACTCGGGGATACACCCCTCATGGCACCCCGCAAGGTGATATATTCTACATTATGATCAACATCATCTTCACTCCGGGGTTTACCCGTCGTGGCACCCCGCAAGGTGATATATTCCATATTATTCGACAACAATAGGACAATGTCCTCTTCACTCAGGGATTTACCCTTCGTGGCACCCCGCAAGGTGATATATACAATAACAATAATACAAGCTCAACAACAACCTCGCAAAGATATCTCACCCTCTCACTTAGGGATATATTTCAATTTTGACATTTTCAATAATCATGTGATTAATTACAAGCCCCTCAAGGCATATCATTCATATAATTGGCACTTCATTGGCCACAACATCATTTCATATCAATCCACCAATGGAGATTGAAAGGCATAGCAACAAACATAATATTAATCCACACATGTGGCAACAAGGTATTACGGATTATATATATATATATATATATATATATATATATAACAATCATCATCGCCTCACACTCATGCAAGTCAATTTCTCGCACCCATCACAAGAGTATCATAATAATTCTCAGTAACTATCAAATTGCCATTTCAATTAATTTAATATATATATATATATATGGCAAGGCAAGCATGAGTATCCATCACATACAACAATCACTATTAAATTTACTCATGCAATTTGAATGTTAACTCCTCTCCTACCTCAAGGGAAGAGCCGAACGGTTCCAATGCTCCGAATGCTCCTTCACATCATCCGGAATACGATCTACATACCATATGCAAGTATATTCACATGATTGATAACCATCATAATTCCAAGCACTTGTTAGATTATTATAAAGCTCAACCTCAAGTCCTAGACTTGGTAAACATCAACTTATGCAATTGTGTTAGGCTTCAGGAATTCCTTTCCCAAAGCCAAGATCCTCTAGATCTTAAAGGCTAACTACATTCCACATCATTTACTTCTCATCAAGATTCATAATATATCAATAGAGGGGAAACATACATGATTTCGTAACATAGCATAGACATATACTTAGCTTGCCATGGCCTTAAGTCATTCCCCAATCACCTCTAAGACAAACCACACATATACCCTTAGTGAATTCTCTTGTTTTTCCATACTAAAAGGGATTTTGGGCAATAGTGAGCCCATAATAATTTCAACATTAAGACATGAGAAAAGCTTAATTTTATTCTTAAAAATAGTGGGACATGTCACAAATATCACCTATTAGTCCCAATTTGATAACCATAAAAAGTTGGGTTCAAAACCCCCTTAAACTTGAATTTTTCAACGCAATAGGTTCGGTATTTTTCTCCTAATGAGAGTTAGAAAACTCCAATTAATGTGAGACCAATTCTCACACCTCCGTGACACAATTATCTCATGAAGAAGTCGGAGGCTAAAAATGTCATTAAGGTGCCTAAACAGGCCAAAAACAACAAAGAAAACAGACCAGTTGGAAAAACAGCACAACAGCGGCCATAACAGGGCTCTGAATCGATTTAGGCTCGTGTGAATCGATTCAAACATCCCAAAATCTCAAAATTTGACAAACAGAGGGCCTTGAATCAATTCAAACTCGTATGAATCGATTCAAACGCCCCTGGAGCCCAAAATAGTGAAAACAGCACCTCTTGAATCGATTCAAAGGGTCTTGAATCGATTCAAGACAGCCCTGCTGCTGTTGTTATGCAGAACAACACCAAAATTTCAACTTCCAATCACCCATTCTCATTCAATTCAAATCCAATGACCTTCAAAATTTGTCACAAGCTAAAATATATTATTTGTGACGTGTGGCCACCGGCCTCACTCAGAAATTCTCAAAATTGAGGGACTTATGCGCATAAATGCGTTGTACCCATTTAGAGGCACTTTTATGCAACTCAAGGGCCTATTCTCAATGGAATAGGCCCATTCCAATTCTTACAAGTCATAAACTACATATATAGGCTATTGGAACTATCGCATGCCATCAAGACCACATAAAACTCTATTTGGCTCTATGAGCTCCTCAATTATGCATAAACCTTAAACTTATCACCAATACCATCACAATGGCTATCACATTCAATGCCAATCATCCACATAAATTCTCAATTCACAAAACGCATACTTCATCCCCTCAAGGATGGTTCATTAACATGTACATATTTCAACCCCTCATGGGTTATTCATCATCATATATACACATACATTATCATCAATAGCCAACAATTTGCCATTCATATCATTTCACTATAAACATGGCATATATCAAGGTCTACTTACTCATCAACTCAAGCATCTATTTCCTTAATCCTTTATCAATAGCTTGCAACCATTTTTAACATTATCATAAACATCAACAATCCAATTTAATTCCTCCAACCTCATTAATCAACACCAATGCTTCAAACATTCATCTCCTCATATAAAATCATTCTTAAGACATCAATAATCATCAAAATCACCTATGTAGCTAAGACCCCCAATTTATCATACTTAGGGTTTCCTCAAAGCTCAATAATCATTTCCAATAACCATTAATCTCCATCATTAACAACACCTATACATATATTATCATGGGTTTTCACTAAAAACCATTTTTCATGGCATTATTACTCATTTCCCCCAAATCTTATAATTAGGGTTCCATTAATAATCCAACAATAATCATAAATAATCATCATCTTCCATCATTAAACACTAAATTTTCGTGTACCCCTCAACACCCACACAAAAACACATATTTCTCATACCCCACTTAGGGTTTTATATAAAAATAGCTTCTACCAATAACCCACATACATAAACTACTCTTCCAACACCTACAACTTATAACCAAAGGTTAAAGCTCTTGAGAAATGGTAAGAAGCTTACCTCATGAGAAGAAAATGGGTAGCTCCCAAGAAAAGGAGAGGGCCACATGAAAATGGAAGAGAAGAGAGAGAAGGGTTCCAGCTACAAGCTTCTCCTTCAAGCTCCCAAGAAGATGAAAATGGTGGAGGAGGAGAGGGCCACCATTAGCTTAGGGTTTTGAGGAAAAGAAGAAGAAGAAGAAGAGGAGAAGGAGAAGTGATGAAGAGAAGAGAATAAGGAGGAGGAGAAGAAGAAGTGGCGTGAAAATTAAGAGAAGTGGAGGGATTTTTATTTTAAAGTTTAGCCCTCATTAATAATTTCTCCGTTTTATAATACATAGGTTCTCTGTTCGGGCTCAATACTATATCCAAAAATTATTCCGAATATAGATTCGGATTCCCATTAATATTCTTAACAGCCCTGACCAAAGGCATCTCAATCGGAGATACTTGGTCCAACACTCATATTCTAATCGGGTATAATTTCCTCTCCTTAAATCTCAATAAATCATAATTATCCATAATAAATCCTAATTTAATCATTCCAATATTTTTGGGACACAAATCCTCTCATATACAATCATTTATTATTCATTCTCCTTAATTATTCATTTTTATAAAATTTGGGATGTTACACTCGGTACGGTGTCCAAGTTGGTTAAACATGATTCAAATAAATTCCAAGAGATTAAGAAATCATCCATGAAAATCTCAATGCTCTTTTCAAGTAGCAGGTGCATTATGTAATCCGAATGATATCTTTCAAGCATTTGATCCATAAAAGGAAGTGGAAAATGATCTTTTCTTGTTGCTTGATTTAATTTTCTATAATCAATACATATTCTCCAACTGGTGACAGTTCTTGTTGGGATTAATTCATTTTTATCATTAACAATTACTGTCATACCACCTTTTTTTGGAACAACTTGTACAGGACTTACCCATGCACTATCAGAAATGGGATATATAATACCTACTTTCAGAAATTTCAAAACCTCCTTTTTAGTTACCTCTTTCATGGTTGGATTAAGGCATCTTTGAGGTTGAACAACTGGTTTAAAATCATCTTCCAACAAAATCTTATGCATGCAGTATGATGGACTTATACATTTCAGATCTTCAAGTGTCCATCCGATTGCTTATTGATTTCTTTTTAACAATTCTACCAATTTTTCTTCTTCTGTTTCACTTAACAAATTACTAATAATTATAGGTTTTGGATTACCTTCTTTCAAAAAGATGTACTTTAGGTTAGAAGGTAGCACTTTCAACTCAGGCCTCTGGATTTCTTCAACAGGTACTTCTTGGATTTCTTCAATTTTTCTTGATTCAGGGGAAATTTCTTTTCCTTGATCAAGGTCTTCAAGATATCTGTCCACCTGTCTCTCTTCTTCTTCATTTAAACATTTCATAGAGTTAGTTAATAACTTATTTAGAGGGTCAGAAATTATGCCTTTGGATATGGAAAGGAAAACTTCGTCGAGAACATCCACCTTAAAACAGTCTTGTTTTTAGTTGGGATGTTTCATGGCTTTGAAAACATCAAAGTTCACCTCTTCATCATGTACTCTTACTACCAGTTTCCCATTATCCACATCAATGAGTACTCTAGCTATAACACCCCTGGTTTTCTGTACTCGAATCCCGATGTAATCGTCATAATTAATAAAAATGCGGATAAATTTTTCACATTTAAAAATATTTCCAAGACACCACCATGATCACATCAAGACCCAAATCACAGAAAACCAAAGAATGAGATTAAATAACCCTAAGCTGGATCGATAGATAAATTACCCATAACGGTATACGAAAATAATAGAGTTTACAGCGGAAGAATGTGTATACCGAGCACACGCCTAGTCCCATATATGACGATATGAGAAAAGGCTCGGCAAAGCATGCAATGGCATATCATAAGCCTAATAGACAACCATCATCATTTTACATAATTACATAAGCATGCAATGCCTAAGATATAATTATATATATTTACATATACATTCGGGAATCTTCTCCCTACTATCTCAATCATCAATATACATCGGCCAATTCCAATTCTTCTAGTACACATTAAATCATCTCTTACATACTATATTTACATCCCCAATTCACAATTCCAAAGGGTTATCCCATACATATTCAAATTCATTAAAACATCTATATCATCATAAACAACTTATACATTTCATAATTTCAATACATAATAATTCACAAATGATGCCGGCCAAGGCATTTCCTCTACCACTATTTACCTTCACCCAAGCTTTAATTAAAATTCGAACTCATCCCATGGCAACCTGCATCACAATGCTAAAAAGGAGACCACATGATGATGAATAATATATATATATATTGTGATCATGTGTATATGCATACAAACGTCATGTGTGCTTTGCTATCAAATCATCAAATTATCATTCATATATCATCTCATTATTATAATAGGCATACAAGCCTCATGAATCGTAATTCGTATCATAAATAAGCACAACATATACACAATCACATACATAATCTCTTTGCCACTTATCAACAAGGGCACTCATAATCATTATCATCATTATTTCATTATGGCTTTGCTCAATACCTCCTCGCAAGGGGTTTCTCATCACTCGTGGTCATCCCATCTCAAATGCCATGGTCTTAAAGCTAATGCATATGTCAACTGTTTAATGCATATGCAACGGATCCGATTTTCAAATTCAATAATAATCACAATCACTTAAATCATCATCATCACTCAGGGATACACCCTTCGTGGCACTCCGCAAGGTGATTTATTCAACAATAATAGGACAACATCCTCTTCACTCTGGGATATACCCTTCGTGGCACCCCACAAGGTGATTCTTTAATAATAATTAATAACAATAGGACAACGTCCTCTTCACTCCGGGATATACCCTTTGTGGCACCCCGCAAGGTGATTCTTTAATAATAATTCAATAACAATAGGACAACGTCCTCTTCACTCCGGGATATACCTTTTGTGGCACCCCACAAGGTGATATATTCAACAACAATAATAGGATAACATCCTCTTCACTCCGGGATATACCCTTTATGGCACCCCGCAAGGTGATTCTTTAATAATAATTAATAACAATAGGACAATGTCCTCTTCAATTCGGGATATACCCTTTGTGGCACCCCGCAAGGTGTTATATTCAACAATAATTCAATAATAATAGGACAACGTCCTCTTCACTCCGGGATATACCCTTCGTGGCACCCCGCAAGGTGTTATATTCAACAATAATTCAATAACAATAGGACAACATCCTCTTCACTCCGGGATATACCCTTCGTGGCACCCCGCAAGGTGTTATATTAAACAATAATAATAGGATAACATCCTCTTCACTCCGGGATATACCCTTTGTGGCACCCCGCAAGGTGATTCTTTAATAATAATTAATAACAATAGGACAACGTCCTCTTCACTCTGGGATATACCCTTTGTGGCACCCCGCAAGGTGATATATTCAACAATAATACATATCAATGCCATGCTATGCCATGAATGCAACAATGCAATAATGCATGTGCCCAACAACCTCGCAAGGATGGCTCACCCTCTCAATTAGGGTATATTTTAATTTGGCATTTCAATAATCATACATAATCATTTTTAAAGCCCTTCAAGGCACATCATTCAAATAATTGGCATCCAATGGCCACAACCATCATTCATAACAATCCACACATGGATATCAAAAGGCATAGCAAACAATCATAATATCAAGCCATACATGTATCAACAAGGTGTTCTCAGAATATATATATATATATATATATATATAGCAACCATCATTGCCTCACACACATACAAGTCAATTACTTGTATCAACCACAAAGGTGTCATAATATTTCTCATTATTCACCAATGCCATTATACATTCATTTAGTGGTTTTTAACCCATCATAATTGTCATCTCCGATTTATTCGATTATTAACATACACCTTGCTATTCAATCATTCCCATGAAGGGTTCATAATCACTTGGAGGTACAATCTCATAACTCAACGTCAAACCCTTGACATTGTTCTCACTCACTTTATTCTTGGTGGTTAAGAATTCATGTTTCACATTATGCATATTATGGGTATTAACAAATCTTCTTAATCTCTCAATCGTTATCCATCACCACCCAATTATATTATAGGCATACTTATATCCCCATACGTTCCCTCAGGTATCGCACAAGATAAGGGGAAGAAGGCCCAATACCATCAGAACCACGAAAAGAAGGGAAAAATACCATCAGTGTTCACTCGCTCAAGCGAGGCCCACATTCGCTTGAGCAAGACAGCCCATCTCGCTTGAGCGCCTTAGCTCGCTCGGGCGAAATCGTTCCAGTAAGCATTCCCAAATATATTCGCTCGAGCGAGGCTCCCTTCAACCAGCCACTCGCTCGGGCGAGAATTGTCAAGTAAGGAATTCCATACTCACTCGCTTGAGCGAGGTATCCACTCACTTAAGCAAAATCCGACCAGAGGTCGTCCTTCCCAACACTTGATTTTGCACTCGGGAAAGTTATTCCAGAACCGATTCTTCTCATTCGGTCCTTCACTCGGCAATTTACATTAAAGATGACTTATCACTCGGTCGGTCATTCACTCGGTAATTCACCCTCACACCGACTCAACACCTGATCGATCTTCACTCGGTGAATTATTTCAAAACCGACTCTTCTCTTGTGTGGTCTTTTACTCGGCAAATTAATTCCAAGACCGACCATCACTCACTCGGGTTTCCACTCGGCAAAATAATCCAGACCGAGTCTTTTCTCACTCGGTTTTCCACTCGGTAATTTATTCCAAAAACCGACTTCCTTTCTTTTTCACACGAGTGAAGTTATTCCAGAATACTTCTGGATAAACACACCATATATCCCCAATCGGTACCATCCCCACTTAAAATTACACACACGAAGGGACTCCACTCGGAACGAGTTACTTTGAACTTGGGAATTCCCACTCGGAACTCCACTACCCGAAATATCATACTCGGAAACCTCTTATTCAAAATTATATTCACTTCCTCACTCGGAAGGTCCTGTCTCGGACATAGTCCACTCAGAAATTCACTACATCATTAAATTATTTTTCTAAGGTTCCCACTCAAGTGAAATTTTATCCAGAATCCCACTTACTCACCATACACTCATCACACTCGGTCAAAACACAACCATACCAGTCACTCACTTGAGTAAGCACCATCCTAGCATCAGACTTCACATTTTCGCTCAAGCCACTTACACACGCTTGGGCGAAAAATGCCTAGTGACCATTTCCTCACTAGCTCACTCAAGCACGGCCATGCCCGCTTGAGCGAGATTCATCCGATAACTCCCCTGATTGCATAATATGCAGCTCGCTTGAGCGGAAACCTCACCCGCCTGGGCGAAATTGGTCCAGAGACCATTATACCAATACAGGGGATTCTCGCTTGAGCGAGATCCCTTCTCGCTTGAGCGAGAATATCAGGATATGCGCAAGAAACATAAGAAACTCATAACCAAACATACCAAAACTTATACCAGCCAAAATCCATCAAATCTAATATAGCATATACATCATACTAGGTATTTAAAACCTATTCCAAAACTTTATATCCACTAACATTCAATCCAATCTATCAATCATGTCAAATTCAAACCTGTCATCATCTTATAACAATATACATTTTCATATCAATTCAACACATATTCTCACACATCATCCTCAATGATCATCAACTTGCCATTTCAATTAATTCAATACATATACATGGCAAGGCAAGCATGAGTATTCATCACATACAATAATCACCATCAATTTACTCATGCAATTTGAATGTTAACTCCTCTCTTACCTCGAGGGAAGAGCCGAAACGGTTCCAATGCTCCGAATGCTCCATCGCATCATCCGGAATACGATCTACATACCAATATATATGCATACACATAATCAATAATCATCATAACTTTAAACATTTGTTAACTTATCATAAAGCTCAACCCCAAGTCCTAGACTTGCTAAACACCAACATATGCAGTTGTGTTAGGCTTGAGGAATTCCTTTCCCAAAGCCAAGATCCTCTAGATCATAAAAGGCCAACTAAACCCAACAACATCACCATCACATTGTTACTCAATATTCAACTTATCTCTCATATCCTTCAATAACCACAATGGTTTAGAACCTCATCAAGTCACAATCTTTTCACACCAATCCCTCACATTCCATATTCATAACAACACTCATCACTAAACATCACCCATTAACATTCAATTCAACCTTTCAAGCTATACAATATCCATTTCCCCAAATTCTTAGGGCAAGGGTTTTCATCAAAACCCAATAAAATTTACCCATGCTCATTAATCACCATCAATGGCCATCTTTCATCATTAATATCATTCTCCAATATCATTAAACCTACATTCTACACACATTTCACACTTTCCTCAATTATTAAAGTTAGGGTTTCACTAAAAACCCATCAACACCATAAATACTCATTTATTTTCCACTCATCCAAGTATTAATTCCATGTATCTATAACAACTCACCATTAATGCCATACTAACAACACCCCACCTTAGGGTTTTCCATATTAATGCTCTCCCAACAACCCATATGAAATGAACACTCTCCCAAATACCAAGAACCAAAATCTAAGGCATAAACTCATAAAGAATGGTAAGGAACTTACCTCACCCAAGAGCCAACATTGAGCTTTCAATAGATGGAGAGAGAACATGAAAATAGAGGAGAAAAGGGGAGAGGAATTCCAGCCACAAGCTTCTCCTTCAAGCTCCCATGAAAACGAAAATGGCGGAGGAGAAGAAGGCTCCACATGGCTTCGGTTTCTCGAAGAGAAGGGTGGAGAGGAAAGAAGAAGAAGAGATGAGGAAAAGAGAATAAGGAGGAGGAGAAGAAGTAGCGTAAAGCATAAGAGGGGAAGAAGGGTTTATGTTTTAATATCTTTGCTTCACATTAAAATTTCACCGTTTTATAATAAACAGGCTCACAGTTCAGGCTCAATACATTATCTAAAAATTATTCCGAATATAGATTCGGATTCCCAATAATATTCTTAGCAGCCCTGACCAACGACATCTCAATCGGAGATACTTGGTCCGACACCCATATTCTATTCGGGTATAATTTCATCTCACATAAGCTCAATAAATTATAAATATCCATAATAAATCCCAATTTAATCATTCCAATATTTTTGGGACACAAATCCACTCATATACATTTATTTACTATTTATTCTCATCATTTATTCATTTTTATAAAATTTGGGGTGTTACACTAGCAGTCTTCATAAATGGTCTTCCCAAGATCTGGGGGACTTCAGCATCTTCTTCCATGTCTAAAACCACAAAGTCAACAGGGAAGTAAAACTTGTCAACTTTTACAAGTACATCTTCCAGAATACCGTAGGGTCTCTTGATTGATCTATCGGCCAATTGCAGAGTTATTTTTGTTCTCTGGGGATCAAGATCACCAATTCCCTTCATCATACTTAGAGGCATTAGATTAATGCTAGCCCCTAAGTCTAACAAGGCTTTCCCAATATTTACACCTCCAATGGAGAAGGGAATGGTGAAACTTCTAGGGTCTTTTAACTTTTCTGGCATGTTATATTGCAAAATGGCACTACAACCTGCTTCAAGTTCAACAATTTCCTCATTATACCTCCTCTTTTTGGTAAGCAATTCTTTCATAAACTTTGCATATGTTGGCATCTGTTCCAATGCCTCAGAAAATAAGATGTTTATGTGTAATTGCTTGAAGATTTCAAGGAATCCTTTGTATTCCTTTTCCTTATCCTTCTTTGATGGTGCATGTGGATAAGGTAGATCCTTAACTAGAGGTGTCTGACCCAAATACTGATTTTTTTGTTTTTTATTTTTTTGTTTTTATTTTTGTTTTTCTTCTTTTTTTCTTTTCTTCTTCTTTTTCTTTTTCTTTACAATTATTTCCTACAACTTTTCCACTTCTTGTAAAAATAGCCTTACATTGTTCTCTTGGGTTTTGAGTATTTGCAGAAAGACCAGAGCTTTTCATGTCAGCTACTTCTTTTACTAACTATCCCAATTGCATATCCGACACTTTATGTGCCGCTTCATTTGTTTGCATATATTGCAGCAATTATTGGATAGATTCCTCTATCCTAGTTAACCTTACTGTTTGATTAATTTGTGGTTGTTGTTGTTTGAATTAATTGTTAAGAGGTCTGTTGGAAGGTCCAACATCTTGTTTCCAGCCAAGATTCTGATTCTGCCAACCCTGCAGGTAATTGTTAGGAAAAGAATTTCCAAGATTGATAGGAAAAGTACCTAAAGGTATTCTTTGGTGAATCAGGAAATTGGCTTGTTCTTGATCATTTCCATCAGGGGCACAGTAACCACATGGTTGTTCGCTCATGCAATGCACACATTATTTTAATTGAGCGGGTGGTGGTGATGATACTTGAGCAATTTGAAGTTTTTCCAATTGTTTGCTCATTGCCTCCATTTGTTGTGTTAGCAATTTTTATTGGGCTAAAACTGCATCATTTACTTCCAACTCAAGCCTACCGGGTTTCCTTGATGTACTACCTCTTTTATGCTTTGCTTGACGGTCACTGGTTGACATAGACTCCATGATTGATATTGCCTCTTCAACAGTTTTGTTCATTAAAGAACCACCTGCACATGCATCTAACATCATCTTGAACTGAGGCAATAAACCATGATAAACGATTCTTACCTTTCCAGCATCATCCAAATTATGGTTTGGAAATTTCCTAAGAAGTGCTTTGAATCTTTCCCATGCTTCACCAAGTGATTCGTCGTGATTTTGTAAAAAAGAATGTATGGCTGTCATCGCTTCAAAATATTTTGAAGGTGAATAAAATCTTTCCAAAATTTTGTTTCAACATCGGACCAGTTTTCAAAACTACCGGGTGGACAAGATTTAAACCATTCTTTAGCTTTCCCAATCATAGAAAAAGGAAACAATATCATGTAAACAGAATCTTCTTGATTCGGTTCGAAACCAATTGTGCTGCATAACTCATAAAAAATAGTTAAATGTTCATATGGTTCCTCATTATTTAAACCAGCAAATTGATTATTTTGAATAATGTTAAGAGTAGCTGGTTTAATTTCCACAGCAGCAATAGGTCCTTGGTACATCCCTGAAACACAGGGTGGTCCATTGATAGCAGTAAACTATCCTAATGTTCTTCTTTGTTCAGCAACCATATTAGAATTTTTAAATTTTTCAACAGAAGATGAAGTAGAAGAAGAAGAAGTTTTTGTTTTTTTAGATTTTAAAGCTTTGAGTTTCTTTACAAACTTCGCGATCTCAGGAATAAAGAACACTTTCCCTGTAGAAGATCGAGTTTGCATAAACAAACTAAATACAGAAAGTTAGTGTAACAATGTTAAGAAAAATAAATAAATAATGAATATAAAATTGAAAATTTAACTAAGGTAAAAAAATATTTACTACTGTAATTAAAAATTTATTGCTTTACTGAATTAATTCAATCCCCGGTGACGGCGCCAGAAAACTTGTTATTTCCTGAAATACTCTTGGATCTTTAATTGGCAAGTACACCAATTGTTTGTAGTTTTCAAATTTAGATATTGTTCCATTGAGATTGAAAGTTCCAGTAACTCACAATAATTCTTATTTACTATGGTAAATTTATCAAAAGTTATTAACAATAGAAAGATTTATAAACAATTTATACAATATTCACAGAATTTGATGATTGATTTGTTCATATGGTAAAAAGATGGTAAATATAAAATTTATGTAAAAAGTTGAGATGTAATTTAGAATAACTCGGACATGTGAAGTAAAAATACGGATTGACAAATTATGTTGGAATTAGGGTTCTCGCACTAAAATATAATGAATTACAAACATACATTTTTAGTTATCAAGTTTATGTCATTGCAGCTTAAAGTCATTATAACTGATCCCTCGTGATATAAATTCTAAGTAGTCACCATAAAGTCTGATCCCTCATGAGCTTTTTTAGTAAAAACTTGCATTAAGTATTGGCTTTATGGCAACAATAATCACCAACTCTATTCCTAGTAATTGTCATATTAAGGGTATTTCAACTTTTACTTTCATTAAAACAGAATTTAATACAGCATGAATAATCATTCTCCTGTTTGACATTCACACTAATAAAACAAGTTTCAATACGCATGAAAGTCATTCTCCCGTTTGACGTTCACACTAATAAAAGATTGAAATACTGACATGTACTTGAATCATAATATGTAGAGGTCATAATTACAACACAATATAATAGATTAATTCACTAAATTCCAACATAAATAATTTAGTTACACATGCTAAAAGTAAAAATAACACTTACAGAGTTTGACATTACGAGGATTTGGAAACACTTCACGATACAAGAGCTCACAATACTACACAACACTCTCAAGTATCTAGAAATTACTCTAACCTTACAAACTCACAAAAGAACACTCAAACTCGAGTGAAATGAGAGAAAAGAAGCTCAGAATTTTGAATGGGGATGCCTTAAATGTGTGGAGAATGGCCCTATTTATAGGGCTGAAGAAGGGTCCTGATGCTACGTGTCAGGTTCTTGACTCAGCCTCCATTAAACACGTGATTAAGTAACCATGATTAAGATTAATTAAATCCAATAATGCCCAGACAATGGTTCCACATGTCTCCCAATTCGGCTTGGTATTTTGCTTGATTGGATGGGCCATTATTTGGCCTTTTGACTAAGTGCTTGTCCACCTGGAAATGAAGTCCATGTAGCTCTGACGCTACGCGTGGCTGTGACGTGTAGCATCAACATCAAAAGTTCCGATGCTACGCATGGTGTTGATGCTACGCGTCAGCTCTCCAGATCTTTAATTTTCAATTAAATTTCTTTACTTTTTCACTACAAAACTAGAGAAATTTGATCAAGGCAGATAATTCCTAATAATTTCCATTTATTACAATTAAAACCTAAATTTATAATAAATTAAACTAATTTTTATTATTATTGACACAATTTTATTAAGAAATTTATTGTAAATTTGAGGACTAACAAGGACCACTGGGGACACCTGCTCCTCAAGAGCCATCCCCACAAGGGTCAACCACATGTAGCTCCCCGTAGCTCAATATGAGTAGCTTCGTGACTTACACACTGAGTCAGAGGGGAACAACTAGAATGCCCGTGCACTGAGCCGCTCTCCTACTGGGCTAACCGGGGGAATCCCCTAATATTCCAACACCGGCAGCTATGATATATCATAGATGCAAATGCTAATCAATGCATTCTCACACTATGTATCCTATCATGTCACTCATCAATCATCATCATCAACATCAACACCAACACCACCACACAATCTTTAATGGATTTTATCATCGTTGGTTTTAGCCATTGTTTTCAAATCTTAAGTGTGGTACTTCATTTCAACATACTTTATATCATACATGCAAGTCAATACTTGCAACAATCACAATGGCATCACAAACATCAACAACATCCATCAATCGTTCATCAATATCACCACATAATCTCTTAGTGAATTTTTATCTTATTAATCGTTACCATTGTTTCATATATTAGTGTGGCATCACAACAATTCATCAATATAATTTTAAACCACATATACAAGATCACACTTGTATTAATCTCAATGGTATTAAATAAATCACCAATAATAACAATCATCCTTTATTTAAGGAAATGATCAACAACATCATCCATCATTATCCATTATCGATATTATCTCTGATTCATCAATTTACAATAAATACATTGTCATGCAATCATCCCTCATTAGTTTTATCATCATACAAGGGTGTGTCATACAACTACATCATTTTAACTTTTCATTATCAAAGTCATAACATTTCATTAGTGGTGTACATTCATCTTTTAATAACATATCATAGGTACATACATATTTTCCAATATCTCAATCAATATCAAACACCACCAAGACACACCAACATCATATACCCCTAATAAAATCTCTTGTATTTACATGAAATGGGTTTTAAGTAATAATAAGCTCATGACAAATTTCAACATTAAAACATGATAAAATCTTATCTTTAGTCTTCAAAATAGTGGAACGTGTCACAAATATCACCTATTAGTCCCAATTTGATAATCATAAAAAGTTGGGTTTAAAACCCTCTTAAATGTGAGTTTTATAACGCAGTAGGTCTGGTGTTTTACGCCTAATGAGAGTTAGAAAACTCCAATTAAGGTGAGACTAATTTTCACACCTCTGTAACATAATTATCTACAACTTTCATGAATAGGTTGGAGGCCAAAAATGTCATTAAAATATCCAAATGAGCCAAAAATAGCAAAGGAAATATAGTAGTTGGAAAAATAGCATAACAGTGGCCATAACAGGGCCATGAATCAATTCAGCCCTTGCATGAATCGATTCATGTATCCTTAAAGTCCAAAAATTGACAAAATAAGGGTTGTGAATCAATTCACTCCCCTCCTAAATCGATTCATGCGTTCCAGGGCCCAAAAATAGTATTAGGTATATGAATCGATTCAACCCCTTGGTGAATCGATTCATGTGTGGGAAAATTCCAAGTCAGTGTGAAATCAGGTGAATGAATCGATTCACCTCCCCTCCTGAATCGATTCATGAGTTCCAATTTGAAAAATCAGAGGTGAATCATGTGTTTGAATCGATTCAGGTAACAGGGGAATCGATTCGCACCTGTAGTATATCAGTTTATGATAGCAACGAAGAACATGCAATCCCATGGAACCAAGGCACATAATCATTCCATTCAATCATGAATTTTTCATCAATAAATGCATTCATTCTCATCAAAGGAACCACAAAACAATTATTGTTATCTCATACATACATGACTCCCAAAAATCAACAAATTACCAAGCATAATATTCACTATATTATCCATCATCTTATCATTCAACATAATTGTGGCAAGGCAAGCATGACTACAATTCATATACATCAATCACCAATTATTCAACTTATGCAATTGAAATGTAAACTCCTCTCCTACCTCGAGAGAAGAACCACAATTCAAATACTCCAATCATTCCGCATCATCATCCAAAACACAATCTACACATCAAACATATATGCATTCATTCAATCATAAGCCATCATAAGGCTTTCATTATAATTCTAAATAATTGCTCCCATATCATCAAGCTTAGTAACAAGTCCTAAACTTGTCAAAACATCTATTCATACACTTATGTTAGGCTTCGGGAATTCCTTTCCTAAAACCAAGATCCTTTAGATCATAAGGGGTCAACAACACTTAATGACAACAACATCTCATCCCTTATTCATAATACACCCAATTGTTATCGCTATCATCCAATATTCAACATAAACCACCTTGGCTTTATTTAAACCATCATCAATCAACAATCTCAAGTGGCATATATCATGGCCTAATATCTCATCAATTCAAATTCCCATTTCATTAATCTATCACTCATGATCATCTACCATTGTGATTATTACCATAGTTAACACCCAATAATGAACATCACATATTCATCCTCAAAATCAATTCTTTTAATCATCATATGTACTTATGTATATATATCTCCCAAACCTCAAGGTTGGAACTTCATCAAAATCCAATAACCTCAATAGTCATGCCAATCATTCTAATTATTTCTTCCAAGCCCAAAAGTCATTCTGATGACCAATTGATGTAGGAGCTTCTTCTAGTCTTCTTTGGAAGGGATGAATCTTGGCTTCTTTCCTTGTTCTTCCTTCAAGCCATGGATGAATTCCTTTCCTTAAGGTTAGAACCGAAATAACAAAAGGGAAAAACTCTATGGAGAGGATGAAATTTAGTGGAAGGGAAGAAAGGAAGTGAAGTGGTTTGGACAAGATGAAGGGAATGAAAGGGAAAGATAGAAGGTGAAGGAGGGAGGCCACTTTCTTAGGAAGATAACTCCCTAATCTCGCCACCAAGAGGGAGGAGATCCTCTTGGATAAGAGCTTTCTCTAAAGACTCAATCCTAGAGAGAAGGAGGAGGTTCTCATTCTAGAAAATTTATACTCAAAGATGAAAAATCTCAAATGATCATTATTGTGTGAATTTACAAAGGAGAGCTCCCTTATATAGCCTTTCTAGATTTCAGCCAAGGGAAGGATAAGTGGGCTTGGATGATGGATCCAAGGCCTAATAGTGCAAAAAGAAGAGAACATGGCGTATCCATGGCCCAAAGGGAAAGTACATGGCCCTAAAGTGGCCCACTTGACAAGGTCCAAATAAAACCTAAGTGTCTAGAGAATCTAACTATGACCTATGTTACAAGATACAAGCATGTAGATCCTCATGGTGTCTCCCTTGGGCCCATTAAGCAAAGAGATGAAAGATGACAAGGCTTTATGAATGTCCTTTTTAGCTTTCTTGGACTTGGCCCTAGTGAGGGGCCCTTTATAAGCCTCTAGCCCTTTGTCCAATATAGTGTGTGGGTCCTCCCTTAGGATGTCCTCATTATGCTCTCCCTTTTCACAAGGATTTGTCCTCGAATCTAAGGCATCATCCTCTTCATCTAAATCAAAAGGAGATAAATCAGACACATTGAATAAAACACTCACACCATACTCACCTGGTAAATTAAGGACATAGGCATTATTATTCATCTTCTTAATTATTTGGAAAGGTCCATCACCTCTAGGGTTGAGTTTGGATTTTCTCAAATTTTGAAATCTCTCCTTTCTAAGGTGTAACCAAACCCAATCTTTAACCTTAAAGGTGACTTCCTTTCTCCTCTTGTTAGCGTAACAGGCATAGTGTTCATTTTTAGTTTGCATTTGCGTTTTAACCTTCTCATGAAAATATTTTATAAACTTAGCCTTTGCCTCTCCATCCATGTGAAGGATAGAGTCAGAGACTTCAATGGGCAATAGGTCCAAAGGTGTGAGAGGGTTAAAACCATACACAACTTCAAAGGGACTATGCTTAGTTGTTGAGTGTTGTACCCTAGAGTTAAAAACTAAAGAATGAAACTACAAGCCTAAAAAATGAGCACAAAATTTAGATCACCTAGAAATGAGATGATCAACACAAGAAATTGGAGCTTGGACCATTAAAAGGATATCTATCAATGGCACAAGAAATTCAGCACTTCTATCATAAAATCAATGAAAACTTAGCAACAAAGACAAGCTCCAATTATGCACCATACACCTAGTTTTGGCTCTAGAATTTACTTGTATTTATCATGGCTACAACTGATTTTTTTTATGATGGTGCATGGGTAAGTCTTGTTCAAGTTGTTCCAAAAAATGGAGGAATGACAATAATTGTGATTGATAAAAATGAATTAATCCCAATAAGAACTGTCGCAAGTTAGAGAATGTGTATTAATTATAGAAAATTAAAGCAAGTAACAAGAAAAGACCATTTTCCACTCCCTTTTATGGATCAGATGCTTGAAAGACTATCTGGACAGGCTTATTTTTGTTTTCTTGATGGATATTCTGGATATAATCAAATTGTTGTTGACCCTCTTGACCAAGAAAAGACTGCTTTTACATATCCTTTTGGTATCTTTGCTTATAGAAAAATGCCATTCGGATTGTGTAATGCACCTGTTACTTTTTAAAGATGTATGTTTGCTATTTTTACAGATTTAATTGAAAGAGCATTGAGATTTTCATGGATAACTTCTCAGTTTTTGGGAATTCATTTGGCTCATGTCTATCCAACCTGGACACTGTACTGAAGCGATGTATTGAAACAAATTTGGTACTAAATTGGGAGAAGTGTCACTTTATGGTGACAGAAGGAATTGTTCTTGTTCATAAAATCTCAGCTAAAGGCATTGAAGTTGACCAAGCCAAAATTGAGGTGATATCTAAACTCCTACCCCCTGTAAAATGTTAAAGGTATTAGAAGTTTCTTTGGACATGTTAGATTTTATAGAAGGTTTATTCAAGACTTTTCAAAAATTGCTAAACCTTTGACAAACCTTCTAAACAAAGATGTTGAATTCAAATTTGATGATGCATGTCTTAAAGCTTTTAATTCCTTAAAAGAAAAATTAGTTTCTGCTCCTGTGATTGTTGCTCCTAACTAGAATTTACCATTTGAACTTATGTCCGATGCAAGTGATTATGTTGTTGGAGCTGTCTTAGGTCAAAGGTATAAAAATTGTTTTAGGGTTATACACTATGCTAGTAAAGTGTTGAATGAAAATCAAATAAATTATGTAACTACTGAAAAAGAGTTACTAGCCATAGTGTATCCCTTGGAAAAATTTAGATCATATTTGATTGGCTCAAAAGTAATTATTTTTACTAATCATGCAGCCATCAAATATCTTTTGATCAAAACCGATTCTGAATCTCGGTTAATCTGGTGGATTTTGCTCCTACAAGAATATGATCTTGAAATCAAAGATAAGAAGAGTAGTGAAAATATGGTCGCTGACCATCTTTCTAGATTGATGAATGATGAGGTCACTGCCAAGGAAAAAGAAATTTTGGAAGAATTTCCTGATTAAAAACTTTTTGAAATAACAAAACGGTCATGGTTTACTGATATGGCTAATTTAAAAGCAGCAGGAATTCTTCCAAATGATTTAACTTGGTAGCAAAGAAAAAAAAATTTCAAAGATGTAAAATATTTTATTTAGGATGACCCTTATTTATTCAAAATTGGTGTGGATAATTTGTTACGTTGTTGTGTGCTTGATTGGGAAATGAAATGTGTTGTGGCATTGCCACAAGTCACCTTATGAAGGACATTTTAATGGTGAGAGGACCACCATAAAAATCCTTCAATTAGGTTTGTACTGGCCCTCCATTTTTAAAGATTCTCACTTATTTGTGAAACCTTGTGATAATTGCCAAAGAACAAGTAATGTAAACAGGAGGCAAGAAATGCCACTCACAAACATTCAAGAGGTTGAGGTATTTGATTGTTGGGGAATTGATTTCATGGGAAGCGCACCAATATTGAATTAATTTGGTTAGAAAATCTTGAATTAATATTGACTTATTGTATGACTCTCAGAGGATTTATTCTTTTGACAAGCACACCAATCGTTAAATTTGTAAGATATTTGATCGTTCCTACAGGGATTGTGGTAATTAACGTAATCTTAGACTAGTACAAGCTGAACCAATGCAATGCAGATAGATTTCATTCTGTTTTTGTTGTTTTATATTTCTAATGTTTTTGTATTTCCAGAGACAGTACAGAAGGTGAAATGTGAGTAATGGAAGATAGGTTAGGATTGCTTCAGTTTACAATTTCATCAAGAAACATGCATTTAAGGCTCAATCAACCTTCAGACTCAAGAGGACAATCCACAGATGGTTACTTCCTAATTCCTTAGGTGAATAACACTAATTCCTAAGCATTAAACCCTAATCCCTTAGGTGCTCAATAACAGAGAAATCTAATGTGAAATTGGGGGTTGAACCCTAACTATCCACCTAATTACTAGGCCTGAATTAGTTAAGAAGCGAGAAGTTACCTAAGACTCAACCATGATTCCTCACTAGTGAGTTTCTTCATCAGATCTGGATTTGTCAATCCAGCAACATAGATCCACTCCTCAGCTTGTTCTCCTCATGAATTAGAAGTTGACTTCCTCAATACACTTTCAAGAATTCATTACAAACCTTCGCAATCCCAACCCTAGGGACTTAGAAACCCATGGAAATGGATTCTGTCGAAGGAATGTGGAGAGACATGGATGAGAGAATTTAGAGAGAGAAAAGAACTAGAGAGAGATTAAAAATGGGAAAATGAATCGTATTCTGTATTCTACCGTCTCCTTTGTCCTCTTTACAGAGAGTATGTACAAGTATATATATAGGCAACTAACTAACTAACTTAATTAATTACAAAGAAATCTTAATTAATAATTAAACTAACCAAACTAATTATATAATTAGAAATAAATAATTAATTACAAACATTACTTAAATTACTAATATACAGCAGCAACACATCAGGAAAAAGGAATGATGCAGAGCTTCTTTTAGAGGGAAAGCATCAGCTTTAAATAACCACCTTCACGCTTGAGTGTAAAGGGCTCTCGCTTGAGCGGGATCAAATTATTCACTACAGTGCTGATTTCACGCTTAAGCGTGATGGAGAAGCTTGGGCGTGGGTGATGTTTTAGAGTCACGCTTGAGCGTGAGCTTGCTTGCTTGAGCGTGGTTGTAACATCCTGATTTAAAAATTAACTACCGAATGAGATTAAGCCACTAAACTAAAAATAATTGCAAAGTGAGAATTACTTATTAATTGTGATTAATTTTAACTTAAGAAGCTGATTGCTGATTGACTAGGATGTGTGACACGTGAGAAGCTGCAACTTCACGTTCTCCCATCCCACTCTCCTCATTTCTTCGGTATAAGTTCAGAGGCCTCTAACTACTATTCACTCACTCTAATTTCCTCGGAACCTTCCTCTTCTCCTGCTTCTCTTCTTCTTCGTTCTTCTTCTCCTCTGTTCCCTGTTTTCGTAAACTCACGACAGCGGTGTTTTAGAGGATCCGAAGTTCCCCTCTGTTGGTGAAGGACAATCGTCGAAGTGGAAGAAGAATAGCTTCCTGTTCCCAAACTAATTAAAGGGTGCGACTGCGTTCGAGGGAGGACTAAACGAGTGAGAGTGGTGGACGAAGCAAACAGGACAGCGGACCAACGCCAAAACAGAGGAACTTCTAGGAGTCTCTTTAGTTGGTAGGGGGTTATCTTATATCTTAAATGCATGGGTTATGGACGGGTTCCGGGTGTTAATGACTTGTTGATTCTGGTGATTTAAAATGCGTTGATAGGTGTGTTTGATTGCGTAAAGGATATGTGATGACCGGATGTATGATGACTAGGAGTTGAGAATGCATGTCTAATTCCATCCATGAAATGCATGTTAATAATCTTGAGAGTGTTGAATGATTACATGAAGAGAATGTGTTAAAATATTGTTGATGATTACCATGTGATTTATGTGACATGCAGGTTACTATGAATCTAAATGCTGACTGCATGAAAGAAAAGATTAACTTATTGAGTTCTGATAATGTCTAATACCGATTGCATGTGATGCATATATTGTTGAGTAAAAGGTCGTGTGTGTGAAATCTGTGTCTGTATGTTCATTCCGTGTGTGGTAAATATATGTGGTGCATGGAGTGCATGAGTTAATAGTATGGAAGTGATTTGCTGATTCAGTTTGTAATTCAATGATAATACTTTGCATGGGATGCAGTGATAAGAATGCTGAGAGCATGTAGTGTGTGACACTACCATTTAAATCGGTAATTAAATCCATGAGATGCTGTTAAAGACCTTGGGTGGGACTCAAGGCAAGCCGATTGAGTGGGACTCAGGGCTGCCCGTAACACTACCGTTGACGCTGAGAGTGTTTGTGTTACCAATGAGGGCAAACGGTTTGGTACCAATAAAACGGCCGAGTCAGCTGGGAGCTGAATAAAAGGCTGAGAGCCTACGTTGCAATGATAAAAACTGATAATACACGAGTCGGATCCGATTGAATGAATCTATGTACATGTGCGATTGATGCTGACTGTGACGCGATTGTATGTATATGTGTTAGTGTCATTGAGAAGAATATGTGCATATAGCCGAGTGATAACTAGGTAGATTCCGATTGAAAGATGCCTTGTGTGTGTTCCGATTGAATGGCATAGTGTATGTTGTTGATTGTTGCTATATATATATACATACATATTTACTATTGCATGATTGAGGAATAATCTGAGTCAGTATCTATCATTTAATATTTAAGATACTCACCCCTACTGTGGCTATATTTCAGTGAACATCACACGAGACGGTGAATGATGGAGGAGCTACATACCGTGTGGAGTGCTTGTGTACTGTGGAAATATATATATATATATATATATATATATATGTATATGCTATATATAAGGTTTTGTCATAGCCTTGGCCGGCTCTTATTTTGGTCCTTTGTCTAACTGTATCAGAACTGAACTCTCTCGGGTTGAGAGTATGATTATGTGCATGTAAATATATATATACATATATAATACTGTGTGTTCATCTTGTGACGTGTGTGAATGTCCAGGTGGTATACGTTGCATTTTACTAAGCGTACAGAGCTCGCATGATTCTGAGGAAGTAAGAGCTAAGTTAATCCTGTGTAAGGCGTGATGAGTGACTTTCTTCCGAATGAAGAGAAGTTGGGCCAACTCCGAGTGGAATATGCCCTTTAAAATCACTTTCGTGGTACGTTGGTCAATATGTTATGGAGCGAGAGATTTCTTAGATACAATCTTCTGATTGAAGGGTATTTGATGTTTCCGAGTGGAAGTCAACCGAGTGAATGTTTCCCCTGATGGTTGAATTGGCAATACGACTCCGAGTAAAGCCTGTAGTGGTAAACTTATTAGAGGGGGTAAGATCTGGATGATACGGAGTAGATTTTAGTTTAACAAGTCTTCCGTATATAGAGGAGTTAGTATGTATCCCGAGTGGCGAGGAGTTAGGACATTTCCGAGTTGGGGAGCATTAGTGTGAAGTAGACTACATCTCTCGAGTGATGGGTGACGGAATCATTTCCCGAGTGGTTAACATTTGTGCCTTTCTAGAATGAAAATAGAGAGTATTGTGTAAACCTCTGAAGAAAGCATGTATGTGTGGGAGTCTTCCATGAGAAATTAGGTTTCGACTCCGAGTGATGAGATTACTGAGTGGACTTGGGCTTAGATTCCGAGTGATCGAATTATCCAAGTGCTCTATTCGCTTGGGCGAATAAGGTCCCGCTTCAGCGAACGTAGTTTACACCGTGAACTCTAAGGCTCGAATAGGATGTGTTGAATGAACTTCGGAGGGATGCGTGAGTGTAAAGACTTTCCCGAGTGAATCTAGACTCCATTCCGAGTGAGAGACTATCTGAGTGTATGAGTCGCTTCAGCGAATAAATCCTTGCTCTAGCGAGTGTAGCCGCTTATGTATTTTCGTCCATTGATTCCCACAGCTGGAGCCACGTTTGCTAATGTGTAATAATCTGACCCGGCCTTCCCTTTCTGAGTCGGATTTCTACTCTTCTTAACCTTCAATTGCTTATTTTGCCCATGAACACCCTATGATCTTTGGGAAAAAATTTTCCCTGTCTCGGGTTGCTGTTATCTAAACCGGGTTGTTTTAGTGGTCGTGCTTTCCTTTCTTTCTCTTCACTTATTTTGCATGAATCTCGCTTGAGCTTGCATCCTTCAAGCTTGAGCGTGAACTGTTCTTTACTACACCTGCACATGCAAATAAATAATTTCCTAGCGTTTGTACGCTGGCTGTCCAGCGTAGGTACGTTGGGTTAGTGAATTTATAAATAAACATAATTTCTTAATTAATTATTGTTTTTAATCATTTTCTTGCATAAATTAAACACTTTTGAAATAAATAAATAAAATAAGGATTATTGACAATTTATTAAATAATAAAGCCAAACTAAACAATATTTAATGGATTATGTTAAATAAAAGGTGAAATAATTAAGTCTTTTCAAGACTTATCAAGACCATTCCCTTATTTTCAATTCAATCAATATATCCTTTTGGCAGTTGATTATGTTTCAAAATGGGTAGTAATTGCTTCACCTAATGCTGATACCAAAATCGTGGTGAATTTCTTGAAGAAAAACATCTTTTACAGGTGTGGGACACCAAGAACTTTGATTAGTGATGGAGGTTCACATTTTTGTAACAAAGTTCTTCAAAAGGTGTTACAACATTATGGAGTGAGACATAAGGTGACTATAGCATATCATCCACAAACCAATGGACTGACTGAGATTTCAAATCATGAAGTAAAGAGAATTTTGGAAAAGACTGTGTCTTCTTCCAGAAAGGATTGGTCACAAAAACTTGATGATGCACTCTGGGTTTACAGAACTGCATTTAAAACCCCCATTGGCCTTTCCCCTTTTCAGATGGTCTATGGAAAAACTTGTCATCTTCTAGTGGAGATGGAACATAAAACATACTGGGCATTAAAATTCCTCAACTTTGATCAGAATACAGCAGCTGACAAAAGAAAATTGCAGTTACTAGAGTTAGAGGAAATGGGGAACAATGCTTATGAATCATCCAGGTGCTACAAGAATAAGGTGAAAGCTTACCATGACAGGAATATAAAGAAAAGACACTTCACACCAGGTCAGCAGGTTTTACTGTTTAATTCAAGATTGAAATTGTTTCCTGGTAAATTGAAATCAAAGTGGTCAGGCCCATTTGTAATCAAAGAAGTTAAACCATATAGAGCAGTGGAAATTGAGGACCCAACTTCCAAAAGAAGTTGAATGGTTAATGGGAAAAGGTTGAAATCATATTTGGGTGGTGAAATCAACAAACACACCACCATCTGTTATTTAGCTGACTTGTGATATGCAGGTAATGTCAAGCTAGAGACATTAAACCAAGCACTCAATAGGAGGCAACCCATTATTTTTCCTCATCTATGTTATTTCTTTTTAAATTTTAATTATAAAAAGTGTATAATAATAATAATAAAATAAAATAGTCTGCTTTAATTAATTTGAATAAAGGGGTTTAAATTTCAAAAAGAAGGGTTTTCAAAATTAAAAATTAAAGAAATGAAAATTCTGACCCTGACGCGTAGCGTCCCACTCACGCGTAGCATGGGATCAAAATTTCAGACCCGATGCGTAGCGTCCTAGCCACGCATAGCGTCAGGTCCTACGTTCAATTTTTAAAAACTGAACCTCACTCATAGAGTGGAGGCCCATTCCAATTTCAAAGTCTTAATTCCCCCTCTGTCTCTATTTTTTCTCAAAACCCTAATTTCCTAATTTCTTCCACATTCCTCTCTTCTTTATCAATAGATTCCAAGTAAGTTTCCTATTCCTTTTTTTTAAAATTTTGCATTTTTAATTTTAGAATGTATGCAGTTAGGATTAGGATTAGAAAGCCATTGGGAATAACTATTGTTTCTATTTTGATTGAATGTGTGAAAATGTAAAGAGGGGTTGTTGCTGCGTAACCCCCACTTTTCTGGTTTCAGGTCTGCACTCCCACGTGTAACGTCAACCTGATGCGTAGCGTGGGAAGAACAGGGCTAACGCTAAGCGTCCCCCTGGCGCTATGCGTCAGGCCCCTGTTTTTGTTTTCTTAAATTTTGTTTTAGTTTACTTTTAATTTTTAATTTGTATATTACATGTTAATTTTTTCTTTGAAATATGTTTTATATTTTGTTTGAAATATGTTTTATATTTTGTTTGAATTTTGTTTTAGTTTATATTTTATGTGTATTTAATAAAATTGTTTGTTATTGTATGTTTGTTTTATCTTTAAAAATAAAAAAAATATTTTATTTTATAATGTTTGTTATATTTTCTTGCATGATTGTTAAAATATGATTTTGTTTTTGTATTTTAAATATCATAAAAATCAAAAATATGCATGTGTGATATATTTATTATGTGAATTAATTTATTTTAAACATCATGAATCAAAAATAATTGTGTTTCAAATGTTACTTTATTTGAAAACCATAAATATGGGATGCATTTATGTTGTATTTTATGTGTTTTTAGAATATATGTTTTTGTGTTAAATATTTTCTTATATGGTGTGTGATTATTTAAATAGTATATTATTTTTAATTTTTGTAGATGGGTACAAAGAAATCTATCCCTGTCACTTGTCCTAAAAGAAGAAGGGCCATTAATACTGGCACTACATCTAAGGACGCCGATATCCAGATTGAGGAGGAGCAGCTTGGACCTCGTGACCCTACTAGGTTCAAGACTGAGGCGAAGTGGGTCAGGTTCCACTAGATTAAGGGCTAGAGACTGATATGGGAGAGAGTGCTAGACTTGGGAGCAGGAGATTACCTGGAGCTTCAGGATGAGATTCATAGGAAGAGGTGGGGAACATTGTTTTCCCTATCTACTGTGCGAGATCCCATCTTAGTGATGGAATTTTATTCGAACGCCTATCGGACTCGCTAGGATTCGCTTAACATTGGGCATATGAGGAGCAGCTAGGTGAGGGGTAGACATATCACCTATGACCGAGAAACTATTAGTACCCTACTGGGTAACCCGTAGGAGCCTACTCCTGAGAGCGACACTTGTTTCTGGATGGAAAACAAAAACAAGGTTGCTACTAAGGATGGTGATTTAGGATACTTCCTAGATCAGGTTGCTCATTTCTTGAGCAAGGATGGAATCTATTTTAACCTGAGTAAGGTTAATAGATCTCTATCCAATCTTTTGAGGATTCAGATGACTCCTTTGGCACAGGCATGGTCATATTTGATGCTCCATAACATCATGCTAGTTTCTTATCTCTCTTCTCTGCTAGTTGATCGATGTTGTTTGCTTTATTCCATTCTTTAGGGCCATACCATTAACATATCCAAACTCATATCCGAGCAGATTCATTTATATACCCTTGGGTATAAAGTGAATCGCCTTGTACCCTTTCCACTGATTATATCTTCCTTACTGAGGAGGCAGGGGGTATAGGTGCCATCATCTGAGTTTACTAGTTCTTTGGGGAGAGTCCCCAAGGTTCTAGTAAATAAAGATTACTTTGTACAGTAGTGTGAGCTTCCACCATTTGAGTAGGAGGCTTAGCCCAGACAGAGGAGGAGACCTTAACGGTCAGCACCTACTGATGAGATGACCCAGGGATTTGCTAGGATGAGCATTGAGCATCAACATATGATGCAGATAATGGCTGCCTCCATCATGCTTATGTACACTTACATGATTCCTTTTATTAGTACAGGATACAAGGAGAGGGTGCACCATTTATGACACCAGCTGAGTTTGCAGCTCATGTAGCTTGGCCAGGTGACCAGCCCACATACCTTGAGGCAGGAGGACCATCTGGAGCTCAGCCTAATACTGAGGGTGATGCTGATGAGGAGGGAAATGATGAGGATCAAATGGAGGACGATGATTGGGGACCATTGCATTTTTATTTTTACATTTTTATGACTGCTTGCACATTAGTTTATGTTTACTTTGATATTTACTTAAGCATTTTTTATATTTAGTTTGGATTTTCTTTATATATTTATGGCTTGATTTTTATTTTGTGTGGTGAGATTTTATTTTTGCATTATAATGATCTTCTTTTCTTGAAAAGAATAATAAAAAAACAAGTGTGATTTTCTAAAATAAATAATCAAAGTTTTGCAAAATGAAAATTTAACACACTTGAAGTTTTTAACAATAAGATGTTTTTAATAATCAATGATTGATTCTTTTGCAACCAAGGTATTTTGATAAAATTAATTACAATGTTCTTATTAATAATCAAGCAAATTTTAAAAACCCGATGAGCTGAGAGATCTTAAAACACTTGAGGGTTTCGACATAATTTTGTTCACATTGATTTTGCTTGATTCCTTAATTTATATTGTTATACAGAGGATCCAAAAGCATGATCAAGGCACATTTTTGGTAAACACAAAAAAACTTAGGGCCAAAAAGCTTACCATGGTAAAATGTATTTATCCTTTGATAGCCATTTTGAGCCTTAAAAATAAATTCTTTGGCACCCCTAGCCCATAAACATTTTTAACCATTCCCTTTATCTGATTGAGTAAAAGAGCATTCAAACGAAGAATGAAAAATATTTTGAGTGTTCTTGTAAAAAAAAAAGGGGAGTGAAATCGTAAACTTTATTCTTTTCAAAATCATCAGTGATGCATGTATATGAAAAATGAAAAATAAAAAATAAAAATGAAAAGAAAATATATATATATATATATATGTAAAATTAGAAAAGAAACAATGAAAAGGATTAAGTTGGGGGTATTTACCAAAAAAAAAGAAGTGAGATTTTAGGTCAAGAAAAGCACCCTAAGAAATTATGAAATGCTCTTTTATGATTTTAGGTGTTTGATTTCCAAGAAAAACCATAAATTCTTGTAACTCAGCCTTATTACAACCCTTTAAAAAACCATGTGACTCTTGTTTGATTCTGTATGAATGACAATGATAAGATGAAAATCAAAATTAAATATGTGTGATTTTATGATCGATTGAGCTAACAAATTACCTTTTTATAGAGATAAACACTTATGAGGTAAACCTTGAAATAAGCTTGATTGATTGATATGACATTGTGTAAATTTTATCTTTAAGCCCCTTTTGCACATGACATCTATTTTTTATCATTCCAAACAGTAAGTTGTGAATTACTTCTTCTCGTAAATTTTCAAACTTTTTCAAAAATTTTGATTTCAAAAAGATTGTTTTTAAATTTTAAGTTTGTTTTGCTCGAGGACGAGAAATTTCCTAAGTTTGGGGCATTTGTTAGTCCTTAAATTTACTGATATTTTCATAATAAAAAGTGTGTTAAAATTAATAAAAATTAGTTTAAATTGTAATAAGTGTAGGTTTAAATTGAAATAAATGAAAACTATTAAAATTGATTTGGCATAACCCATTTCTTCCATTTTTGTAGTGAAAAGCTGAGGATTTAAGTTAAAAATTTAAATTAAGCAGAAGAGCTGACATGTAACATCAACCCCACGCTCAGCGTCAGGATTTTGGTTCTGACGCTACGTATCAGGCCCACGTGTAGCGTCAGAGGCTATGTGGACTCCACTCATAAGTGGCATTGCACTCAGAATGGGCCAATTAATTATTGAAAAAAGGCCAACCCACTTTTGATTAGTGTCCAAAACATAGTGGGAACCTTGTCTGAGCATCATGGGGACAAAAACTGGCAATCGAGGTTGAAAATCAGGAAGATTAATGGAGCTTGAGTCAGAGGCCTGACGCGTAGCGCCAACTTCATGCGTCGCGTCGAGACCTCTGCTCAGCACTATAAATAGGGCTATTTGCCATGGGTTTTGCATCATCCAATCTTTATCCCTTCTTCTTTCTCTCTGTGAATTCATAGTTCTTTTCTGAGTTTATACTTAGAATAGTTTCCATATACTTGAGAGTGTAGTGTTCAATTGTGTTCTTTTCGTATCGTGAAGTGTGATCAAGTGTTTATAATGTCATCAACTGTAAGTTGTGTTTTTACTTTCATCATGTGTAACTAATCTGTTTATGTTGGAATTGGTGAACCAATCTATGAATATGATGTTGTGATTATAACCTTTGTATGTTTATGATTCAAGTTCCATGTTAGTATTTCAATCTTTTATTAATATGAACTTCAAATGGGAGAATGATTTTCATGCGTGTTAAAAACCACTTTAACGAAAGTAAAAGTTGAAATGCCCTTAATATACCAATTACTAGGGATAGAGTTGGTAATTATTATTGTGATAAGGTCAGGACTTAAAGCAAGGTTTTACTAAGAAAGCATCTGAGGGATCAGACTTTACAGTAACTATTTAGAATTTATTCACTGAGGAATCGGGTTTAATGATTTTAAGCTGCAATGACATGAACTTGATAATTAAATATACATGTCTATGATTACTTTGTTATGTTTTAGTGCGGGGATCCAAATTCTAACATAGTTTGTCAATCTGTGTTTTCATCTCAATTATTGGATTTGTTCTTAAGTGCTACTCAATGTTATTTCTCGTTAATTTAGAATTTACCATCTTTCACTTAATGTATAAACCAAGCTCTAAATCTGTGAATATTGTATAAATTATGTATAAATCATTCTTTTGTTGATAATTTTTTATACAATTACCATAGTAAATAAGAATTACTGTGACTACTGAAAGCATTCAATCCTTGAGGGAACGATATTTATTTCAGAAGCTGTAATGATAAATTGGTGCGCTTGCCAATAAAAGGATTCAACGATCTGACCAACAGTTTCTAAGACAGATTAGGGAGAATTAAAATAATAAGGGTAAAAGTCTCTCTTGAATTTGAAAGCTTCTTGTATTTATAGTCCTTTCTTGAGATAGTCATTGATTCATCTTGAAGGATGTTACTCTTCTCGAGGGTTATACTGTCAACGACTAGAGAGGCATGCTTTAGAATTAATTCCTTAAATGGATTGCCTCGATGGTCTTCACCAAAAGATCCCTTTTGTTTGTCTTCTTTGAGAAAGTAAGTACATCTTTGTAGCAGTTGACCTTAGGCTATCTGTTCTGTAAAGGTTCAGTTTTTCCTAACATCTTGAGATACGAGAGGCAGTTTTCTTGATATATACGAGCATGCTTTTTAACTTTTTCGTTAATTGTCTTTTTGGTGATAGGCACAGATTCTGAATATGAAAGTCCATGCAGCTCTTTATTTAGAAAGGAAAGATCCTTTATGCGTGCTGAAACATGGGAGAGAAGACTTTATCTTGAGGTCTGTATCTTCACAAAGGCTTGATAGATTTGAAGTCATTAGAGAGTGTAGACTTTTCTTGATATGAACGAATTTGATTTTTACGGATTCCCTTTATTCTTTGCAATTGGAGTTCTACAGACTCCCTGACACACTTAAACAGAATAGTTAGATAAATGAGCGTACAGACTTCACTTTAGCTAAGAGTCTTGATGTAAATTATTAACAAATCACATGGGGTTCAGACGTCTTAGTCATGAGTTACTTGATTCTAACAATCTCCCCCTATTTGTTGATAACAAACATCAAGTCTCTAAGATAAAATGAGGTTTGTATTCAAGAGAGCTGAAACATTAAAAATATTGAATTCTAAAAATCATGTGTTTATATTTCACAGTTTTAAGATGATCAAATTTTTCACATATAACAGACTTTAGTTATAACAATAAGTATTTGAATAAATGTTTATGTAAACTGAACAAATTATTATTCATATAAGCAACAGGTTTACATATGACTTCAAAAGAAAATAATTATAGACTACAGACTACATATCCCTAACTATTTAAACTTATTTACTCTTAGACACTTCTCCCCATTTTGTAATCAATAATAGGAGGGACATCATAGAGACTAAACAGCCGATGTTGGAACACAATGAGAGGAAGAGGCTAAAATAAGTAGGAAGCAGATGCAGACACCAAAATTAAACAACCAACTTGTTTACAGAAGAAATGGGGATGGTCAGTAAGAAAGATGAAAGGGAAACAAAAGGGGAGAGAGATAATGGCTTTAGAGGGATCACAGAAGGATGGATGAGTTTTGGATATATGTCTAACACAATTCCAAAAATTACGGACATCAACTAACTTCCTAGAAGGATGGGAAGAGGATGTGCTCAAAGCTTGATCTCATTCCCAAAGATAATATGCCCATAACAGACTGCGGGTGTGACCATTTGGAGAAGGGTCCAGATGTAAAACTTCTAAAATGTCTGCAGGGAGCCTCTTTGTAGTTCTCAAATACCAATCGAGGGTAGATTGAGCCAAAATCCAAACTTTCTCTTTCAATTTATTGGTGATGATTCGTTGATTCTTAGGCATAATACGGTCTGGAAACATCAACAGATGAGCCTGAGGCTTGGCAAGTATATGAATCCAATGCTTGGTAAAAAGCTCATGATCTCTGAGATACTAATGATGATCTTGCTGCATATGAATGGCTTGAGGGTAAGCTTAAAACTCAGGGCTGTAGAGGTAAAGGTTGGAAATGAGTTCCTTAGGGAAAATGGGAGGATGGAACCTGTTCCATAGAAAGATGAGGACACCACTTCCAGGGAAGAAGGTCTACTTATAAATAGGTAGCTCACTAGTGGCATGGTATTGGAAGGGGCGGCCAGGGAGTTGAGGGATAATGGTGCAAGTTTTCTTCTCAGTTAAGGGTACAACTAGGAGTTGGTAGAATTCTGTGTGTGGTAAGAAAGTGATTTCAGGGTAAATGGGCCTAGGTATAGATGGTATGGGTATGGTAGCCTTAAAGGCAAGTTAAGATGATATGGAAGCCTTTTTGTATTTTGGTTTGGGTTTAGGTGTAGATTGGGTTTAGATGATTTGGGAACAGAAGGTATAGGTATAGGCTGAGATGGGGGAGTAGAAAGATCAGGTTGGGAAGGTTCAGGATAGGGTATAGAAGGGGTAGGTACAGACTTTGGTAGGGGAATAGATAAAGGTTTAGATGAGTTAGGTTCAGGTACCTTAGTGGATAGTGTAGAAGGTTGGGCAACAGCAGGAGTTACAACAGGTGTCTGGAGCTATGCTTAAGTAGGAGTCTAAACTAAAGACGCAAATGTCTTCTTTTTCTTTATCTTCTAAACCTTAGCTTGTGCATTAAACTTTCTCTTGGCAAAGGTAGGTTCTTCAACTTTCGTCTTCTTTTTTTCTCTTTAGCCTTTAAGGCATCTCGTTAAGCCCAATCTGATTTATACATGTTGTAGTTTAGATTGTACAGATCAACTCAATCGTACTTAGTTCACTTGGAAATATTCACGTAAGGGAATTTCTTATAATAGTTACAAATAAAGTTAACATATTCTTTGAAGGAATTTTGACGTAGTCCTTGAGCTTAGTGGAGTAAGGGTCATAAGAGCTTTTTGAAGAAAGGGTTGAGGAGGTAGGTTGAGCTTCTCCAGTAGCAGCAGTCTGAGAACCAGAAGTTGCTTGAGCAGACTTCGTTTTCCTAAGCCCTTGCCTAATGGGCATTTCATCATCTGAGGTAAATGATACATGAATAGGTTCAGTAAGCTTCTCAGTAGCTACGACTTCAGACGTCTTTAGGGGTGGATCTAAACTTCAGAACAAACACTTTTGAAACCTTAGCCTTCTTGGCTTAAGGTTGATCCTAAACTAGTTCAGACTTGAATTTCCTCTTCGGAGGGGTCTTCTGAACTTCAGCAGCAGTAGCAGTTGATGTGTCCAACAAGGGAGAGAAAATGGGCAGCTTAGTGATCAACGTACCACTTGTCATCCAGCCTGTTACAGACTCCAGACTCACATTCTCCAGCTTAAAAATCTTCATCAACACAGCTGGGTAAGGAATTTTCTTCTGTTTCTTCACAACAGCTGTAGTCATGTAAGTGATCTAGATGTTAGCAAGGTTGAATCGTTCCTTTATTAGCATGTGATACATACAGAATTTATCCAATTTAGAGATTGTATCTTTTGCAGACTTCCTGGGACAGAAAACATATTGTACCAAAACATGAAGCATTTTGGCCTTAGGCAGCAGACTGCCAGAGGTGAGTTTATCAAGATAAGCTTTTCCAAATAAAGCCTTGTTGATTATGAAACTAGAGACCTCAATGAACTCAAAGTCTTCAGAGAAGACTATTCCTCAAAGATTACATTGTAGTACAGTAACCAGAAGATCTTCAGAAATCTCAATCTGTTTCCCACGTAGAGTTCCAATAAGAATGTATTTCTTCTTTTCCATAGATGTTGTTTTCCAGAACTCAAGTGCAACTGATGGAGAGAAAAGTTCTTGATCTAGGCAGAAACTATTCCAACTAATGCCTTTGATTTCAGCAAAGGCATCCCTTCCTTCAACTTGATGTTGAGACTCAATCACATCCTTCATAGAGAGGGTAACTCCAACCATTGTAGAGAGAAAAAGAAGTATGGGAAGATGAAAAGGTTTAGGTCAGGAAAAGAGTTTTGAGAAAATAGAGAGAGAAAAGGACAGTTGAAGAGAGGTTATAGAGAAGTGAAAGGTTGCAGGGAATGAAATGACAATTAAGAGGGGTTATTTAAAGGCAACGTGGCATTATGGAGGGAAAATGGTTTCAGAAACGGTTGCATTCTAAGAGATAAGTGAATGCCACACATTATGGAAAAAGAAATACATGAATAAATAAAAGAATTTAAATGAGGGAACAAGCTGTGTCTCAGTATACAAGTGAATAAGTGAAAAATAATTCTAAGTTAGGAAGTATTTAGACCACAACCATATAGACACCTTAATCAAACAATGTTACACATATTCAGATTATATTTGATAAAAGCAAACTTGACTTCTACTAAGGGTTTGGTAAGAATATCAGCCCATTGATGGTCTGTATCCATATACTTCAGATCTATAATGCCTTTCTGGACATAGTCACGGATGAAGTGATACTTTATTTCAATATGTTTTGCCTTGGAGTGTTGAATAGGATTCTTTGACAAGTTGATAGCACTTGTATTGTCATAGAATACTGAAATCTCTTCTTCCTTAATTAAATAATCCTCTAGTTGATACATTATCTACAGAAGTTGTGAACAACAACTGGCTGCAGACAGATTCTCTGCTTCAGCTGTAGAGGGAGCTATTGAGTTCTGTTTCTTGATACTCCAGGAAATCAAGTTGGTTCCTAGGAAGTGACATCCACCACTTATGCTCTTTCTGTCTAATCTATTATCTGTAAAGTCTGTATCACAAAATCCATGAAGGGAAAAAGAGTCTGTTCTCTTATAAAACAGCTCAAGGTTAGTGGTACCAGACAAATACCTCAGAATTCTCTTCACTACAAACAAGTGTGATTCCTTGGGGTCTACTTGATATCTTGCACAGACATACACACTAAACATTATATCTAGTATGCTAGATGTCAAATACAATAGTGATCCAACCATTCCTCTATAAAGAGTTTAATCTACTGATGGACCAGATTCATCTTTACTTGTGATGTAATTTGGGTGCATTGGTGTACTAATAGGTTTGGCATCAGCCATTATAAATTTTATGAGTAACTTTTTGGTGTACTTTTATTGATGAATAAAAATTCCATCAACTGTCTATTTAATCTATAAAGCAAGAAAGAATTTGAGTTCACCTATCATGCTTATCTTAAATTCAGCCTGCATGGTTTTCATAAATTCTTTGCAAGGACTCTCTTCTATAGCACCAAAGACAATGTCATCCACATAAATTTGCACTATAAGAAAGTGTTTATCTAAACCTTTTCTAAATATAGTTGTGTCAACCTTTCCTTTAGTAAAGCCTTTTGACTTAAGAAAGGAACTGATTCGATCATACCAAGCTCTTAGTGCTTGTTTCAGACCATACAGTACTTTACTAACTTTAAAGACAAGTGTTTCAAAAGATTTATCTTCAAACCTAGGAGGTTGTTTTACAAAAACTTCTTCAATAAAACCATTTAGAAAAGCGCTCTTAACATCCATCTGATATAATTTAATACCATTATAAGTAGCAAAAGCAAGTAAAATCCTTATAGCTTCAAGTCTAGCTACAGGAGCAAAGGTTCTAGTGAAGTCTATACCTTCCTCTTGATTGTAACCTTGTGCTACAAGCCTTGCTTTATTCCTTACAACTTTGCCTTCTTCATCCAGTTTGTTTCTAAAGACCTATCTTGTTCCAATGATGTTTTTGTTCTTTGATCTTGGAACTAAGGTCCAGATTTTTTTCTTTCAAACTGGTTGAGTTCTTATTGTATTGCTATGATCCAGCCTGGATCCTCTAATGCTTCTTCAATGGTCTTGGGTTCAAATTTTGAAATAAGTGCCATTGATGATTGATTGTGAAGTCTTGATCTAGTCTGGACTACTTCAGCTTGATCTCTAATAATAAGATCTGAAGGATGGTATGTCTTGAACTTCCATTCTCTTTGTTTCTCTAGTTTAGACACTGTCTATTGATCTGAATCTTGTTGTTGATGAGTTATGGAGTCTGAAGGTTCAGGTTCTCCTTCAGGTTGCATAATGCCTACATCATCACACTCTAGATCTGCCAATTTCTTGTCAGTCTTTGTTAAGTTATCAAATCTTACGTGCATTGATTCCTCAATGGTTTGAGTCCTTGTGTTAAAGAATCAATAAGATTTTGATGTATTTGAATAGCCCATGAAAATACCTTTATCACACTTTGAGTCAAACTTTCCAAATTAATCTCTTGTGTTTAGGATATAGCATGTATTTTCAAATGGATGAAAATATGATATGTTGGGTTTTCCTTCTTTCCATAATTCATAGGGAGCCTGATTCAGTATTGGTCTAATAAAGATTTTATGTTGAATATAACAGGAAGTTCTTACAGCTTCAGCCTAAAAATATTTTGGTAAGTCATTTTCGTAAAGCATGGTTTTAGCCATCTCTAACAGACTTCTATTTTTCCTTTCCATAACACCATTCTGTTGAGGTGTCCTTGGGGAAGAACATGTGTGAGAGATGCCAGTTTTGTTACAAAATTTTTTGAAAATATCATTTTCAATTTCTCTATCATGGTTACTTCTTATTATACTAATACAGACTCCTTTTTCATACTAGATTTTCTTAAAGGAAATCTTGAATACCTATGCAGACTCATCTTTGTGGGCTAGGAAATAAACCTATGTCATTCTAATGAAATAATCAACAATGATAAAATCATATCTTTTTCCAACTAGACTTTGGATTTCAGATTGTCTGAACAAGTCCAAATGTAACAGTTCAAGTGGTCTAGTAGTGGAAACAACATTCTTGTTTTTAAAAGAGGTTTTGTGTTATTTTCCCTTTGACATGCTTTTTAGGGTTGGGTTCCATTGAAAGAAATTCTAGGAAGTCCCTTAACTATCCATTTTCTACTGATTTTTGAAATATGTTTCATGCTAACATGTGTAACACCCCCAAAATATGGGGTAAATTTTTCACGATTTCAAAGAAATTATTTCAGCAAGAGAGTACGAAGAGAAGCTTTAGTCAATACCCCGGATCTATGAAAAACCTATCCCATATATAAAGATTTGAGAAGGTATCAGAGTGCATAAGAAATACTCAAGTAGTACCATTCGACCTCCGATTGATGTAGTGAATTAATCCATGTACAAATCAAAGGCCCCAATCGATTACAGAGCAGGAGTTAATCGATTACATTACCATAATCGATTACAGAACAAGGCCTAATCAATTAAGGAGCTTCTGAAATGGTACATTGAATCAGGGGCTTCACCTAATCCATTACAACACTTAAAATAATTGATTACATTGTTTTTGTTGGGTCCATAATCAATTATAATGTTAATTATAATCGATTACCAAGCTACTAGAATCTACACTAATCGATTATAAAGTTAGGAATAATCGATTACAGAGCTCCTGGAATTTATGTAATGCATCAGGTATTTCACCTATTCGATTATAAGGACCAATCTAATCGACTACAAGGCTTCGGGTTGGTTCATAATCGATTACAACACTAAATGTAATCGATTGTCTTAAAGACAGGGGCCTTGTAATCGATTAGGTAAGGGGAGCTAATCGATTACACCCTATCAGTATGCAGAAATTATGCAGATTTTGCATAAAGATGGACTTCCTACCTATCAAAATGCATGCAAACGATATCGAAATGCCACCAAACTTTAACACAAGTTATAATATATCGTTTGTGACGTGTGGCCACTGGCCGTACACAAAAATTCCTAGAAATGGGGAACTTATGTGCATATACGTATTTAGCTCATTTCAAGGCATAAAGAGTCAACATAGGGGTCCATTCTTGGTATAATCGACCCACTCCAATTTGCACAAGTCACAAGTCATACATTTGAGCTGTTGGAATCATTACCTACAATTCATAGTCCTTAAAACTCATTTTCACCCATTAGGTTCCCTAATTATGCATGAAAATCATTCGAATTTCAGGATATTCAAGCTTACCATATTGTATTCCCTATAAAACACAAAATCTAAATAAACTTCCATGCATTAATCAATTCTATCAACATAATATATCATTCCATTATCCAATCATTGTCAAGGTCACCAATGAAAATAAGCCACACAATACAAGGATCTCATTTTCCTACATGACCTCCAAAATCATCATTCATCTACTTATCATCCTTACAAGTATCCACATTAATTCATGGATATACAAAAGATCCATCATGTGTATACATTACAAAAGTATACGTATAAGCCATAAAATCAAAAATAATTACCGGCCAAGGCATTCTTTACCCAAAAATATTTCCTCCCATGAGCTCCATGGTCAAGCCCTACAACACAAGAGCTAAAAGGATAGACAACATGGAGAGTGAGTATACTTTTTCAATGACGAAAGATCCAATAATTAGTGATAATATACATATGAATACAAGTTAAACATCTTCTCTCAAAAGAAGGTCAAGTGACACTAAAATCAATCAATCATCCAAATTATAGAACACTTATAACCATAAAATTTATTGAGTCACATCATACCAATAGACACAAATATAGTTAGTGCTCAAGAGGACTCCATATACACTTCACATAACTTTATGGATACGATAGCATATCTTCACACATTCATAATACTCAAGATGTATTCCTAGTCAAGAATTTCAAACATTCATCCGGCCACACATAGATACGATAGCATATCATCACACATTATACAACTTATAATCCTCTCAAAGTATCATTTTACAATTAACTATCACAAGGTTCAATCTTCATTTCATATCTCATACATAAAACACTACGTTCATTCAAGGGAAAACATGCTACATTACATCAATACATACATTATCATCATACAAGACATCATGCATTTAGAAAATATACCCCTCTCCTACCTCAAGAGAAATAGACTTCCGGGTTTGATGTTCCCACCTCGCAAGTGGTATCAACTCTTACACCATTCAATTTTAGAACCACATCAATCATTCATTCAAACACCATTTCAATATATATATATATATATATATATGTACACATGATTCTCATCATGTAGAAATTATTTATAGATTTTATTCATTTGCCTAATTAGACTTTGGGAATTCCTTCCCTTTTATCACAATCCATTATTACTAAGGCAACAACCTATTTAGTTAGGTTACCATATATACCAATCTCCCATTCAACTTATTTTAAGTGGGTTTTTATTTGTGGCTTTCAACCAACATTATAAATCATCACTAAAAGCCAATACCTCATCATTTATAACACTTCTCTCATCAATAAATCCTAACCCCTTCTACATTACATATTTCCCCCAAATTTATAGGTTAGGGTTTCACCTTAAACCCACCCATATCATAAACACACATCAATACCTATCTTTCTCCAATACCATTTTTGTGCACCCCTTTTAATGCTCATAAAAGTCCACATTTATTTCTCCTCTCCTTAGGGTTCATGCATTTAATGGTTTCTTTCACTTCCCACATGCATTTAATACTCTCCCAAGCCTTAGCAATCCATATTCTAGGGTTCAACCACCATTAAAATGAGGAAAAACTTACCTTAATCAAGCAACCAAAATGGAAGCCAAGGGAGAGGATGGTGAACTCGAAAATGAAGGAGAGGAAGGGAAAGACTTCAAGCACCCAATGCTCCTCCTTGCTCCAATGGTCAACAAAAATGGAAGAGGAATATGGGTTCACCACTTTGGCTTAGGTTTAGAGGGGAAGAAGATGAAGAGGAAATAGAAAGGAGAAGAAGAAGCGAATGTTTGGTGTTTAGAAGAAAAAGGCAACATGAGAGTGAGGAGGGAGTGGGGAATTGGAATTAAAACTTATGCCCCCATTAAAACTTCTCCGTTTTTCAATAAACAGGATCTCTGTTCAAGCTCAATACTTATTCTAAAAATTATTCCGAATACATATTCGGATTCCCCATAATATCATCCATAGCCTGACCAACGGCACCTCAATCAGATATTTTAACCGGGTCAATTTTCTGATTATTCAGTTCCAATTAATTACTAATAGTCCCCGAAAATCTTAATTTAATTATTTCTAATATTTTGGGACATTAGTAATTCGTATTCAATTTTTCAATATTTATTTCTTTAATTAATTATCTATTTTTAAAATTTGGGATGTTATAATCCACCCCACCTTAAAGAAATTTCGTCCTCAAAATTTGACATACCGGATTCGAATACGTGAGGGTACCATTCCCGAATATCATTCTCGCGTTCCCATGTGAGTGTTTCCATGTTTCCATGCTTCCATGCTACCTTCACCAAAGATACCATTTTATTCCGCAATCTCTTCATGGAATACTCGACGATACGTACCGAAACGGGAGGAATGGACAAGTCATCCCGCACATCAACATCATCCATGGGGATCACGTGCAAGGGATCGTGAATATACTTCCTGAACTGCGAAACATGGAATACATTATGCAGGTTCACAAGATGTGGAGGGAGCGCAATCCGATAAGCAACAACCCCAATTCGCTCCAAGATCTCATAAGGTCTGATGAACTTAGGGCTTAATTTTCTGCTCTTCAAAGCTCTCCCAATACCTTTATCACGTGAAACTCGTAAGAACACATGATTGCCAACTTAAAATTCTAGTGGCTTCCTCCTCTTGTCATAATAGCTCTTCTGACGGTCCTGTGCATTTTTCATCTTCTCACGGATCACCTTAATCTATTCAGTGGTCTCCTTAACAATCTCAGGCCCTAAGGCCAAGTTCTCACTAACTTCAAGCCAACATAAAGGAGTTCGACACTTCCTTCCATATAACGCCTCATATGGTGCCATGTCAATACTAGAATGAAAGTTGTTATTGTAAGTAAATTCGATCAGTTGCAAATATTTCTCCCATGAACCACCGTGCTCCAAAACACAAGCACGTAATAAGTCTTCAAGACTCTGAATAGTCCTCTCAGAATGTCCATCAGTCTGAGGATGGTACGCCGAGCTTAGCTTCAATTTAGAACCCATCACTTCATGTAAGCTCCCCCAAAATCAGGAAGTAAATCGGGGGTCACGTTCCAAAACAATACTTGATGGCACACATACTGATCGGTAGAAAATATGCGCTCTTTGTTAAACGATCCACAATCACCCAGATTCCACTATATCTGGACCTCATCCTAGGTAAACCAGACACAAAGTCCATAGCAATCGCATCCCACTTCCAAACGGGGATATCAAATGGTCTCAATGTACCAGAAGGTTTTTGATGTTCTACCTTTGCCTTCTGATAAATAAGGCACGAAGCTATAAAGTTGGCAATATCACGTTTCATTCTAGGCCACCAAAAATTCTTCCTTACGTCTTGGTACATCTTGGTCGCACCAGGGTGAATACTAAAAATGCTTTTGTGTGCCTCCTCAAGCACCGTATATCTCAAATCTCCAAATGAAGGCATATACACACGACCTTTTACACGCCATAAGCCATCAACACCCTCAACAAGGAATAGATTTTTCCCATCGAGTTGAGATCTTCTCATCTCCTGTAAGTACTCGTCATCTTCCTGTTTCTCCTTCACCAGCTCTAAAAATTCATTACATATCTTCAGTGTAGCAAAACATAATTTCTTGGAAGATTAAACCAACATTCAAGTTCCAAAATTCCTCAATCAATTAAAATTCCTTGACCATCATGACTGACATATGTAAGGACGTCCGACTAAGAGCATCTGCAACTACGTTAGCCTTCCCCGGATGATACATCAATTCAAAATCATAGTCCTTCAAGAATTCCATCCATCTCTTTTGGCGCATATTCAATTCCTTTTGATCAAAGACGTATATCAAGCTTTTGTGATCACTAAAGACCACGAACCTTGAACCATAGAGATAATGGTGCCAAATCTTCAAGGCAAACACAACCGCCGCCAACTCTAAGTCATGATCGGGTAGTTAACTTCGTGAGGTCTCAATTGGCGTGAAGCATAAGCTATAATACATTCCTTTTGCATCAACACACATCCAAGACCATGCTTGGAAGCATCACAGTACACCATGAAGTCTTCTTATAAATTAGGCAATGCCTAGATAGGCGCAAAAGTCAATCTCATTTTTAACTCTTCAAAACATCTTTCACACTTGACCGTCCACACAAAAGGTTAGTTCTTCCTTGTCAAGTTTGTTAAAGGTTTAGCAAGACGAGAAAAACCTTCGATGAACCTTTGATAATAACCAGCAAGTCCAAGGAAACTCCGGATTTCAGTAACCGACGTAGGTCTAGGCCATGTCATAACGGCCTCAACCTTAGAAGGATCCACCAAAACACCTTCTTCGAATATCACATGTCCAAGAAACTAGACGCTCGCCAACCAAAATTCATATTTAGAGAGCTTAGCGTACAACTGATTTTCTCTAAGAATGTTCAACACTAGCTTCAAATGTTCCTCGTGTTCCTCACGACTCTTTGAATAAACCAAAATATCGTCAATGAATACTACAACAAAACGATTAAGGTAATCATGAAAGATGCAGTTCATGTAACTCATGACCACCGCTGGAGCATTAGTCACTCTGAATGGCATTACAACATACTCATAATGGCCATATCACGTCCTAAAAGCAGTCTTCGGAATGTCCTCGGTTTTCACCCGAATTTGATGGAAACCAAAGCGCAAATCAATCTTCAAACACACCACAACACCTCTTAATTGATCCAACAGACCATCGATACGAGGCAAGGGATATCTATTCTTTATTGTCATCTTGTTCAATTAGCGGTAATCCACACACAACCGTATGGTTCCATCCTTCTTTTTAACCAATAAGAGAGGAGCCCCCCAGGGTGATACACTAGGTCGAACAAATTCTTTCTCAAGTAGCTCCTCAACTTGCTTCTTAAGTTCAGCTAACTCTAGAGGAGACATCTTATAAGGAGCGATAGACACCGGTTTCGCGCCAGGTATAAGGTCAATAGCAAATTCAACCACCCGTGGAGGTGGCAAACTGGGTACCTCCTCGGGAAACACATCTAAAAATTCTGACACCACACATTAAGGGGATCGGGACCATTTGTCCCATCAGTAAGAGATAACAATATACAAAGTTGAGATATACCTTGCACATTAAATTTCCTCATATCAGAAGAAAGGAAAATGACAGTCCGTTGTTGACAGTCAACCAAGACTTTATTGGCGGAGAGCCAATCCATACCAAGAATGATCTCTAACCCCTTCATAGGTAAGCAAATGAAAGACATAACAAACTTTCTCCCTTCTAAGAGCATGTCCACGTTATCGCACTGGTTCACCGATCTGAGACAAGTACCGGTTGGGGTGGTAACCACAAGAGCATTTTTCATTAAACACACCGGTAATCTCAATCGCCAAACATAATCCTCGAATATAAAAGAATAAGTTGCACCCGAATCATAAATAACGTGATCTGAATTTTCGAGTATTTCACACTTACTTTCAACTAAGTTGTCGGCCCGTGCTGCTTCCTCACCGGTCACAGCAAACACCCTTCCGGCAGTTGGTTGAGGATTCCCACCATTTCCATTTCCATCACGGGCACCATTGCCGTTACCACAGCCATTACCATGCCTTCCACAATTATAGCCACCACGGCCACCATTTCAACCGCCATTGTTTCTATTACCGCGGCCCCGACCACCATTGTGGCCTCCGCGGTTCACATGAGCGGGAGCAATAGCACGGTTGGGTGTATTAGCTTGTATAGGAGCCTGTCTTGTGAGCAAAGGACATGCAGGATGGATATGTCCCACTTGATCACAATTAAAACACACCACATCATCACGATACACACACTCGCGAACATAGTGAGGACCACCACACCTATAACATTTTGGCCCATTGGCATTTGCATTGCCCCGGCCAAGGTGTTACCATGACCACCGCCTTTAGCCTGCACACTAGAATGAGCACCTCTCTGAAAACGTCCTCTTCTGAAATTCCCTTGCTTCTTGAAACCAGAAGATTGACCCTTCAACTTAGAGTCAAATTTGGAATGATAAGGTGGAGCATGTTCTTCATAAATGCGGCACTTATTCATAAGTATCGTGAAGCTTTGAATTTCTTGATGACACATGGCCCTTTGAATGTCAGGGCGTAGACCGTTCTTAAATTTCATACACTTGGAGGCTTCAGTTCTCTCTTGCTGATAAAGAGGGTAAAATTCATAGAGTTCTTCAATTTGGAAGCGTACTCTTCCACCGTCATTGTGCCTTGCTTAAGTTCTACGAACTCAAGATCCTTCTTACTTTTATAACTCTCAGGCATATATTTTCTCATGAGTTCTAGCTTAAAGTTTTCCTAAGTCAAGGGTATGGCAGCAGCAATCATCCTACTCTTGGTGAGTCTCCACCAAGTTTCAGCTTTATCTCTCAACATAAAAATAGCATACTCCACTTTTTGGAGCTTAGTGCATTCAAAACTGTCAAAGATCCGCTCAACATCTCGGATCCAAACATAAGCTTGCTCGGGTCTAACTCCACCGTGAAACTCGGAGGGTTTTCTCTTCAAGAACATGTTAAGGCCTTAAGTGCCTTGAGTAGCAGGAGTAGGTTTCCTTTTCGCCTCTTGTCTATCACAGTTTTGCGACTCAAGAAGGTCCGCAAAGTGATTCAAAGCTCTAGCTATAGTGTCATCATTATCTTGACAACGACAAGCCATCACAATATCTAAAATCATAACATTAAATTCAACTAACATCAGTAAATTAACTCATAGACCTATCTATAGTTTCATGCTATAACAATTCATCATATAGTTAAATCATGGCCCTCCATCATGGAGTCCAACATCAACCAATCCAAATTAAAGCTCATAAAAGCATATCATCATATCATTATTTCACATGCATTCACATAATCATAAGAATTCATCATTGAGGGAGAATAGTGTGAAGAAAGCTTGGCGACTTATAAAAATTAAATTTTATCCACAATCAATCCATACGACTCAAACAACAATGATAATTATCCAATAAATGCATGTCATGTTCTAATAAGATTAATCAATCACAACAATAAGGAACAAACAAAGCTCTACTACTAGGTTGTAACACCCCTAAAATCTGGGGTAAATTTTTCACGATTTCAAAGAAATTATTTCAGCAAGGGAGTATGAAGAGAAGCTTTAGTCAATACCCCGGATCTATGAAAAACCTATCCCATATATGAAGATATGAGAAGGTATCAGAGTGCATAAGAAATACTTAAGTAGTACCATTCGACCTCTGATTGTTGTAGTCGATTAATCCATGTACAAATCAAAGGCCCCAATTGATTTCAGAGTAGGAGTTAATCGATTACATTACCATAATCGATTACAGAGCAAGGTGTAATCGATTAAGGAGCTTCTGAAATGGTACATTGAATCAGGGGCTTCACCTAATCCATTACAACACTTAGAATAATCGATTACAGTGTTTCTGTTGGGTCCATAATCGATTATAATGTTAATTATAATCGATTACCAAGCTACTAGAATCTACACTAATCGAATATAAAGTTAGGAATAATCGATTACAGAGCTCCTGGAATTTATGTAATGCATCAGGTATTTCACCTATTCGATTACAAGGACCAATCTAATCGACTACAAGGCTTCAGGTTGGTTCATAATCGATTACAACACTAAATATAATCGATTGCCTTAAAGACAGGGGCCTTGTAATCGATTAGGTAAGGGGAGCTAATCGATTACACCCTATGTATAAATTATGCAGATTTTGCATAAAGATGGACTTCCCAACTATCAAAATGCATGCAAACGATATCAGAATGCCACCAAACTTTAACACAAGTTATAATATATCATTTGTGACGTGTGGCTACCGGCCCACTCAAAAATTCCTAGAAATGAGGAACTTATGTGCATATACACATTTAGCTTATTTCAAGGCATTTAGAGTCAACATAGGGGTCCATTCTTGGTATAATCGACCCACTCTAATTTACACAAGTCACAAGTCATACATTTGAGCTGTTGGAATCATTCCCTACAATTCATAGTCCTTAAAACTCATTTTCACCCATTAGGTTCCATAATTATGAATTAAAATTATTTGAATTTCAACATATTCAAGCTTATCATATTGTATGCCTATAAAACACAAAATCTAAATAAACTTCCATGCATTAATCAATTCTATCAACATAATATATCATTTCACTATCCAATCATTGCCAAGGTCACCAATGAAAATGAGCCACATAATACAAGGATCTTATTTTCCTACATGACCTCCAAAATCATCATTCATCTACTTATCATCCTTACAAGTATCCATATTAATTCATGGCTATACAAAAGATCCATCATGTGTATACATTACAAAAGTATATCTATAAGCCATAAAATCAAAAATAATTGTCGGTCAAGGCATTCTTTACCCAAAATAACCTCCTCCACACAATTTTTCCTCCCATGAGCTCCATGGTCAAGCCCTACAACACAAGAGCTAAAAAGATAGACCACATGGAGAGTGAGTATACTTTCTTAATGATGAAAGATCCAATAATTAGTGATAATATACATATAAATGCAAGTTAAACATCTTCTCCCAAAAGAAGGTCAAGTGACACTAAAATCAATCAATCATCTAATTCATAGAACACTCATAACCAAAAAATTTATTGAGTCACGCCATACCAATAGACACAAATATAATTAGTGCTCAAGAGGACTCCATATACACTTCACATAACTTCCTCATTAGGATATCACTCAATGTCATGCTTCTATGGCTAATGCACATGCTGGTGTTTAAAAATGCATATGCATGGATCCGATTTCATTTCATCAGGTGATCATAACCACCATAATCATTCATTCATTCTCATTGGTTTCCCGCCTCGTAAGGGGTACTCCCTTTGGCAGTCTCACAAGGTGCTTTCTCATGATCGCAACCACGTTCAATAATTCATAATGGTTTCCCGCCTCGTAAGGGGTACTCCCACCTTGTGATCGCAACCACGGACATTCATTCTCAACACCAGGTGATCGCAACCACCAGCTTAATTTCACAGGAACTCGCAAGCCCTTTATATTTCAAATATCAAGCGATCGCAACCACTTTTCAATATCATCAAATAGTCCCGCAAGACTTTTCCTTGTGATCGCAACCACATTCAAATGCTATGCTATGTATGCAATAATGTTCATGCAAGCCTCAACTTCTCAAGTAATATCTCACCCTCTCAATTAGGGTATAACTCCCACTCAATCACATGGTTAGTGGCATATAAACCAACATATATGTCATACCCCCAAAGCATAACATTCATAATACTCAAGATGAATTCCTAGTCAAGAATTTCAAACAATCATCCGGCCACACATGGATACGATAGCATATCTTCACACATTATACAACTCATAATCCTCTCAAAGTATCATTTTACAATCAACTATCACAAGGTTCAATCTCTATTTCATATCTCATACATAAAATACTACGTTCATTCAAGGGAAAACATGCCACATTACATCAATACATACATTATCATCATACAAGACATCATGCATTTAGAAAATACACCCCTGTCCTACCTCAAGAGAAGTAGACTTTCAGGTTTGATGTTCCCGCCTCACAAGTGGTATCAACTCTTACACCATTCAATTTTAGGACCACATCAATCATTCATTCAAACACCACTTTAATATATATACATATATATATGTACACATGATTCTCATCATGTAGAAATTCTTTATAGGTTTTATTCATTTGCCTAATTAGGCTTTGGGAGTTCCATCCCTTTTATCACAATCCATTATTACCAAGGCAACAACCTATTTAGTTAGGTTAGCACATATACCAATCTCCTATTCAACTTATTTTAAGTGGGTTTTCATTTATGGCTTTCAACCAACATTATAAATCATCACTAAATGCCAATACCTCATCATTTACAACTCTTCTCTCATCAATAAATGCTAACCCCTTCTACATTACACATTTCCCCCAAATTCATAGGTTAAGGTTTTACCTTAAACCCACCCATATCATAAACACACATCAATACCTATCATTCTCTAATACCATTTTTGTGCACCCCATTTAATGCTCATAAAGTCCATATTTATTTCTCCTCTCCTTAGGGTTCATGCATTTAATGGTTTCTTTCACTACCCACATGCATTTAATACTCTTCTAATCCTTAGCAATTCATATTCTAGGGTTCAACCACCATTAAAATGAGGAAAAAATTACCTCAATCAAGAAACAAAAATGGAAGCCAAGGGAGAGGATGATGAACTCAAAAATGGAGGAGAGGAAGGGAGATACTTCAAGCACCCAATGCTCCTCCTTGCTCTAATGGTCAACAAAAATAGGAGAGGAATATGGGTTCACCACTTTGGCTTAGGTTTAGAGGGGAAGAAGATGAAGAGGAAATAAGAAAGGAGAAGAAGTGAATGTTTGGTGTTTAGAAGAAAAAGGCAACGTGAGAGTGAGGAGGGAGTGGGGAATTAGAATTAAAACTTATGCCCCCATTAAAACTTCTCTATTTTTCAATAAACAGGATCTCTGTTCAGGCTCAATACTCATTCTAAAAGTTATTCCGAATACATATTCCATTCCCCATAATATCATCTACAGCCCTAATCAACGGCATCTCAATCAGAGATACTTAGTCCGACACTCATATTTTAACCGGGTCAATTTTTTGATTATTCGGTTCCAATTAATTACTAATAGTCCCTGAAAATCTTAATTTAATTATTTCCAATATTTTGGGACATTAATAATTCGTATTCAATTTTTCAATATTTATTTCTTTAATTAATTCTCTATTTTTAAAATTTAGGATGTTACAACATGTCCAAGCTTCTTGTGCCAGATCTACTTCTCTTCAGACAAAATACAAGACAAGTTACATTTTGACTGTCTAATTCACCCAAATCAACCTTACAAAGGTTGTTATGTCTGTTGGCTGAGAAAAGAGTAGTTTTATCATGGTTGATAACTGTACACTTTTCTTTATCAAAAGAAACTTTATAATCGTTGTCGCAAAATTGACTTATGCTTAGTAGGTTATGCTTCAGACCCTCAACAAAATAAACATTTTTAATTACTAGAGAAGGAATATTACCAACTTTACCAATTCCAGTTATTCGACTAGACTGGTTTCCTCTAAAAGTAACTTTTCCACCTTCAAACTGTTCCAGGTTTAGGAACACAGACCTTTTGCCTATCATGTGATGTGAGCACCCACTATCCAGATACCAGTATGCTTTGATTTTGTTCTTAAGCACATATGAAATAGGAATATTGCCTTTGGTACCTAGAACTTTTTGGGTCCTATTGGGTTAGTAATCCTTGTATTTTTCTTTTTGAGTAGTCTTGAATCACATGACCATGCTTCTTGCAATAGTTACATTTAGCATACTTATGTTTAGGTTGAAAAGATGAAGAGGGAGAACTTTTTTCTTTAGAATCAGTTTCTTCAATATACCCCAGACCAGGTCTTTTGGAACTTCCTTTGGATCTACCCATAAGTTTGTATAAATTGTTAGTTCCATTCATAAATCTAGCCAGCTTTGTAGTAAACGTGCTTACTTCTTGTTGAAGAGACTTGATTTCCTTATCTTGAAAGATACAACGAGTGTCTGAACTATTGAGTTTAGTTTTTAAAAAATATTTTCCTTCTTAAGCTTGTGTATCTCTTTAAGATGCATCTTTTCTTTCTCATCAAGCTTCTTAAGAAGTTCTTCATCTGAATCCTTTTTCTTTAGTTTAGATATTGTATCTTCACATGAAGAAATAGTTTCAGATTGTTTCTTTTTCAATAGTTTATAGTCTTTCAAAAGAATTGAAAAATCATTAAAGAGAGCTTCATAATTTTCTTTAAGTTCAAACTGATTTACCTCCTCTGATTTAGACTCATCTGAACTTGCTTCAAATTCTGAACCTATTTTGGCCATAAGGCAGATTTAAGTAAACTCAGTTTCTTCCTCTTTAGACTCACTTGGGTTGGTTGAGTCTTCATCATCCCAAGTGATGAGTCCCTTTTGCTTTTTGAAAAATTTCTTTTTCTCTTTTCTATCCTTTTGATCTTTGTTCAGAAGAGGACATTCTGCCTTTATATGTCCTAGTTTTCTACAGTTAAAACATTCTAGAACAGGTTTATCAGTCTTAAACTTAAATGAACTTTTACCTTTAGGTTCTTTTCTATTGAGCCTCCCAACGCCACTTTTCTTCTTTTTGAAAAGTCTATGGAATCTTTTAATAATAAGGGCTAACTCTTCATCAATGTCCTCTCCTTCATTAGATTTGAGATCTGAGCTAGTTGACTCCTTAACTCTAGGCTCTTTGTATCTCCTAGAAGTCTCTTCAGACTTTAAAATAATATTCTTGAAAGATAAGGGCTTTGACACTTCTTTCTAGTTGAGCTTCAGCTCATGAACTCTTACAACTCCAAGAAGTTCATCTAGAGTAAGAGTGCTAAGGCCCTTAGCTTCCTTTAGAGTTGTACACTTGGCATTAAACTATTTTGGTAGGCATCCCAGAAGTTTTACATTGATGTCTTCAGTGGAAGGTGTGGATTCCAGGGCTTTAAGCTCATTGAGTAGAGTCTGAAATCTTCTAAACATTTGGTCAACAGACTCATGATCCTTCATTCTAAAGTTTTCTTGGTCATAATAATTTTCTTTGAATGCTTAACATTAGAGGTTCCTTCATAGTTACGTTGAAGGGCATCCCAGATCTCCTTTGTAGTTTTATAACTGTAAACCTTGTTGTAATTAGATTTACTTAGAGCAAAAATTAAAAGAAATCTAGCTCTAGCATTTGACTCCATCTTCTTGAAGTTAGTAGTTGACCTTTTATCTTCAAGAACTAACTTTCCTTCACTATGTAGGAGTTGGTTCATCACCTCTTGTGATTATTCCCCATAAAGCATACTGTGTAGATGATGAACATTTTCATCCTGTTTTTCTAGTAAGAGTAGTCTTTATGAAGGAAAATAGGTGGTCTATTCACATATGAACCTTCTATAGTAAGATGATCATGAGAAGAGGCCATGGATCTTGATCCTTTTTACTCATAGGAGTAATCAGCCTGAAAGGACAAGCTCTAATACCAATTAATGGTACAGAGTTAGACTTAGAAGGGGGTTGAATAAGTCTTAAACTTTTTTTCAAAACCATTTACAGATAGCTCAACAGGTTAGAGACAGATAAATAAATTTATAAACCAGAGAAGGATAGAGAATCACGCAATGAATTTATACTGGTTAACTTCCAAATGAGAAGCTATGTCCAGTCCCTTCAGACTAGAAGGATTTTCACTATTGTAAAAAGCATCTTTACAATATCTACATTACCCCAATGCAACAAGTATTCTTGACTCTAGCCACTTCTGGCATATAACCTAAGTATTATTTCAAAGAGTCACTCCTGGCTACAGATACCCAACTATTCTTTCAAGAGTCTCTTTACCACAAGTGTTTCCCACACTAACAGACTCTGGCAATATACCAGATCTTACAGAAAATAATGATAAAAAATTTTAATGATTCAACCAATAACTCAGCATACAATGATATGAAATGATTACACAGGTACACTGAGCTATATACTACTATAAGTCAAGGTCTGCTAGAAGCAAAACTACAAAGAATACTTAAGTAGTGAAAATACAAGAACTTAGAAACTTTTAAGAAAAGTCCTTCAAACTTTTGGTTTCTGAGAGAGATTAGAGAGAATTAAAATAATGAGAGAAAAAGTATCTCTTGAATTTGAAAGCTTCACGTATTTATAGTCCTTTCTTGAGATAGTCGTTGATTCATCTTGAAGGATGTTACTCTTCTTGAGGATTGTACTGTCAGCGAGTACAGAGGCGTGCTTCTGAATTAATTCCTTAAATGGATTGCCTCGATGGTCTTCAACAAAAGATCCTTTTTGTTTGTAGTAAGCAAGTACATCTTCGTAGCAGTTGACCTTAGGCATCTATTCTGTACAGGTTCAGCTTTTCCTGACATCTTGAGAAACGAGAGGCGGGTAACTTGATATATGCAAGCATGCTTTTTAACTTTTTCGTTAATTGCACTTTTGATGATAGGCGTAGATTCTAAATGTGAAAGTCCATGCAGCTCCTTGTTTAGAAAGGAAAGATCTTTTACGCATGCTAAAACATGGGAGTGAAGACTTCATCTTGAGGTTTGTATCTTCACAAAGGCTTGATAGATTTGAATTCTTTAGAGAGTGCAGAGTTTTCTTGATATAAACGAATTTGATTTTTACGTACTCTCATAATTCTTTACACTTGGAGTTCTATGGACTCCTGTCATACTTGAACATAATAGTTAGATAAACGAGCTTACAGACTTCATTTTAGCTAAGAGTCTTTATGTAAATTATTAACAAATCACATGAGGTTCACACGTCTAAGTCATGAGTTTAGACTTGATCTAACAAGAACTATTCCTAAATTATCTCTACTTAAGTATTAATATAAAGACATATAAACATATTAAGACCGGTGTGTGATAAACATAATCTTACAAATTATGGATATGGATGATATCACATCTTCACATAAGTAGACTGTTAGTTCTCAAATTTATAATAAATCTTTTAATAAAAATTTCATAAAAATAATAAAAATTTGGTTAATTTGTTAGAAAATTAGGTTTTAAGTCAATAAATTCATGTTGTTGGAAATAATCTGGCCTTGATCAATTTTCTCTAGTTTTGCAGTGAAAAAGTAAAGAATTCAAGACAAAATTATACTGGAGGAACTGACGCGTAGCATCAATTCCAACGAGGACGAAGTTTCTTATTGGTGGGGTGGATTGTAACATCTCGGATTTTTAAATAAAATAAATTTATTGGATGATGATAATTGATTGTTTATCGCCAAATAATTATGGGAGATGTTGTTAGACATTAGAGGTGAATTATCGGTAAATTTAGATTTACCAGAACCGGATGAATTAACTGGTGATGTGGGACCCACTTGATTTAATTAGATGTTTGATGGGTCTAGAATGTTTGGAAAATTATTGTGGTTAAGATGGTATACTTAAAATGATTTTTGGTGTTAAGGAAATAATTAATTAGACTCGACGAATGATAATAACCGGGGAAAATACGAACCAAATGGGATTAAAAAGAAAATGAAAATTTCATTTCTTCTCTTCATTTCAGCCGTCCACTTCTTCTCTTTTTCCCATTTCTACTTTTCATGCTATTATACAATGGTTAATGGAGTTTTATGACCAAATGGACAAATGGCACAAAGCAAGGTTTTAACCATTGGACAATGTCCAATTTTTACTCAAATTCCTTCTCCCTTCTCTCATTTTTTGGTGGCACCTCCTCCTTACCTTTTCTTTACTTTTACTTCCTTTCTTCCTCCTTCCATGGTAAAAACCGCCCACCTCCATTCTTCTTCTTTCTCTTGCCAAAAACGAAAGCTAAGCTTGGATTTGTGAAGCATCCATGGAGCTTGGGAGCTTGCATTGGTCATCTCCCTCTTCCTCACTTCATTTTCATTTGGTGGAGCTTAAGCTTGAGGTAAAGATTTCTTACCTCCACCTTGTTTTATTTATGGTTTTGGGTTGTTGAGTTGAAAATGGGGATGTTAGAAACCTTGCATGTGGGTGAAAATGGAAATCCTAGGCTTGAATGTTTGGAAAGTGAACCCTAAGTATTAATAATTTGGGGGTTTTGACTCACTTGATGATTTTGATGATTATGGATGTCTATGAATAGAGTATATGAGAGGAATGAATTTTTAGAATCATTAAGATTGATTAATGAGGTTGATGATATTTGCATGTGAGTAGATTTGATGACTTGAGGAATAAATCTTGAGAATAGGAAAATGATAGGAAATGTTGAGTGATGTTATTGGTAATAACAATAATGGTGGATGACCATTGATAATGGATACTTGACTTGATGAAGTCTTAGGCCATGATAAATGCCATAAGGGTTTATTGATTAGCGATGGCTTAAGAAAATCCATGGTGACTTAAGTTGAAATTGGATGCCTTGTGATGGCTTATTAATTACATGTACATATGTGTGTTGTTGAGAGGATCGTATTCCGGACGATGATGCATAATAATCAAAGCAATCAGAGTGTTGGAATTGCGGTTCTTCTCTTGAGGTAGGAGAGGAGTTTGCATTTCAAATCGCATGAGTGAATTAATTGTTAATTATGTCTATGTAGAACTCATGCAATGCCTTGCCATGAATTTCTTGTATGATTAATTTGATGAAGTGATGAATGATGGCTTGGCTTATTGTGATTGTTATGAAAAATTAATGTACTTGTATGATGATAAAGATATATGTTTGATGGTCCCTTGGTTGGACACAAATTAGATAAGTATGAAAATCTATAAATAAATGAACTACATGAATTGTAAAGAATTGTTTGAAGTGGTTATGTGGAAAGGTGAATGAGGGAGTGATGTGGGTTATAGTTAAAACCTTCTCTCAGAAAAATTAAATAAGTAAAGGTGATTGATAAGCTGGAATGAGTATTTCCGAGTATGAATGCTTAGAACGAGTTTTAGATGTCCCATGTGGCGTGTATGAAGTATTGGTTATGATTAAGTTGGCTTAAAACGAGAATTTCCTGCGTCAGGTTGTGAGAATTGTTAATTCTGTGTAAGACCTGATAGTCTCGCTCAAGCGCGGTGGGATCTCGCTCAGGCGAGAGTCCCCTGCTTCAGTGAATTAGCTACTGGAGTAAATTCGCCCAGGCGAATTGAGCTTCGCCCGAGCGGGGGCGAAGGAATTAGCCACTGGTCTGATTTCGCTCAAGCGAATGGCCAGTTCGCTCAAGTGAGAATGTTAGTAGATCAGGGATTTAGCTACTGGATGAAATCCGCCCGAGCGAAGAGTCTTGAGGGATGGCATTCGCCCAGGCGAGACAAGGAAATGGTGATTGGGTAAGTTTCTGAACAAGTGGGAGTTTTGGAAATGAATTAAGAGGTGGTGGAATTTCCGGGTGAATTCCGAGTGACTTATATCCGAGTCATGACCTTCCGTGTGAGGAAATGGGCATAATCCGAGTAGAAGGCTCGTGAATGTGATGATCTGGGCAGTGGAGTCCTGAATGGGGAATTTCCAAGTCCGGTGTAACCTGTGCCGAGTAGAGTGCCTTCTAATGTGCAATTCCGAGTGAGGCTATAGCCATTAGGCCTTTTCCGAGTGGTGAAGGCTTAAGAGGACTCCGGGGGAAATGTGTTCTACGAGAGATCCATTTTAATAACCTAATCCGAGAGGGATCTTAGTGAGAGAATTCCCCTAGTAATGATAGGTCTAATTATTCCCGAGTGGAAAATCCCGATTGAACCTCTCCTGCGGGGAGAGTGATTGTGATGGTTCTGATTGAGGTATCCTAGGGGTTCTTTTCTAAGTGAATAAAGATATATAATCCGAGTGGACAAGACTTAAATAGGTCTGACTGTGACAGCTTAGTGAATTCCTCCGAGTGATGAGAGATCAGAGTAATTCTGAATGGAACTTAATGGTAGAATCCGAGTATGTAATTCTGAGTGGGGATTGGCACCTATGGGGATATACTGTGAGTCTGTCTAGATGTATTCTGGAATACCTTCGTCCGAGTGAAGGCTGAGTGCTAGAAGACCTAGCCCGAGAGAAAGCAAAAGGAGTTGCTTTAGAGATAATCTCGCCGAGTGAAACTGAGTAGGAGATAAGTCGTTTTTGAGATGATTATGCCGAGTGGAAACCGGGTGAAAGATGGCTCGGCTTTGTATTAAGTTTACCAAGTGAAAGACTGATTGAGATGATTCAGTTTTGGAATGAAATTGCCGAGTGAAAGATTAATTGAGAGATGACTCGAATTTGGAATTAATTGGCCGAGTGAATAATGGGTAGGTCAGGATTAATTTGCTGAGTGGAAAACCTGAGTGCCTTGAGCCGGTTTCAGGGAGATTCTACCGAGTGAAAACCTGAGTGTTGGAAGTCGATTTTGATTAATTTTATCGAGTGGACAACCGAGTGTGATAGGTCAGTTTTAAAGTAATATGTCGAGTGAAGGACCAAACGAGAGCGATCGGTTCTAGAACAGGTTTACCGAGTAAAAATCGAGTGTTAGTAAGAACGACCTCTGGTCGGATTTTGCTTAAGCAAGCTGGTGCTTCGCTCAAGTGAGTGTTAAAGGAATTAGTTACTGGATGTATTTCGCTTACGCGAAAGGGAGTCGCCCAAGCGAACCGGGCCTGTCTCACTCAAGCGGATGTGAATCTCGCTTGATCGAGTTTCCACCAGAATGGGTTTTACTCGATATTGCTGGTGGCAGGCTCATATTTGACCCTTCTTTTTGGCATGACGAGGTAAAGCTGAGACAAATCAAGGGATATGAGAGGTAATGTGTTAATGATAAAATATGGTGGTGATTGAGGTTGGTTGGTACATTGGGACTAATTAATTATAACCCATTACCACTTAAAAATAGAATAATGAAAGGATAATTAGATGACATGGTATATGACATAAAGTGATGAAGTGGTGAGAATGTGACATTGAATAATGTTAGATGAAGATGTTGAACACTCTCTTGCACAAAGAGGTGTATAATTGTGTTGATGAATTGTTGTGTACCATTGTGTGCGATACAAGCATGGTCTTGTATGTGTGGTATGAAATATGAAATTGAAAATGTTGTGAATGCCACACGATTATATATATACATATGAGTATACTTGAGCAATGGTAATGAATAATGAGATGAAAATCCACTAAATGAAGTGTGATAATATTGATGAATAATATGTGATGTTGAAATGCCATAGTGGCTGTTTGCAAGTATTGACTTGTGTGTATGATGTGAAATATATGTGAAATATGTTGAGATGGAAATGCCACATTAAAACTTGAAAATAATGACTAAGAAACCAACAATGCTGAAATCCACTAAGGTGTATGGTGGTGTTGGTGATTATGATGATGATGATGATGTTTGATGAGTGGTATTTAGGATGCACAGAGTGAGAATGCATTTGATTTGCATTGCATTGCATCCATGGCATATCATAGCTGCCGGTGTTGGAATATTAGGGGATTCCCCCGGTTGGCCCAGTGGGAGGGCGGCTCAGTGCACGAGCATTTCTGTTGTTTCCCCTGTGACTCGATGTGTAAGTCACGAAGCTGCCCATGCTGAGCTACGGGGAGCTGCATGTGGTTGACCCTTGTAGGGGGTGGCTCTTGAGGAGCAGGTATCCTCGTGGTCCTTTGGATCACAGCTGCCATGTTGAGAATCATGGTTGGCCCGCAACAGCATATGTTGAATGTGTTGTATACATGTTGAATATGTTGTATACCGCGGTCATGGTGAAAATGACCAGGTGTTGCATGATGGGGGATGCGGTTTGGTACCAGTAAAAATATGGTGAATATGCATGCATTATGTTATATGTGTAAACATTTTACTACTGCAGTAGAGGCATGGTATGTGATCATGCTTGAACCCACAAACTGGTGTTATTTCCCACAGTCGGATCAGCATTTGTTGTTGATTATTCCATTGTGCATATGCATTAGCCATAAGAGCATTTGCATATGGCATGGAGATATGCTAGAATATGATGATGATTGAGATGATGGTATTGGTGTTGATGAGATGAGAAGTTAATATAATGAAAGACCACATAAAAGTAATAAATGATATGAATATATGAAATGATGTTGAATATGACGATATGTATGATATGGCCCAATGTAATGAAGGGCGTATTTGTTTATGATTGGAAATGATGATGTTAGCCCATGGTGGCTTGATGAAAGACCAGAATGGTCTATGTTGATGTTGTTGGCCCATTGTGGCGATGTGATAGATACGTGTTGGCCCATTGTGGCGGTGTTATAAATGTGTATATGCTTGCTTTGCTACAATTTGATGTATAAGTACATACTGATGAATTAATGATATATAATGATTGTTGATGTGTTTAGCAAAGCATACATGATGTTGATATGCATATGCATATAATTTCAATTATATTCATATCGTCATTTGAAATGTATAACTCACTCTCCCATGTGGTCTACTTTTTAGTATTGATGTAGGAATGCCATGGGAAGAGGATGTTTTTAAAATAAAGCGTTTGTGAAGGTATAATAGTGGTAACGGAATGCCTTGGCTGGCAGCATTGTAAAGTAACGTGTTATGTATATGTTGAATAGTATGATGTTGTAATCATTGATATTGATGGATGAATTGTGAATATAATTATACATTCGGATGATGTACTAATAGTGGAGATATATGAATTGAGATTGGACTGATTATGGTCTATTATGAATATGAACCTTGATGATGTATGATGCATAATCATATAGATGAGTATATACTTACATCATAGGCATTGCATGCTTATGTGATTATGTAAATGATGATGGTTGTATATTAGGCTTACCATATGCCATTGCATGCTTGCCGAGCCTTTTCTCATATCTTCATATATGGGACTAGGCGTGTGCCCGGTATACACATTCTTCTTCCGCTGTAAACTCTGTTATTTTGTATACCGAATGGACAAACTATCTATCGATCCAGTTATAGGTTTCTAAACCTCACTCTTTGGTTTTCTGTAATTCGAGTCTTGATGTGATCAGGGTGGTGTCTTGGAAACGTTTTCCATCGCGAAAAATTTATTTGCATTTTTATTAATTATGACAATTACATCAGGATTCAAGTACAGAGAATCAGGGGTGTTATAATCTGGTATTAGAGCGTATTTTGCTCTGAATTAGAGTTCTTGATTATTGTCAATGCATGGTTGCTTGGTATTAAAGTTGATGTTATGGATGTTTGGAGCACGATTGCTCGATTGGGAAATATTCTGATGATCATTGTAATATCGTTGTTTGCCTAGATTCAAGAGTAGTAGATGTCTAGAGGATAATGATATTATGTTTGATTGCCCCACATGGACATATGATGGACTAAGTGTCTAGGAATTATGAATTGATTATAAGGGCATACTTGCTTATTGAGGAATTATTGTGAATCATTAATATTAAGTTGTGAGTGATGCTATTTGAGGACTTTTATAAGATTGTGATTCAAAAGACGTGGATGTTGACTATTAGGAGTATACCCTTTATCCTTGAGGTTGTATGATGTACATGTGGAGCCGAGTTGCTCATATTATAATCATGAATGAATTATGGGATTGAATATGAGTGGATGAATTCCTCAATGTGATTGATGTGCTTGTTTGTGTAAGTCCGGCCAAGTTCCTTACACTATTTCCTTCGAGTGACGAATACATTGATATTATGCATTTGAATATTGATATCCTGAGTATGACTTGAATAGATGATGAATTGTACCATGTGTGATCATGGATATGATATATTAAATATGAATTGATTTAATGATGGACCTATGCCGTGTGTTGATCTCGGTAGGAGATATTAAATATGAATTGATGTGGTAATCAAGTATGAGATGTTGAGACCTTGTTATGTATGTATATTGACATTGAATTATTTGCTTGGGTCTCTTGTATGAATTATGAAGTGGCTAATAGCCATGGTATGCACATTGAATATTAAAATTGTATAGGTGCAGATTGGGGTTGGACTTGGTTTCATGTTTATGAACCGGGTGGATGATTGATTTAGTTATGACCGACTAAGTGTGGTAACCCCGGATGACTCAAAATGATCTTGAACGATCGAACCTTATTGAATTTAACCCTATGGTGGTCTAGGCTCTATGATGTTTCTATGAGCTATGTTAAATGAATTTATTTGTGGTGGAAGTATTCCACAATGGGTACTAAGTGACCCTTGAACTTTTGAGCCTCATGAGAGATCGAATCTTGTGAACGATCGGACCATAGTGAAATAAATTATAAAATGAGTTGTTGAGGCTAGAGCTGATGTGTGATTGGATTTGAAAAGAAAACATAAACCCCTATGTACTTGGTGAATAATGATGATGAATTTGGGGTATAACTTAGCATTGGCTATGATAAATGAGGGAGACCCACCAGTGTGGGAGATTTTTATGTGAATTTAGTGATTTGTTTAGGCTTAAATCGAATTATAACCGACAATGTTCGGACTAGACAAATGAATTCTAAGTTATTTTACTATGACTTCGAGATGGGTGAAGTCCAATGGTGGGGTGATTACCCTATGATGATTGGAAATCTAAGGTTGATGTATCCATATATGGTTATGATGGATGGCAATTGGTGAATTGCATGGCATGATTTACGCCAGATTATGGTTAAATGATAATATGATGCGAGTATATTACTCGTGGGCTTGTGTGACTTCTTAGGAAGTCTCGTGCATGAAGGAATATTATTTGAATTGACATGAATAATGTGAGCGATAGGACATGAAGGTACTTATCCTGATATGTCTCTACATGCCATAGGCATTGTGGCAACGTGCATTTCTGCACCGATCTCATGTGTTTGTGGTAACCACTACGGGATTGGGATATCTTCCTGTATGTCGGATGCAACAACACATAGACCGGGCAAGTGTAGTGTTGTAACTGCTTATGGTAAATGTATTGAACCTATCCGGTGGTACTGGATATGAATGTGAGGGTAATGATGAACAAACTTGAGAATTGATGAGTGGTGACTGGTTTTGATATATATAAAGTTTTATATTTGGATAAAGCAGTGATGATGATCATGTTCTGCTGGACTTTGGAAAGTCCAAAATCATTTTATGGTGTCATTAGACTCTACTGGTGTGTGGCCGAAGTGTGGTCTTATGATATATGCCGAGGTTAAACTTCAAGGACGAAGTTTCTTGTTGGTGGGCTGGATTGTAACATCCCGGATTTTTGAATAAAATAAATTTAATGGATGATGATAATTGATTGTTTCTGGCCAAATAATTATGCGAGATGTTGTTAGACATTAGAGGTGAATTATCAGTAAATTTAGATTTACCGGAACCAGATGAATTAACTGGTGATGTGGGACCTATTTGATTTAATTAGATGTTTGATGGGTCTAGAATGTTTGGAAAATTATTGTGGTTAAGATGGTATACTTAAAATGATTTTTGGTGTCAAGGAAATAATTAATTGGACTCGACGAATGATAATAACCGAGGAAAATACGAACCAAATGGGATTAAAAAGAAAATGAAAACTTCCTTTCTTCTCTTCATTTCAGTCGTCCACTTCTTCTCTTTTCCCCATTTCTACTTTTCATGCTATTATACAATGGTTAATGGGGTTTTATGACCCAATGGACAAATGGCACAAAGTAAGGTTTTAACCATTGGACAATGTCCAATTTTTACTCAAATTCCTTCTCCCTTCTCTCATTTTTCGGTGGCACCTCCTCCTTACCTTTTCTTTACTTTTACTTCCTTTCTTCCTCCTTCCATGGTAAAAACTGCCCACCTCCATTCTTCTTCTTTCTCTTGCCAAAAACGAAAGCTAAGCTTGGATTTGTGAAGCATCTATGGAGCTTGGGAGCTTGCATTGGTCATCTCCCTCTTCCTCACTTCATTTTCGTTTGGTGGAGCTTAAGCTTGAGGTAAAGATTTCTTACCTCCACCTTGTTTTATTTATGGTTTTGGGTTGTTGAGTTGAAAATGGTGATGTTAGAAACCTTACATGTGGGTGGAAATGGAAATCCTAGGCTTGAATGTTTGGAAAGTGAACCCTAAGTATTAATAATTTGGGGGTTTTGACTCACTTGATGATTTTGATGATTATGGATGTCTATGAATAGAGTATATGAGAGGAATGGATTTTTAGAATCATTAAGATTGATTAATGAGGTTGATGATATTTGCATGTGAGTAGATTTGATGACTTGAGGAATAAATCTTGAGAATAGGAAAATGATAGGCAATGTTGAGTGATGTTATTGGTAATAACAACAATGGTGGATGACCATTGATAATGGATACTTGACTTGATGAAGTATTAGGCCATGATAAATGCCATAAGGGTTTATTGATTAGTGATGGCTTAAGAAAATCCATGGTGACTTAAGTTGAAATTGGATGCCTTGTGATGGCTTATTAATTACATGTACATATGTGTGTTGTTGATAGGATCGTATTCCAGACGATGATGCATAATAATCAAAGCAATCGGAGCGTTGGAATTGAGGTTCTTCTCTTGAGGTAGGAGAGGAGTTTGCATTTCAAATCGCATGAGTGAATTAATTGTTAATTATGTCTATGTGGAACTCATGCAATGCCTTGCCATAAATTTCTTGTATGATTAATTTGATGAAGTGATGAATGATGGCTTGGCTTATTGTGATTGTTATGAAAAATTGATGTACTTGTATGATGATAAAGATATATGTTTGATGGTCCCTTGGTTGAACACAAATTAGATGAGTATGAAAATCTATAAATAAATGAACTACATGAATTGTAAAGAATTGTTTGAAGTGTTTATGTGGAAAGGTGAATGAGGGAGTGATGTGGGTTATAGTTAAAACCTTCTCTCAGAAAAATTAAATAAGTAAAGGTGATTGATAAGCTGGAATGAGTATTTCCGAGTATGAATGCTTAGAGCGAGTTTTAGATGTCCCATGTGGCGTGTATGAAGTATTGGTTGTGATTAAGTTGGCTTAAAATGAGAATTTCCTGCGTTAGGTTGTGAGAATTATTAATTCTGTGTAAGACCTGATAGTCTCGCTCAAGCGCGGTGGGATCTCACCCAGACGAGAGTCCCCTGCTTTAGTGAATTAGCTACTGGAGTAAATTCGCCCAGGCGAATTAAGCTTCGGCCGAGCAGGGGTGAAGGAATTAGCCACTGGTCTGATTTCGCTCAAGCGAGAATGTTAGTAGATCAGGGATTTAGCTACTGGATGAAATCCGCCCGAGCAAAGAGTCTTGAGGGATGGCATTCACCCAGGCGAGACAAGGAAATGGTGATTGGGTAAGTTTTTGAACAAACTTTGTCTAAGTGGGAGTTTTGGAAATGAATTAAGAGGTGGTGGAATTTCCGGGTGAATTCCGAGTGACTCATATCCGAGTCATGACCTTCCGAGTGAGGAAGTGGGCATAATCCGAGTAGAAGGCTAGTGAATGTGATGATCTGGGCAGTGGAGTCCCGAATGGGGAATTTCCAAGTCTGTTGTAACCTGTGCCGAGTGGAGTGCCTTCTAATGTGCAATTCCGAGTGAGGCTATAGCCATTGGGCTGTTTCTGAGTGGTGAAGGCTTAAGAGGACTCCGGGGGAAATGTGTTCTGTGAGAGATCCATTTTTATAACCTAATCCGAGAGGGATCTTAGTGAGAGAATTCCCCGAGTAATGATAGGTCTAATTATTCTCGAGTGGAAAATCCCGATTGAACCTCTCCTGCGGGGAGAGTGATTGTGATGGTTCTGATTGAGGTAACCTAGGGGTTCTTTTCTAAGTGAATAAAGATATATAATCCGAGTGGACAAGACTTAAATAGGTCCGACTGTGACAGCTTAGTGAATTCCTCCGAGTGATGAGAGATCAAAGTAATTCCGAATGGAACTTAATTGTGGAATCCGAGTGTGTAATTCTGAGTGGGGATTGGCACCTATGGGGATATACTGTGAGTCTGCCCAGATGTATTCTGGAATACCTTCGCCCAAGTGAAGGCTGAGTGCTAGGAGACCTAGCCCGAGAGAAAGCAAAAGGAGTTGTTTTAGAGATAATCTCGCCGAGTGAAACTAAGTAGGAGATAAGTCATTTTTGAGATGATTATGCTGAGTGGAAACCGGGCGAAAGATGGGTCGACTTTGTATTAAGTTTACCGAGTGAAAGACTGATTGAGATGATTCAGTTTTGGAATGAAATTACCGAGTGAAAGATTGATTGAGAGATGACTCGAATTTGGAATTAATTGGCCAAGTGAATGATGGGTAGGTCAGGATTAATTTGCTGAGTGGAAAACCTGAGTACCTTAAGCCGGTTTCAAGGAGATTCTACCGAGTGAAAACCCGAGTGTTGGAAGTCGGTTTTGATTGATTTTACCAAGTGGACAACCAAGTGTGATAGGTCGGTTTTAAAGTAATTTACCGAGTGAAGGACTGAACAAGAGGGATCGGTTCTAGAACAGGTTTACCGAGTAAAAATTGAGTGCTAGTAAGAACGACCTCAGGTCGGATTTCGCTTAAGTAAGCTGTTGCTTCGCTCAAGTGAGTGTTAAAGGAATTAGTTACTGGATGTATTTCGCTTACGCGAAAGGGAGTCACCCAAGCGAACCGGGCCTGTCTCGCTCAAGCGGATGTGAATCTCGCTTGAGCGAGTTTCCACCAGAATGGGTTTTACTCGGTATTGCTGGTGGCAGGCTCATATTTGACCCTTCTTTTTGGCATGACGAGGTAAAGTTGAGACAAATCAAGGGATGTATGAGAGGTAATGTGTTAATGATAAAATATGGTGGTGATTGAGGTTGGTTTGTACATTGGGACTAATTAATTATAACCCATTACCACTTAAAAATAGAATAATGAAAGGATAATTAGATGATATGGTATATGACATAAAGTGATGAAGTAGTGAGAATGTGACATTGAATAATGTTAGATGAAGATGTTGAACACTCTCTTGCATAAAGAGGTGTATAATTGTGTTGATGAATTGTTGTGTACCATTGTGTGCGATACAAGCATGGTCTTGTATGTGTGGTATGAAATATGAAATTGAAAATGTTGTGAATGCCACACGATTATATATATACATATGAGTATACTTGAGCAATGGTAATGAATAATGAGATGAAAATCCACTAAATGAAGTGTGATAATATTGATGAATAATATGTGATGTTGAAATGCCATAGTGGCTGTTTGCAAGTATTGACTTGTGTGTATGATGTGAAATATATGTGAAATATGTTGAGATGGAAATGCCACATTAAAACTTGAAAATAATGACTAAGAAACCAACAATGCTGAAATCCACTAAGGTGTATGGTGGTGTTGGTGATTATGATGATGATGATGATGTTTGATGAGTGGTATTTAGGATGCACAGAGTGAGAATGCATTTGATTTGCATTGCATTGCATCCATGGCATATCATAGCTGCCGGTGTTGGAATATTAGGGGATTCCCCCGGTTGGCCCAGTGGGAGGGCGGCTCAGTGCACGAGCATTTCTGTTGTTTCCCCTGTGACTCGATGTGTAAGTCACGAAGCTGCCCATGCTGAGCTACGGGGAGCTGCATGTGGTTGACCCTTGTAGGGGGTGGCTCTTGAGGAGCAGGTATCCTCGTGGTCCTTTGGATCACAGCTGCCATGTTGAGAATCATGGTTGGCCCGCAACATCATATGTTGAATGTGTTGTATACATGTTGAATATGTTGTATACCGCGGTCATGGTGAAAATGACCAGGTGTTGCATGATGGGTGATGCGGTTTGGTACCAGTAAAAATATGGTGAATATGCATGCATTATGTTATATGTGTACATATTTTACTACTGCAGTAGAGGCATGGTATGTGATCATGCTTGAACCCACAAATTGGTGTTATTTCCCACAGTTGGATCCACATTTGTTGTTGATTATTCCATTGTGCATATGCATTAGCCATAAGAGCATTTGCATATAACATGGAGATATGCCAGAATATGATGATGATTGAGATGATGGTATTGGTGTTGATGAGATGAGAAGTTAATATAATGAAAGACCACATAAAAGTAATAAATGATATGAATATATGAAATGATGTTGAATATGACGATATGTATGATATGGCCCAATGTAATGAAGGGCGTATTTGTTTATGATTGGAAATGATGATGTTAGCCCATGGTGGCTTGATGAAAGACCAGAATGGTCTATGTTGATGTTGTTAGCCATTGTGGCGATGTGATAGATACGTGTTGGCCCATTGTGGCGGTGTTATAAATGTGTATATGCTTGCTTTGCTACAATTTGATGTATAAGTACATACTGATGAATTAATGATATATGATGATTGTTGATGTGTTTAGCAAAGCATACATAATGTTGATATGCATATGCACATAATTTCAATTGTATTCATATCGTCATTTGAAATGTATAACTCACTCTCCCATGTGGTCTACTTTTTAGTATTGATGCAGGAATGCCATGGGAAGGGGATGTTTTTAAAATAAAGCGTTTGTGAAGGTATAATAGTGGTAACGGAATGCCTTGGCTAGCAGCATTGTAAAGTAATGTGTTATGTATATAATGAATAGTATGATGTTGAAATCATTGATATTGATGGATGAATTGTGAATATAATTATACATTCGGATGATGTACTAATAGTGGAGATATATGAATTGAGATTGGACTGATTATGGTCTATTATGAATATGAACCTTGATGATGTATGATGCATGACCATATAGATGAGTATATACTTACATCGTAGGCATTGCATGCTTATGTGATTATGTAAATGATGATGGTTGTATATTAGGCTTACCATATGCCATTGCATGCTTGCCGAGCCTTTTCTCATATCTTCATATATGGGACTAGGCGTGTGCCCAGTATACACATTCTTCTTCCGCTATAAACTCTGTTATTTTGTATACTGAATGGGCAAACTATCTATCAATCCAGTTATAGGTTTCTAAACCTCACTCTTTGGTTTTCTGTGATTCGAGTCTTGATGTGATCAGGGTGGTGTCTTGAAAACATTTTCCAACGCAAAATATTTATTTGCATTTTTATTAATTATGACGATTACATCAGGATTCGAGTACAGAGAATCAGGGGTGTTATAATCTGGTATCAGAGCATATTTTGCTCTGAATTAGAGTTCTTGATTATTGTCAATGCATGGTTGCTTGGTATTAAAGTTGATGTTATGGATGTTTGGAGCACGATTGCTCGATTGGGAAATATTCTGATGATTATTGTAATATCGTTGTTTTCCTAGATTCAAGAGTAGTAGATGTCTAGAGGATAATGATATTATGTTTGATTGCCCTTCATGGACATATGATGGACTAAGTGTCTAGGAATTATGAATTAATTATAAGGGCATACTTGCTTATTGAGGAATTATTGTGAATCATTAATATTAAGTTGTGAGTGATGCTATTTGAGGACTTTTATGAGATTGTGATTCAAAAGACGTGTATGTTGACTATTGGGAGTATACCCTTCATCCTTGAGGTTGTATGATGTACATGTGGAGCCTATTTGCTCATATTATAATCATGAATGAATTATGGGATTGAATATGAGTGGATGAATTCCTCAATGTGATTGATGTGCTTGTTTGTATAAGTCCGGCCAAGTTCCTTACACTATTTCCTTCGAGTGATGAATACATTGATATTATGCATTTGAATATTGATATCCTGAGTATGACTTGAATAGATGATGAATTGTACCATGTGTGATCATGGATATGATATATTAAATATGAATTGATTTAATGATGGACCTATGCCGTGTGTTGATCTCGGATAGGAGATATTAAATGTGAATTGATGTGGTAATCAAGTATGAGATGTTGAGACCTTGTTATGTATGTATATTGACATTGAATTATTTACTTGGGTCTCTTGTATGAATTATAAAGTGGCTCATAGCCATGGTATGCACATTGAATATTAAAATTGTATAGGTGCAGATTGGGGTTGGACTCGGTTTCATGTTTATGAACCGGGTGGATGATTGATTTAGTTGTGACCCACAAAGTGTGGTAACCCCGGATGACTCAAAATGATCTTGAACGATCGAACCTTCTTGAATTTGACCGTATGGTGGTCTAGGCTCTATGATGTTTCTATGAGCTATGTTAAATAAATTTATTTGTGGTGGAAGTATTCCACAATGGGTACTAAGTGACCCTTGAACTTTTGAGCCTCATGAGAGATCGAATCTTGTGAACGATCGAACCATAGTGAAATAAATTATGAAATGAGTTGTTGAGGCTAGAGCTGATGTGTGATTGGATTTGAAAAGAAAACATAAACCCCTATGTACTTGGTGAATAATGATGATGAATTTGGGGTATAACTTAGCATTGGCTATGATAAATGAGGGAGACCCACCAGTGTGGGAGATTTTTATGTGAATTTGGTGATTTGTTTAGGCTTAAATCGAATTATAACCGACAATGTTCGGACTAGACAAATGAATTCTAAGTTATTTTACTATGACTTCGAGATGGGTGAAGTCCAATGGTGGGGTGATTACCCTATGATGATTGGAAATCTAAGGTTGATGTATCCATATATGGTTATGATGGATGGCAATTGGTGAATTGCATGGCATGATTTACGCCAGATTATGGTTAAATGATAATATGATGCGAGTATATTACTCGTGGGCTTGTGTGACTTCTTAGGAAGTCTCGTGCATGAAGGAATATTATTTGAATTGACATGAATAATGTGAGCGATAGGACATGAAGGTACTTATCCTGATATGTCTCTACATGCCATAGGCATTGTGGCAACGTGCATTTCTGCACCGATCTCATGTGTTTGTGGTAACCACTACGGGATTGGGATATCTTCCTGTATGTCGGATGCAACAACACATAGACCGGGCAAGTGTAGTGTTGTAACTGCTTATGGTAAATGTATTGAACCTATCCGGTGGTACTGGATATGAATGTGAGGGTAATGATGAACAAACTTGAGAATTGATGAGTGATGACTGGTTTTGATATATATGAAGTTTTATATTTGGATAAAGCAATGATGATGATCATGTTCTGCTGGACTTTGGAAAGTCCAAAATCATTTTATGGTGTCATTAGACTCTACTGGTGTGTGGCCGAAGTGTGGCCTTATGATATATGCCGAGGTTAAACTTCGAGGACGAAGTTTCTTGTTGGTGGGCTGGATTGTAACATCCCGGATTTTTGAATAAAATAAATTTAATGGATGATGATAATTGATTGTTTCTGGCCAAATAATTATGCGAGATGTTGTTAGACATTAGAGGTGAATTATCGGTAAATTTAGATTTACCGAAACCAGATGAATTAACTGGTGATGTGGGACCTACTTGATTTCATTAGATGTTTGATGGGTCTAGAATGTTTGGAAAATTATTGTGGTTAAGTGGTATACTTAAAATGATTTTTGGTGTCAAGGAAATAATTAATTGGACTCGACGAATGATAATAACCGGGGAAAATACGAACCAAATGGGATTAAAAAGAAAATGAAAATTTCCTTTCTTCTCTTCATTTCAGTCGTCCACTTCTTCTCTTTTTCCCATTTCTACTTTTCATGCTATTATGCAATGGTTAATGGGGTTTTATGACCCAATGGACAAATGGCACAAAGCAAGGTTTTAACCATTGGACAATGTCCAATTTTTACTCAAATTCCTTCTCCCTTCTCTCATTTTTCGGTGGCACCTCCTCCTTACCTTTTCTTCACTTTTACTTCCTTTCTTCCTCCTTCCATGGTAAAAACTGCCCACCTCCATTCTTCTTCTTTCTCTTGCCAAAAACGAAAGCTAAGCTTGGATTTGTGAAGCATCTATGGAGCTTGGGAGCTTGCATTGGTCATCTCCCTCTTCCTCACTTCATTTTCGTTTGGTGGAGCTTAAGCTTGAGGTAAAGATTTCTTACCTCCACCTTGTTTTATTTATGGTTTTGGGTTGTTGAGTTGAAAATGGTGATGTTAGAAACCTTGCATGTGGGTGGAAATGGAAATCCTAGGCTTGAATGTTTGGAAAGTGAACCCTAAGTATTAATAATTTGGGGGTTTTGACTCACTTGATGATTTTGATGATTATGGATGTCTATGAATAGAGTATATGAGAGGAATGGATTTTTAGAATCATTAAGATTGATTAATGAGGTTGATGATATTTGCATGTGAGTAGATTTGATGACTTGAGGAATAAATCTTGAGAATAGGAAAATGATAGGCAATGTTGAGTGATGTTATTGGTAATAACAATAATGGTGGATGACCATTGATAATGGATACTTGACTTGATGAAGTATTAGGACATGATAAATGCCATAAGGGTTTATTGATTAGTGATGGCTTAAGAAAATCCATGGTGACTTAAGTTGAAATTGGATGCCTTATGATGGCTTATTAATTACATGTACATATGTGTGTTGTTGATAGGATCGTATTCCGGATGATGATGCATAATAATCAAAGCAATCGGAGCGTTGGAATTGCGGTTCTTCTCTTGAGGTAGGAGAGGAGTTTGCATTTCAAATCGCATGAGTGAATTAATTGTTAATTATGTCTATGTGGAACTCATGCAATGCCTTGCCATGAATTTCTTGTATGATTAATTTGATGAAGTGATGAATGATGGCTTGGCTTATTGTGATTGTTATGAAAAATTGATGTACTTGTATGATGATAAAGATATATGTTTGATGGTCCCTTGGTTGGACACAAATTAGATGAGTATGAAAATCTATAAATAAATAAACTACATGAATAATAAAGAATTGTTTGAAGTGGTTACGTGGAAAGGTGAATGAGGGAGTGATGTGGGTTATAGTTAAAACCTTCTCTCAGAAAAATTAAATAAGTAAAGGTGATTGATAAGCTGGAATGAGTATTTCCGAGTATGAATGCTTAGAGCGAGTTTTAGATGTCCCATGTGGCATCTATGAAGTATTGGTTGTGATTAAGTTGGCTTAAAATGAGAATTTCCTGCGTCAGGTTGTAAGAATTGTTAATTCTGTGTAAGACCTGATAGTCTCGCTCAAGCGCGGTGGGATCTCGCCCAGCCGAGAGTCCCCTGCTTCAGTGAATTAGCTAATGGGGGTATTTGTTAGTCCTCAAATTTACAATAAATCTTTTAATAAAAATTTCATAAAAATAATAAAAATTTGGTTAATTTGTTAGAAATTAGGTTTTAATTCAATAAATGGATGTTGTTGGAAATAATCTACCCTTGATCAATTTTCTCTAGTTTTGTAGTGAAAAAGTAAAGAATTCAAGAGAAAATTATACTGGAGGAACTGACGCGTAGCATCAATCCCACGCGTAGCGTGGATTCTGAATTTTGATGCTGACGCTACGCGTCACAGCCACGCGTAACGTCAGTGCTGCATGGACTCCACAGCCAAGCTGGCCAAGCACTCACTTAGTGACCCATTATTGGCCACTCACTCAGCACAATTAGCCAAATCGTAGTGGAGACAGGGACACATGGCCAAGCATGATTGAATATAATATTCCAAGGTGGCCACTACCAGCTACGTTAATGGAGGCTGAGTCAGGGGACTGACGCGTAGCGTCACACAGACGCGTAGCGTCAGCACCCTTGCTCAGCCCTATAAATAGGGCCATCCAACACCATTCAAAACATCCCATTCTCATTCACTTCTCTTCTTTTCTCTCTTTGTGCTCGACTTTGAGTACTTCTTTTGTGAGTTGTAGTTCTAGAATAGTTTTCTAGATACTTGAGTGTGTTTTGGTGTATTGTGATCGTTGTATCGTGAAGTTTCCATCGTCTTCGTAATGTCAAACTCTGTAAGTGTTGTCTTTACTTTCACCATGTGTAACTAATTTGTTTATGTTGGAATTGGTGAACTAATATATTGAGTATAATGTTGTGAATTCGACCTCTGCATGTTTATGATTCAAGTCCATGTTAGTATTTCAATCTTTTATTAATATGAACGTTAAACGGGAGAATGATTTTCATGTGTATTGAAACTTGTTTTATTAGTATGAATGTCAAACGGGAGAATGATTATTCATGCTGTATTGAAACTTGTTTTGACGAAAGTAAAAGTTGGAATACCCTTGGTATCTCAATTCTATAGGGGTTGTTAACCATTGTTGCCATAAGGCCAGGTCTTAATGCAAGTTTTTACTGAGAAAGCTCACGAGGGATCGGACTTTACGGTGAATTCTTAGAATTTATATCACGAGGGATCGGTTATAATGATTTTAAGCTGCAATGACATGAAACTTGATGATTAAATATGCATGTCTTGAGTTCCTCATTGTTATTCTAGATTAGGGATCCAATTTCCAGCATAATTTGTTTATCTGTGTTTATCTCAAGTATCTTACCTATTCTAGATTGCAACTCAACTTTTTAGATAGATTTTTATTTTCTTTTTATCTCATGAACAACTCAACCATGTTATCTTGTGAATATTGTATAAATTGTATATAAATCATTCTTTTGTCCATAACTTTCTTCACATGTACCATAGTAAATAGAAAATTACTGTTGTTATTGGACTTTCAATCCCAATGGAACGATATCTAAATTTTGAAAACTACAAACGATTGGTGCGCTTGCCAATTAACAACCCGGTGGTGGAAACGAACGGTTCAGACGCTATCGCCGGGTTAACAAGTTTTCTGGCGCCGTCGTCGGGGATTGAATTGTTTCAGTAAAACAGTAAATTTTCAATTACCGTGGTAAATATTTTTTTACCTTAGTTAAATTTTTTATTTTGTTTACTTTTACTTTTACACTAACTTTCTTTGTCTAGTTTGTGTATGCAAACCCGATCTACTGCAGGTAAAATTTATTTTGATCCTGAGATAGAAAGGTTTGTAAAGAAAATCAAGTCTTTGAAATCTAAAACACAAACTAAATCTTCTTCTACTTCTAAAACTTTTGAAAATTCAAATATGGTTGTTGAAAGGAGAACATTGGGACAGTTTGCTGCTATTAATGGTCCACCCTGAGTTTCGGGAATGTTTCAAGGACCTGTTGTACCAGTGGAAATTAAACCTGCTACTTTAAATATTATTCAAAACAATCAATTTGCTGGTTTAAATCATGAAGAACCATATGAACATTTAACTGTTTTTTATGAGTTATGCAGCACAATTGGTTTTGAACCCAATCAAGAAGAGTCTGTTTACATGAGACTTTTTCCTTTTTCATTAATTGGTAAAGCAAAAGAATGGTTTAAATCTTGCCCACCGGGTAGTTTTGTAAACTGGTCCGATGTTGAAAGAAAATTTTTAGAAAGATTTTATTCTCCTTCAAAATATTTTGAAGCCATGACAGCCATACATTCTTTTTCTCAAAATAATGATGAATCATTAGGGGAGACATGGGAACGATTCAAGGCACTATTGAGAAAGTGTCCAAACCATAATCTGGATGATGCCAAAAAGGTAAGGATCGTTTACCATGGTTTATTACCTCAGTTCAAGATGATGTTAGATGCTTGTGCAGGTGGTTCTTTAATGAACAAAACTGTAGAGGAAGCAATTGAGATATTGGAATCAATGTCCATTAGTGACCATCAAGCTAAACCAGAAAGAGGTAATGAACAAGGTATACTTGAACAAGGAGTAAATGATACAGTGTTAATTCAACAAAAATTGTTGATACAACAAATTGAGGCAATGAGTAAACAACTTGGAAAACTTCAAGTTACCCATGTACCACCATAACTTCATGCTCAATTAAAACAATGTGAGTATTGTATGGGCGAACAACCATGTAGTTACTGTGTTCTTGACAAGAATGAACAAGAACAAGCTAATTCCTTGATTCATCAGAGGTTACCTTCAGGTAATTCTCTAAATCCTCTTGTAAATTCTTTTTCTAACAATTACCTGCAGGGAAGGCAAAACCAAAACTATGGTTGGAGGCAAAATGCTAGACCCTTCAACAATCAAGGTGATTACAATACTAGATTGACAAAGGCTGAAGAAAGTATTCAACAATTGATGCAATACATGGAGACAATTAAGGCTGCACGTAAAGCATCAGATCAACAGTTGAGTTAGCTAGTAAAAGAAGTAGCCGACATCAAGGAATTCAAAGTGAAAGAACAATGTAAGGCTATCTTTACAAGAAGTGGTAAAACTGTAGGTATGGACTATGAAAAAGAAAAAGAAAAAGAAAAAGAAAAAGAAGAAAAAGAAAAAGAAAAAGAAGAAAAAGAAGAAGAAAAAGAAAGTGAAAAAAATAAAGAAAAAGATGAAATAAAAGAAAAAGAAAAAAATCAAAAAAATTAGTATTTGGGACAGACACCTCCTGTCTAGGATTTACCTTATCTTCATCCACCATCAAAAAAAGATAAAGAAAAGGAATATAAGAGATTCCTTGAAATTTTTAAGCAGTTACACATAAACATTCCTTTTTCTGAGGCATTAGAACAAATGCCTACATATGCTAAGTTTATGAAAGAACTGCTTACAAAGAAAAAGAAGTATGATGAGGAGATAGTAGAACTTGAAGCAAGTTGTAGCGCTATTTTACAATACAAGATGCCAGAAAAATCCAAAGATCCTAGCAAATTCACTATTCCTGTCTCTATTGGCGGAGTAAATATCGGAAAGGCTTTATTAGATTTAAGGGCTAGCATCAATCTAATGCCCCTAAGTATGATGAAGTGCATTGGTGACCTTGATCCGCAACAGACAAGGATGACTCTGCAATTAGCTGATAAATCCATCAAGAGACCTTATGGGATTGTAGAAGATGTGCTTGTAAAGGTTGACAAATTCTACTTCCCTATGGATTTTGTGATCTTAGACATGGAGGAAGATGTTGATGTTCCTCTGATTCTTGGAAGACCATTCATGAAAACTGCTCGAGTACTGATTGATGTGGACAACGGGAAGCTAGCAGTAAGGGTGCACGATGAGGAAGTGAATTTTGATGTCTTCAAAGCAATGAAACATCCTAGCCCAAAGTAAGACTGTTTCAAAGTGGACATCCTTGATGAAACTTATCTTTCCTTATCAAAAGGTATGACTAATTCTGAACCATTAAATAAGTTATTGACTAATTCTGTTGAATTTTTGAATGAAGAAAAGGAGAAACAGATTGAAAGGTATCTTGAAGAATTCGATCAAGGGAAAGAAATTTCCTTTGAATCAAGAAAGATTGAAGAAATTCAAGACTCACCTGTTGAAGAAATCCAGAAACCTGAACTCAAAGTGTTACCTTCTAATCTAAAATACATCTTTCTGAAAGAAGGTAATTTAAAACCAGTAATCATTAGTAATCTGTTAAGTGAAACAGAGGAAGAAAAACTGGTGGAAGTATTGAAGAGAAATCAAGAAGCAATTGGATGGACACTTGAAGATTTGAAAGGTATAAGTCCATCGTACTGCATGCACAAAATTTTGTTAAAAGATGATTTCAAACCTGTTGCTCAACCTCAAAGACGCCTCAACCCAACTATGAAAGAGGTAACCAAAAAGGAGGTTCTAAAATTGCTGAAAGCAGGTATTATTTATCCTATTTCTGATAGTGCATGGGTAAGTCCTGTTCAAGTTGTTCTAAAAAAAGGTGGTATGACAGTAATTGTTAATGAAAAAAATGAACTAATTCCTACAAGAACTGTAACCAGTTGGAGAATGTGCATTGATTATAGAAAATTAAATCAAGCAACAAGAAAAAATCATTTTCCATTACCTTTTATGGATCAAATGCTTGAAATATTATCTGGAAAAGAATATTACTGCTTTCTTGATGGTTATTCTGGATATAATCAAATTGTTGTTGACCCTCTTGATCAGGAGAAAACTGCTTTTACATGTCCTTTTGGCATATTTGCTTACAGAAAAATGTCATTTGGATTATGTAACGCACCTGCTACTTTTCAAAGATGCATGTTTGCTATTTTTGCAGATTTAATTGAAAAGAGCATTGAAGTTTTCATGGATGACTTCTCAGTTTTTGGGAATTCATTTGAGACATGTCTATCCAACCTAGACACCGTACTGAAGCGATGTATTGAGACAAATTTGATGCTTAATTGGGAAAAGTGTCACTTCATGGTGAAAGAAGGAATTGTACTTGGTCATAAAATTTCTTCTAGAGGCATTGAAGTTGACCAAGCCCAAATAGAGGTAATTTCTAAACTCCCACCCCCTGTAAATGTAAAAGGTATTAGAAGCTTTTTAGGACATGCTGGATTTTATAGGAGGTTTATTCAAGATTTTTCAAAAATTGCAAAACCTTTATCAAACCTTCTGAATAAAGATGTTGAATTCAAATTTGATGAAGCATGTCTTAAAGCTTTTAATTCCTTGAAAGAAAAATTGGTTTCTGGCCCTGTAATTGTTGCTCCTAATTGGAATCTACCCTTTGAACTTATGTGCGATGCAAGTGATTATGCTGTTGGAGTAGTTTTAGGTCAAAGATATGAAAAAAATTTTAAAGTCATACATTATGCTAGTAAAGTCTTGAATGAAAATCAAATAAATTATGCAACTACTGAAAAAGAATTACTAGCCATAGTATATGCTTTAGAAAAATTTCGATCTTACTTGATTGGCTCAAAAATAATTGTTTTTACTGATCATGCGGCAATCAAGTACCTTTTAACTAAATCTAATTCAAAACCTTGATTAATCAGATGGATTTTGCTCCTTCAAGAATATGATCTTGAAATCAAAGATAAAAAAGGTAGTGAAAATATGGTAGCTGACCATCTTTCTAGATTAATGAATAATGAGGTTACTGCCAAGGAAAAAGAAATTTTGGAAGAATTCCCTGATGAAAAACTTTTGAAAATAACACAACGGCCATGGTTTGCTGACATGGCCAATTTCAAAGTAGCAGGAGTTCTTCCAAATGATTTGACTTGGCAGCAAAGAAAAAAATTCTTTAGAGATGCAAGATATTTTGTTTGGGATGACCCTCATTTATTCAAAATTGGAGCGGATAATTTGTTACAACGTTGTGTGCCTGACTGGGAAGTAAAAGATGTGTTATGGCATTGTCATAAATCACCATATGGAGGACACTTTAATGATGAAAGAACAGCTACAAAAGTTCTTCAATCAGGTTTATATTGACCCTCTCTTTTTAAAGATGCTCACTCATTTGTTCAATCTTGTGATAACTGCCAAAGAACAGGTAATGTTGGAAGAAGGCAAGAAATGCCTCTCACAAATATACAAGAAGTTGAGGTATTTGATTGTTGGGGAATTGACTTCATGGGACCTTTTCCTAACTCATACTCAAATCAATACATTCTTTTGGCAGTTGATTATGTTTCTAAATGGGTGGAAGCAATTGCTACCCCTAATGCTGACACTAAATCTGTTGTGAATTTTTTGAAAAAAAATATTTTTTGCAGATTTGGGACACCAAGAACTTTAATAAGTGATGGTGGTTCACACTTTTGTAATAAAATTCTTCAGAAAGTATTACAACATTATGGAGTAAAGCATAAGGTAGCCACAGCATATCATCCACAAACCAATGGACAAGCAGAGATTTCAAATCGTGAAGTGAAAAGAATTCTGGAAAAAATTGTGTCATCTTCTAGAAAGGATTGGTCACAAAAACTTGATGATGCACTCTGGGCATACAGGACTGCATTTAAAACACCAATTAGTCTTTCTCCTTTCCAGATGGTCTATGGAAAATCATGTCACCTTCCAGTTGAAATGGAACATAAAGCATATTGGGCTTTAAAATTTCTCAATTTTGATCAAAATGTAGCAGCAGATAAATGAAAGTTACAGCTACTCGAATTAGAGGAAATGAGAAACAATACCTATGAATCATCTAGGTGTTACAAAAGTAAGGTGAAAGCTTACCATGATAAAAAGTTAAAGAAAAGACACTTCACACCAGGTCAGCAAGTTTTATTGTTCAATTCAAGATTAAAACTGTTTCCTAGAAAATTGAAATCAAAATGGTCAGACCCATTTTTGATTAAAGAAGTTAAACCATATGGAGCAGTGGAAATTGAAGATCCAACTTCTAAAAGAAGCTGGATGGTAAATGGGCAAAGGTTGAAACTCTATTTGGGTGGTGAGATTAACAAAATTACCATCAGTTATCTTTTAACTGACCCTTGAAATGCAGGAATGTCAGGCTGGAGACATTAAACCTAGCGCTCAATGGGAGGCAACCCATTCTGTTATTTTTTTTATTTTTTTTATTTTTTTAATAAAAAAATTTCTTTGAATAAATAATCAAATTTTTGTTAGAAAGTTAATTTATTCACTTAACAATTTTACACAATAAAACCAATTTTGTAAAATCAACTATTAATTCTTTTATAACTTAAGAATTTTGATAAATTTAATTACAATAAGTTTATTAACTATCAAGCAAATTTCAAAAAAAAAACCGGTGAGTTGAGAGATCTTGTTAAACACTTGAGGGTTTAATCGACATAACTTCATTCGAATTGATTTTGCTTTAATCTTTGATTTGTGTTATTGTATAGAGAATTCAGGAAAATGATCAAGGCACATTTATTGGTGAAAAGAAACCTTGGGCAAAACAGCTTACCTTGGTAAAAATTATTTTATTCTTTGAAAGCCAATTTGAGCCTAAAATAAATTCTTTGGTACCCTTAAAACCTAAATCTGTTATAACCGTTCCCTATACTTGATTAATTAAAAGAGCAGTTGAAATAAATGAAAAATATCTTTAGTGTTCTTACAAAAATGGGGAATGAAAATAAGCAACTTGATTCTTTTCAAAAGAAAATAAAGTATGAAAAAGAAAAGTCAAAAATAGTGAAAAGAATCAAGTTGGGGGTATTTTTTTTCACCAATAAAAGAAAATGAGAAGTTTGGGCTAAGAGAAAGCCTAAAAATTATAAAATGCTCTTTTATGATTTCAGGTTTTTGAATTCCAAGAAAAACCATTGATTCTTGTAAGCCAAGCCTCATTACAACCCCAGAAAAGACCTGGTGATTTCTGAATTAACTCTGTATAACTAACCATTATTTAGATGAAAATCAAAATTAAATTCGTTTGATTTTATGATTGATTGAGTGAAACAGGTTACCAATTGCATTGAGATAAACACTTGGAGAGGTAAGTCTGAAATTATGCTTGGTATGTTAATAAAATATTGTAAAGAATTTTATCATTAAACCTTTGTTATATTAGATGTCTATAATTGATTATTTCAAAATGGTAAATTATGTAATTACTTTTTATGGTAAATTCTCGGACTAACTCAAAAATTTGATTTCAAATTTTTATTTTTTATTTTTCTCTCTTGCTCGAGGACGAGCAATGTCTCAAGTTGGGGGTATTTGTTAGTCCTCAAATTTACAATAAATCTTTTAATAAAAATTTCATAAAAATAATAAAAATTTGGTTAATTTGTTAGAAAATTAGGTTTTAATTCAATAAATGGATGTTGTTGGAAATAATCTACCCTTGATCAATTTTCTCTAGTTTTGCAGTGAAAAAGTAAAGAATTCAAGAGAAAATTATACTAGAGGAACTGACGCGTAGCATCAATCTCACGCGTAGCGTGGATTTTGAATTTTGATGTTGACGCTACGCGTCACAGCCACGCGTAGCGTTAGTGCTGCATGGACTCCACAGCCAAGCTGGCCAAGCACTCACTTAGTGACCCATTATTGGCCACTCCACTCAGCACAATTGGCCAAAACGTAGTGGAGACAGGGACACATGGCCAAGCATGATTGAATATAATATTCCAAGGTGGCCACTACCAGCTACGTTAATGGAGGCTGAGTCAGGGGACTGACGCGTAGCGTCACACAGACGCGTAGCGTCAGCACCCTTGCTCAGCCCTATAAATAGGGCCATCCAACACCATTCAAAACATCCCATTCTCATTCACTTCTCTTCTTTTCTCTCTTTGTGCTCGACTTTGAGTACTTCTTTTGTGAGTTGTAGTTCTAGAATAGTTTTCTAGATACTTAAGTGTGTTTTGGTGTATTGTGATCGTTGTATCGTGAAGTTTCCATCGTCTTCGTAATGTCAAACTCTGTAAGTGTTGTCTTTACTTTCACCATGTGTAACTAATTTGTTTATGTTGGAATTGGTGAACTAATCTATTGAGTATAATGTTGTGAATTTGACCTCTGCATGTTTATGATTCAAGTCTATGTTAGTATTTCAATCTTTTATTAATATGAACGTCAAATGGGAGAATGATTTTCATGTGTATTGAAACTTGTTTTATTAGTATGAATGTCAAATGGGAGAATGATTATTCATGCCGTATTGAAACTTGTTTTGACGAAAGTAAAAGTTGGAATACCCTTGGTATCTCAATTCTATAGGGGTTGTTAACCATTGTTGCCATAAGGCCAGGTCTTAATGTAAGTTTTTACTGAGAAAGCTCACGAGGGATCGGACTTTACGGTGAATTCTTAGAATTTATATCATGAGGGATTGGTTATAATGATTTTAAGCTGCAATGACATGAAACTTGATGATTAAATATGCATGTCTTGAGTTCCTCATTGTTATTCTAGATTAGGGATCCAATTTCCAACATAATTTGTTTATCTGTGTTTATCTCAAGTATCTTACCTATTCTAGATTGCAACTCAACTTTTTAGATAGATTTTTATTTTCTTTTTATCTCATGAACAACTCAACCATGCTATCTTGTGAATATTGTATAAATTGTATATAAATCATTCTTTTGTCCATAACTTTCTTCACATTTACCATAGTAAATAGAAAATTACTGTTGTTATTGGACTTTCAATCCCAGTGGAACGATATCTAAATTTTGAAAACTACAAATGATTGGTGCGCTTGCCAATTAACAACCCGGTGGTGGAAACGAACGGTTCAGACGCTATCACCGGGTTAACATAGACATTAAGAGTAATGGTGTACCGGACAGACCCACCATGAAAACATTACATCTATCTTTGTCATAAACAATTATGAATGTGATAATGGTATATATAGTCATTCAAACTGAAGTCACTGCAATTCCTATTTAAGGCATTTGATGTTTTAATACAATCAAACATCATCTATAACAAAGTGATTATAAATGTTGTAACTGGGGAGTAAACAAATCATGTAGAGGGATGTATATGATGTAGATGAGATTGGTCTCTTCTATGTAATAAGAGTGATATCTATATACCACTTGATAGAGTAAGACTAAATAAATACACGTGACCATACTAGGAAGAATAAATATTGGATATTTATTCAATTAAAGTCTACTCCAACAACAAATAAAATAAATTAGGTCATACAAGGATGACAACAACAATGCCTTGGGCCCAATTAGATAGTGACAAAAGGAACAAATATATAATCACTTATAGGTTATATCAATTTGGTATTTATATTTGTATAATGGTGTATTGCTAAATATCCCTTATTATATTATATTAAATATTATATTTTATATTTAATATAAATAAAATATATTTCCTATATAGTCATACTTATAGGTTTAACATGAGTTAAGAACTTATTCATTAAAAAATGTTCATTAGGTTTAACATGAGTTTATAAATAAAGCAAGAGATGTTCATAGTGTACACTCTTCAAATACACAAAATTCCATAAATTGTTACGAATAACTCCACAGGTGACATTTGGTATGGTGTCCTAGAAATTGGCTCCATACCAAGAATAACATCAATAGAGAAATCAATTTCCCTACTTGGAGGTAACTCAGGAATGTCCTCCGGAAATACATCAGGGAACTCACATACAACAAGAATCTTATAGGGCTTAGAATCATGCTTCGCCTCAGCTACAAATAAAAGAATAAACATTTCAGAGATGTCACTATAACAGTCCTAATTTTTGAAAATAGGAAACCAGACCTTTAGGACTCCTGAGGATACTCTATGAGCTTTTGGTAAGAAGCTTGAGGCTTTGGCCTGTTCCCGAGTAGTTTAGTATGAGAAAAATAGTGAAAAGCGGAACTAGTTAAGATATTCGAAATGAAGTATAAGAATACCGAGAGAGAGCATAACGAATGAGAGAAGCAGCGATAAGAAAGTAATAATAACAATGTCCGACAGTACTGTCTAATGATACGTTAACGACGATTAATTTGTTTAATTGGGTACTAATTGGTTGATGATTATTTTTTGTCAATAACATTTTATAGATAATACTTAATTTTGGTAATTAATATCTAATCTCAATCAATAATTATTTATTTTGGAAATATATTGTTATTTGATTTTAAATGATCAATACTTATTTATCCATTTAATTTGAAAATTTTATGATATTATTTTATAATAATTATTTATTTAATGGTGATTATTTAATTAAGTGATAATTATTTGATAATTATTTAGTTGATAATTAGTCTCTGCTAGTAACATTTAGTTTAACATAATGAATTAATGCTTAATAACTGATATTTAAAATTTATATTAATAAAATATATAAATATTTATAATAATATTTTATTTTGAAATTATATTTTAAATTATTTATTTAATTAATAATTATGTTTAACAATAAAATATTATCGGGTTCCTCAGATTTGAACTGTGGGACTCGGTCGAAGGTCAGACTTTGACTGTTTAACCTGAGACTAGTGATCCGGTGGGGAAACTAGTCCTGTTAGGACCCCTCCATGAAGAATCAAGGGTGTCTGACTTGGCCTAACCAGCTCAGTCAGAACCTTTAATGTCTTCTACGTTTGACCATTCATATACCTCAGGATATCCGATGGTGGCACGGTCAGTCTCTAGTGACTCGCTTTGATGTTTTAGGAACTTTTCCTGAAGGGGCCGAAGCCCGATTCGGACTCTATCATCCTCGTTTTTCCATAAATCAGTTTCTTCATAAATCGTTTTCAAACTCGACCTGAATACCTTCGGTGTTTTGGACCCAACTTTGGCATACGATCTTAGAATTGAACTATTTTGATCTCGGTCTCTTCGTTTTAAAAAGATCTTCAATCTCTATTTCTAGCCCCAAACTCCGATTTCTACTATGTCGACCTCAAAATCGAAGATTAAGTATGTTCGCCTCAAAATTCCATTGTTTGGCATTTTTCCCTGCGCCTGGTTCAGAAAAAATTCATAACTCTTTCATACGACCTTTGATTCATGCAAACTTGGTGTCAAAATATTTGTAACAAAATTTTCTACGTTTTCCATGCAGACATCAAAGGCTAAATCCCCCTAGATTAGTACAGTTTAATGTATCTTTGCAACCCCTTAGCTGTTTCATCATCATGCTAGCAGTCTTCAATAAAATTCACATATCTCCTTCGTCCGGTGCTTGAATCACTTCGTTCATTTTGCTACGGATCTGTATCATTGACCTCTACAATGTTCATGAAGGGCATGAAACCCAATTCTCAAGGGAGAATTAATGGTGAATTTATTTCTAAAGACATAGTGTATCCGTGAAGCTTCTAAAGAACCCTCTCGTAAATCGGGTATATCTCAGGCTACCAAACTTGGATCATCACAAATAATATATCAAATTAAAGAGAAAACGAAGATCTACAAACTTCATGTAGAACTTGAAAGCCAATTCTTGCTCTATAAATCCCAGAATTTAAAATACCATACTGATTCACGTTTTCCTAGTGACAGCTTGCACTATGTCCAGTATTTTTTGCGTTTCTCATTCGTATGACTATGAAATTGAATGATTCTTTCACCAAATGTTTCTTAACTCAATTACCTATAACTTTTAGGAAGGTCATGAAGTCACATTCCTTACCAATGTTTCCTAGAAAATTCATCTTTGCAAGAAACATTAATCCCTTCACAGCTTTGCACTATTTTCGTAAAATTGCCATAGCTCCCTTATACAATATTGGATTTTCATGTATTTTGGCTCGTTTTAAATAGAAGATAATGATCTACAACTTTCATGTTTTGGATTTGTCCTAATTTGGATCATAACCTATTCAAAAATGTGTTACAAGTTGACGCCCTAGAACCTTGTCACATCAGCTCCCATGCAACTAAGGCCAATTAAACCCCTTCACCCAAGGAACACATGTTAACTCTAGAATAACCCCTTCCTCCATGCATCACTACAGCTTTCCACACACCCCTCACATGTGTCAATCCACACACCTCCACCTTATGCCACCAGCCCTCATAATGTGGCACTCCCATAATAACTCCTTGTTCAACAAGGGAAATCAGCATGCCTTCCAAGTGTCTAACTCTTGTTAAATAAGTTTTTGATTTGCAAAAGAAAAAAATCATAATGTTATGTGCCTTTTCCCCTTGTCTTGAACGTTGCCTCACCCTTCATTTCACCATATCACAATGCAAAACCATGCCATACATGATCATCTCACTATCTCATGATCCAAGTTTTAACTTTATTCCTTCTTCAACAATTCACTAAATCATCATTAAATCTCTACCTTATGCTAGTCAAATTTAACTCCACGTCTTCATTCTTCTTCTCTTTATTTTTCTTCTAAATTACAGAACTAGAATCACACTTTTTCCAACCACCATCTCATCCTCCAAAAGCCATCATCTTCACGGCTACACCTCCACCTACCACCTTCAACCATCCAAAATTTTACTTCTCTACTTCCTTGCTCTTCCAACCTGTAGCCTACCCTCCACCAAACAGGCATCTTCTCTTGATTTTCTACAAGCATTAGACTCTTAAAATCTAGTTGGGTTCCCCTTGCTTTGGTTGCCCTTGGTCGTGAGCTCTTCCAAGCCACCAAGGAGAGTTTTGCATTTTGGCTCTTAAACTTTGTCCTCAAAATTCTTGGGCCAAAATCACTTGGCATCTTTGAGAAATTGATAATTTTTTTTTATTTTCGGACCCTTAAAACAATGGCCTTATTGTTGAAATTTTTGGTTACATGTGTAAATCCTTAGGATCGGGAACCGTAGACAACAATCGACAACGAACGACAGAGGATTTCAAATAAACGATGCATCTTTGGTAATTAATCCCTTCGATTTTTGTCGAATGCATGGCTGTCCTATATTTTTGTTGCTAGCTGTGACATGTGGTGTCTTGGTGAATTTTTCCATGTTGATTTTTAAAGGACCCGAGAGCGATTGGAACAAGTCCAACCACGACCGATGAATTTTTGGTGTCCAGTTATTTTCCTCTTTCAAAACCGTGACTGTCCATTGAGGTAGGAGGGGTCTCACCTCGTTTAATATTTCTTCTAAATGTTCCATATTATTGCTTGTACACTCGTGAGCCCTCGTTTCGAATTTCGTCGCAATCCAATGGCTAGATTTCAAACCGTGTAATTTTTCGTAACCGACGATTAAAAATTTAACATTTTCAAATTAATGGATATTTTAAAAATTTAATTGACATAACTCAACATTTATGTGTTTGGAAGGATTTTATGGCGACTGGAGTCGTAATGAAAATTTAGGAATTTTAGTGTTTAGGCGGGCTCGGTTTTATTCGATTTGGTTGTATTATTATTCTTTAAATTTTACGGTAAGGATATGTAATTTGTGATTTATTTCCCCGGTAAGCCCCGTTCCTAGGAATTAAATTTATCGTTAGGCATCGTCGGGTTTATTTTGTTGATATCAGCACTTCAAGAAAATTCCCTGATTGGATGGTTACACATTCATTTGCTAAGTTTTAAAAGAGGCATCGTTATTAAATTGTTATAAAGTTTTATAAGAATTAATTAAATAAATAAGTTGATTTTGAAAAATGAATAATTTTACTTGAAAAAGTTTTATCAATAAGTGACACGGTTTAGGGCCAAGTAAACTTTGTAACTAAGTTAAAGAATTTTTAAAGTACAATAAAATGGACATTAGAGCTTGTTAGGGAATCCCATCAGGGTCAGGCAGTGGAAACACAAAGGATTCCCAAAAAGAATTGCAAATACAAATATCTCAAGGCATTATGCAAAATTAAATTTTTTTATTTAGGGTTTACCTCTTGTAGATGCAAAGCGAGTTCCTCGATCGAAGCAATTGTAGCTTCGCCCTTAGGAGTCCACACGAGCACTCCCACTAGAAAAACAAAATTCTGAATGCTAGTACGGAAATTTGATTATAATCTAATTTTTGAGCAGCGGCCTATGAGCATCTCATGCTCTATATATAGGCTTAGGTCTTGACCTGAGCTCTTATTAAACATTGGGCTCCTGACTCATTCTAAATGAGTTAGGCCCAAATAGTTTTATTTTTAGTCCAACTAAAATAAAACTATCCTCTGGTGGACTTACTCTTTGTGTGTGACCCTATAGGTAAAATATTCGATTATATTAATAATAAACTATTTTATTATTAATATAAAATAAGAGCGGTATCTAGCAATACATCATTATGTCCGAATATTATTTATCATCGACATGACCTATAAGTGATAATTATTTTATATATTTATTCCTTTTGTCACGATATCTAATTGGGCCCAAGCATGGTCGTTGTCATCCTTGTATGGCCCAATTCATTTTACTTGATACCAGAGTAGAATTTACAGAATAAATATCTAATATTTATTCGTCCTAGCATGGCCATGCATTTCGTTAGTCTCACTCCATCAAGTGGCCCATAGATATCACTCCTATCACATAGGAGAGACGAATTCCATCTACATCACTCACATCCCTTTGCATAATTTGTCTATTGCCTAATCACAATCTTTATAGTCATCTTATTACAGATAAAGTTTGATTGTATTAAAACAACAAACTCCTTATGTAGGGATCGTAGTGACTTCAAGTCGAAGGACTATATACCATTATCACATTGAGAACCGTTTATGACACTTATGTAACGATCCATGCAACGTTCTCATGGTGGGTCTTTCCAGCATAACATTACTCTTAATATGTACCCGTGTAAAGACTTGATATTATATATCCATGATTTGTGAGATCAAACCATCAGTACATTCACACACTAAACTTAATGTATTTACATGTCCCTATGTAAATACTTGATTAGGGACGTTTTAGGAATAATTCTCATATAACATATTATTCCAAGATAAATAGCATTAAAATTAGTCTTAAAACTGAAAATACTAATTTTATTGATAAGTTAAAATTGATACATTAATAACTCGTAGTGCATACACCAACAGAGCTTAGAAAATTTTGGGGCCAATTTTTAGTGACCAACTTTAGTGACCAATAGAAATAGAAATGTAAAAAAGGGACTTTAAGAATGTAATTAGGGAATAAGACTTTGAGTTAAATATTTTAATGGACTAAGTTAGTCTAGTAGAAAAAGAAAAGAAATAAAAAGGAATTTTGAAGTCCAATTTGGAAATTAATAAATAATTAAGAGAAAAGAAAGGTGCCTAAGTGTAATGAATGAAATCATTAGGAATCAAAGGTAAAGAAATAGGTGTTAGGAGTAAAAAATCTTAGGAACTTAGGAAATATTTATATGATACATGACGCATATAATTAACTAAGTAAGAATGATTTTAAGACATGATGTATACGAAATGAACGGTTAAGCTTTAGAACATTAGTTGCTAAAAAGGATAAAAGATATAGAAAGGACTTTAGAATTTACATTTTGAACTAGTAATAAAAAGAAGTAGAATGACTTATAGATTAACTAGTAATTTTAGTGGCTAAATAATATTTGACTAAGTTCATAATATTGGTGTGGATTCTAGATTTCTAGGCAATAATTTAATGTCATAGAGAAAGTAAACTCTAGTTGTCTAAAAAAATGCAACTAAGGAAGTCAATTTGTTAATATAATTAGAACTAGTGGGAGCAAAGGAAAAGTACAAAAGATAGTAACTAGAAATTTAGAAAGAATAGTACTAATTATATATATAAAGAATTAGTAACCCATTTCGTGATCAAGGAAATAAGGAAGTAATCGCATACGATTAAAGAAATAAAGAGACAAATGACTTAACGACGTACAAAAGAATGAGTCAAGTGCATATGTTACATATAACGTCTAGCCTAATTATTAGACACTAACTATACAATTAAAGTTAATTAAACATACAATGCTATACCGATTAATAAAATACAGAGGAAAATTTTTCGTGATTTTGATCAAATAATTGAAGAGTAAGGTATGACGCAAATTATAGTTTTAATAATCATTTCCCAGATCATATAAAAGAAACCCAACTCATATATGAAGATATGAGGAGGTGCAAGAATTTGATCCAGAGTGCCTTCGGATAATCCACCATAAGATCATCACCAAGAAACAGCAGAAAACATAGTTTAATTTGAGAGTTATGTAAATTAAATGCCAAGAGATTTGATATATATTATTTAATTAACAAAAGCATGGCAAATACATTTGTAGGAAGATATATGATGAAGACTCAATTTAATTGGACACAAAAATGGCAAAGCATAACATTCCTTAACATTACTCCACAACTCAAATATAACTTATCACTCCACAACTCGTAGCCACATTCCTTAACATTTCCCGATTCACTTGGCATCTCCCTCCGGTGTATCTGCCACTTCCCTGTCATTGGTTACTAAAAAGAAAAGCAAGGGTGAGTGTTTGGAAATCGTAATCAATATAAAATGGTAATATGAACTAATAGTTACCATTTTACCCATTTTCCAATGCCAAGCCAATTTACCGAGCTCTAAGACAATCCCATGCACACCATTGTAATTGATCTACTTCATCATGCATAACAATATCTATATACATGTCTTACTAACCATAAAATCAGTCATATTACACATCAATATGGATTTCAATTCATTTTAATACTTCTAATCATCACATAACTTCAGAATAACCATTCTTTACCATCACACAGCGTCAATATAAACATCATTTATCATCACATAAATGTCAATATAGTCATCATCTTAAGTCAACGCATGTAAGACACAACTGACTATCAAATATATAACATGACGCCCTAGTATTCGGATACTAAAATGATCGACCTTCAGCTGGGGGTCCTACTTGACACCCCGTGAACCCTACTTGGTCCACCGAGTCCTGCTTGACTCTCCACCTTAATCACGGGAGCCAAAAAATAAAGGGCTATACATACCGCTGGTCGTCCTCAACCACATAAATCACACACAGTCATTTCGTACTCAATGGCATAAAAGCCTCACCTTTCTAATAATTCAGGGCGGCTACACAGACTCGGCCCATGAATCTCCACCAGGGCGGCCACACAGATCAGGCCCCACAATATAACATCATACCATGAGTATACCTGTACACATTTTCCTCTCATGATATGTATAATGATTATCGTATAATACTTATATGATAAATGTTGTGTTTAGTGACTACTATGTAATTGTGTGCATGAATATGTGTTAATTATACGTGATGAGTATGTGTGATATGTAGGATGAGTATGGTATGATGACATGTGTATGGACTATGATGTTGTATTTGTATGATGCATGGAATGAATATGTTGAAATAAATAAGAAAAGAATGAATGAAGAAATGTCTCAGTAGGGATCCTGAGATGAATAAATTATGAAAATGATGTGATGAGATTAGATCGGATCCGATGTGATGATGGGCGTTATAACGCCAATGTACCCATGATTTCTAGAAAATATAAGATCTCATTTCATTTCTAAGCGCCAGTGATACCGTTATGAATTGAGGGATTTTAAGAAAGCAAGGAAAAGAATTAACTGAAATTTCATGAGAAGAAAGAAATCTGACATTAGAAATAAAATTGAGTCATCAAAAGGACCCTACCGACGACTAATGAAAAGAAATTTTATGTTGTATGCATCATATTTGGAGTTAAGGAAGGATGTTGGAATGATCCCCTAGAGTATACAGTGATAAGTACACTGAAGAACAGTGGCATTGTGATCCCATGAGGGCGGTCTTGGGAGTATACCAGGGCAAACCTCTAATGGCTTAGATTCGTGCCCGAGGCCGGATAACCTGGTAACTCTGGTATACTTCAACTCTGGACAATGGTTTCTATGGCCGTTGAGTGCCTGTTCTGATAAGATGTGTGATTGGCCTTTGTGATAATAGGACTGCGGGTCCTTACCCATTTGTGAAGATCAGAACGAGGAAAGCTTTGGTCGCTCTAGTTAGGCAGGGAGAATAAGGTGGGATTGTGATATATATAGTGTTGGGATTGATGAGGAGGAGATGGACCCACATGTATCCTGATGACTAATAAAGAGAATGAAAATGACGAAATGAACTCATGCATTGCATCATTATACTGAGATTGTGATTGTTTGTTACTTAAGTATGACTTTATAGAACTTAGAAATCCTAAGAGATGAATGGGAGAATAGGAATAGTTAGCCAGGACCAAGAGTGGTGAGATAACTTGAATTAACTTAGGGACCCTAAAGAGAGTGGGAGGGACCCAATCCTGGATTGTTTGCGTTGTGTGTAGGGTAGGTGTCGATGAGATACCTTCCCAATTGTTATGGAGGTAGAGACTCACCCTTACACTAAATTTTTCCAGAAATCGTGGGGATGGACACAAATTTTGCATCGAGGTTTAGGCGAGCTCTTCTTAGGCTAAGGACGATTAGAATAGGTTGATTTTATTTTTTTTTATGGGAGCCTGCGTGCCCCTTTACTTTTAATATATACAGTTATTGTTACGACCATGTATTATATATGATAGTGTTGTATAATAGGTATATCTGTTCCACTAAGTTTTCTTGTGCAAAAAAAAAACTTCCACATTTTTCTAAAACTCGTAACCTCTCAGTTGACCAGGATAATCTAGTGGAAGGGATTGTTCTAGTTGACCGAGGGTGTTACAGTCACTAACCGCCATTTTGGAAACATGTTCTTCCGGGAAGTTGATAGTCTTGTGGAAGCAATCCACCATAACATGATTGGCTAATAACCAATCTAGACCCATAACAATATACAAGTTCTTTAATAGAAGACAGATAAGATTTATAATAAACGCCTTATTCTCAACGACCATTGCTAACTTCTTGCACATGGTCATGGCCCGAACTGAAAAACTGGTCAGTGAACACAACTAATGTATTTTCCATTAACATAACAGGTAAATTAAGGCATCACACATAATCTTCAATAATAAAAGAATGTGTCACCCTTGAATCATAGATCACATTAAGTATATTGCAAATAATATCACACTTACTATGCATAAGTTCATCATTCTTTGTCACCTCTGTAGCATCAAAGGCAAAAATACATCCTGTAGTAACATTTTATGCACTCACAGTCTAAACATAATCTTTCTTCTGATTCTGACCTCCGTGACCAGCAATACCATGGCCACCCCTTTGAGCTCAACCACCACGGGCCACTAAAGTGTTAGCCCTGCTACCTTGTGCACTCTGGCCTATCTCTATGGAAAATCAAACTTAATATGCCCTCATTGCCTACACTGGAAACATGTAGGTTGACCTACATAACAATCCTTGGCCAAATGTCATTTCTTGCCATCGTTAAAACATGCTCTACTGCTAGAATAACCACCTCTATGACTTCAAGATGAAAAAGAATATGTGGTAGATGATCTACCACAGCTAAACTGACCTTGCTTTTTGTAGTTTGTCCTCTTGGCCTTCAACTGTTGCTTATCTTTCCTAACAGCGACCCTCTGTAACTGTACTTCTTCAGTTAATTATGTCTTATCCACGATTACTACATAATCTCTGATCTCTAAGGGAACAATAATACTGTGGAGCTTTCCCCACAACCCAAACTCATACTTTGCACATTTGTTACCCTTAGTACCTTCCAAGGAGAAAGGGTAATAAAAGTTACACAATTCATCAAATTTGGTTGTGTATTCAGCCATTGACATTTTTCCTTGCTTAAGCTTAAGAAATTCTATCTCCTTTCTAATCTTATAATTGTCAAAAAAATATTCAGCCAGAAATCTTTTATTAAAATTTGCCCAATTCAGGGCTTTATTTGTAGTTGTCATTTGAACTTTGGTGCGAGTCCACCAAACTCTTGCCTCCTCCTTTAACTGATAAGTAGAAAACAATGCCTTTTGTTCATTAGAATAGTCAAAGTGTTCAAAAATTTGCTCCATATCACGTATCCAGATGTACACACCCTCATGATCATGCTTGCCTTTATATACGGGCAGCGACTACTTTAGGAACTTATCAAGGGTAGGGCCAAATTCAACCCACCCCATAAACTGTGAGAATTTGGTGAAGAAGTCATCATTAGTGTGAGAACTAGAGTCACCTGCCACTCTACAATAACAACTCACAACCATAACCGATAGAGTACTAGTGAACACAGTGCTAAAGTTCATGTAACATTTCCAATCAAATAGAACACACAAACATACATCAAGTAGTTACAAAAATTTTTGGTCTGGAACGGAACCGCTCTGATACCACTTATGACGTCCCCACCTAAATTCCTAAAATTTATCCAAGGGTCTAATAAAATTAGAGAAAATTTTTCGCAATCAATATTATCCTTGGTGAATAAACCCTAAGAACCTAAGTGGTACGTAACCTAGAACCACTCAAAACCCCTTTATTTTTGCTCTAGTAATCGATTATACATTTCAATTAATTCATTTTATTTCAATGTTCAATATAACTCTAATTCCTCAGTTTCATTAACTTCATAATTAGTAACCATATTCTCAATATCGCATTCAAATCTTTAAATACCATAATTAATTCAAACAATAACACAACTGATTCTCAGCCAATATAATATAAGACTCACTAGTATCCAGATACAAAATTAGATCGGTTGTCAACCAGGGGTCATACACAACCTCCCGTAAACTCTACATGGTCCACCAAACCCTGCCTAGCTCCCCACCTCACCATTGGTCCCTACTTGACCTCTAGGTAGCTTAACTAGGCCACACTTGACCACTAAAGCCAAAAACAAAGGGTAAAATATACTGATCGACTGTCCATACCTCATGATAAATACATATATCTATCAATTATACGTCATCATCCTTTCAAATAATGCACTACAATTTTTTCTGACATTACAACCTCTAATTAAGCCACTCAGGCATATATTTCTCTTTTATCTCAACTCATATCTGTAACATCCCAGATTTTTAAATAAAATAAATTTATTAGATGATGATAATTGATTGTTTATGGTCAAATAATTATGGGAGATGTTGTTAGATATTAGAGGTGAATTATCGGTAAACTAAAATTTACCGGAACCGGGTGAATTAACAGACGATGTGGGACCCACTTGGTCAAATTGAGTATTTGATGGGTCTAGAATGTTTAGAAAATTATTATGGTTGAGATGGTGTATTTGGAATAATTTTTAGTATTAAGGGACTAATTAATTGGACTCGATGTATGATAATAACCGGGGAAAATACGAACCAATTGGAATTAAAAGAAAACCAAAAATCCCTTTTCTCCTCCCATTATCACCGTGGCCTCTTTCTCCTTATCACTTGGTTCTTTTACCCGTTGGATAATAGAGAATTATTACCCATTGGTAAAAGCAAAATGTGACATCCTTTTGACCATTGGACAATGTCCAATTTTGGTCTAATTTTTCCCTTCTCTTCCTCATTCTCGGTGCAATTTTCTCCTCTACTCTATCTTTATCATTTTCTTCTTCTCCTCCATTCTTCTCTTGCCCAAACCGTGGCCACCCCTCTCCCTTGCCATTCCACTCAAAATTAAATGGTTTCCATGGATTTGTGAGGCTTGAATGGCGCTTATGGAGCTTGGGAGCTTGTGGGGTCATCTCCTTCCTCTTCCTCACTTCATTTTCGTTTTGGTGGAGCTTAAGCTTGAGGTAAAGATTTCTTACCTCTACCTTGTTTTATTTATGGTTTTGGGGTTGTTGAGTTGAAAATGGTGATGTTAGAAACCTTGCATGTGGGTGGAAATGGAAACCCTAGGCTTGAATGTTTGGAAAGGGAACCCTAAGTATTAATAATTTGAGGATTTTGACCCACTTGATGATTTTGATGATTTTGGTACCTTGGAATGATATTATACATAGAAATGAATATTTGAAGGATAGGAGTTGAATATTGATGTGATAAAATGGTGAACTAAGTCATGAGTTGCAAATGAAGATATATGCATGTATATAGTTATGTTGATTTGAGGGATTAATCTTAAGTGTTGGTGTTGTTGGATTTGTTTAACCCTTAAGACTTGGAGAATCTTAGCTATGGGGAAAGGAATTCCCAAAGCCTAACATGGGTATATGGAATTGGAGCTTAGACAAGTCTAGGACTTGATCATAAGTTAAGAGAAGTGATGTTTTGTGATGATTTATTGATTACACGTGTATGTATAATTGTTGATAGGATTGTATTCCGGACAGTGATGCGGAAAGATCGACGTAATTGCGTGGTGGTTCTTCTCTCGAGGTAGGAGAGGAGTTTGCATTTCAAATCGCATGAGTGAATTCATTGTTAATTATGTATATGTTGAACTCATGCAATGCCTTGCCATGAATGTTTTATATGATTAATTGGATGAAGTGATGAATGATGGCTTGGCTTATGTTGAATGTTATAAAAATATATATATTTATATCATATTGATGATAAGTGGTTGATGGTCCCTTGGTTGGACGTGAACTAATGATGGTGAAAATTTATGAATGAACGAGTTAAAATATAGAGATTGTTTTGAGATGAGTGATTATAGCTAATGAATTGGAATTTAAAGGAGTAATTGATGAGTTGGAATGAGAATTCCAAAGTATGAATGGTCAGAGCGAGTTTTATATGCCTCATGTGATGAGTATGATGTATTAATGGTGAATCAGTTGGCCTAGAGTGAGATTTCAGGTGTTAAGTTGTAAGAATTGTTGATTCTGCTTATGTCCGAGTGGTCTCGCTCAAGCGAGAAGGGATCTCGCTTAGGCGAGAATCCCCTGTATTGGTATAATGGTCTCTGGACCAATTTTGCCTAGGCGGGTGAGGTTTTCGCTCAAGCGAGCTGCATATTATGCAATCAGGGGAGTTACTGGACGAATCTCGCTCAAGCGGGCATGGCCGCGCTTGAGCGAGCTAGTGAGGAAATGGTCACTGTACATTTTTCGCCCAAGCGTGTGTGAGTGGCTTGAGCGAAAGTGTGAAGTCTGATGCTGGGATGGTGCTCACTCAAGTGAGTGACTGGTATGGTTGTGTCTTAACCGAGCGTGACGAGTGAATGGTGAGCAAGTAAGATTCTGGATGAAATTCTACTTGAGTGGGAACCTTAGAAAATAATTTCATGATGAGGTGAATTTCCAAGTGAAATCCGAGTGAGCTATGTCCGAGTCAAGGTCTTTCGAGTGAGGAAACGGACATAATCCAAGTAAGAAGGCTTTTGAGTGTGATGATCTGGGCAGTAGAGTCCCGAATGGGGAATTTCCGAGTCTAGTGTAACCTGTCCCAAGTGGAGTGCCTCCGAATGTGCAATTCTGAGTGGTATGATACCGATTGGGGTTACTCGGTGTGATTTTGTCTAGAAGTACTCTAGAATAACTCCGTTTGAGTGAAAAGAAAGGAAGTCAGATTTGGAATGAAACGCCGAGTGAGAACTGGTCCAGTGATGAGTCAGTTTTGAAATGAGATGCCGAGTGAGTGACCAATTAGGTGGTGAGTCAGTCTTTGGAATGTTTACTGAGTGGAACCCTGTGTGAGTGAAGACTCGGATTTAGAATGAATTTACCGAGTGGAAGACTGATTGAGATGACTCGGCTTTAGAATGGAATTACCGAGTGAAAAGACTGATTGTGAGATGACTCGGATTTGGAATTAATTGACTGAGTGAATGATGGGTCGGTCAGGATTATCTTGCTTAGTGGAAAACCTGAGTGCTTGAGCCGGTTTCAAGGAAATTCTGCTGAGTGGAAACCTGAATGTTGGGAGTCGATTTTGATTGATTTTACCGAGTGGACAACCGAGTGAGATGAGTCGGTTTTGAATAAATTGTAGAGTGAAAACTGAGTGTCGTTAAGGACGACCCCTGGTCGGATTTCGCTTAAGCGAGTAGTTGCCTCGCTCAAGCGAGTGTTAGAGGAATTGGTTACTGGATAATTCTCGCTTGAGCGAGTGACCGAGTGTGACGGTGCTTCGCTCGAGCGAGTGAGCGTGAAAACGCTACTGGATGTTTTTCGCTTACGCGAAAGGGAGTCGCCCAAGCGAACCTGGCCTGTCTCGCTCAAGCGGATGTGAATCTCGCTTGAGCGAGTTTCCACCAGAAGGGGAATTGCTCGATTTTATTTGTGGCAGGCTTATGTTAGAGCCTCTTCTCGGTATTAGGGGATAATTGTGAGATGATTATGGGTATGTATGAAGGGCGATATAATGGTAGTATAGCATGGTGGTGTTTGAGATTGATAGGCGCATTGGGGCTAATTAATTATAACCTAATACCACTTAAAATAGAATAGTGAAAGGATGATATTAAGAACCTGATGATAGGATTATGAAATATAGATCCTTGGGTGAATTTGAAATTGATGAAGGGATAATTGAATGACATGATATACAATATAAATTGATGAATTAAAGAAAATATGATACAAAATAATGTTAGATGAGGTTGAGTACTCTCTTGTACAAAGAGGTGTATATCATTATTGATAAATTATTGGGTGCCATTGTGTGTGATACAAGCATGGTCTTGTATACGTGGTATGAATTGTGTAATTCAAAATGTTGTGAATGCCACACAAATAAAATATATATATATATATATATATATATATGTGTATACATGAGACAATGGTAATGAATAATGAGATAAAAATCCACTAAATGAAAGTGTGATAATATTGATGAATATTATGTGATATTGAAATGCCATAGTGGCTGATTGCAAGTATTGACTTGCGTGTATGATGTGAAATATATGTGAAATATGTTGAGATGAAAATGCCACATTAAAACTTGAAAGCAATGACTAAGAAACAAACAATGATGAAATCCACTAAGGTGTATGGTGGTGTTGGTGATTATCATGATGATGTTTGAGGAATGGCATTTAGGATGCACAGAGTAAGAATGCATTTGATTTGTATTGCATTGCATCCATGGCATATCGATCGTTGTCTATGTGGAATATTAGGGGGTTCCACTAGGCGGTCCCAGTGGGAGGGCGGCTCAGTGTACGAGCGTATTGTTGTTTTCCCCTGTGGCTCGGTGTGTGAGTCACGAAGCTGTCCATAGTTTGGTGATGAGGTACCCTATATGGCGGGCCCAGTGGGCGGGCGGCTCTATGGTGAGCGAGTTACCTCGGTGTCCGACGGGGAACGGCTCTCTCGATGTGTGTTCGGGAGGGGCCCGTAGCACTTTTGGCAAGTGAGGCCATGTTGCTGATCCGTAAGTCACGGGGTGACTAGTGCTACAGATGGGCGATAGCGGTTTGGTACCAGTAAAAGATGTTGTTGAGATGCATGCATGCTTTGAGATATGTGTACACATTTTACTACTGCAGTAGGGGCATAGTAGCACACCTATGCTTGACCCACAACTTGGTGTTATTTCCCACAGTCGGATCCGCATTTGTTGTTGATTATTCCATTGTGCATATGCATTAGTCATAAGAGCATTTGTATATAGCATGGAGATATGCCAGAATATGATGATGATTGATGATGATTGAGATGATGGTACCATGGTAGAGTTACTTAATCGATGATGATTGATGATTGATGATGATGATTGATGATGATTGAGATTGATGATGATGGTACCATGGTAGAGTTACCATGGTAGAATATGATGATGATTGATGATGATTGAGATTGATGATGATTTATCGATCCAGTTATAGGTTACTTAATCTCACTCTTTGGTTTTCTGTGATTCGGGTCTTGATGTGATCATGGTAGAGTCTTGGAAATATTCTCAAACGCGAAAAATTTATTCGCATTTTTATTAATTATGACGATTACATCGGGATTCGAGTACAGAAAATCAGGGGTGTTATAATATCACATTATCAAGTTTCAATTCTTAACAATTATCAATGATCTCAATCAATCCATTACTTAGCATCACAAATTAATTACATACAGTAAACATCATTATATATATATATATATGGAATTTAACATACTTAAACTATCTTACCCTTTTACTATATGTTGAAATCACTATTAATATTATCTTAATTAATTCATATACCAAGTACACCCCTTTACCTCGCTTCCAAGCTTTCAGGATTCCTTCCGCAATACCGAATTCACCAAATATCTAGAACCAAGGAATTTATGAATCAAATTAACGTTTTGACATTCGAAATTAAAACCCATTACACTAAAACAACCTCAAATGCATTCTTAGAGCTTTCGGAGCTTACCTTTATTCATTCCGACTTCTATTTCCAAACTTTATTTTGCATAACATTCATATGACGTTTAGTCCAAAACCTAACGATGTGGAAACGAAAACCTATTAACTGTTTATCAACACCCATTGCATAAAGCTTCATTTGTAAGCATAAAATGCCAAATTCCAACAAAACGAGGACCCCCATGTAGATTATGTCATTTTTGGGTTTTAGAGAAAAGACTCAAAATTAGAAATTGAAGCTACCATTTTACTTACCTCATTTCCACGATTCCAAAATTGCGTTCAATTTGAAGTTTCGACAATTGGGTTTCAATTCTTGCCTAGTAGAACGCAGCTATGGGAGTGGAAAAGAAGAAGAAGTTTCACGCATAAAGAAGATAAAAATGGGAGAAAGGAAATGTTTTATGCATAAGGGCGTTTTCATCATTTCACCTTTTTTTCTTTTACATTTTCTTTTCTTTTCTAATTTCATTTCTATTTTCTTTTATTTCCCTTAAATAAAATTTACCTTTACCTTTTGATAACTTATAATTTTACCATCATAATTTAATTTAAATTTAATTTCATAATTAATTACCCTTAATTTATTATTCAAAATTTATTACCACTTAAAATTTCCCAACTACTTTAATTTAATGCTTAATAATATTTAAATAATTCATTAATTAATTTTATATGGCATGAATAATTAATTTTAATAACATGAGTCTTACACCTTGTATTTCCGTTTCCTATCCATTAGGAATTCTATCACATACCAGCCATACAAATGTGTTCCTTCACTTCATTCAAGATAGCCCACCCTGATTCCAACTATGACACACCTCCCCCCATAGCAATCACTATGGCACTAACACAGGTTATCTACCCTTAAATCAATCAATGTTGTATCCAAGCATTAGACACTTTATTATAACCTAACCAGTGCATATAGTTACATTGTATTCACTATAACACTACATATGTTATGCCTTATACACCTTAAGAAAACCCTATATATGTTTCCCCATGGCCAACCCTCGTCTTAACTTAATAAATAGTATCTTCACCCCCTTGGACGACCATTAAGCACCCTTTCACCAATTCTTGATGACAATAGTTATTCTAACCAATTTCAAACTCTATATTCTCTCCATATAGAGCCTTACAATGGGAAGTCTGGTCTTGAGAAGCACTTAAATGCTTTCTTGTATAAAATGTTATTCCTCAACACTGATGACAACCTTAACTATAGAATGTTCAATAAGACTTTGGAAGGAATTGCATTGGCATGGTTCAAGTATCTACCGCCAATGTCCATTAAGAAGTGGCCTAACCTTCATACTACCTTTTCTAGACATTTTGTCATAATTAGAAAGGCATCTCAAACCTTTCATACATTTAAGTTAAGCTCCAAAAAAGAGAGCAGTTATAAGATTTCTTTCACCATTTTCCAAAGAGGTTGGCCTCATACTAAAGGTAATAGAGGTTATCCAACTACACATCATCATTGAGGAAATTCATCTAGGATCACATTTTTCCATGTCATTGACCAAAAGGAAACCAACATCAATGGACTACTTCATAAAAAGAGACTAAGTATTTTAGTCAAGAGATGCTTATGATGGCCATGATGCCTACTACTCTGTCCAACTCGGTAGGAAAACAAAGTCTAACAAGCCATTTGAGGAGGGAACCACCAAGTCTAGGGGAAATACAAGTGTGTATTTTACACCACATACACATCTCTCAATTCACATCAATCTTACATCTTTGAGGAGATAGTTCATCCTAACCTAGTTGGACGAGTGTTGCTTCTATTGTGAATGCCATGGAGGTTATGGTCATTCAATAAACAATATTTAAGAGCTAAAAAAACACCATTGAAAGAATTGTAAAGGGATGACAAGATAAAGAAGTATCTTCATAGGAGAAGTCACAAGCTTAACATCCAAAAAGGAATAAAAAGAAAAATGATCATTCATGAGGCAACAACAGATAAGGTCCTAAGAAACAAAGACTTAAGAGTTGGCCTTGGTAGCTAAAGCCAGGGGACAAAAAAAAATGAGGAGTTGGATAGACAAGCAAGACACATCATGGTTGACATTATTGGAAAAGATTTCATTGGTGGAGGGAGCACTAAAACCTCTAAAAGAAAGCACCTTGGTACTATGATAATTATTAATCATAGCTAAGTAGTGTTGACGACCATCGCATCATTATGAGGTCAATCGATAGTGTCAAAGTCAATAGTTTATATTATGGGTGCTCAAACATCATCACCTTAGTTAGAGGTAATCAGAAAGATGCGAGGGAACATATAATATTATCTTAGTTACTTACATAAGGTTAAAAATGTTAAAAAAATGAAAGCTTGATGAGCCGAGGTCAATAGTAGCCACATGTTACATGGCGATCCTTAACCCTAAGGCCGAGTCCAACCTGATGGACAAACCACAAAGTTTTAGCTTAGGGAAACAGTAAAACAAAGTACCGACATCGGTACTAAGTTAACCTCTAAAACAATCTTGATTGGAATAATTTCTTCTCCATCTACTATCAACGGGTATTTCATTTCATTTTTTTTACAATAAAGGACATTGATAGAACTTTTTAAGAGTATTTTTAATATATAATTTTTCTAATCGGAGCCCCTTATTTTAAAAAAAAGTTTTTTGAATTTCAAATATTCAGAACTAGAATTCAGAAAATGACAGATTTTGTGATCAAAAAGTCAAATTATACATTTAGCTTCAAAATTTTATTAAAAATGTGAGAAATAAGGGAAAGACTAAAACATACTTAGTCCTAATAAAACTTTTACATTAAAGTTAACTTCCAATAAAAAAACGCATAGATTTACCCGTCATATTTTCACATTGATTGGATTCATCCCCTGCCATTAGTTCATCTCCTACCATTAGTTCATCTGTTAACTAGTAAGGTAGAAAAACTTTTGCCACCTCATCATTACATGTCTCTATCTGGCAGTTTTGAAAAATAAAAATTAATAATTCAAAATCATCAGTCTTTTTTTTTTGGTGAAAATCAGTCTTGTTTCCTTATTGAGAAATTGAACATTTTTGTGTGGCCATTGCTATTCCCATTTAGTGCCACTACAACTCCATAAAAAGTGGCCATTTTTTTGTGGCTGGGCTTATTGAAGGTTATCGTTGCTAGTTGTGAGGCATCGAGAAGCTTGAAGGTTTAAGGGTCATAGTGATACGCAATGGGGGTTTCAGTTGGAGTGAAATATTCGAGTGGAGGAAGCTTGGGGATGAAATGCTCGCAATGATCGTTTTGGGGTGACAAACGGCAACGCCTCAATGGTCAGTTGAAGAGAATGCAGATATAGCAATGCGCGACGGTCTCGTTGGGAGGGAGTTTGTGCAATGACACTCATGATGAGAGGGAATGGATTCAGTTTTCACAAGTTTGGCTAATGTGGCTGTTCATTAATGAGATTTCATTTTTTTTTGGGTTGAGGTGGAAGTTAATAATTAAGGGATGGAAGAAAGAGGCATAATAACCATGCGCTAGTTATGATAAAAAAAAAAAAACATGCACTAGTTTGACCCTAAAAAAGAAACATGCGCTAGTAGTTTGGCTTGGAACGGTGTTCTGATGATTATGGAACGAATCCCTCCCTCGGTGTAATAAATGAATCCCCCCTACCTTTTTATTTCTGCCGTGTGTGGATAACAAGAAAAGTTTTCTCGAGTTATGGCATTGATGAGTTTTGTGGATGAGATTTGGTGACAATTGTTGTCTTTTAACAATAACAATGACTTCAAAAATGTTTATTTCACCCAAAAATTAAAGACAATGATCTTTAGAATCATCAATGATTTTTTTCTAAATGGCAAATGACAATACATGGTAGCGATGATGTGAGAAAACACTTTCCGTCTTATCAAACAACAATGAAAACTTAACGGCAAAGACTATATCCAAGTAATCTGAAAATATGAAGAGCTACAGCAAGACAGTTTTTTTTTTTACATCAGTTAACTTTAATTTGAAATTTTCTGAAAGAACTCAATGTAATGCCATTAAAATAGTAGTGTTACAAAAAATCCATTTTCCAGTTATGTTAAATGGCAAGGTTTGAAATTTCATTGAGAAGTGATTTCAAAATTGAATCACTTTTCTTGGATGCGTAATCTGATCGCTAATTTTATAATTGTGAATAACAGGTACTGCTGTCCAGTGTTCTTTGGAAGGTCAGTATATGGCTATTTGGGAACAAAATTCACAATATGAAACAATGCTACTTGGGATATATCCCATCCTCGATAAAGGATTTGTTTGCCTTCTTTTCACCGTTTTTGAGAGAAAAATAACTCGAGGAAATGACGTCCACTTCAACGGCAAGGACCATTCAGACGAAAGAGATTTTTTTTTTTTTAAAAAAAAAACCACCTCTAAACATGAATTTAAACTTGTCACTTGATATATTTACTTAAATTGACACATTAGAAATAAAAGATCTAACTAAATCCAAAAACTAAGTCATGAATTAAAAAATTATCACGAGCCTAAGAAAGGATATACCGACCATAATGTGGCAGCCCTAAAACTTAGTGGAAGTGATAGAGAAAATTACAAAAAATACAAAAATAAATATTAAAACTTATAGATCCCCGGTGGTGCAAAAAGTGTCAAAGACCATAATGTGGCAGCCCTATAACGACCCACTTTTATAGGGCAACAAAACTAGAGGCAGAGATCCAGAGGCCACATAGCATGAATAATATAAATGACACAAACCCAATGAACTTGATATTTACGAATACACACTACCAATTTCCCAAACAGGGTGATTATACTTGGGAGGTAATTAACCCGAAAATTTCAACATCTGCTGCAATAGTTGTCATCAGCAAAAGTGGTCCTTGCTACCTAAATATTTAATCTTCAGATTAGATCATCAGATGTGAAGATCAATAATGCAATCACATGTGAAGGTAACTCGTTTTGTATATAATAATTAATATTTATATATAAACGGAGCTTTTCAAAGGTAAAAAAATAATTGAGGATAATATTAAAAAGAATTACTGCATGCACAGTAAACTAAAATTAGGTATAACAGACATGCTCGAAAATGATATTAACATAGCTTGGTTGTATTGTAGCTTCATGAATGAAGTCACATGATACAAATATCTTACAACAGTAGAATAAGGTGGCACCTAACATATGAAAATGAATGGAGTTAGGATGTGTGGCACCTAACAAGACCAAGAATCAATCCTGCCGTAATAATATATTTTGATACACAGGAGATTTAATCCAAAAATGTAAAATATTTCAGACAAGGAAACAAAAATATAAAGCATAGAAAATGAAATACCTGGGCCTTCAACTGAAAAATGAAGAATGCCACCCAATGCCACTACTCTTCCCCCTACCCAAGCCACTGTAGCCACTTCCATCACTGCTACTGCCATGATAATCAGGTTTAGGCTTCGCCATTTCAACTAACAAGGTATAACCTCCAAGCTCACTTTGGTCTAGTAGTACAGCTTTCTTTGCACTGTCAACATCCTTGAACTCCAAGTGAGCAAACCTGTAAATTTTGCAATTTTAGATTCAAATGCAAGTACACACTAATTCTCTTACACACGTTGAGTTTCCCAGCCATCTACCGTATCGAGTAAATCAAGGTTTTTAAATGCTGATATATTTGAGGCTAGATCAAGATTTTTAGGTACTACAGCCCTCAAACCACTTTGACCTTGTCTCCTTAGTGAGGAGTACTGTGCTGTGGGTGCAAATTAACATAATCCATACACAAGGTAGATATTAAAGGAAAGATAACGATAAAAAGAAATTAATTAAATCCCATATTCTCCATTTGAAGATTACTTCATTCTCCCCAGATAACATCCAAAAAGGCATGTAATCTGTGACCTGAGTCAGACCACAGAATGGAGGTGGTCATCCCGTGTATGCAGCTGCCCTTTTTTGCTTTAAAATTGTAAGACCATAAGAGTTGTGTGAACTAAGTGAATTTATCCAGTAGAGATATGATATTGAGAATTAATAACTCTCCGAGTAGTCTCCTGAACAAGGAAGCAAATAAACCCCTTCTAGTACTAGTTGTCTGAATTCATTCTAGTGATTAGTGCTCAATCATCAACCATCGAAAAGCATGGGATATAGGATGCTTAGTGAATATAGATATAAAAAATAGACAAAGTACGTAATCAACTAGTAGGGAAAACTTAGGATATGATATGATTGATAGAGGCAGCAATATAGTATCAGGCAAAAACTACAATCAGCATTAGCTCCATGTAGAGTCTGGTATTCTTCAAATTTAATACTATTTCCTACTCCTGTCAATAGAATTGATTAGGAAATTTCTGGTCATTAAAACTAGCATTTATTGGCACAATATCTGGTCATTTACAGCCAGTAAATTCTGTGTGATTATATAGCTTTAATATTGTAACAGTTATTCTTATTTATTTAGGAGAATCAGCCAAATAATTGTATATATGGCAGTTTAGCTATTTTATAGGGCAGAGTATTTGTTGTATTAAAACAATATATATATATATATATATATATATATATGAATTCTCAAAAGCAGTGTAGTTAAAATCGCGATTTTCATCGGTAAAATCGCAATTCTATGATTTTTGAGGAGCAAAACGATTCAAATCGCCCCTAGAATCGTAAATGTACATGAATCGCAGTAGAATCGCGATTCTGGGCCCTAAAATCGTGAAAAATCGCGACTTGCGATTCTAATGGAGGCCCAAATTTGCCCTAACCCGGTTTTAAGAACCGGGTCTGACCCGCGCAAAAATGTTCAAACCCGCGCAGCTTTGGATCGAAAACGCCATTCTTCACTTCTCAGGCCACGCGAGTGCCTTCCTTTGCCGCGTAGCTTCTTCTCCGTTCAGCAGCCACCGTCTTCTCCGGCGAACTGAGGCCACGCGATTCGTCTCTGTTTCCACGATAGGGAGGCCTCTTTTCACGTGTGGGAGGCCTCTGTTTTCCAGCCAAGTGTTGTTTTCCTGTAGCTCACGTTTCCAGCGGAAAAGATGGGAGGTAGAAGATGGACTTTTGAGATTTTTAAAAGAAAAGAAAAGAAGGTAGAAGAAGAGAGAGAAGTGATGGATGTCTTTCCAGTTTTTTAAAAGAAAAGAAAAGAAGTAGAAGAAGAGAGAAACTGATGGATGGATGGATGGCTCTTCAGTTTTTTAAAAGAAAAGAAATAGAAGATAAAAGAAGAGAGAGAACTGATGGGTTTTTAGTTTTTCAATAAATAGAATCATGACTCAGTTTTTTTGAATAAGTAAAAGGGAGTTAATGGGTATCCAAATTTCAAAGTTATTAAAGGAGTGTAGTTCTGCCTTCTAAGATTTCCACTTAAAAATAAACTTTATTTAATATTTATTTAAGTTTAAACTAAATCTTTATTGTTTTATATACTAAAGTTTTTATGCATATATAAGAATATAAAAATTTATATGTATATAGAGGAATTTTTAAAATCTTACAATACGATTTACGATTTTTGGAACCCTCTACGATTCAACCTAGAATCCCGATTTTAACTATCTTGCTGAAAAGGAGAATATAGAGTTTTTTTCATAAAGATTCCTTGAGTTTTACCATGTCTTTTCTTAATTTTTAACATGGTATCAGTTTGGTTACGATCCTAACCTCTTCCAGATTCACTTTTTTCCTATTCCTAGTCCAAGATATTTTTCTTGTCCTTTTACTCAATTCTTTCAAGATCAGACCTAGTTCTTCTTGAGTATTTCATAGCTTCTTTCCTAGTCCCAATTTTCAAATCATGTCTGCAAACAAGTATGACATATTACTTGTTCACCTTAGTGGCAAGAACTACTCAGGGCATTCCAATTTCAAATATTTGTGAAAGGCAAATATCTTTAGGAGGACATGTTGATGGAAGCAAGCCTGCTCCTAACAAAGACACGCAGAAGAATGAACATGCCAAATGGGAGGTAAAAGATGCTCAAGTCATGGCATGGATGACTGGTTCTGTTGACCCTAACATTGTCCTTGATCTCCAACACTTCAAGCTAAAATGTGGGAGTACCTGAAGAAAATGTAGTCAGAAAAATACTACCTGGCAATTCCAATTAGAACATGACATACCTATCTGGTAACAGGATAGTCTCCCCATTTCTGACTTCTACTCCAATTTCATAAATCTTTTGGCTGAATATGCTGACGTAGTTTATGAAAATTTCTTTTGAAGTCCTTTGTAGCAGTTAGTTCATGAAACTACTAAATGAGATCAATTTCTTATGAAACTGAGTCTGACTTTGAAGGTATTAGGTCCAATTTCATGAATAGAGATCCTGTCCTGTCCCTTCCTTGGATGCATGCTTTAATGAGTTATTGTGTGAAGAACAATGCCTTCTTACACAATCAACCATGAAACAACAAATGCCCACCACTGTTACTGTGGTGTACACAACATGAAGAAAGCCAAGAGGCCGCGACTTGAGTGCTCTCCAATGTTTTTGCTGCAAAGGATTTGGTCATTATGCTTCAAGCTGTCCCAAAAAATTCTGAAATTATTGCAAAAAGGATGGCCATATTATCAAAGAATGTCCAATAAGGCCACCAAAGAGGTCTCCAACAGCTTTCATTGCCTCTATGGACTCTGTTTCATGTACTGCTCCTACCCCTGTTCAAACCTTGACTCCTGATATGGGTTCAACAAATGATCATTTCAGCATTTTCTGCTTTGGGAATCTTAGGTAAACCTTTTTTTGTATCTTCACCTTGGTTCTTTGATTCTGGTGCTTCCAACCATATGACCAACAGTGCTTGATGCCCAACTAATATCACCAAATATTTTGGGAATCTCAAGATTCATACTGCCGATGGAAATCATTTACCTATCACAGCCATTGGCAATGTTTTCAGAACTGGACCGGTCATTGAACCGGTGAAGGCACCGGTTCATGAAAACCGTGCTAAAACCGGGGTTCAACCGTGGTTGAACCGGTAGTATTAAAGAATTGACCCGTACCGGTCACCTAAGCGGTTCAACTGGTCAGACCGGCCGAACCGGTTCGGTTTTGATAACAATGGCCATTGGTGATATTTCTTCATCTCTAACTGATGTTTTTGTCTCTTCTAGTCTCACCACTAATATCATTTCTGATGGTCAGTTAGTTGACAACAATTGTTGCGTAGAGTTCTCTAAATCTGGCTATCTTGTGCAGGATCAACACTCAGAGAAGTTGGGAGGAGGGAGGGGGGGGGGGGGGGGGGGGCGCTAAGTTGGACGTCTTTTTCCTCTCCATTTATCTCTGTCTTGCAGTCCTTACCTTCCTTTCATTTCTTGTAATTCTACCAAGTTTGATTACCAAATGTGGCACAAGTGTCTTGGACATCCAAACTCAAATGTACTTCATCACTTTCTGGTTTTCCAGGAAATAGAGTCTCCACCCCTTGTAACCTGGTAAAAGTAAAATTTTTACCTTTCCCAACACAAATCAAATGTAAAACAGCCCTTTGATATGATTTATAGTGATTTATGGGGAGTGGGAGTGGCACCTGTTATAGCATGCTAAATTCAAATACTTTGTCACTTTTATTGACGATTATAGTCGTTTCACGTGGGTCTCCTTTTTGCACTCTAAAGTTTTCCATACTTAGGTTCAAACACAATTTTCTTCAAACATAAAAGTTCTTCACTTTGATAATGGTGGGGAGCACACATCTCATTTATTTAAGGAGTTCCTACAAACGAATGGTATCGTATCTCAACAGTCATGTCCTCAACACCCAAAAAAAATGGAGTAGTTGAAAGGAAAAAAACCGTCATTTGCTAGATGTTGTTTATACTCTATTGTTGGAATCTTTTGTGCCATCATGATTTTGGTAACGGCGGTTCACCTAATAAACCGCTTGCCATCTCCATCATTGCAGAATGAGTCTCCTTTCACTCGGTTATTTGGTAAGCCACTTGACTACTCCACTCTTCGTACCTTTAGTTGCATATGTTATGTCCATCTTCCCCCACAAGAAGGCACTAAACTCACTGCCCAATCCGTTGAATGTGCTTTTCTTCAATACTCTTCTCGCCAAAAAGGTTTTCTATGTTATCATCCTATGCTTAATAGGATAAAAGTCTCTAGAAATGTCATTTTTAAAGGAAAAAGATATTTTATGCAGCTCATCATGACTCTCCTCTCCCAATTTCTATTCTGTCATTGTTTTCTGATTCTTCTACATGACTCTCCTCTCTCAAGATCATTCCTTGGTTGCTGATCCAATACAAACACCAGAACTGGCCCCTTTACGACGCAGTTTTCGGAATCGTACACCTCCAGAAAAGTATGGTTTCACAATTCCCTTATCTTTGACAGCAACTTTATCATCTATTTCTATTCCTTCAAGTTATAAATACGCAATGGAGCATGCATGTTGGCAGCAAGCGATTTATATAGAACTCCTAGCACTAGAAGAAAATCAGACATGGAATGTTGTTGGAATGTCCCCCCTCCATTAAACCTCTTGGCAGCAAGTTTGTGTTTTCTATAAAGCTGCATTCAGATGGATCCATAGATCGTTACAAGGCCCGTTTGGTTGTGCAAGGAAATAAGCAAGAATACAGCCTTGACTATGACAAGACATTTGCCCTGGTAGCCAAGATGATCATGTTGTGTACAATCCTTGCCCTTGCTGCCTCTTATTCTTGGCCATTACCTCAAATGGATGTAAGAAATGCTTTCCTCCATGGAGATCTCAAGGAGGAAGGAAGTTCACATAAAACTTCCTATAGGTATGCCCACGCCACTTAATACTGTTTGTAAACTAAAATGTTCTTTATATGGTTTGAAACAGGCACCAAGAGTTTGATTTGAGAAGTTGCAATCAACTCTACTTGGTTTTTCATTCACACAAAGCCAATATGATCCATCACTTTTTCTAAAAAGAACTCGTAAAGGCATTATGGGGCTTCTTGTTTATGTGGATGACATTGTGATGACCGGTTCCGATCAAGAGGCCGTTGCTACAATTAAAACATTGTTGAATTCCACATTCAACATGTAAGACCTAGGCCGACTCATTTACTTCTTGGGTTTAGAAGTGCATTATGTACTGAAGGCATATTTATAAATCAACACAAGTACGTTCATGATCCAGTTCAGCTAGCTGGCCTTACCAATTCAGCTTCTGTTGACACTCCCATGGAAGTTAATGTGAAATATAGATGAGATGAAGGTCACCCTCTTGAAGATCCTACTTTTTACTGCAGGCTGGTTGGTAGCCTTATATACCTAACCATCACTCGTCCAGATATTTCTTTTGCTGTCCATACAATGAGTAAGTTCATACAATCTCCTCGTCACCTTTCAGGCGAGCAATGCATAATATGTTATGTCCATGGCATTTCTATTCGTGGATTATTCTTCCCTACTGGTTCATCTCTCCAACTCCAAGCATATAGTGATGTTGATTGGGCTGGCTGTCCAGACACTAGGAACTCTACTATGGGCTGATGTATGTTTTTGGGTAAAGCTCCAATTTCATGGAAGTGCAAGAAACAAGATTCAATATCTAAGTCCTCTACTGCATGCACTGAGATAATTTGGTTGCACGGTCTTCTCACGGAGCTTGGATTCTATCAAGCCCATTGCATGCTAACAACACAAGTGCCATACAAATTGTAGCAAATCCAGTTTACCATGAACGTATTAAGCATATAGAGGTTGATTGTCATTCTATTATAGAAGCCTATGACCGTAGAATTATCACTCTGCCACATGTTTTAACATCAGTACAAACTGCAGATATTTTTATGAAATCCTTGACACGTCAGCGCCACAACTTGCTAGTTGGCAAATTGATGCTTGTAGATCAAACAGAATCAATTTGAGGGGAGAGATCAATCGAATTGATTAAGAAATTTCTTGTCATTAAAACTAGCATTTATTGGCACAATATCTGGTCATTTACAGCCAGCAAATTTTGTGTGATTGTATAGCTTTAATATTGTAACAGTTATTCTCATTTATTTAAGAGAATCAGCCACACAAATGTATATATGGAAGTTTAGCTATTTTATAGGGCAGAATATTTGTTGTATTAAAATAATGTATATATCTGAATTCACAAAAAGGAGAATATAGAGTTTCTCGTACAGATTCCTTGAGTTTTGCCATGTCTTTTCTTAATTTTTAACACTTCCTACCATGGTTGTCAAACTCTAGTTTCAACTCGTACATATGTTTCTACTTGTGGAAAACGTGTTAAAACGGTTGGAGACTTGGACCCTCTTAGACTTGGGTAGACTCGTTCAAACTCGGGCAAACTCGTGAGTTTTGAGCGAGTCCACGAGTCTACATAATTCAAAACCTTAATTCCCAATTTATTGAAATGCACCGTTTTAGCCCTCTGTTCCCTTTCTTTTAGTTTTATGCAGCCACTCTTCATATTCTTCGTCTGAACGTGCCCGGTCCTGCTGCAACCTTGTGCAACGACCTTCGACTACGCGACACCCACCCACCATTTTGGCCCCTGTTTCCTGTTTCTTTCTTTTAGTTTCACGCAGCTTCTTCCTCGTGCAAAACCTGTTTCGAATGTGACCTACGAATTGCGAACCTTCTTCTTTGCGAACCTTTTGTTTCGAGTGTATGACCTCTACCACCATCCTCTAACATCGACGCCTGTTCGCCCTCTGTTTTGCGCTCCGCGACATGTACCATGCCACCGTGACAGAAACCCACCACTAACAGGTTCATTTTTTTTTCTCCTTTCTTCATTTCAATTGAAGGGCAGCATATTCCTTCTAATTTCTTCTCATGGTTCCTCTATGTTCAGCATATCTTTAACTATTTAGGATGTTATATCTTGTTTGGATGTATGTCTGATATTAGTTTTATATAATTTTTAAAATGAGGTAAACTCTAGTTTATGAGTAGAGTTAGCGACTCGAGTCTACCTAGCTAAAACGAGTTTAGGTAGACTCTCGAGTCTGAAACCATGCTTCCCACCTCTCAATTTTGGAAAGGGGCACTCAGTGGAGAAAGCAATCATTTAAAACTGATGAATTATTAGAAGACTAATAGCAAAATGATCCTAGAAACAGTTTAAATGGCAATAACAGCAAACTTCCCAATTCCTACTTGATAGACATGATACACTGTGTTGCATATATCCAGTTAAAATAGAAAAAAACAAAATAGCACGGTTTGAAGCGTTAATTATTATATCCAAGTAATACTGAATGAGTTAAAATATGTTACAGGCTTAAAACAATTTCAGGATCATCTGAGAAGCTTGCAGTCATCCTTTTTTTCTGTTCCAATTAACAATGTCACAGACTATAGAAAGATCTAGGTGAAAATGCAGTAACAATCTTCAGAACAGTCAGATTGACAAATGTTGGTGTATGCACTATGAGCTTTTATGCTTTTTCATTTGTATCATTTTTTATGCTTATCAATAAAATAAATATTTCAGTTTAAAATTGTTTTAAAACGTATTTATCCTTGAAGTAATAGGTCATATAAAAATTATTCCTAAAATGTCCCTAGTCAAGTATTTACATGGGGACATATAAATACACTGAGACTAGTATGTGAGTGTACTGATGACCTGATCTCACAGATCATAGATATAGATGATATCAAGTCTTCACACGGGTACACATTAAGAGTAATGATGTACTGGACAGACCCACCATGAGAACGTTGCATGGATCGTTACATGATTGTCATAAACGATTCTCAATGTGATAATGGTATATGTAGTCCTTCGACCTGAAGTCACTACGATTCCTACATGAGGAGTTTATTGTTTTAATACAATTAAACGTCTTCTGTAACAAGAGGACTATAAAGGTTGTGATTAGGCAATGAACAAATTATGCAGAGGGATGTGAGTGATGTAGATGGGATTTGTCTCTCCTATGTGACAGGAGTGATATCTATAGGCCATTTGATGGAGTAAGACTAAGAAAACGCATGGCCATGCTAGAAAGAATAAATATTAGATATTTATTCGGATTCAGTCTACTCCGATATCAAGTAAAATAAATTGGGCCGTACAAGGATAACGCGACCATGCCTTGGGCCCAATTAGGATATCGTGACAAAAGGAACAAACATATTAAATAATTATCACTTATAGGTTATGTTGATAATATTCAGACATAATGATGCATTGCTAGATGCCGCTCTTATTTTATATTAATAATAAAATAATTTATTATTAATATGACCGAGTATTTTACCTGTAGGGTCACACACATAGAGTAAGCCCATCAGAAAATGTTGTCTTATTTTAGTTGGACTAAAATAAAGCTATTGGGCCTAACTCATTTGGAATGAGTAAGGAGCCCAATTTTAGAGAGAACAAATTAGGTCAAACCTAAGCCTATAAATAGAGCATAAGATGCTCATAGGCCGTTCACTTAAGTGAGACACAAATTCGCAAAAGTTGCAAGAGCTACACGCCGTCAAACTAGCAGTTGGCAAGTGTTGCGATTCTGGTGGGAGTGCTCGTGTGGACTCCTAAAGGACGAGGCTACGACTGCTTCGGTGTTCTTCAAGAGGTAATCCAAAACGATTTTGTGTTTGTTTTGTGCTTTGAAACACGGAACCTTGCAAATCCTTTGGAATCCCTTTTTTTTTTTCCGCTGCTCATGTTTAGGGATTTCCTAACAACAAATTCAAATTGTATGCTGATATAGTGCCATGCCCACATTCATTTTGACAAGCCCAATGGCAGTGGCATGTTGAAACATTCAATAGTACATTACAACCTGACATACAGATACAGCAGAAGAAACATACCCCTTGACAAGATCAGAATCATGAAATTTTGGAATCGATATCCCTGTAATCTCGCCACAGGAACCAAAATGCTCTTCCATGCTAGCTTTTATCTAGAAGAACAAAGTAGGCATTAAATGCAGCTAAAAGCATCCATTAAACAAAGCAAAAACACAACAGAGATTTATGCAATTTATGCAATCCTGTGCAGGAATTGATGCAAGTGCAACAAATCACAATGAGAGAATTAAAAATTACCTTCCCTCGCGTAAGGGATGTATCAAAACCTTTTACAAATACAGTTTGAGACTGAATACTTTCATACTTCTGGAATGAGTTGCTCAAGTGGCTAAAATTAACAATAAAATAGAGCAAAGAAGATGTAAGCATAAGGCAAGACACAAATGAATCAATACCAGAGATTAAAGGCTCCTTCTTTTGTACTTTACATAAATGCAATTTTAATTAAAGAACATGTTTAAAAATATTTATAATGTTGAAAAAATAAGCTAAAAACAATGTTTTAATGTTTTTCTCATAACTCAAGCTAGAGAAAGAATTCATAAAAATAATATCATTAAGTAAATACATTACTTGGTCCCTCACATTGTTACAATAGGGTCAATAGCAAGGTTGTCAGAATCGAATTCTACCTAGAATCATGGAGGCTTTTCTGACAACTCATAGAATCGAGACTCTAGGTAGAATCTTTCTACCTATTATTAAAAAATAATTAAAAATAAAATAAAATGGCATACCTGTACATAAACAAGACACAAAACACTAACAACAACAGATAAAAGGATAATAAATCACATAACAACAATCTAACTCTTAACAATTATGATTCTTAACAATACCAACTAACTAAACAAGGATTAAACTCAAATTGGTGGTGACTATATTCATTGATTCTGTTTCTGTTACTAGCATTCATAATTCTTACATCTTAATTCTTAACAGTAACACTAATAATTAACAAGGAATAATCAGTAATCACAAACACTTACAGTAGTAATAATAACCCCTAATCAGTAACACACTAACATTAACAACTGACAGGGCATGTACAGAGAAGCAAGAGAACTCAGAAGGGGAGAACTCGCCGAGTAGAGGAAGAGAAGTGACCGAGTGGGGGAGCTGCAGCAGGTCACAACAAGCCACCCTCCACCATCGTAAATCACAACTTGGAAGAGGAGAGCCGGGAGAAGATCGCAGCTTAGACCACCATTGTCGGACTTGTGTTATGAAGAATGGGAAAAATGCACAGCCCCGACCACTTTCGCCAGTGAGAGCAACCAAGGCGGACACATGAAGTTGAGAGGCAGAGCACGCACGAAGTTGAGAGATAGAGGCAAGGCAAAAATACACGAAGAAAAGAGGATTAGGGTTTCAGTTTTCATTTTTTTAATTACCCTTCCAAAATTATGTCGTTTTAGTGATTTTACGGTCCCCAAAAGAAAGCCAATAAAATTGGTAGAATTGTATGATTCTAGCGATCCAAAAAACTATTCTAGTTCCGAGTTAACACAAATAGCCACCTAGACTCGTAGAATCTTCTACGAGTAGAAATGTAATTTTAACAACCCGAGTTATTAGCTCCCTTACTTATTAGAAATTACCCTGTGGTCCCTCACATATTACTTCCGTTTAATTAATAGTCCTTCGACATTTTTAATTCTTCACAAAACCGTTAAGTTCAACTTATGTGTCACTTGTGTTGACACTTGTTACGCCAATCAGATGGCCACTTTGGCACTTACTGGTTCTGTTTTTCTCTTGATGCTCTGATTTTATCCTTTGTTTTTTCTCTGGTGTTCTGTTTTTCTCCTGTTGCTATTTCCATTCTTAAAATCTATTAAAGATAAATGCTTATTTATACTTGATAAATGTTATATTTCTTATAAATTTTTTAAAATTGTGTTTATTTATGATCTTATTTTATTTTATTTTTTAAAATAATTTTATATGTATATAGCCGTATCTGTACCCTTGATTTTGGAAAAATGTCATAGCCCGTACCTGTACCCATATTTGTACCAGGTACCGGTACCTATGCAACATAGGTGGCCATCTTGCTAATGTAACACATGCCAACACAAGTGACACATAACACATAAGCCAAACTTAAAGGTTATGTGAAGGGGTTAACGTCGAAGGACATATTAACCAGACGAAAGTAATATGTGAGGGACCACGGGAAAAATTTTAGTAAGGGAGCTATTAACCTGATTGTGTGAGGAACTAAGTAATGTGTTTACTCTATATCATGAAAGAAATCTATTTTTCCTTTCCCAAAGCATATCTAAGCACCCAAGAGAGAGAATATATGCATAACTAGACACTGCAACCCATGTCAATGGACAGAAGAAATTGGGCATTCTCATGCACTGTTTAATTATGTATAGATTATTACCTTCTATTGCGGGAAGATTCACCGCTTTCTCGAGCTAAACTAACTCTGATAGGACGATTCAACAATTCTGTATTATCCAACTCAAGAGCCTACAACTCCAAAGAAAATTGATTCTCAGCTCAATGATGATGATCAGGGCACTAAATTAGAAAGCCTAGAAATATCAAAGTCAACCCTCCATCACTACTAATTGGTACACAAAGACAAGGAGTCAACTGATGCCTGTAGCTAATAGCACAAAGTGAGATAAGACTTGGTGTTTTTTTTGTATTAATCACACACAAAAGGAATTGCTCACAATCCAATACAACCTGATATGAAGCACATAGTGCAAGATGCTTTATTAAGATTGGGCACTTCCACAACACCCTTCTGGAGATCATCAATCAAATATATTAACTAAACAGGCTAGAGCTTATATACATATATATAATCACCTTTAACAATTATCAGAAATAATACTCACTTTCAAATCCTTTCACGTATGAATTTCATTGACAATACTAGGAATGACAAATATTTCAATAACTCAAATTGCTAAAATATTACCTCTCAAAATTATATGGTATTGTTACATTAAAAGCTACAAATATCTTTGAAAAGCTTTTCGCAGTACTAAAATGATTTGCTTAGATAACATAACATCACAAAACTTACATTTTGCACTGCTTTTGTGGTAGCAAACTCAACATGTCCATAGCCTTTTAACCTCCATTCACGATATGTACGTAGACGAACATCAACAATTTCCCCACATTTTTTGAAATGATTTTCCCTAAAGAAATTAAAGTTAGAATGAGAACCCAAAACAATAAACAGTGCAGATATGAATACAATACATACATATCAGCCCTTTCCACTTCACAGGACAAGTTCCAAACATATATTGTCTTTGATGCAGCATTTTGTTCTTTGGGATTAGCTAGCATTCTAGGCTGCAAAATTCAAGGAAAAATATCAGGATCTAATTCCAAGGTATTGACTTGAGTCCCATGTGGGAAGCATGAGATTCTAGTGTGGGAATTATAAGGCCTTGAACTTTCCAACAACAACTAGCTTTTGCAGTATGGTTGTCTCAAGGTTCGCATCAAAATATTGTTTTATATAACTAATTGGATAGATTACACTGCAGAAAGAGACAATATTGTCCAATTACAGCATTCTTAACACTGGAGGCAATGCCAACCATGTCCAGAGTCATAATAGATGAACTTAAAAGCAACCTTGGCAACCTTAGGCTTGCATTATGAAATACTTACACTTTTATGAGGAGTTTTGGAAGATTTCTCCTCACTATCTTCCTTCCAGTCCTCTGAATTCTCTGTACCTTTCATTGGCTGAGTTGTTTCACTCTTCTGAAATGAGCTGTTCCAATTGCTAAAATTATTAACAAAGAAACAGGAAGGGGAAGATGTCAAGGCAACATATCAAAATTAACCCATATAAAAGCTTCAAGGCCCATGCTTGTGCTATTAAAAAGAAAACATTTAATATAAAAAAGCAAGTTAAGAAATTATAATAATTAGATATGCTTATTTGGGGAAATTTTTTGCCAAGTCGATGTTTTTCTCATGACTCATAAGCTAGAAAAAGTAGCTTATGGGAAAAAGGTAAAAAAAAAAAAACTTACACCATGACACTACTTTTGTTTTTTTACAAAGCTTGCCCATTGGTGAACATGATGGAATAGCAACAATAAAAATAATAACAGCTTATCTTATCATATCCATCTATAACCCAGTTTTCCCCTGAAAATCGAATTTACATTAGGCCAACAAGATATAATAAACAAGATAAACTTGTCATATCTTGTTGATGCAACAAACATGAGATTAAGACAGAATATGATAGTTTATCCTTTAATGCTCTCCTTATTCTGACCAACAAACAGACTCTCAGTAGGAAGAGTGTATACACAATTACACCCACCGTAACCTACGCATATGCATGGGTTAAAACAAAATATGTTCTTCAATTCAAAATGGCGTTAGGATGAAAAATTTGTATATTGTATATGCAAGGAAGGCCTTTGACAGTTTTATTGTATATGAATATCACCTTCTATTGCAGGTATATTCTCTCTTTCCTCGAGCTATAAAAACTTGGATGGGACGTCCCAACAATTCTGTATCATTCAACTCAAGGGCCTATCATTACAAAAGTAAAATGATTATCAGCTCAATGCCCTCGTACAGAACAGAGGTTCAACAAACAAGCTCACTGATAATGATGAAACAAAAATACAGATGTTGCCAAAAAAACAAGGTAGGCAAAATCGGGATTTTAAGTTGAATTGAAGAAGGGTTCCAAAAATCATATTGTAAGATTTTGCAAATTCCATTCATAAATGTTAATACACATGTGAATTCCTATATATGCATACAAACTCAATTCATAATCTAAAAACCCTTAAATAAACTTACATAAAGCATAATATTCGTTGAATGGTAATAAATAAGAAACTCAACAAGTTCAAAAGCAACTACACAACACCAATGTTGTTAAAAATCAGTCATGGCGTGGTGGAATTTTGACTGGCCGCAACAAACTCTTCATGGTGTGGCGAAAAATCATGGCACTGATATGCACATGGCGCAATAACAGTGCAGGGTGGGCCATGGTGGATACTCACGAAAAAACAACAAAAAAGGTTTTGGGCTTGCAACCCAATTGCTAACCCGTAACCTGCGAACCCAAAATAGTGAAAAAAAGCCCTAAAAACATTCAAGCCTACCCCTTTTGTTTTCTTCTTTCGAACTACCCAAACCATTCGTTCGATCCCTTCTTGAACTGCAGCAGCATTTTCTTCAACTCTGGCATTTTGGTTCATCTTCTCTTACATGACTTAATCTGCCCTGGCATTCTTGGTCGTCTTCTCCAACGCGCTTCACATTCTCCAGCATTCTCGTTTGTCTACTCCGGCACCACCGTGTAAGAAGCTCCGAGTCTCCATCTCCCCTTCTCTCTGCTCTCTCCCTGTTTTTTTCTTTATTCATTTTTTTTTTCAGTTTTAATTTTTTAAAATTTGTTGTTATATATTTTTCAGCTTCAATTTTTACTTTTCTTTCTATTTTAGTTTCAACTTTCTATTTTATATACTTCTTTTATGTTCTGCTCTGCATTTATTTCTTGCTATTTCAGTTTTGATTATTGCTCTCTTTTAACTTTTTATTTCAGTTTTAATTTCAATTTTTACAGTTCAAATTTTCATTTTTGGGCAGTAGTATAGCTATTTCAGTTGTGATTATTGATGTGTTTTTATTTTTTATTTCAGTTTTAAGTTTCAATTTTGTACAGTCTAAGTTTTGTTTCTGGGCAGTAGCTGTTTCAGTTTTTCAATTCCAGAGTTTTGTTTTTGATGCTATCATTTTAGTAACATTTGTTGTGGTAATGAATGCTTGTTGCAGTAGTCACTCCTAGTCCTAAATGGAACCTGAATCAGCTTCAATACACCTCCCAAAATAGGAATGATCCCAAGTGGAGATATGTGCGTATAATTGTGGAAACCGACACCAACACAACTATTTGCAATTTCTGTGAGAAGGTTATAAAGGGGAGATAACCAGAGTCAACTAACATCTAATAGGGAGGAAAGGAAATGTTAAAGCTTACACCAAGTGTCCATTGGATGTCAAAGAAGAGCTTCTTAAATATGCGAAAGATAAGGCTAAGGGAGAAACCATTGAAAGTTAGGCTTTCGTTTTTAGGATTTTTTCAACATTTTGGGATCCTCGATTCGAGGTAGCAACCAAGTCGCAGGCCCAAAACATTTTTTTTGTTTTTTATGTGAATATCCACCATGGCCCGTTGGGCATTGTTATTGTGCCATGTTCATCAAGATTTCATTGCAGCCAGTTAAAATTCCGTCACGCCTTGGCCGATTTTTAACAACACTAACTGTTTATGAGGCTTCGGGAGTTGGAAAGCCTAGGGTATATACTAGGAACAAAACTAAGAGGACGAAGTCTTCAAGTGCTGCTACCAAGTCTAACATGAAGAAGAAGGTGGTTTGTAGTTCATCATCTAAGGGAAAAAGAAAAGGGATACTAATTATTGAAGAAGAACCTGAATTTGAGCAGTGAGAGTTAAGATGTTGAAACTGAGTTAAATTTGAAGGATTCAGATGAAGATGAGGGATTTGTCTTAGAAGATGAGAAAGGAATGAAGATAATGACTACGTTGAGGAGGAGAATTAGTTTTTAGTCTATGTCATGTTTGTTTTTAAACCTTTCACTTGTTTTGTTGCTTTAAGTTGATGATTACTATGTTTTGATTAGTTAAGTAATGTTTCATTTAACTTGATTGAACTTGAAAAGTTGTTATGGTATGGTTTTAATTCAGTTATTGTGTTAGATTTGCATAATTATTAATTCTGCAATGTTTTTTATATATAAGTTTTTTATCATGACCACGAACAAAGTAGGAGGCGCCACAACCACCAGGTCATTGACTTGCTTCAACGATGATTTCAGATGCTTGAAATTTGGTTTACAGCAACAGAAATTATGGACTGAAGCAAAACAAAATACAGAAAGATGATTCTAGGGTGTGCCCTGTGCGTAACATTGGTTTCAAAACTCTTCAGCTTTTTAGGGATGGGTTTCATGTAAAAAATGGGTCAGTTCTTAAAATCTGGATTAAGGAACTATTTTGGTGATATTAAGATTTTTTTGACAGATTTAAATCATAGAACTTTAGAAAAATCATAAAAACAAGATTGTGTTAATATTTAAATTGACATTTTAACAATAAAAAAGGTGCAACTTGGTGTTACAACAGCGCCCACTATGCACAGGGTCCAGGGAAGGATCAGACCCACCATATGGGTCTAATCTAGGCAGCTTTACCTTGCATTTGTAAGAGGCTAATTCCATGGCTCGAACATGTGACCTCTAAGTCACATGGCAGCAACTCCAACTGTTGCGCCAAGGGTCCCCTTTGAGATTTTAACTATCATGCCAGAAAAAATGCCAGAATGGGATAACTCTCCCGGAAATAGGTCACACAACAGAATTGAGAAAAAAAGGAAGGGGTTGACATCATCAAACAGAGGAAAGTAGAACATGCACAAACAAAAAAAGCTTTAGGGATCATAAATGGTCCATTTTTTACCAAAAAACAAGTGCAAGAAACCCTTGAAACGCCAGTTTCAAAGGGGGAAGAGGAGATAGCCACCCATTACCATGTAACACAGCAAAACAAGGTGCAACAGTCACGACAGTAAAATGCCCTGCAATTGCAGATCTATCTATGGCCTGCCACTATTGCATGCTTTTGATAACTATGCATACTATCAGTGCATAATCTAGCATATAATCCAGTTTAAGTATAGCATACCTGGCTACTCCAGGTTGCAAATGTTACTCTCTTAGTCTTCATCGTTACTTTGTTTCGGCTGATGTTACCTTTTTTGAGTCTATTCAATATTTTTCAGCTGATGTTGAGAACCGTGTGTCTAGTCCTACTTTTTCTGGTCCTGTTTCTGTTTCTCCCATGCAGGTTTTATATCAGTCTCCGGTGGTCGACGATATCCCGACCAATCCACCTCGTCCTCTTCAGGTATATCAACGTCGGCCCCGTCTTGCTCTGGAGGTTCCAGCTGATGAAATCCCCTCTGACTCACCTTTGGAGCCAACTCCTCCGGCTCCGCCCACTGATAGTAGTTTTCCTATTGCTATCTGTAAAGGTATTCGTTCCACTCGTAATCCTTCTCCTCATTATGTTGCCTTGTCTTATCATTGTCTGTCACCTTCCCATTATATTGGTGTGTCTTCTTTGTCTTCTGTTGCCATTCCTAAAAATACAGGTGAAGCTTTGTCCCATCCTGGATGGCGACAAGCCATGGTTAACGAAATGAGTGCACTACAAAGCAGTGAAACTTGGGATCTTGTTCCTCTTCCCTCCGGTAAGACAGTGGTCGGATGTAGGTGGGTCTACACAATCAAAATTGGTCCAGATGGTTCTGTTGATCGTCTGAAAGCTCGTTTGGTGACCAAAGGCTATACTCAGATTTTTGGCCTTGATTATGGTGATACTTTCTCCCCGGTGGCTAAGATGGCTTCTGTACGCCTATTCCTCTTCTTACTGCCATTAGTCATTGGCCTCTTTTTCAGTTAGACATCAAGAATGTCTTCCTCCATAGTGATCTTACAGAAGAAGTATATATGGAGCAACCACCGGGTTTTGTTGCTCAGGGGGAGTGTTCAGGATTGGTTTGTCGGCTTCGGAAATCCCTGTATCATATGGTCTTAAACAATCCCCAAGAGCATGGTTTGGCAGATTCAGTACTATCGTAAAAAAATTTGGCATGACTCGGAGTGAGGCGGATCATTCTGTTTTCTATCGCCATTCTACCTCCGAGTGTATTTACTTGGTTGTGTATGTTGATGACATTGTCATCACAGGGAGTGATCACACTGGCATTGTTCTCTTAAAACAACACTTACATCATCACTTCCAGACAAAAGATCTTGGAAGGTTTCGCTATTTCTTAGGAATAAAGGTGGCACAATAATGTGGACATACCCAAGGAAGACCCTCACACTACATTGGAGAAAGGACTTGAAGCATATAGAGGTCCCCTCACAAGGGCAAAGACCAAACGGGCCAAAGAGAGCATCCATAAAGCCCTTTTCTCTTTTCTCTTTTCTAGTGGGCCTAAGCCCAATAAGGAACCTATGAGGATCTATATGTACTTTACTTGTAATATACTTTCTAAATAGTTTCTCTAGGCTTATAGGATAGCTTTGGGCCTTACAAGGTCAAATGGGCCACTTTTGGGCCTTGTACTTTCCCTTTTGGGCCATGTATAGGCCATTTGTTCATCTTTTCTCTTAATGGGCCTTGGATCCATGACCAAGCCCATCTAGCTAGTCCTTGGCCGAAATTCCCATGGCCTATATAAGGGCTTCTCCTTTTGTAAATAAGAAACCATTAATTCATTTTGCAAAATTTGAGAGCACTTAAGTGTTTCCTAGTGAGAGATTCTCCTCCTTCTCTCTAGAATTTAAGAGCTCTCCCAAGCTCTTATCCAAGGGGTTTCTCCCTCCCTTGGTGGTGAGTGGAGTTATCTTCCTCCATCTTAGGAAGTGGCCTCCAACCTTTCCCTCTCCTCTTTTCCAAGCCTTCCTCCATTGTCCACTTTCTCTCCTTCCATTTCCACTCTCTTTTCCTTTGTTTTGGCGTCACATTCCTCAAGTTTTAGGCTTTAGTTTCGGCTTCCCTTGCCTTGAAGAAGAAGTTCTCAAGCTTACTTTGAAGGAAGATAGGAGAAAGAACTCTAGATCCATCTCTCTTCAAGAAAGTGCATGAAGCGCCTACATCACACAATCTAGTTTAGGTGTTGTGATTTCTCAAAGAAAGTATGCATTGGATATTTTAGAGGAGACCGGTTTGATAAGGACCAAACCGGTAGATACTCCCGTGGATCCTAATACTAAGCTTATGCTAGAACAGGGGGAGCCTCTCTCAGATCCAGAAAGATATAGAAGACTAGTTGGAAAGTTGAATTACCTTACTGTCACATGTCCTGACATTTCTTTTGTAGTCAGTGTAGTAAGTCAATTTCTCAATTCCCCTTGTGAAGGTCATTGGGATGCAATCATCCGCATCTTAAAATATATCAAAGGGGCACCAGGTAAAGGACTCTTGTATGAAGACAAGGGTCATACCCGAATAACTGGATACTCAGATGCTGACTGGGCAGGATCTCCTATTGATAGGAGGTCTACAACGGGGTATTGTGTCTTTCTTGGGGATAACTTGATTTCTTGGAAGAGTAAAAAGCAAAGTGTTGTAGCCCGGCCAAGTGCAGAAGCGGAGTACCGAGCCATGGCTTTGGCCACATGTGAGCTCATATGGCTCAAACACTTGCTTGAAGAACTAAAATTTGGGGAAACTACATCTATGATTCTCATTTGTGACAATCAAGCTGCGTTGCACATTTCTTCTAATCCGGTGTTTCATGAAAGGACCAAACACATTGAAGTCGACTACAACTTCATAAGAGAGAAGATTGTATCAGGGGACATTGTTACGAAATTTGTAAATTCCAATGACCAATTGGCAGATGTTCTTACAGAGTCTCTTAGAGGTCCTCGCATTAAATACATATGTGACAAGCTTGGTGCATATGATTTATATGCTCCAGCTTGAGGGGAAGTGTTAGAATATTGTAAATATAGAAATATGTAATGAGGATTGATTGTATATTATTGTATTTTAATCCTGTATTTATTACATTGCTATTACAAAAAGGCTACTTCGATGTGTATTCAAACACACGGAATTCATCCAATGTCTCTCGGATTCCTTGTTTTCAACAGTATTTATAAAGATTTGTACATAAATACAGGATATACAGTTTCCTATTTTACATAAAAAGATAAATCAATATATTTAATCCTGTTAAAGGCTCCAACCCAAAACCAATTGGCAATGGTTGAAGTAGCCCAATGGGTATTTAAACCATACGAAATATTATGAGGTAGGCGATATAGGACTTCCAACATGCCCCTCCAACAAAGCCTGCCATACTAGGCAAATGGTAACTTTTGACCCATGACAAAAAGGCAACTCTTGACTCATAAGAACCAGAAAGAATGCTCTAGCTCTGATACCATGTTAAAGGTTCCATCCCAAAACCAATTAGTAATGGTTGGAGTGGACCACTAGGTATTTAAACCATACGAAATATTATAAAGCAGGCGATGTAAGACTTCCAACATTTTAAATTTGGGTATTGGGCCTAACTCAATCTTGAAAGCTAGCTCGTAGGATGACGATTACCTTCCACTTTATATACTTTTGATTGGCCATGTCTCTAGTTAATGTGGAACTTTCAACATATCCTCTCACACTCAAGAATGGAGCGTGGATGAATACGGGTAGCCCATGGGACTTATTAACACACCCTTTCCCACTCAGGAATGAAGCACGGATGAATACGGGTGGCCAATAGGACTTATTAACACACTTCTTCACGCTCAGGAATGAAGTGTGGATGAATACAGGTGGCCCATGACACTTATGGAACACCCCCACACTCTGGAATGGAGTGTGGACAATATGGGTGGTCCAACAACCATGGTTGTTAGAAACTAGTGTCAACACGTAGAAAGGACGTTTCTACATGTCACAGAGTGCCCAGCGTCCCACATCCCTAGTAGAGTCGGAGCTTGGTGGAGATGGAGTGGAAACGCCGTGCGATGATAATTAAAATCTCGAAGGGGACCCTTAGCGCAACAATAGGAGTTGCTTCCATGTGACTTAGAGGTCACAGGTTCGAGCCGTGCAATTAGCCTCACAAATACAAGGTAAAGCTGCCTACATTAGACCCACTTGGTGGGTCTTACCCTTCCTAAAACCTCGTGTACAGTGGGCGCTGTTGTAACACCTACATGAGACGTGATCGTTTCAGCGTTTCAGCGTGCCGCCTCACCAGAAACGGTTCCAAATAGCTCAGGTCGGTTCTTGTTGACCTAGTTCCAACACGTGACCTATTTGCAAAGAAACCCTAAAAAAAGGGACGAAGCTCACGGCTTCCAGGTTCCCTTTCGCATGTTCAGACTCCCTCTAACCTCGACGACCTCCATCATCACCGGAAACCACCGGTTTTGACGTCGCGCCACCCTATTCGCGTCGCACCTTCTTGTACGCGTTGCGCCACCCCTGTTCCCATGACCCTCGCGCCTCCCTATATTGCTATTCACGTCGCCTCTGTTTTTTGGTTCTGTTCAGAACCATGTCCTTCCCATATCCATTTAGATGTTTAGGCTTTGAGTTTCCAATTAATGTCTTATTATATTTGAACTTTTATGTGTTTGTGTTTATGAATTTTAATATTATGTGTTTGTGTTTGGTTTAATACTATGAATTTTATCAGTTTAGTTTACTTTAGTTTACTTTAGTATCTCTGCTAGACTCTTTCGTGTCGTTTTACGATACTACGAATCTACATTTCGAAAATCTCGACAATCTCAACGTAGAATCTACGTCTTAACAACTTTGCCAACAACAGATCTACGATAGGCTCTGATACCATCTTAAATTTGGGTATTGGGCCTAACTCAATCCTAAAAGCTAGATCGTAGGATGAGGATTACCTTTCACTTTATATATTTTTGATTGACCTCTAGTCAAGGTTGGACTTTCAACAAATCCTAATATATACTGTTGCTATATTTTCAAAATTCTAACAGAAGTGTTTTTGGCAGTTCTAAATTCATTTACACAGACTACACAAGCTCACAAAACTTACTTTTTGTACTGCTTCTGCCGTTGCAAATTCAACATGTCCATTGCCTTTCAACCTCCCATCATGATCAGTATGCAGACGAACATTGACAATTTCCCCACACATTTTGAAATGATTTTCACTGAAAATCTTTGAAATTAGAGAAAACAAGTAAAGAAAATATTTGAACAGCCCTACCAACCAAAACAATACATACATGTCAGCTCTTTTCACTCCGTAAAACAAGTTTCTAACATATATTGCCTTCGATGTAGGATTTTCTTCTTTCAGAGTAGCTAACATTTTAGACTGCAAAATTCAACAAAATACATTATATAATTGATTTGATAGTTTACACTGCAGGAAGAGAGTGCATCAGAGGTAGCTCCAACAGTATCCTTATCCTTAATCACTTACGCACAAGTCAATTATATACTAAAATAAGTCACATAAAAATTAACATTCAGCAGGCTGACTCTAAAAATTATGAAATGCTTACACTTTCCCGAGGAGTTTTGGAGGCCTTTTCATCAATTGCTTCCTCATGGTACTCTAAACTCGCTGTACCTTTCATGGGCTGAACACTTTCACTCTTCTGGGATGAGCTTCTCCAGTTGCTAAAATTATTAACAAGGACATGTAAAGGGGAAGATAAGGGCACATAGAAATGAAAAAATAAGAGATTGAAGGGTGAATTAATTGTCTTTTTAAAAAATTGCATGTTTAATTTATTTTTTGGTAAGGCATTTTAATTGAAAAGCAAATTTTAAAAAATATAATAATATGAAAATCTTTGAGCCAAATAAAAAGCTAAAATGAAAACTGTTTCAATATTGCCATACATGAAACACCGCTATTTTTTTGTCAAAGCTTATCCCCGAACCCTAAAGAAATAAGTGCATACATGAAAGTTGAAACAGTAACTCTTGCAAATGTATGGGGAAAAAATATTTCTACATTTGCAAATGACTGTGTTATGTAAGAAATTTATGCTATAGCTATTACGGGGGAGAATTTGTCACCAAACAACATAAGGATGCATGCGCTTACACAGTTTTATTATATATGTAGATGCAAATTACCTGGTATGGGAAGTACGTTCACCCTTTTCTTGCACTGTACAAACTCTGATGCAGTGACCCAAAAATTCTGTATTATCCAACTCAACAGCCTATCACAGAAGCAAACTGATTCTCAGCTCAATGTATTTACATAGAACAGGTGTTCAACAGTAAAAGTGCACAGATTTCAGGACAAGGCAATGTACCACAGGCACTATATTTATACGAAAGCCTAGAGATATCAATGTTAACCTCCCATAACTTGAAAACCAATTGTTACATAGACATTACAGAGCATTGAACTTTCCAACTACAACAACTAGCTTTTATAGTATGCTTGTCTCAAGGTTCTCATCAAAATATCGTCTTACATAACTGATTACATAGTTTACACTGCAGGAAGAGATAATATAGTTCCACTACAGCATTCTTTACACTGGAGACAATGCCAACCATGTCTGGAGTCATAACAAATGAACTTAAAGAATCCTTGGCAACCTTAGTCTAATGCATTATGAAATGCTTACACTTTCATAAGAAGTTTTGGAAGATTTCTCCTCAGTATCTTCCTCACAGTCCTCTGAATTCTCTGTACTTTTCATGGGCTGAATTGTTTCACTCTTCTGAAATGAGCTTTTCCAACTGCTAAAATTGTTAATAAAGAAAAAAGAAGGGCAAGATGTCAAGGAAACATATCAAAATTAACCAATATAAAAGCTTCAAGGCCCATGCTTTTGCAATTAAAAAGAAAATATTTAATCAAAAAAAGCAAGTTAAAAAATTAAAATAATTAGATATGCTTATTTGGGGGGGAAATTCGTGTCAAGTCAATGTTTTTCTCATAACTCAAGCTAGAAAAAGTAGCTTATGGAAAAAAGGTAAAAAAGAAAACTTACACCAGGACATTACTTTTGTATTACTTGATGATTCAATACAAAAACAAATACATCTCTATATATAGGAAAAAATTTGCCTAATTTCTATCTAAATTTTACCTAATTGCTTCCTAAGATTTACCTAATTTGCTACCTAACTCTTTCACCTAAATTCTATCTAACTTTAACCATTTTGTTTCAACACTCCCATTTAAGGTGTGAATGGATATGTATCATTCTCAACTTGCCAATAAAATCTTGAAATTGCTTCATTGGTAGTCCATTAGTAAGAATATCTACCAACTGTTCACCAATTGGAACACATGTTGTTTCTATAAAGCCACAGTGTAACCTCTCTTTGATGAAGTTCTAATCTATCTCAATGTGCTTTATTCTATCATGTTGGACTGCATTATGAGCAACATTGATGACGGATTGGTTATCACAAGATAGTCTCATAGGAAGCCTGTATTGTATCTTGCGGTCATTCAAAATGTTTCTAATCCATAATAACTCCATTATTCCTTGAGCACTTGAGTGGGCCACTACACTTTACTTCTTACTTCTCCATGTTACCAAATTTCCACATAAGAACATAAGATATTCCTAAATGGATCTCCTATCAATAATTGAGCCATCATTATCTAGATTTGTATATGCCTCCAACAACAACTATCCTCCTCTTTTGTACAGTAATCCCCTTCCTAGATTACCCTTTATATACTATAGGATGCAAGCTACAGCTAACATATGTCTCTCTAAAGGATCATGCACGACCATATTAACTACATAGATTATATCAGGTTGAGTATGAGCCAGATAAATGAGTTTCCTAACAAGTCTCTGATATTGGGTTTTATCAACTGTTGAACTTCCTTCCTTATTTCTAATCCGGTGGTTCTGTTTAATTGAAGTTCCTCCTACTATACATCCTAGCTTCCCTTCCCTGTTTCCTTTAGGAAATCAAGAACATATTTTCTAAGATATGAAGATGCTCTGTTTGGAATAAGTAACTTCAATCCCCAAGAAATATTTTAAGTTTCCCAAGATCCTTCATCTAAAATTGTGTTGCAAACAAGGTTGTTAAGATGTAGACTCTATGTTGAGACAACACGGATTTGAAAAACGTAGACTCGTAAGACGTAAGACGAGATGGAAGAGTGTACCAAAAATACTAAAGTATACATAAATATAACAAATATCAAACTAAACTCATAAACTTCATAATATTAAACCAAATTTAATGTCATAAACATAAAAAACATAAACCCAATGTCATAAACATAACCATTAATCATAAAACTCAAGTCTAACATCAAACATAAACACTAATTAGGTTCTCAAGCCTAGGCATCCAACATATCATTCAAGTTAGAATTATCATCTTCATCCTCATCATAGTAGTCAATCCCAAAACGCGTCGCATCACGGACGACCCCACCCCAGAACTAGGATCGCGGTGTCGCGGAGTAAATCGCGGACGCTATTTTAGACTACCGCGGGTAAAATAAATAAATATATATATTGTATATACAAAGAAAAATAGAGATAAATAACTAAAAATATTCCAAATACATAAGCTTTAACTAGAAAACTAACATTATCCAATGAAAAACCCTGTCTAAATTCATGAATTCATAATCTAAAAATTAAAATTCCACAAATCAAAGAACCAAAGATATGTAAAAGTAGAAACATGTCACAAAATCAAGCTCTTTTTCTTCTACGAAAGTTCCTCTGTTTTCTGATGCCAAAAATAGAGGAAGAAGAACAGTAAAGGGAAATGAGTAAAGGAAGGAAGAGATATTGAGATGAGATGCAAAGAGCCAGGGATTGAGTGTTGAAGGTGATCATGGGTGGGAGGTGAGGAAAGAGACAAAACAAGATGATAAGCTAGAATGGGGAGTCATGCGTCAGAAGGTGGGAATGGTCAACGGAGTCTGAAACGAAGGTAGGGGTGGTTGCCGGAATCTGAAATAATGGTGGGGGTGGTCGCTAGAGTTTGAGAGTATGGTGGGGATGGTCACGAAGTCTGAATTGAAGGTGGGGTAGTCATCAAAGGAGTAGGTTGTTGAGAAAAAGAAAAAGGAGAAGAAAGAGAAGGAGCTGTGGGAGGGCGCAACACATATCGCGGTGCGCAACACACCAATTACGGGGAGGGGCAACACCACATTGACACAGGGCAATCACAACCACTACGACCGCAATTGACTATTATGATCCTCATCAAGTTCAGTCATGCCTAAGCCATGCTCTCCTTCTTAATCATTAAACAAAGTAGGAATCTCTAGATCATCAAGAGGTGAACTAGGTGGATCTTGACCAACCCCACTAGTTTCTCTCTTATCACATGCTTCTCATCTTCATCATTACCTGCAGTAATCATATCATCCACATAAACTAAAAGAAAGGTTAGTTTTTCATCTTGAGAGTGCTCGATCAATAGGGTGTGATCGCCTTGACTTTGCTTATATCCCAAGGATACCATAACTTGGGTAAATCTCCCAAACCAAGCTCGAGATGACTGTTGTAGCCCATATAGAGCTTTCTTCAACCTACACACATGATTTCCTCTGCTGACAAAATCATCTCCAAGGGAACCTTTCCAGGGGATCCTCCATATACACTTCTTCCAATTCACCATGTAAAAAAAAATCTTTAACATCAATTTGATGTAACTCATAACCAAAGTGAGTTGTCAATGATAGGACCCCTCATACAGTATTCATCTTGGGGTATAAATTTCTTCATAATCAATCTCATAAGTTTGGGTGAATCGGTTCGCAACCAATCTAATTTTATAGTGGTCTATAGTGCCATCAGACCAATACTTCATGTTGTAAACCCTTCTGCACCCTACTACTCTCTTATCTCTAGGCCTTTAAACAACCTCGTAAGTCTCGTTTTTCCTCAAAGCATTCATCTCCTAATTCATGGCTTAAACCCATTTCTCGTCTTTTAAGGCTTCTTGAACTGTCTTAGGAATCCGGATAGACTCGGTAGCTGAAAGAAGACTTCGATGTTGTATATAGAGATATTTAGTGGAAACAAAGTGTGAAATAGGATATTTGACATTGATTCTTTTGGCTTTTCTCAAGGCAATGGGTAGATCATCATAACATTGAGGAGAAGGAAGCGAAATATCTGAGGGTTCAGTATTACGAATGCTTACCTCTAGTTCAAATGATTGGAGTTGTTGTTGGACTAGGTCAGGTTTCTTCCTGAGTATGATAGCATTTGATCCATTTGAAACTTCTTTATTATCATGCTTAATGGGAACCTCTTGTCTAACATGTTCTACCTGAGTTTCAGAAAGAGGTGTCAAGACTTGCATAGGTAAAGAGATAAAAGGACAACTAGATAAAGACTAAAGACAGTTTTTAGAGACAAACTCAACTTCCAACCGATTCTCCCCCTGAAGCTAAGGACTGAAGTAGAAAAATTCATGTTCATGAAATGTTACATCCATAAAAATATAATAATGATGACTTGAGGATGATAGCATTTGTATCCTTTTTTGTTCGGATGGTAACCAATGAACATGCATTTTAATACTCGAGGATCAAGTTTACCATGATGTTGACTGTGAATATGTATAAATGCAGTACACCCAAACACTCGACATTCAATATTGTTCAAAATAGGGACAGAGGGAAAGAAAGAAGACAAAACCTGGACAGGGCTAACTCCGTTAAGGACACGGGTAGATAACTGTTGATTAGATAAGTTGCTGTTAAAACTGCTTCTCCCCAATATGATTGAGGAACAGACATTTGGAAAAGGAGAGCTCGAACCATCAACAGCTCCGTTTTGTTATGGAGTATTAACACATGAGTTCGTGATTTATTCCATTTTTATGAAGGAACTCAGATAGATTTTGATTAACATACTCAATTCCATTATCAGAAAATAAACTTTTTATTTTTTTGGAAAAGTGAGTTTGAATCATATAGCAAAAATTTTTAAGCAATTGTGCTACTTCAGTTTTATCCTTCATTACGAATATCCATGTTGTTCGTGAACAATCATCAATGGAAAAAAAAAAACCATTTAGCACCAAAAATATTAGCAACAGAAATAAGTCCCCATACATCAGAATAAATATGATCAAATGGCTCATCGCTTTCATTATCATGCTAGAAAATGAAATGTGATCATATTTTTAAAATTGACAAACATCACAATGAAAAGACTCGATAGACTCGTTTTTAAACAAAATAGGAAACATACTCCCAAGATATTAAAAGGAGGATGACCTAGACGTTTGTCTTGAAGCCAAATTTGAGACTGTAGACAAGGAACTTGTTTGGAGATAGGTTCATGACATTGTTAGAATTATGTAATCATAGTAACGATATACTTTAGGATTAAACATATTGATCTTATCTTTAATGTAAAATAGGAAACTGTATATTCTGCATTTATGTACAAATCCCAATAAATACAATAGCTCCGGGTGATCACAAAACACACGGAATTCATATGTTCTCTCGTTCTCTCATTTAACATAGTATCCAGAGCCTAACGAGAGACAACCCTAATCCGTGTTTACACAGTGGGCCCATCACCAGTAAACAAAAATTTTCAAATGTTCTTCTCTAGGTTTTCGATCCCTCTCTCCTTTTCGGTCGTGTTTCTCTTTTTAACCACCTTTTCCTGCCATTCCTTCCGGTGTCCCCTTTGCCTACTACCGCCACCATTTTTCTGATGACTTTCCGGCCAACCACCACTGGATCAGGAGCGCCGCCCCAGCTTCTTCCATGTTTCTCTCTCCTCACCGCACTACCGCCGGAGCGTGGCTACTCCTACCAACCTTTGGTTTGGGCCGTGAGACTCGTCTTATCCTCTAGATTCTGATTCTACCATTAGTTGTTCGTTTCAAACACTGTTTGACTCTGTTTGGTCCGGTGTTTCGCTACTGCCACTGTATTTTCTCTCTCCTCCAACAACCTATGGCTGCCCCCGGTGATATTAAGTCAGATACGTTGATTTCAAGAACCTCCCTCGCTGCCCTCCTCTCTTCTGAGTTGTTGGATGACAACAACTACTCCTATCGGGCTTCTAACATTCAAATTTGGCTTATTGGATTAGGCTATGAGAGCCACCTCACACAGTCAGAATCCAATATCCTGGAACCCGAACGCTCGCAGTAAAAGAAAATTGATGCTCAACTATTTGCCATTATGAGGAACACCATTGCCTCATCCCATCGTGATTGTTTCTATGGTCAAAAATTCTACCAGGGGGTTTGTCCCTTGCCTTATATGGCCTGGCTGCTGAGTATTCCTCTATTCGTGATCAGATCTTGGGTTGTCCCACAGAGGTTACTCTGTATAGCTTCTCCTGCACCGTCTTCTGCTCCTCCATTGCTATCAGATCCGTCTTCATCGCCTTCCTACGATGGCTCCCTGAAGTGGTGTGAAGAACGTCAGGCCTCCGGTTCCACTGACCATATTACTAGTAATAAATCTCTTTTTTTCATCTATCTCTACCACTAGTTACTTACCTTCTATTACTATGGATAATCGTTCCTACACAGTCTCAGGGCATTGGTATTGTCCATACCCTTTCTTCTCTTTTAGTTGATAATGTGTTATTTATTCCTTGTGCTCCCTTTAACTTGTTACTGGTACTCTTGATTGTGTCATCTCTTTTACTAAAGATTTTATTTTCCAACAGGACTGGAAAACAAGGTAGATGATTGGCTTCGGATGTGAGTCTCAGCCTCTATCAACTTAAAAGGTCATCCCTTGTCGGTTCGGCATGCGCGTCCCTTCCTCTCATTCATGCTCAGTTAGGACATCTAGGTCTGTAGATGCATTAAAGAAATTAGTTCCTAGATTTTCTAATTTAGAGTCTGTCATGTGAGTCTTGTCAGTTAGGTAAGCATACTCATACTCTTTTTACTAATCGCATTAATAATTGGGCCTCGTCCCTTTTTGCTTTGGTTCATTTGAATGTTTCGGGTCTCAGTTGTTAAGGTAGTTAAAATCGGGATTTTAGGTTGAATCGTAGAGGGTCCCAAAAATCGTAAATCATAAAATCGTAAATCGCATCGTAAGATTTTAAAAATTCCTATATGTATATAAATAATCATATATATTCCTATATATGCATAAAAATTCTTATAAATGCAAGTAAATTCATAAAATATATTGCCAATAATCATCCATTAAACATAAAAACATCAATAAAAAACAAACATCCATTAAACATAAATAACTCAAATTCTTAATATTTAAGAGCAGAGGTGTAGAGGGCAAATGAAAAGCAAAGCTGCTGCCACATGGAACAAAGACAATAAAACAAAAATACATTAATAATGGCAGCAATGGACCGAACGGAGGAAAAGAGATGAACAAGGTTAGGAACAGAGCTAGACAAGGTGAGAGTGAGACTTTAAATAACTAACAGCTTGATGATGAAGGATGTGAGAAGCAGAGGATGGTAGTGGAATGAACATGCTGAAGTAGAACAACAACCAAACAAAGGGAGAAGAGAGGGAAGAGAACACAAGTTAAGTGCCTAAGAGGATGATCGTGAAAAACACGAGAAACAGGGCTGGAAAACGCCAGAAACAGGCTGGAAAACGCGAGAAACAAGGCTGGAAAACATGTTGTAGAGTTAGAAAACTGTGACGGTGGAGTTGGCTATTCGACCGGCGACGGTGAAGGTGGTGTTCGGCAACGGTGGGGGGAGCTCCAAGCGCCCAATGAAGGAATGGTATGTTTTTCCTCTGCTACGCATGTGCTGATGGGGAAGAAAGAGTTTTACCCGGGTGCCTAAACCGGGTAGATTTTCAAAATTGGGTCCCAAAAAATCGAGATTTACTTTAGGTAGTCATATTGTGTCTTCTGTAGGTTCTAGGTACTTTGTTACTTTTAATGAAAGATCGTTCTGAGCTATTTTATATTTTTCAGTCCTTTTTTAATGAAATAAAAAATCAATTTGGGATTTCCATTCGTATCTTACAAAGTGATAATACATGTGAATATTTGTCTAACCAATTTCAGACTTTTATGGCATCTCAAGTTCTGTTGCATCAAACCTCTTGCCCTCATACCCCCAACAGAATAAGGTTGCTGAGCGCAAAATAGACATCTTCTAGATAAAACTCGAACTCTTCATCATCTAATGTTCCTCTTCAATTTTGGGGTGAAATAGTTCTTACTACGTGCTATCTCATCAACCGTATGCATTCCTATATTCTTAAAGGTAAAATTTCTCATCAAGTTTTATATCCACATCGTCCTCTACATTCCTTACCCCTTCGACTCTTTGATTCTACTTGTTTCTCTCATGTTCTTGGTCTTGGGATCAATAAATTATCTACTAGATCTCATAAATGTGTTTTTGTTGGGTATCCCCGCACCCAGAAAGGATACAAGTGCTACTCTCCTACTCTTCACAGGTATTTTATCTCTGTAGATGTCGTATTCTTTGAAGATGTTCCTTTCTTTGAGTCTAAAGTACCTCCACCCGAGCCTCCTCTTCCTGCGACTACATCTACAATTCTTTTTTCTCCTCCTGAGGAGTCTCCTTCTTCTTCAAACCCCTTCCACCTCCTTTGCAGATCTATCAGCGTCATCCTTGTCCTTTACTACCGCAACCTGTAACCAACCCGATTGTAGGCTTACATCTCGGGCTCACTCATCCCACCCTTTCTTCGGTCGTGCCTCCTGAGTCAGATCTTCCTGTTGCCCTTCACAAAGGTATCTAGTCTATTCATAATTTTTCTCCTTACTATACTGCTTTGAGTTATCATCGCATATCCCTATCATATTACTCGTCTTTCTTCTTTGTTCTCTATTTCTCTTCTTAAGAATGTAGGAGATGCCTTTACTCATTAAGGATGGAAACAAGCTATGATGGATGAAATGTGTGCTTTACAAAGCAGTGGAACATGGGGTCTCGTTCCTCTACCACCAGTGAAGTATGTTGTTGGTGTTGTCGATGGGTGTACACAGTGAAGGTTGGCCCAGACAGAACAGTTGACCGCCTCAAAGCCTGACTTGTCGTCAAAGGTTATACTCAGATCTACGGCTTGGTTTATGGAGATACCTTCTCCCCTATTCCCAAAATGCCCCCGGTGCGATCTTCCTCTTCATTGATGTCATTCGCCATTGGCCTATATATCAGTTGGACATCAAAAATGTTTTCCTTCATGGTGACCTGCTTGAACAGGTTTACATGGAACAACCTCCCCGTTTTATTGCTCAGGGGGAGTCTTCTAGACTTGTTTGTCGCCTACGGAAATCTCTATACGGCCTTAAGTAGTCTCCTAGGGCATGGTTTGGCAGATTTAATATTGTGATTTAGGAGTTTGGCATGATCCAGAGTGAGGTCGATCACTATGTCTTCTGTCGTCATTTAGTCGCTGGTTGTATTTACTTGGTGGTATATGTAGATGACATTGTTATTACTAGTAGTGATCATCCTGGCATTATACAGGTAAAGCAAGGACTTTGGAAAACTCAAATATTTCTTGGGGGCGGAGGTAGCGCAATCCAAAGATGGAATCGTCATATCCCAAAGGAAGTATGCAATGGATATTTTGAAAGAAACAACGATGTTAAACTTCAAGTCGATACTCCCATGGATCCCAATATCAAGTACCTACCAAATCAAGGGTAGCCTCTCCAAATCTTGAGAGATACAGACATTTAGTTGGCAAATTGAACAATTTAATTGTCACTCGCCTTGATATCTCATTTGCAGTTAGTGTACTAAGTTAGTTCCTAAACTCTCCTTGTAAGGAACATTGGGATGCAATGACCCGTATTGCTGCATATGTCAAATAAGATCTTGGAAAGGGCCTGTTATATGAAGATAGAGGGCATACTCGAGTTGTAGGATACTCTGATGCTGATTGGGTAGCCTCTCCCATTGATAGAAGGTCCATTTCCGGATATTGTATTTTGTCGAAGGTAATCTTGTCTCTTGGAAGAGCAAGAAGCAGAATATTGTAACCAGGTCCAGTGCGGAGGTAGAGTACCGTGCTATGGTTATAGCAAATCAGGAGCTCATATGGCTCAAACAATAAACTTCAATTTGGAGAGGTTGCACAAATGACACCTATCTATGATAATCAGGTCGCTATGCATATTGCCTCAAATCCGGTTTTCAATGAGACGACGAAGCAAATTGAAATTGACTGTCATTTTGTTAGGGAGAAGGTCTTGTCTGGTGAAATATCCTCTAGCCTTGTCAATTCTAATGATCAGTTGGATGTTTTCACTAAATCTCTAAGGGGTCCTCGAATTGATTATATATGTAACAAGCTTGGTGCATATGATTTATATGCTCTAACTTGAGTGGAAGTGTTAGAATTATGTAATTATAGTAACGATATATTTTAAAATTAAATATATTGATCCTATCATTAATATCTCTGGATATTCTGTATTTTTGTACAAATCCCTATAAATACAATAGTTCTTGGTGATCACAAAACACACGGAATTCATATGTTCACTCATTTTCTCTCATTTAACATACATCTTCTGCTTAGTAGTATGCTGCATTCCCATACTCTACAAGTCATATAACCTGTCCTGTTCCTTAGCAACTCGAATCGTCTTTCCCCCGGTAAGATTGTGGAAGACGCGACGAGAAGGGAAAAAAGTTACAAAACAATTTAAATCATAAGTGAGCTTCTGAACAGCTGAGGTTATTAGAGAGTTGAGGAACATGTAACACACAAAACGAAACAATTTAAGGGTTAGCGATGCATATCGAAGAGTGACTCGTTTTCGGATAGCAATTGTGACTGATGCAAGAATCAGGAGACATAAGTGAATCAGACGAGATCCACCCTTCATGGAGTCATGCAACTTCGCATGTGTTCCCTGTTCAAAACCTCCATAATATTGGGTGATCACGATACATGTCGTATCGTAGTGGGTGAGTACAAGGGGGTGAGGAGAATTAAGATCAGGTTGTGAAATCCACTCACTAATTCACTTATTTTTTGCAAGAAAAATGAAAACTGCAACCCACTAGCTGATTTCATCTTCCATGTGACAAGGCATGTGAAAAATCAGAGTGGGCATGTGTTGTTTCACCGCTAACACGTTAACTAAACAAAATACATAAATAAGGATCATTTAAATGAAAATTAAATAATATTTTTTTAAAATCATTTACTATGATTCTGTGAGGATTATTTAAACAAAATTAAAAATGATAATATCATTTTGGAATATAAAATAAATAAATAAATATTATTTTAATACAAAAACTATAAACATTATTTAAATACAAATTTAGTAATATTTTTTAAATCAATAACTTTAAATATTATTTAAATATAAAAATGTTAAGAATAATATTATTATTTTAAGTATAAAATATAAAGTGTCATTTGTTAGCTGTTTAGTGCCTTATTTGGTTCTAAAATTCTTATTAATATATGTTTGCTTATGCTAAAATACTCTTGGATGTAAGTTTTTCTATTATTAATCATGAATTTATGTTTTTATATGTATATATTGATTTTATATGCAATCTATAATTATTGTTTATCAATCTTACAATACATGATACGACTCAAGATTCAAAACCTAATCCTTCCGATGCAAAACTTGTATCCCGATTGGATAACCATGTTTCAAACAATGATATTGATCTAACTCCACACATAAGCCATATAAACTTTCATAATAATTTATAACTGAGAGGGTCCCCTTGTTTGACACTGACGATTTTGCTCTCCAACTCAATGTGTGGCGATGTCCTTCTTCACGGAATATGTTTTGCGTAAATTATCACATATCTCCTAGGTAGTTGAGAGGAAGATATAATTACAACTAATTTCTTGAATCATCGTACCCCATAACCAAGTGATGATTAGAGTCCTCATCATTCCACGTTTCGATATCAAGTTCGCCCTTAGTGAGAGCTTTTCCTTCAATATGATTTAGCCTTTTCCGACCCTTCAGTGTCCTCCTAATAAGTTAAGCCCACTGGAAGTAATTCCACGGAAGATCATGGGCACTCAAAGTATAAGTGGAGTGACTTTGGACTGGTTATGATCCTTGGCATCGTGTTCTTCCATCAAAGTGTTCAGCACTAGTAAGTGATGCGGTGCTGTTTGCTACTATAATCTGTTTCGAAAAGAGAGAATACTGCAATTAAGGCAGTCTTTAGGTGCAACGCCGAATCACTTAAAAAATAAAGAAATATAACTAAGGACACTCTAAATTCATAGTAGATAATTAAAAACCAACATGATTCCAATGAAAACATTGTCTAGAGACTTTAAACATGATCCAAAACATTACTAAAACCAAAAACATAAATACATAACAAGAAAAAAAACATAAAAAGCTATGAAGTGAAGTAGTGAACTAGGAATGTGCAAGGGGTAGAAGGAAGCTGTTTGGAGGTGGCAGCAACTGGTTGGAGGCTATTGAAGGTGGCAGCAACTGGTTGGAGGTGACACTAGACGGTTGGAGGTGGCAGCAGGTGGTTGGAGACTTGGAGGTGACAGTGTCAAGGTCGTCGGAGCTGCTACAGGGTCGCCAGAGAGATGTGCAGGGCTGTTGAAGGTCAGACCAGTGTCGCTAAAGGTTAGAGAAGTTGTCGGAGGACATAAGGTCACCGGAGTGTTAGGTAGCCGTGGGTGTAGTTATTAGAGGGTGGGTGAGCAAAGGAAAGAGTGAGAGACAAGTTAGATGAAGAAGAATGACTTTTTTATGGGAAGAGAAGGTTTATGTCAGAAAATCTAAAGAAAAGGGAAGGAAGAGGATTAAAAACATAAACGACATAGTTTTAAAGAGCTCACGCATCACCGACACGATGACCTGCGACGAACCGTGACACGCAAAACCACGATCTCAGCACGTCGCCTGCGATCCAAACATCCACTTAACGTGAGCTGTGAAAGGGGTATCTTAGGGAGCTACCGTGCCACTATGGCGTGCAGCGATCGCGGCCATGATTGACTACTATGATAATAAGCTTATCATATCTTGTTGATGCAACAAACATGAGATTAAGACAGAATATGGTAGTTATCCTTTAATGCTCTGCTTATTCTGACCAACAAATGGACTCTCGGTAAAAAGAGTGTATACATAATTATGCAGCACCGAGACTTACACATATATATGGGTAAAAACAAAATATGTTCTTCAACTCAAAATGACCATTAGGATGAATAATTTGTTATGAAACAGCAAAAGGGAGGAAGGCCTTTGACAGTTTTATTGTATATGAATATCACCTTCTATTGCAGGTATATTCTCTCTTTCCTCGAGCTATAAAAACTTGGATGGAACGTCCCAACAATTCTGTATCATTCAACTCAAGGGCCTATCATTACAAAAGTAAAATGATTATCATCAATGCAATGCCTTTGTACAGAACAAAGGTTCAACAAACAAGAAACAAGCTCATCGATAATAGTGGGACAAAACAACACAAGCACATATCTATTATCTATCTATTCAAGAGGCTATAATTACGAAAGAGAAATGATTATCAGCTCAATGCCTTTGTACAAAACAGAGGTTCAACAAACAAAAATCAAGTATAATAATGAGACACAACAACACAAGCACTATCTATTATCTATCTTTCTATCTATTCAAGAGCCTATATAATTACAAAAGCAAAATGATTATCAGCTCAATGCCTTAGTACAGAACAGAGGTTCAACAAACAAGAAACAAGCTCACTGATAATAATGAGACACAACAACACAAGCTATCTATGAGCATTTATTACACTTTTCCCTATTTTACACTTAGGCATTAAATGTTTTTATATTTGTCCAATAAACAGATAATAGTGGAGTTTGACTTAGATAAAGAGAAATTTGAAAAGATAAAATTGTTTTTTACAACATCAAAATAATAATTATTCTCTTAAAACTGTCCCCTTATAAATAGGGGCTCATAATATGAAACGGAAGGAGTAATAAACTAGAAACTCAACAATTCTAAGACTAAGTTCAAATACAACTACACAACACAATTGTGATGAGCAAACACAGGAAACACAAAGCGCGAACAAAGTCAGAGGCGCCACAGAACCGCATAACAGTGGCTGCATAGGATCAGAACTGTATCGATGACAATTTCAGATGCTTTGAACTTGGTTGACAGTGACAGAAATTATGGACTGAAGCAAAACAGTGTCGTGCAATATGGTTCTAGGGTCTCCTTAACATTGGTTTCAAAACTTCAAAGCTTTTTAGGGATGAGTTTCGTAAAAAAAATAGGTCAGTTCTTAAAATTAAAAAACTGTAAGATTTTTGGGATTTTAAGATGAAAATCAAGATTAATGAACAATCTTGGTCATATTAAAATTTTTAGACAGATTTAAATATTAGAACCTTTCAAAAATCATAAAAACATGATTTTTAGGAACTGAGATTTTAACTATCATGCCAGAAAAGCTTGATGGGTAAGCTGTCCTGGAAATAGGTCACAGAACAGAATTGAAAAAAAAAGGAAGGGGTTGACATCATCAAACAGAGAAAAGAAGAAAATGCATGAAAAAAAGAGCTTTAGCTACCACTCCATGTAACACGGCCAAACCCATTGTTTGCCGCAAAACAAGGTGTGACACTCACGACACAAAAATGCCCTGCAATTGCAGATCTATCTATGGCCTGCCACTATTGCATGCTTGATAACTATGCTTACTATATTAGAAATGCTCTTGGTGGTTCTAAATTCATTTACACTGACTACACATGGTCACACAACTTACTTTTTGTACTGCTTCTGCCGTTGCAAATTCAACATGTCCATTGCCTTTCAACCTCCCATCATGATCAGTATGCAGACGAACATTGACAATTTCCCCACACATTTTGAAATGATTTTCGCTGAAAATCTTTGAAATTAGAGAAAAGAAGCACAGAAAATAATCGAAAAGGCCCACCAAGAAAAACAATACATACATGTCAGCTCTTTTCACTCCATAAAACAAGTTTCTAACATATATTGCCTTCGATGTAGGATTTTCTTCTTTCAGAGTAGCAAACATTTTAGGCTGCAAAATTCAACAAAATACATTATATAATTGATTTGATGGTTCACACTGCAGGAAGAGAGTGCATCAGATGTAGCTCCAACAGTATCCTTATCCTTAATCACTTACGCACAAGTCAATTATATACTAAAATAAGTCACATAAAAATTAACATCTAGCAGGCTGACTCTAATTATTATGAAATGCTTACACTTTCCCAAGGAGTTTTAGAGGCCTTTTCATCAATTGCTTCGCCATGGTACTCTAAACTCGCTGTACCTTTCATGGACTGAACATTTTCACTTTTCTGGGATGAGTTTCTCCAGTTGCTAAAATTATTAACAAGGACATGTTAAGGGGAAGATAAGGGCAAATAGAAATGAAACAATAAAAGAGATTAAAGGGTGAATTAATTGTCCTTTTAAGAAATTGCATGTTTAATGTATTTTTTGGTAAGGCATGTTTTAATTTAACAGTTTTTCTATTGTGTGCTCCAAGGGCACATTTTAAACTATACAAGAAGGAAAATGTTATATTGGACTTACATTCAAACCAGTGAAAAACTACATTATGCAGGACTTCCAATAAAACTTTTCCCATTGTGTATTGTTTGAAATGTGTCATGGTGGGGCAGAAAAACTGTTAATTGCAAAGCAGATTTTAAAAAATATAATAATATGAAAATCTTTGCGTAGCCCAAATAAAAAAGATAAAATGAAAATTGTTTACTTATTGCCATACATGAAACAGTGCTTTTTTTTTTTGTCAAAACTTATGCAATAACCCTGAAGAAATAAGTGCATACATACATGAAAGTTGAATTAGTAATTCATGCAAATGCATGGGAAAAAAATATTTCTACATTTGCAGATGACTGTGTCCTGTAAGAAATTTATGCTACAGCTATTATGGGGGAGAATTTGTCACCAAACAACATAAGGATGCATGCGCTTGCACGGTTTTTGTATATATGTAGATGCAGATTACCTTCTATTGGAGGTACATTCACCCTTTTCTTGTGCTATACAAACTCTGATACAGCGACCCAAAAATTCTGTATTATCCAACTCAAGAGCCTATCACAAAAGCAAACTGATTCTCAGCTCAATGTCTTTACATGGAACAGGTGTTAAACAGAAAAGGTGCACAGATTTCAGGACAAGGGATTGTACCACAGGCACTATATTTTAAGAGAGCCTAGAGATATCAATGTCAACCTCCCATCCCTTAAAACCCAATTGTTACACAAAGACATGGGGTCAAATGATGCACGCAGCCAACATCACTTAGTGAGGTAAGGCTAGGTAGTTTTTGAAGCACTAACAAAGGGGATGGTTTTACAAAAACTAACCAGATTAACATGCAATATGGAAGTTGCAACCAGAAAACCCAATTGATCAATATACCTCATTGCATCGCTTAAAAAGTTACAGTTGAACTTTCTTGATAATGCTTACTATTTCCAAATGCAAAGAATAAATAATTGTTTGTGTCTCATGTGTTCAACATATAATTTTACATAACAGATTAGTTTAGGAAGACCTTATTTTTCCATGGAATGATCATGTACATCCCACCCAGAATACCATCATATTCACACATTAACCAGAAATGTATGCATTTATGATGTCAATCCAACACTAGATTCCAAAGACAAGGCGACATAATGAAGAAAACTATGAAACTGATACTATGATATCAAAATTGCAGGTTAGCAATATCAAGTTATCAGAATTTGATTTTTGATTAAGAGAGAGCAATTAGATAACATAACAAAGGATTAAAAGGATTCCAACCCTAATGCTTGTTAATTATTGTTTCACAAATTTTAGTGATAATACACAAATTTTGTTGTTAATTATTCTAGACTTCTCATTTCTTATAGTTGACACAATTATATTCAATCATTCAATTCCATTTGTAATTCAATCTCAATCCTTGTTGGAACAACAAACAATCTACTCATGTTTTGCCACATGAAACAAATGCTACGCTTGCAACATTTTTCTCAACTGGCATTGCTGCATCCAAAGCTACAACTATCTTTGAAATGCTTTTGGCAGTCCTAAATTGATCTGCAGAGACAACAAAGGGTCACTAAACTTACTTCTCGTGCCGCTTTGGCCGTTGCAAAGTCAACATGTGCATAACCTTTAAACTTCCCATCATGATCCATATGTAGACGAATATTGACAATTTCCCCACACTCTTTAAAAAGATTTTCCCTGTAAAAAATTGACTTTACAGAAAACAATTATAGAAAATAATAGAAAAGCACCACCATGAAAAATGATACATACATATCAGCCCTTTTCACCCTGTACGATAAGTTTTGAACATATATTGTCTTTGTTGTAGCATTTTCTTCTTTCAGAGTAGTTAACATTTTAGGCTGCAAAATTCAACGGAATAATGTTATATAATTGATTTCATAGTTTACACAGCAGGAAGAGAGGGTGTCAGAGGTAGCTCCAATCTTCTCCACATCCTTAACCTCTTTCACACAAGTCAATTATATGCTAAAATAAGTCACATACAAATGAAGTCTCAGCAGGCTGAGTCTAAGGAGTTTGAAATGCTTACACTTACCCAAGGAGTTTTACAGGCCTTTTCATCAATTGCTTCCCCACAGTACTCTAAACTCTCTGTACCTTTCAAGGGCTGATCACTCTTCTGGAATGAATTTTGCCTGTTGGTAAAAGTAATAAGAAGGAAATAACAATGGGAAGATAAGGGCATTTTGAAATCAACCAACATAAGAGCTTAAAGGCTCAATTAGTTGTCCTTTTAAAAAGTTCCATGTCTAAATAAAAAGAAAGTTATAAAAAAAATAAGACTAACAGTTTTCCAAAAAAAGTAAAAAGAAAACAAAAACTTAAACAAAGAAAAGAGTAAATTACTCCAAAATTCTTTCTATTTTGCACTTCTTGTACAAAATCCCCTCAATTTCTAAAACCTACATGATATACTACATTCAAACCCAAAACCTATGTTTGTCTATAAAATTAACGAAAATATCCTTATTACTGATTTAGTCTCTTATACAAACCCCCCTCTATTGGTTAAACATTTCATAAACCCACTTCAATTTTATAAATACACTGCAATAGAATCCTTCTATTATACTCCCTACCCTACCTTTTATAAGCCTCAACAAAAGAAAAATATTAGCAGCATTTATAATATTTTTTCCTAGTACCCTTAAGAATATAATATTTTCAATCTTATACAATTAATATACAATGGTAGAGTTTGATTTTAAAATGGGGATAAACTTGAAAAGATAAAATTGTTGTTTATAACATCAAAACAATAACTACTCTCCTAAAATTGTATGCCCTATAAAGAGAAACTTATAAAAGGTAACAAAGGGAGTACTCCCTCCAGTCTCAAATATAAGCAGAAGTAATTAATTTTGCACATATTAAGAATGTTGTTTAAAGCAGTTAATTACATTAATGATTTTAAATTTTTGATATAGTTTCCTAAACTACCCTTAATATCATTTATAATACAAAGAATTAGTTTTCTTGAGAATATATATAAGGATATATTTGGTAGACATGCATTTAATAACATTGAAAAAAATATATTTTTGCATATATTATTAGACCAAAAAAATTCTACTAAAATTTGCTCAAATTTAAAAGCGAAGTAATATTATTTTATATTGTGAACGAACAATTAAATTCTTAAATGACAATATTTTAGAAAAATATCATACTAACACAAGAGATTAGAAAAATAAAATAAATAACAGTTTCATACTTCCAAAATAGTTGACATTATTTTAAATATTTGTGTTAAATTTGGATATTGAGAACTCTATTCTAAAAATTAGATAATAGGATGAGGATTACCCCCACCTTAGATACTTTTAATTGGTCATATCTTTAGATAATGCGAGACTTTCAACACATCCCGCTACGCTTAGGAATAGAGTGTGGACAAAAACGGGTAGTTTATAGGACTTATTAACACACCCCCTCACACTCATGAATGGAGAATGGACAAATACGGTGGGCTCATGGGAATTATAGAACACCCATGGAGCGTGAATAAATACAGACAACAATAGATAAAAGATGGACTTCGATATCATATTAAATTTGGATATCGGGCCTAACTCAATCTTAAAAGCTAGCTCAACAGATTAAGATTACTCCCACACTATATACTCTTAATTGGTCATATCTCTAAACAATACGGGACTTTCAAAAATTTGTAATATAAAAATCTAATGAAAACTAAATCACATACTAATCATGAGCTTATTCTCAACGTAATACTTTTAATTATTTATTTTTAGATTATTTAATGTTATCTTAAATTTTCATTGTTTAATAATTTTATGTTTTTATCATGAAAGAATGACTCAATTGTAATATATTTATAAAATAAAAGGAGATTTATAGAATTTTAAAGAAACGAAGGAGGTATGTATAATAAGACCATTTATAGTAGAAGACATTTTTGACAAGTTAACACAAAAATAAATGTTTTGGGTATAACATATTTGTAGAATATAAAGGTTTCGTCTGTGTGCAAAAGTACCAAATAGAGGGGAGGTTGGACTGTTGGAGTAGTTTACTACAAAAACTCTTACAACTTACAAGGTTTTTTATAAGCTAGAAAAAGCAGTTTACATACATGAATCACTATTCCGGACAAACAGAAGGGTATAAAGAAAAAAGTTCCATTACTGCAAATGACCATCTTCGGTAATAAATTTATGCTAGAGGTATATTATGTGGGATAATGTCACCAAAATGCATCAGGAAGCATGCTCTTGCACAGTTTTATTATTTACTAGATTTTGCAGCCTACAGAATGTACAAATTTATAAATCGAAATATATTTTCTTTTATATTATTAGTTATAATGATAATACTATTATTAAATATATTTTAGGATTTTGTTAACATTTTAGGGTTGATTGAGTTTAAGCCTCTAAAAATACTAATTTTTTATTGGATTAAATGCAATTATTCTATCACAAAAATAAAAGTGTAATAAATGTATTCATTCCCAACAAAAACTTACTACTACTCATGGCTAAAACTCAACCCTTTAGAAGGTCAACAAAACCCTATATTTTAATAAATAAACTCCTATAACTTATTCGATAAACATAATAAAGTATTTATTTATAAGTTATAACGAACACATAAATGATATGAAATTTATTATTTGATTTTTTATATCAAATAAGTTAAAAATTATTATATTTCTAATTATTATAATTTCATATCAAACTTGAAAATCAACTCAAGGTATTTAGTACTCCCTGCGTTTTTTTCCTTTGGCGCTAGCATTTGCTTTGTTCACTTTTTATTGTGACTCGGTGAAAGCAACGAACAATTCATTTTTATTTCACAATTTTATCCATGGCATTAAATGTATGCTTGGTTGAAGAATGTGTCTAACCCAAGTTAATCTATTGAGAATTTATGTCATTAGTTATTCTCAATCAATATTAAATAAGGGTATAATGGAAAATTAACCAACATATTTTCATAAAATCTAAAATACCAATCATTTTCTTAAGGCCTATGCAAATGCAAGTGTGAGAAAAAAAAAAGGAAGGAGTAAAAATGAAAAGTTAGGAAACTAGAAAGGTAAGAATTAGATAAAAGCAAATGAAAAGTTAATGAATGATAAAATCAAGTGATATTTTAAACAATTCAATAAAAATGGAGCAAATGTCGCACAAAAACATTGGAAGAAGAGCTTTAGTTATGTACTAGACCTCGCACCCGTAAGCCTTACAAGTTTACAATTTTATAAATCAAATAATGTTTTGTTTTATGATATTAATTATTGATTATTTATAATTATAATGTAATATAAATACTACTAAATAAGATTTTTAATTAATCTCTAAATATGTTTTTTATTTTTTTCTGTATCTAAACAATTTGCATTATATTGAATTGATCATTTGAATTTTTTTATATTAAATACGTTTCTCAAATGGAATCAAAATAATCATTTTAATAAATTATAAATTAATTTAAATATGCTTTTATGCCTTTTGAATATATGAGAAGTTAAATATCATAGATAGTAATTAAATTAATATTAAATAAGTCTGCGATGAACAAAACATGAAATACATTAAAGTTTAATTCAGAAAACTTATATATGATGGTAAATTAATGTGAAACAATTGTTCATCAATAAATGGAATTGGCTTTAGCTATCTTCACAAAAGACTTGATTAACAATGTGTGCTTTGATTTTATCAATATTTTATCAAAAAATAAAATTTTAGAAAACTCAACATAATTTCAATATCATACAACTAAAATTTTAAAGAGTTTGGAAGCATATTAATTATTTAAAACAATTTTACTGAATAAATTTTATTTTGTCCATAGATAACTATTATCAAAATGTTTTTATATATTAAATTAAAGTACCAAATAATATTTTTTAAAAACTATATCACTTGTAGAATCATCTCATAAGATATAAATATAATATACTTAAAATTGAATATAATGAATACAATATCAAAATAACAGACATGGTTTATTAAAATCAAGTACATATTTATCTATAAAAAGATAATCTCAATAACTATAAATAAAAATTATTAAAATTGAGTATTTAATTTATAAAGTCAAATGAAACCAATATAATTTTATTGTAAATTTCATTTAATATATTTATATTTTTTAATATTGTCAATAATTACTTTTCAAACTTTGTTGATTAGAAAAAAATTGAGACAATTAGTTTTTTTCATTTAACTACATATATCATCCATCAAAAATCATCATCATGCTCAAGTCAAAAACATCCACATCATGATGATTTAATTCTGCCATTGGAAAGTTCTTTCATTCACAAGACTTGAACACGAAACTTTCTTAGGGGGAAGTACAACTATTAGTTTAATAACCTTATAAGATTTAGTACTTAAAAAATAAATTGGCGTTTCATTGTAAATATAAATATTACAAATAAATTTTAAATGTATTAATGAAATATAAAAAATAAATTAAATTAACTAAATACTCAAATATTTTTCTTCAAACTTGCAAGAGTTTGGTGCCACAAGGGGCTAATATGTATATTATATTAATTATATTATATTCTATATGATTATATACTTTTTATTTTTCTTTTTTGAAAATTACAACAATAATAACTACATTATTTTATTGGATTAAAAATTATGAAATTTCGTATTGCAATTCTTTATATACACTGAAAAAACAACTAAAAAAGTATTTATGAATTTAGAAAATTAATTAAAAGAATTTAAAATAAAAGTTAGAGGAGACATCGTGTGATATTTTCAATCAGTGTTTAAGAAACCGGTTCGGACGGGCCGGTTGAACCGGTAACCAGTGGCCCAACCAGTCCGAACCCTCAATTGGATCGGAAATGCATTTGACCCAATGTGACCCAGGTTGAACCAGCCAATTTTCTAAAAAACCGGTGACCCGATGGTTGAACCGGTCTGATAAGTTTTTTTTCTGTTTCATTTAACAAAAAATGACACTGTTTCTAATCAAAATTTTCAAATTGCAATTGTCAAATTCTCATTAAAAACCAGGAAAGATTGAAAAAGCAATTGTCTCGTGTGAACTTGCAATTGCAACAGGTGTGCAACACTTTTTTAATTCAATCAAAAGAACTTTTTTAATTTTTTTATCTTTCTTCTCCTGCAATTGATCCAACATTTACTCTTTGGGCATAAACAAACTTTCTTTTATTGCATTAGTGATCTTATATTAAAAACTTGTAAAGATTAGGTACTTATTGAGATGAAAATTGGTACTTTATGATTGTTCATTTTTAGTTTGAACTTATTGGTTGGTTTGTTTGATGTCTTTTATTTGATGATTAGGTACTTTTTTGTATGAAATTTGGTTCTTACTTTCATTAGATTCTTTCACTTGGAGTATGAAATACTTGAAACTTCAAAATATACAGATAGTATTTTTTTTTTAAATAAACTGAGTCAACCGGTTCAACCAACGATTCAACCGGTTCGACCATTAACCCATTGACCCAGTTGCTTCAGTTTTCAATTAAAGAACTTTAGTATATATAATATACAAGTATAATATAGTAATAATGATATGTAGATGAATATTACCTTCTACTGGCGATAAATGCACCCTTTTCTCGAGCTATTTTAACTTTGACACGACGCCTCAACAATTCCGTATTATGTAACGCAAGAGCCTATAATTACAGAATCAGATTGATGCTCAGCTCAATGTCTTGGCATGTTAGCACACAGATCATGAGGACGCGCTGAACACAGGCACTATATATACATGAAAGCCTAGAAAATATCAATGTCAACCCTCCAACACCTAAAAACAAATTCTTGCTGAAGAGGGGTCATGCACTTTAAAGTCATGCACATCTACAATACCATGGTATTCACACATCAACTAAATACAAACGCGCTTGTATGATGCCAATCCAACATTAGATTCCAAAGACAAGACTATGTACTTTCATGAAGACATCCATGAACTCATACCATGGAAAAATTGCAAGTTTTAGTAATAGAGTAAACTCTCATGTTAGTTCTCAAGATAGTATGAGTCGTGCATCATAATTCTAGATATTTTAAAAATCCCAATTTAGTCTTTGGCTATACAAAATGATGTTCAATTTAGTCCTTTTTTTAGTAAAAAACAACAATAAAAAATAGAGTAGAGAATGATTAAAATGAATATATTTTGCAATGTTATAAGGATTAATATGAGGTTTTTAATATCTCAAACTCAAAAACTAAAGTACACAACTCATACAATCTTAATGAGAAATTGAGGATTCACTCTTTAGCATCATTAACAATAATAAAGCCCCAACCATAGTTAAGTACAAGGTAACAATTTGCTTCAGGAACCAAATTTAAGTTCATTGAAAATACAATGAATGAGAAAATATTTCAACAAACCAAATTGGGACAGCTTTATCCCTAAAATGTTTATCCCACTGTTGCTTCCAAAGCTACACCTATCTTTGAAATGCTTTCAGCTGTTAAGGTCACAAAACAAGTTATTCATAGGGCGGGATTGCGAAGGTTCAGAGCGAAGAGCCCTCAGCCACAATAGAATTGCAGTAGCTGTGTGACTTTTCTTCGCATCTCGAAAATCGGTTGCGCCACAACAGAACAGCTCATGGATGTTTCTTCTTGTTCCCTCAAAGCGACACAGTTTCTAGGGTTCCTTATGGGTAAAATTGACTTTCATTTAAAAAACACTTATAAAATACTCTTACCCTCTTCATTTTCCTACCTTTTTTTCTTTTCCCCTTTCTGTGTTTGACTTTGATGACTTCTCATCACACCCATCTCTCTTTCCTATATATTCTATTGTTCTGATTCTATTATGTTCACTGTTATTCCCTCGCACCGCAACACCGGACAGCAATGGCAATATCACAAGGCTAAACTTGGAAGACCGGTGCTTCCACAACCGCCTCTTGTGCACTTGTAAAGTCTTTAAAATTAGTGAATCAAATTGAAATGTTTAAGACTTTAAGACTGACTTTGATCGGTAAGGAGATAGATGCAGGGATTTGCTCAACTGCTTGAAGAAATCCCTCAGCGGCTAGATTTTTTATATAGACAATTTACATTGAAAATCTAAGGAAACAAGGAAAAAATTCTGTACACTAAATCAGATCTGAATAATTTCTAATTATAGACATTCCTAAAATACATAGATATTCTAAAATAAATATACAGATTATATATGATATTCTCCAACATTCCCCCTTAAGCTAGAGCATACAAATCATATGCACCAAGCTACAAATCATATGCACCAAGCTTGCCATAAAGAACTTTATCTAAGGACTCCAAAGACACTAAGTCAGAATGTTTGTCAATTGATCATTAAAACTGACGGACTTGAGGACTATTTCTTTAGACATAACCTTCTCCCTGACAATACAATTTCATTTGATGAATTTTACCAAACCTCAAGTAAACGTTTCACCCGTGTGAGTTCATGACTCACCAAAGCCTTGGCATGATATTGAGATTCAGCACTTGAAAGGGACACAATGGGTTTCTTGCTCTTTCAAGATATAAGATTTCAAACCATAAAGAGATCAGTTCAACTTGCACACCAAGCTAGGCTCCCCTTGAGGAAACCCATGTGGCTGCTTCATTTCTTCTTCACGGTCACCAAGAAGAAAAGCATTTTTGATATCAAGTTTATGCAACAACCAACGCCAAATAGCTGCCACTGCAAGGAGTCGTGCTTAAGCCATTTAGATGCCATTTTAGGTACGAGAGAGGTTTAACTGTAGCCTTTGGCAACCAACCAAGCTTTGAGACGACCAATCCACTCATCTTAATCAACTTTGATGGCATAGACCTATCTACTATCAACATCTTTCTTATCTAGAGAAAGAGGAAAGGTTGTTATGACCATGGTTGTTAGATTCGCGTCCCAAGACGTAGTATCGTACGATTCTACGTCTCACCGGCGCCTCTCCGTTCTAAAACGCACGCAGAAACGGTCACAGTGGAGACGATGTGGAATCACGAGTCGGGCCGTTGAGTCGTGGTGTCGTGGGCGTCTCCGTCTCGCGCAGTCGGGGCTGGAAAAATTGGGTCAAGCGGGCGACCCGGTTTCAAAAATAACCCGGCCCACGACGAAACCCTAATTTCAGGCTTTCTCTTCGATTTGGTCCCGGTTTTATGACATTGAGTTTATGTTTTTGTGTTTTATGACATTAAATTTGGTTTAAGATTATGAAATTTACGAGTTCAGTTTGATTTTTGTCATATTTATGTATAGTTTAGAATTTCGGGTACACTCTACATTTTAACAACCTTGGTTATGACGTAGATTCTACATTGAGACGACAGGAATTTGCAAAACGTAGACTCGTGAGACGTAAAACGAGATGGAAGAGTCTACGAGAAATACTAAAGTATACATAATATAACAAATATCAAATTAAAATCATAAACTTCATAATATTAAACCAAATTTAATGTCAAACATAACCATTAATCATAAAAGTCAAGTCTAACATCAAACATAAATAGAGACAGAGAGTGCAAAATGCAAACAGAGACAGCCACCACACACACGGCCAAGAAGAGCCAACAAAACAGAAATAGGCATGCAAAACAGAGAAAACCACCACCCAAGGAGGATGACGAACACAAACTCAGAAATAGGCACATGAAACAAAAACAGAGTGCGAGGGAGGGAGGGACGAACACGAACTCCGAGACAGAGTGCGATGGAGGAGGGAGGCGAAGCAGTAGCAAACTTCGACGGAGGGAGCTTGACGTGCGACGAAGGGAGATTCGACAGAGGTGTGGCGGAGGAAGGAAGCTCGACGCGGGGGGAGAGGTGCGATGGAAGGAAAATTGTGCAGAGAGAACGAAAGAGGAAGATGGAACTTTAGGGTTTTTTATGGGCCGGGTAATTTTTAAAACCAGGTCACCCGCTTGACCCGGTTTTCCTTCCCATTACGTGCGAGACGAACACGACGGTGTCTCCACATTTCCACGTCGCACTACGCGTCTCCACGCCGTCTCTACCAGGAGCTGTCTCTGCTTGGTTCGTGGCATGGTGGAGCTTGGGCAGGACGTAGAATCGTACGACTCTACGTCCCAAGACACAAGGCTAACAACGTTGAGAGGAACAGATCCCATGTATGGCTATGCTCTAGGGCAAAAATCTCATCAATCATCGCATGCCTCCATTTCGGATGAGAAAGAACATCACTGTCTTTTTTAGGAATAGAAAATTATAAATAGGAAAAGGATTTTTGGTAGTCTAAGTACCTTTTCAAAGAGCAATAGGGGGAGGTCATCATCTGATTCATGGGTTTCAAGCAGGTTCATGATAGGAAAAGCCATTAGATTGAGGCATTAATCCCCAAGAGTTGCCGACACTTCTTCTATCAATGGAACAATCCGGTGTTGTCATTGGCAATATGTTATCAGAGGGCACCATGAAGGAACGGACTAAGTTTCATCACTCGAAACAATAGAGAAATTGGTGGATTAAACCTGCAAAGAAGACATCGGTGGACCAATACATGGAATAGATAAGACATCACATATTTTATTAGACTCTACTAAGGAGGTGAAGTATGGTGATTCCTCAAAGAAGGTTACATCTATAGACACAAACCATCTATTAGAAAGAGGACAATAACAACATACTCCTTTTAACAGAGAATAACCTAGAAAGATGCATTTATGAGAAGACAACTTATCATGACCTGGAGAGAGATCATGGACAAAAATACAACCAAGCACATGAGGAGGGACATGATGCAAAGGTCCAATAGGAACAATTATTTTGTGCGGTACCTGATTATTAAGAACCGACAAAGGCATATGATTAATTAGTTAACAAGCTATCAACACGGCATCCCCCCAAACCCCAGAGGTAAATTTGCATTTAATAACAAAGTGCGAAGAGTCTCAATAAGATAATAATTTTTTCATTTGGTCACACCATTTTTTTAAGTGTATGAGGACATGTAGATTGATGTAGTAAAGATATCATCAGATGACAAACAACAAACATTCATAAGAAAAGTATTCTATTGCATGTTCAATCCTCAGGAATTTTATTGACTTTACTAATTGATTTTGATTTTATTTGAATTTCAGTGTAGAAGAACTTGAAGATAGAAAATAATTCAGAATGTTCTTTCATAAAAATAACTAAGTACACCTAGAAAAATCATTAATAAATGTGACAAAATACCTAAAACCTAATGAGACACGACTTGGACCCCAAAATCCAATTGAATTTGAACCTAGCTAGAAAAGGAAAAAAAAAATATGCTTCTCAAGTTGACATGATTCACAATCTAGGGACTCTGGCTTAGCAGGACTCAACCATTAGCTGAAGTTTCAGCAAACTGAGATGACCTAGACTTTGATGGAGAAGATGGGGAAATTCAGCAGCAATACACACCAATGAAGAAGTGGTCTGTAGGTAGTAATGTGCTTCTGCTTCATGTCCTTCTCCAATCATTTTCCCCATACCACAATCCTGGATAATGAAAGAATCAGCACTAAAGGTTACTTAGCAGTTAAGTGATCGAGTGAGCTAACTCAAAGATATAAAATTAAAAAGACATACAGGTATAGAAGGGGAACCTTGTCACAACGGTTGGAGTTGCTGCCATGTGACTTGGAGGTCACAAGTTTGAGCCGTGGAATCAGCCTCTTGCAAATGCAAGATAAGGCTGCCTACATTAGACCCATTAAGTGGGCCGAGCCCTTCCCTAGATGTTGCACATAGTGGGAGCTCTGGTAGCCCCAAATTACCCATTTTTATAAGGCATAAATAAAACAGATTTCATTAATGGGAGTCAATGACCAATGTCTTGAACCAATACTTTCGATCTATTAGCACAGAGAAGAAAATAGTGATAGATTACCAGGTACATAGTCGGAAGCACTAGAATCAATAAACCAAGATGTTGGATTACCACCAATGTTAGATAAACAAATTGTGGGACTACCAATACAAGTAACTATGGTGGTGGTAGGCTGATTCTGTTTCAAGGCCTTCCATTCCATATATTCTTGGATGTGGGCCTCAAAATGACATGGTAAGGTTGACAACCCCCTTAGAAAAACCAAAGAGAGTGGCACAGTTTGTGTATGGCAGGTCTCTTGCAATAACTACAATAGGGACGATTTCCCCCCACGACCTCCACAACCTCCTTGGTTGCCTCTTCCTCCACAACTTGTGCACACCACAAGATCCCAAAGTAGTGATCATGGCAAACCCATCTATTATACTCAAGTGAGAGTTAGAAGTTTTGGATGGAGGAACTCTCAATAAACGAGTGATAAGTCTCTCCATGGTAGCAACTTCTTATGTAGATAAAATCTTATTACGGAGAAGATCTAAGTCAGAATTCAAGGCTCGCAAGACCATTGTTCTACAAGTCTTCAAGAGAGTCAGCCAGCAAGAACATCTGAAGTTTCTCGACAGCAATTTGTGATTTTAGCAGCATCATACGAACATTGCAAAACAGATTATGATACTTATTCCAAAAGGTGAAGCGCATTTTTTAATGGTTCTAAGACACAGTGGACGTGGAAACCTCGAGACGACGTTGTCTCTGCTCCCCTAGAAACGCTGAAATCATGGTTGGATCACACAGCCTGGTTCAAAAAATAGAACCTGCTTCACAAAAACCCTAAAAGCCCAACTACACCTTTTCACATGATTTCTGTACCTGTATTCCCCGTTCTCAGGTGTGAACACACTCTGTCTTCTTCGATCACTCTCTCTCCCTCTTGTTTTGACATAGGTCTTTCCAATTTATCTCTATTTCCCGTTTCAACGCAGGTTGCTTTCTTTGATCTCTTTCTCCCCCCGAGCTCTCTATCCCTTTCATTTCTGCATAAGTCATCTTGTCCCTTCACAACCTCGTTATGTTTCAGCCCCTGTTTTAGGCGAGTCCGAGCTCTTGTTTCAAGGACCCCCAACCCCTGTTTCAAACACAACCGCTCACTATAGGCTTTAGTATTTGATTAGTCCTATGTTTTATGTTTTAGACTCTGAGTTTTATGTTTAAGACTTTGAGTTTGATGTTTGATGATATGAATTTGACTTTAAATTTAATATACATATGTTTATATATTATTTAGCATTTCTGATCGATTCTTGCTTGTCATTGTACAAAACTACGAGTTTACGTTTCGACAATCCCTTGTGTCAAGGTAGAAACTAGAGTTTGCCAACCTTGCCAACAGGTTTTCATCTTCCGACAACATGAAGACAAGGACAAGAAGAACCGTGTAAAAAATGATTCTGATTTTGGTGTTTCCAACCCTCAAAGAATGTTCAGGAGGCTTGGACAATCTGAACAAGACTAACAATGTGTCAAACTGGTGACCAGAGGGTGGCACATGACAGACGTTCAAGCAACACTACTTGTGTAGGACTTGTCAGAAGTTTCTGACAAATCTGAGGTTGAACACACAGCTGAAGGTGACTGATCGCAAAGAAACCAAGGTTTGACGGATCTAGCCCAGAACATTAGCTCTTTGATACCATAAAGAGATAGATGCAAGGACTTGCTGAATCGCTTGAGGAAATCCCTCAGTGGCTAGATTAAATATATGGGCAATTTACATTGATAATATAAGGAAACAAGGCAAAATATCTATATACTAAATCAGATCTGAATCAATTTCTAATTATGCACATTCCTAAAAGACATAATAGAGATCTTCTATAATTAACACACAGTTTATATTTGATATTCTCCAACAATTGGATAAGGGAAATACTTGGAAATTGATTAGGACTAGCTATATCATTTCCATATGAAATGACAAACTTAACTCATCCCAAAAGTTAACTCACAAGATGATGATTACTCTCACTTTATATATTATTATTAGGTCATATCTCTAGTAAATGTGAGACTTCATCACACACTCATCATGTCCAAGACTGAACATCTGGAGTGTGAAGTTTGTAGGAGCAGACATTTGTGGATCACCCAACAACATATCTAGGATAAGTTTTGATATCATCTTAAATTTAGATATTGGGTCTAACTCAATCCTAAAATTGACATCATCTTATTGGTCTTATTCTTAACACACACCCCTCATGCCAAAAACGGGACATTTAGTGCGTTAAGTTGCAAGATTGAATATCAATGGAGATGACTCAATAATGGATTTTGTATAGTCTTTGATACCATCTTAAATGTGGATAATGGGTCTCACTCAATGCAGAAAGCTAGTTCACAAGTTAAGGGCTGCCACAAGCCTTATAAGAATATTAGGAGTGTACTACCCATATTCCTAGCCAAATATGACACATCTTGAAAATTTCCTTCACTTTTATTATTGTTTACTTGTATGTTTTGCAAAAAACCATGGTTACGAATATACCATGCAATATGAATTATATCTGTGTTTTTAGCATTTTATATGTAGCTATGTTCATAATGATAATCATATATATGTATAAAAAAATTTACAATAGCAGTCATTCCGTTATCCACTATCCCGCTATAGCATTTTGAGGGCTTAGCACTAGCAGGTAGCAACTATCTGGGATTAATAGCTAGGCGCAGAACTTACTTTCCATGCAGCTTCTGATGTTGCAAACTCAACATGTCCAAAGCCTTCAAACCTCCCTTCATAATCTGTTTGTAGACGAATATCAACAACTTCCCCACACTCCTTGAAAAAATTTTCCCTGGACAAAAACAACTTTAAAGTTAGAAATAGTACCAAATAATTAACAATTGCTTTGATGATAAATAATACATACATATCAGCTTGTTCCACACTATATGACAAGTTTCTAACACGTATAGTCTTTGACCTGGCACTTTGTTCCTTTAGATCAGGTAGCATGATATGCTGTGAAATTCCAAGAAATATGTATTATATGACACATTTCACAGTTCACATTACAGAGAGAGGATAGTGTTCAGTTAAAAGATTTTATTTCCAATGGAGGCAGCACCAACCATCTCCACATCCTTAACCTCTTTTACACATGTCAATTATATTCATTGATAAGTTATATAAAAAATGAACTATCAACAGCATTAGGCATATGAATTATGAAACACTTACACTTTCCTGAAGAGTTTTGGAGGTACTTTTGTCAATTTCTTGCTCACAGTCCTCAGAAATCTCTGAACCATTCATGGGATGTAGTATTTCACTCCTCTGGAATGAGTTGCCAAATTTATTAACCTGGAGACTGCCAAAGGAATGTGGCAGCATAAGGCAAGATATTGAAATGAACTAACACGAGATTAAGAATCCATTTCTTTGTCCTTTGAAAATAAAAATAATGCATTTGTATTAAAAAAAACAAGATTATAAAATTTTATAATAATTAGATAAGCTTTATTGGAAAAAAAATCGAGAGAACTGTTTTCATGTTTTCCTCAAAAAGTAGTAGAAAAGTAGCTTATGAAACAAAGTTTAAAAAAGAAAACAGAAAACAAAAATCATGAAAAGCTTATTTAAGAACCCAGTACAAGAAGAGTATATTAATAACTAAACACAGTAACCCATAGAAATGCAAGGGGAAACAACAGTATCCAACTCAAAATGACAATGCTTTGTAAAAGGCAAGCTCTTTGGCAGTTTTATCGTATATGTAGATTACCTTCTATATGAGGTATACCTACGCCTCTCCTGAGCTATAACAACTCTGATTGGACATCTCAACAATTCTGTATTATTCAGCTCTAGAGCCTATGATTACAAAAGAAAATATACTCATTTCAATGGTGTTGCACAGAAAAGGAATTCAGCAAACATAAAACCACAGATGAAAATGAGGCATAGCAACACCAGCATATTCCACAATACACAAAAGAAAGCCAAGAAAAAACAATGTCAATCCTCCCTCTCTTAAAAACTAACGGTTACACAATGACATCAGATTGAATGACGCAAGTAGCCAACAACTAGAAAGACAGGACTGGGCAGTTTTATGTACTATGCAAACATGTAGTGGTTGACAAATGACAAGGATAACAAGTAAAAGTAATAGGTTTTAAGAAAAACATAATACAAGCAACAACAAAATGAAGGTAACAAAATATTTTAGCCTTACACATTCCAAATTTTTCACCAATCTAATCAGATTCAGTCTTAAGCATTCCAATTAGATTCCCTAATTTATACAGTCCTCACAATGCACAAGAGGCGGTTAAGGAAGCACCAGTCTTCTGAGGTTGGCCTCGTGATAATGCCACCGTTGCAGACAATATTGTCAAAATCCAGATAATACATGAGATTGAAGGGGGGGGAAAATACCATAAATCAGAGGATCATAACTCAGATCGTAAGATCTTACTAGATAATGTAAAATTATATTTTAACTTATACACATGCATAGAAAATAATACAGAACCGGAAATATAACATTCATATCATAGTTAATCACATAAATGTTCAGTTATCATATAAATACAATTCCAAAAGACACAAGACTGTTTGACAAAAAGAACAGTCTGTATCACTGGCTGTGATGAGCAGCAAAGACTAGAGTATTGCTGTAATCTACACTAAAACCCAAAAAATATCAAACACCTGAAAAAGCAAGCGTCTATGCGTAGACTCTATACTAGACTAGTTTACTAGAATACTAAATTACTACTACATCATATCCTGTAAGCAGCCCCAATTAGGATAGTCCAAGTCATCCACCAAAACATCATTTTTATCAATGGCATCTTCTGCAGCATCTTCACTATATGACCATCATCAAGCTCAAGAGGAATCTCTAAATCATCATCAGGTGCACATGCATCAACACCACTTGCCTCTTCTCCAACTAGAATCAAGTTGTCCCCATCCAATTCCAAATCTGACCTATCATCCTTCTCTTCTACAGTCCAATCATCCTCAAAACAAACATCCTCAATGTCATAGGTTGCTTGTTTCGTAGATTGTTTTCACTATTCCAACCTTGAGTTAGCCACCAAAAATATATCATCATTCACAGTATGTTGCTTCAAACAGTTTTTCTTAGTGTGGACCTAAAGTAAACAATGACAATTGACAACATTAAGTGACAATCTACCAAAAGGTTGAGTATAGTCGTCCTCCTATCAGTCCAGCCATCTGTCATTATGGTGCATCCATATTGCTGACAACATTTTTTGTGCTTCTACACAATCTTCTTTGTCATTTCAACCTTCCTCATGCTGTGTTTACCAATACCCAAAAGATGAGGGCTTCAATCACCAAATCGGACCTCAAAACAGAAGCAGAAGAGAGAGACAAAGCTTCTGGGACCAGCATCTGTGAAACACGATGATGAGATGGAGACGTGTGATAATCATACTCATGCGTCGGGAAGGAGCATCCTGTAGTTTGCATGTGTGAGAGCACACGTCTGATCCTCTAGCAACAAAACTTCAGTAGTAGATAGAGCAGCGGGGGGGCGATTCTTATCAATGGTGGCAGATGGTGGCGGCAGACAACAGCAGTTGACCGAAACTGGGGTTCTAGGTGGTGCAACCCTGATGGCTCAATGAAAGAGCCAGGTATAGCTACCATGAAGGCAGCAACAACGGCTGCAATAAAGGCCGCAAAGGTTCCTGCACGGAAGCAAAGACTCTTTGATACCAACTTGAGACAGAAGAATTTTCTTAATTTTATCTCAATGTAAACTGATTACATTTGGAGGTGTATATATATCTATGTAGCACCAATTTCGACACGGACACTGGGACACGGCATATGTCCAAAATGTAGGACACAGAGACCCTGCTATATATATAATTTTTTAAAATAAATAATAAATATAATGTGCCTCACAAAAAATGAGTCTCACAAATGAAATACTACTGGGCTTCATTTCACAATTAAAACAAAGCATTCAGATTAGATAGAGGAAGCTACTATATATTATATATATAAACAATAAAACAAAGCATTCATGAATCTGAATCATAAGTGAAATATATATATATATACACACACACACACACAGAGATGGGATGCTGCGGGTCGGTGGGGGAAAGATTAAAAACTGCACGCAATAACCACCGGTCGATGCAGTGAGCCAGTGTGGTTGGGGGGGATTTAAAAAAGCAAGCACAGGTTTGGGTTTAATTCGGTGGTGCAAAATCATACAATAATATATTAGGACCCCTGTTTTTCATTGCATCTTATTCAATAAAATCAGAGTAAACAAAGCACGCAGTATGAAGAGAGAAAGTTAACCTCACACAAAGAAGTCACGGCAGGCAGCAAACAACATTGATTTTGAAGACAAAGTCGGAAACACTTGTCCAGTCCTCTGTTTCTGCAGTCTTCATGAGGGGTTGGGGGCTAGGGCTTAGAGCTTAGAGATGGTGGCTTTGAGTAGAGAACAAGAAAAGGTCTTTCGGCTTTCCAATAATAATAAAACATATTTTAATCAATATATAAAGTAAATTAAATGTTCAAAATTTTTACTTTTAAAAAATCTTTTTTTATTGTAAGTGTTGCGCTCCATCTTTTGCAAGCCATGTCCGGTCATATGTACGCCGTGTCCAGGCCGTTTCTCTTCTGAAAATAAAAAAAAAGGACCGACACTTATGTCCGCAAGGTGTCCAACACTGCGACACTCCCTTCCGTAGCAGTGTCCGTGCATCATACACATCAATTTTAATCAAGGTAATATGTCCTACAGTCCTAGAATGGATTCTAATAATTAGCTATAATTACATAATATTTACAAAGCAATCAATCCTACTAATCAAGCTACATTTCTATCACTTTTTTTTCACTCACAATTCCTCACACCATGCCAATTAAAATGGCAGGTGTTAGCTATATCAACAATATTAGCCTCAACCACAGGTACAGGGTACCAATTTGCATCAGGAATCAAATTCAAAAATTTTCATTGAAACTACTAAGAGTGAGACAAATACTTAAACAAATTAAATTGTGAAAATTTTAACCCTGAAAAGTATATAGAACTATATTTTGCAGAGGTACAACAATATGTGAAATGCTTTTCACAGTTATGAAATGGTTAGCACAGGCTACAAAGCTTACTTTTTGTGCTGCTTCGGCTGTAGCGAACTCAACATGTCCAAAGCCTCTAAACCTCCCTTCATCATCTGTATGGAGACGAACATCAACTACTTCACCACAATCTTTGAAAAGATTTTCCCTGAACAATTTTGAAATTAGAAAAATAATATGGAGAACAATCAACAAGTACCAGCTTGAGAAAAAATACTTACAAATCAACACGTTCCACACTATATGACAAGTTTTTAGCACATATTGTCTTTGATCCAGCATTTTTCTCTCTTGGAGCGGCTAGAGTTATAGGCTGCAAAATTGCAAGATATAACATCATAATTCATGGCCTAGGTAGTTAATCTCGGATCGTGGAATGTCACGGCAAACCCCAAAACTGGGAAATTGCGATTGCAAAGCGGATGGCGGGTGAGATTCTATCCTATCGCGGGGTTGAAAATAAAATAAATATATAATCTAGAGATATGTATAATTGTATATATGCTGAAAAAACTAAAAAAATGTAAACACATCATAATTGAAAATTAAACACATCTAAATGATCTAAATTCTAATTGCATAAATCCAAATGCAGAACAGTCACAAACACATCCCAAGTATCCAAATTCCAAAATAAAGCAAAATATAAATGCAGGAAGCCTTCTAAGGCAGCAAAAAACAGTTTGGATAGGAACTAGCAACTAACTAGGAACTAGGAAGTAGCAAAATATTGTTTATCTCTAAATTAGATATTAGCATTAGCAAGTAGCAATTTAGTAATCTTCTAAATCAGCCATGTCTTCGTCCCCATCACTTTCAGCATCATCACCATTTCTATAAATCTCCTACACTTCTTCATCACAGGACGATGGACAAGAATCACAACACGCAACCAACAGTGGTAGCCAGCCACAACTCAACAAACACGGAGGACATAGGAACGAAGCAAAAAACAGAGTATACAAATAAATGGAGGCAGAAAACAACACCCAAATGAGAAACCGAGAGTCAAACAGTGGTTGTCGGGCTCGGTGGGGCTGTCTAAGATGCGTTGTCACCGGCAGAGTGGCAGGGATGAGGGTTGAGGTAGGAAACAGTCACCTTAGGGCGAGTGGCCAAGGGGGAGAGGAAACAAAAAACAGGGAAAGACAAACTTGTTTTGCATGATCCCTCCCTATTTTTAAGGGTTTTGTTCTTCATTTTTTTTAATTTCAAATTATTTTAATTAATAAAATAAGTTTTAAAAGAGTACTTACCAAAATACCCTTAATGAAAACTAAAAAACGACACCGTCCTAGGTCATCCCTGTCACAGACGCGAATAGATCCCTCATGAACTGGGACGCCAGTGCTAGACCACACCACGACACTCGCAACCTTAAAGGCCACCGTGATACCTCCCTTGAGGCGGCAGACCTCCGCGACACGACTTCCCACCGTGAACATGGCACAATCATACATGTCTAATAACCTAGTTCATGACTTGTTTGATAGTTTTCATAGTAGGAAGACAATATATTATTCAATTACAGCTTTCTTTCCAAAATGAGGCAGCACCAAGTGTCTCCACATCCTTAACCATTTCAAACAACTTCATTACATATTCCAATAATCATAACAAATCAGCTTTTGCAGCCTTAGGAAATGCTTACAGTTGCCTGAGGAGTTTTGGAAGTTTCCTTTTCAATTTCTTCCTCACTGTCCTCTGAACTGTCTGAATGTACCACGGGCTGCAATGAAAACAAAAGCAATAAGATCTTAATACTTCCAATATACTCCCTCCAATCCTTTTTATAAGACCCTGTTTTTGAGTTATACTCAGTCCTTTTTATAAGACCCTTCTCAATTTACAATGTGCATTTATTGTTTTTTTCTAACACATACTCTTATTAATTACATATTCTCTCTCTTGATATCAATACAATTTGAAATTTTCATTTCTCTCTCTTAATTAATATGAAGTGTGCATTTGGAAGTTTAAGAAGAATAATTGACAAATTTAATACATTTACCTAGACTAACTAAATTTCTTATTTGGCTGAAATGATGTAATAGGATCTTATAAAAGGACTGGAGGTAGGAAACAATTATAAGCACAATGTCCAAGATTCTCACAGTTGTAACCATATGTGAATGTGACTTTTCAATAACATCAGAGCTCTCATTGTCATTGTCGTCATTATATGAACTATCACCCGAATAATCATTTGCAACATTTTTTAAAAGTTCTCCAGCATTTGAGTCAGCATCCATCTTCTTAGGAACAGAAAATAAGATTGAAAAACAAATAAAAGATAATAAAAAAATAAAATAACAAAATGACATTAGAAGTAGTTGATCCAATGAAGAATTTATGTACCAAAACTTCTATCATTTTCTTGTGTACTTCATCACTTTCTTCATAATTATCACCCTCATCAATATCCATCTTCATCTGAAACCGACAAGAGTTATAAATATGAGAAAGGTAAATATACAAATGTCGATCCCCAATTTAGCTCTGTTTGTTAAGTTGTTTCAAATTTCATTTAATTTGAGTTTCTCTTTCCATGTGTGTGTGTCTGATGTCAGGGTGTCTTATACTTGTTGGTCATGTTCATGTTTATTTCTTGTTCTGTGTCCACTTAGAATGCATGCTAGATAGTTTGTGATGCCCCCATCAAAGCTTACGCCAGATTCAAACTCAGCTATAACCTTGAGAAATTTGACCTAATTAAGATTTCCTCTTTATTGCATCAGGTCCATTGCCATTTTGGTGCACAGAAAAAATAACAAGAAATCATAACACATTCAAAGAACTCAAACTGATAGGCCTCGAATAACTAAATTATATAGTGGGAGAAGTAAGGTAGTTACAGTTAATGTGTCATTATAGTTTATAACTAATTATGAAAATAGATAGGAGGGGGCTTAGAAAAGAGGATAATATTTGAGTGGATAGGTCAGGTCTCTCGAATACCAAAGTGCTGATTGCATTCTCTCTATCCTACCTCATATTTTTCTATCCTAATTCAGTGAGTTATCGCATTGGTGCCCATTAGGAATTAGGTACTGCTGCTTTTCTACAAAGATTCAATTTGATCTTTCTATCATCATTCTATTATCAAAAAAGATTCAATCCTTCCAGAACCAGCACAGTTAGCAAGACCAGGTTTGCGTTTCTCTTCCCATACTTAGAAAGCTTTTTATAGCTGCAAGATTCTGAGCCCAAAGCCAAAAAATTTAAACATAACCAAAGTCAATAAAATGGCAAAACATTTTTTCAATACTAAATGGCAGTGCATTTAAAAAGAAAAAGAACCATCACATATATAATGGCAGGAAATTAAAGCTCTGGCCAAACATTTGTGCCAAATAAACACCTTAGCTGGTTCAGAATGTGAAGTAATTTCCTCCTTATTCGTTTGCTCCTCAGCAACCTCATCTCTCTTCTGCTTCTTTGCGGTCACTTGCGTCTCATTTTCATTGTCAGCCTCCCTCTTGCCTATATAAATTTTAAATTTCTTTAAAAAAGAAAAAAGCAACTAAACAGTAGATTAACTAGGCCCTGGGAAAAGCACTCGTTGACCAAACAAAAACATTGGCAAAAGAGTAAAAATGTAAATAAAGGATGAGCCAACATCAAACACTGAAACGAAACAATACCATTTATGGGAGGTGGCGCCGCAGTAGTACCATCCTACAAGATAACAAAAACAAGTTTAATCACAATGAAGAAGAATTCACCAAAAGAAGAAAAAAAAATAGTAAGTCATCAGCAAAACACAGACTCTTGGATTTGGATCTGATCCCTCTCCCATTTTGATTTTTATGATAGCGACCAAATCGACAAGAACTGAACACGGTAAGGGACACTTCTAGAGATTATTGGGGTTCGGGGGACGCCGGTTAGGTTTTCGGCTCTCCAGACCAGATAAGCAACGCACTCCAATACCACACGGTGCATTTGTTTCTCCAGTTGGCTGAGCTGGCAAATTCTAAATTGGAAAGTATTACACATTAAAAGATTTAAATATTAGGATTAATTTAATTTAAAAATAATTTTCTAAATCTAGTTAAATTTAAGTGCGTATGAGTGAATTTAATTTTACTTTTTTATATTAATTCACTTGCCCTTTTTTTTATTTTGATTGATGATAACAAGAATGAAAGTTAAATCGTTTTCTGTTAGGGTTGGTCAAACTAAACCAAAAGAAGATCATACGGTCAAACGTAGTTTTAATTGTACATTTAAATTTTTTTATTTTCATAATTTTGTTTTTTTAACTATTTACCAAATAAACATTAAATTATTAAATCAAAATTTAAACCTTGTTTTTATCAAATCAAGGGACTCACTTTTAATTTTTAGGTTACGTTTGTTTTATGAGAAAATAATAAAAAAATATGAATTGTTTTTCAATGTTCGGTAAATCTTAATCTTAATTATATATATTTAGCAGTTCATAGAGTCCCCCTTGTAGTGGAATTTAACAGGTGTCAGTCTCTGGTGAATCCTATTTTCTTGCCTAAAACTCTTCTTTATATATTCAGCCTTTTAATAATTTTTTTATTTTAATATTTTGTTTATTTTGTATTTAATAAATGCTTCTTATTAACTCCTTATTTGTCTTTTCCAGTTCTCAAGTCTTGGTCTGTGTGTTCCACTTAATTTTCCACTTCTTTCTCTCGCTATGTCTTCCACCCGTGTTTCCCTTCGTTTCCCTCCCAGCGTGCTGACGGCCTGACTCTGCGTTTCCCTCCCCTTCATTTATCATTGCTCCATTTGAATTTCAAATTAAGGTACTTCAATCAGTTTGATTAGTTGATAACCATTTTGAAATTTTACAAAAACGCATGTTATTAGTGATTCGACTAGAAGATAATAAATTGGTTACTCATAATGATAATGTATATTTATTATTTATGCTCTGTAGTATTTATTATTTAGGTTAGAGTAGTTTCTAGATTTCTAAGCGACAAATTGACATCATAGAGAAAATAAACTCTAGTGACTAAAAGAATGTAACTAAGGACACAAATTAGTCAATATAGTTAGAAACAGTAGAAGTAAAGAAAAAAGGTAGTAAAAATTAGTAGTTGGAAATTTAAAAAGAACGTCACTAAATTGATAATTATATATAAAGAATTAGTGACCCTCTAGTGACCAAGGAAGTAAGTTATTCAACTAATAAAAGCTTCATTGGATCAGTAAAAGAAAATAATAGTGAGACTACTTGATGATGACTAAGAGTTCATAATTGGACATCAGGAAATTAAATTGAGTAAGGAGATGATCATACATAATTAAGTAAAGAATGCTTAACAAACAAATAACTGAAAGGTATATAAAGAATTAAATCAAGTGATAGTATGCCTTTAATAACGAACTAAATTAAGGGAATACTAATGATGTACACTAGTTAAAGGCAGGAGTATGTAAGAATATAACGAGAGTGCTTACGTCTGGCGACCTGTATGAATTTAATTTTAGTAACATTAAGACATGCGATAACTTATTAAGGTGTAGTAAACATGTATATTATGTGGTGTGCCCAATGATTATTGTGTGATGATTTCTTAGTGCAATATGAAACATCCTAAATTTAGAATGAAAACAACCCGGAACAAAAACAATTTTTCGAAATTGAATAAACCAAATAGACCATAAAGCAACCGGGTAACAAAAGAAATAAGAGAAGGGAAGGCAAGAGAAAATAAAACCGATTCGAGAGGGCATACAGCGGAAGAAGGAAACACTCAGCGAAGCCCAAAACCAGCAATTCACTCGGTTAAGCGAGAACCCATACACTTGAGCGAAGCAGCTCCAATCGCTCGGGCGAGGCACGAATCGCTTAAGCGGTGACAACACAAGGTCTTCCCAAGTCCACACTCGCTAGAGCGAGTACCTTGATCGCTGGGGCGAGAAGCCACACTCGGCTATCCAGACGATCGGAATTCAGAGTTATCCTTCAACTCATTCACTCGGAAAATGATAGCTAACTCACTCGGCACGCCACAACCTATTCGCTCGGATTATTTATATCGTCCGCTCAGAATTCATCAAAGGGATTTCTCTCAGAATCCTTATGAGTAGCCCCTACTCGGAAAGAGCCCAACACGAGTCACCAGCATACAACACAGGTCTATACACAATCATACACTCGGAATATCCATTATCTTAACATTATATATATATATATTCACCAATACTTACAATTCCATACAAGTAACCCATATCTATAATTCTCCTAATTAATCTTTATAAACAAATATGCTTAATCGTCATTTTACATAAGAGCCGGCCAAGGCTACACTGACTAAACATAATGAATACAATATAAGCACTCCACAATCGGGGTACACCACACTCGGACTTGAGGCCCTGTCAGCACTTCCGAGCCCGATCTGCACATACTGAAAAATGGTGTAGGGGTGAGCTTTCACATATACAATGACAGCTATTGGCTCGGCTTAGCATACATATTCCCTTTCAACATACTCTATCTATCTGCAACAATACTAGCATTCACTAACATTTAATAAAGCATCTACACAAATCACTAGTCGGATTACTCAAGTCATTCATGGTCATCTAACTCCTACTATTCACAACAACATACCCCTTAACAATAACATCAATAATACTTAGCCTCAGCGTCAAACACACATACAAATCCAGTCGGAATTCCTTAATAGCATTCACAGATTTTAAGGAGTGTGTTGCTCTCGTCAATGATGCACCTACCTATATGCATGCCACTATTTGTCATTTGAATAAGTTAGTAAAAATAAATGCTATTTCACTAAATCTCGATTAATTATCAAGAAAGGGGAAAAATTTATTGTAAAATTTAATTAATTGAAAAAAATAAATGTAAAATAACCTAGGACGTTACACTTGGTATCAGAGCGGTTCTTTCTAGAGCCGGTGTATGGGTCGGTCTAGTGATTGTGTTAGTCTTATGAAGGTTGATTGTATTTCGTTGTACTATGATTGTGTGTGGCCTGGCATCGTTCCCTTGGTATTCCACTGGCGTAGTATTCTATGTATATAAGGTAAATTTCCGATTCCCTGGCTGACCTTGGTTATTAATGGTGATGTGTTTGCTCATTGTAGAATTACTAAATGGCCGAAGGAACTAGTTCCGGGGGAGGAGATGATTTCTTCTCTAGATTTACTCAGCTGATGAGTAGGACCTAGTCCGGTCCCACTCTGGATAAATTCCTGAAAAGGAATCCTCCGATCTACAAAGGGGGACACGATTATGACGGGGCATACATTTAGATCAGGGATATCGAGCAGGTTTTTGAATATTTTGAGTGCTCAGAAGAGCAAAAGGTTTTATTTGCTACTTACCAACTAAAAGAAGAGGCTAGAGTATGGTGGTCCCGAGTGAAAATGCAGATGAACGCAGCAAATGAGTCGTTGGTATGGGCAAATTTCCGAAGAAGGTTCCTTGTTAAATATTTCTCGGATAACTACAAAATCCGGAAGGAAATGGAATTCCTGAAGTTAGAGCAAGACCGGCTGTCTGTGGCCGAGTACACCAGCAAGTTCGACGAGCTGTGTGATTTCTACCACCCTTTCTCGTTAGAAGGGACTGAGGGTAGCAAGTGTGCCAAATACGAAGCTGGACTACGGATTAAACTCCGTAGTGTAATCGTACCGATGGAGATTAGGGACTACCCAACCCTGGTGAACAAAGCAAGACTGATTGAAGAGGTGCAGTTACAAAGGACGTCCCAGCCGAGAGATAAAAAGCCACTGAAGGCGAAAGGATTCAGCTTTAAGAGGATGAGTCAATTCTTTCGGGGCGGCAAGTCTTCTGCTACCTCCTCATCCTCTTCCGGTCGGGGTTCCACCGGTCGATCGGGTAATCCTTCTGGTAGCCGTGCATGCTACAATTGTGGTCAGGAAGGTCACATTGCCAAACATTGTCAAGCCAATCAAATTGTGTGCTTCCAGTGCGGACAACCAGGGCACCTCAGGCCCGATTGCCCTCAGAGGCAGCCGCAGGGCAGGCAGGACAACCGAGCTAACTCTTCTGGGACCCGGGGTTCCAACTTTCCGAGAGGAGGCAGGAATGGAGCTGGTAGAGGGAACCAACAATCGGGAAGATATGATGTCCAATCTAGCGGTGCCCAGAACGCCATGACCGGGCGAGTATTTGCGTTTGATGCTTCAGAAGCTACGAGGAATGACAATTTGGTACAGGGTAAGTGCCTTATCTGTGGCTATTTGGTTGATGTAATTTATGATTCAGGTGCCACCCATTCCTTTATTTCGAAAAGTTGTGTGCGACGGCTTGGTCTGCCGATCGGTTTAATGGAGAACGCTCTTATTGTTTCCACTCCAACTGGTTCCACTTTCCGTGCGACTACAGTGTGTAGAGAACTGCTGATGCAAATCGAAGCCCGTACTTTTCGAGTGAATTTTATCTGTATACCACTGAAGGACTTAGATGTTATTCTAAGTCTCGATTGGCTTGCTGCTAATCACGTACTGGTCGATTGTTATCGGAAGAATATTGTTTTCTCTCAGGAACTTGACATGAAGGACGTGGTGAGCGATGTCCTAACCACGTATGTTGTTTTATTTGCTTCGGAGGGTCGGCATAACCTCCTGTCGAGCGATATTCCAATTGTTTACGAATTTCCTGACCTTTTTCCGGAAGAAATTCCTGAGCTACCTCCCAGTCGGGAGATTGATTTCTCTATTGACTTGATTCCCGGGGCAGAACCTGTGTCCCGAGCGCCATATAGAATGTCTTCAGTGGAATTGGCCGAAGTGAAGAAACAAGTAAACGAATTACTAGAAAAGGGTTTTATCTAACCCAGTGCCTCACCCTGGGGCGCTCCGGTGTTACTGGTAAAGAAGAAGGACGGTAGCATGCGAACGTGCATTGATTACCGACAGCTGAACAAACTGACGATCAAAAATAAATATCCACTACCTCAGATTGACGATTTACTGGACCAGTTGAGAGGCGCCGTTGTGTTCTCTAAGATCGACTTGAGGTCGGGGTATCACCAAATCTGAGTGAGGTCGGAGGATACCCCAAAAACAGCATTTCGGACTCGGTATGGGCACTTCGAGTACGTAGTAATGCCCTTTGGAGTAACGAATGCTCCTGCCATTTTTATGGACTATATGAATCAGACCTTTCAACCGTACTTGGACCAGTTACTGGTGGTATTCATTGATGATATTTTGGTATATTCGAGATCGGACGAGGAGCATGCTCAACATCTTCAACTTGTTTTACAAGTACTCCGAGAGAAGAAGTTGTACGCTAAATTATCTAAGTGTGATTTCTGGGAGAGTAGTGTACAATTCTTGGGGCATGTAATTTCCCAAGAGGGAATCTCAGTTGATCCGACAAAAATTGAGGCGGTTATGGCTTGGGAGAGGCCGAAGTCAGTAACTGAAATCAGGAGTTTCCTCGGATTAGCTGGATACTATCGACGCTTCATTGAGGGGTTCTCTCGGATAGCACTCCCTCTGACTCGGTTAACGAGGAAAGGAAACCCCTTCGTGTGGTCGGAAAAATATGAATTGAGCTTCCAAACTCTCAAGCGATGTTTAATGACTGCCCCTGTGCTTGCACTGCCCGATGTAACACAGGAATTTGAAGTATATTGTGATGCATCCAAATTTGGATTGGGGTGTGTGTTGATGCAAGCTGATCGAGCAATTGCCTATGCTTCAAGGCAATTGAGGCCACATGAGGAGAATTACCCGACTCATGATCTGGAACTTGCAGCAGTGGTGTACGTACTGAAGATTTGACGCCATTATCTGTATGGAACTCGCTTTGTAGTATTCAGTGACCACAAGAGTTTAAAGTACTTATTTGATCAAAAGGAGCTAAATATGAGACAGAGGAGATGGGTGGAGTATTTGAAGGATTACGACTTCGATTTGAAGTATCACCCGGGCAAGGCGAATGTTGTGGCAGATGCACTAAGCAGGAAGGTATTACACGTGGCTTACCTGATGGGTAGAGAACAGGAATTGCTGGAAAGCTTTAGGGATATAAATGTTGGAATTGTTATGGACGCGCCAAACTGAATGACGATCGGAATGTTAAAAATCTCCAACGAATTTCTGGAGTCTGAGGTAGCTGCACAGAAAGACGATGAAGAGTTACTGAGGCTGATTGACACTCAAGCCCAAGGCAAAAATATGGAGATAACTCGGGGTAACGATGGTATATGGAGATTCAGGAACTGAGTAGTGGTGCCTGCACATGGAGGCTTCAGGCAGGCTGTGCTAGCAAAAGCACACAAGAGCTCTCTGAGTATACATCCGAGAGTGACAAAAATGTATCATGACTTAAAAAAGGAATTCTGGTGGCCAAGCATGAAGAAGGCAATAATCGAGTATGTGAAATCCTGTGTGATATGCCAGAAGTGCAAAGTTGAGCACCAACGACCTCCAGGTTTGCTTCGACCCCCAGAAATTTCGATCTGGAAGTGGGAAAGTATCACCATGGATTTCGTGTCCGGACTGCCTCGCACTCAAACCGGATACAATGCAATTTGGGTGATTATTGATCGACTAACCAAAAGTGCTCATTTCCTGGCAATAAATATGAAGTGGTCGTTAGATCGATTAGCTAAGTTGTACGTTGCTGAGGTTGTACGACTGCATGGTGTACCCTCAAGCATTATCTCTGATCGGGATCCCCAATTCACTTCAAGGTTTTGGGGGAGTTTGCAATAACAACTGGGTACTGAGCTCAAACTGAGCTCAGCTTACCATCCCCAGACCGATGGCCAATCAGAACGGACTATACAAACTCTTGAGGATATGTTAAGGGCATGTGTGCTGGAACAGGGCGGATCATGGGAGAAATACTTGCCCTTGGTAGAGTTTGCATATAATAACAGTTACCATAGCAGCATTGGGATGGCTCCATACGAAGCTCTTTATGGTCGGAAATGTCGTACTCCATTATGTTGGAATGAGAATGGCGATGCTATTCATCTAGGGCCTGAGATGATTCAAGAGATGAACGAACAAGTTGCTTTAATCCGAGAAAGGATAAAAATTACCCAAGACCGGCAGAAGAGCTATTATGATAATCGGCATAGACCCCTTGAATTCCAGGTGGGTGACTGGGTGTTCCTAAGGATTTCACCGACCAAGGGTGTAAGTCGAATTTTGAAGAGCCAAAAGCTTAATCTGAAGTATATTGGACCATACCAAATACTAGAACGGATTGGTGAAGTCGCTTATCGACTGGATCTTCCCCAATCGTTGACTAACATTCACAACGTGTTCCACGTATCACAACTTCGAGCCTACATTCCGTGTGATACCATGATTGTACCGAGTGACTCCATTAAAGTGAAGGAAAACCTGACGGTGGAGGCTGTACCGATCAGCATTGAAGAGCATCAAACCAAACGGTTAAGGAACAGGGAGGTACCGCTAGTGAAGGTGAAGTGGCAGAATTTACATTGGATGAACTACACTTGGGAATTAGAATCCGATATGAGGCGGATGTACCCTCATCTTTTCCAACCGGAACACTGATTTTGGGGACGAAATCTCCTTTTAGGGGGGTGGATGTAACATCCCTGATGTTTTAATGAGAATTATAAAAAATGGGAAATGTTAGTAAATGTTTTAGAAGTTTTATTTAGTATTTGTTCTGTCTGAGCCAGAGACGGGAAAGCCAGTGTCGAGATCGGTCTCAGAAGCGCGGGCAGACGGAGTTGAAGATCGGGAGTGTAGGAGAAGAGCGGGCAGGGCCAGGTGGTTTGGACTAACCGATGTGAGGAGAGCGCCTCACTCAGGGTCGTAGCCCGGATCAACCTCATAATGACTGAAATAATAGGTGTATGTAACCAAGAGGCGAGCGCGGATGAGATATCCGACCTCTCAGGCTGTAGCTCGGATTTCCGAGGTATGAACACTAAGCTAGGACGCCGGTGGGCCGGTATTCATACTGGGCCTATACTCTTGCGAAGTATTAGGGAATTGTGAATAATTAAACGTTGAGGGAATAAATAAGTGTAGTTGATTTGATAAACTATGAAATAGTTTAATATGGTGAAATTGATTAAAATTTAGTGAAAACACAAATAAAATAAAGGAAAAGACGATCTCGCCCATGAGCTTTATATATAAAAGGAGATTCTCTTCCTTCCCTATTCATTATTTGTGAGTTACTTCTGCTACTGGTCTGTCCCTTCTCTTTCGTTTTCTCCTCTCTTAACACTGAGTTGCATGCGTTGGTGAGGGACTCCATTTATGTCTGAACTCCAATCGAACCCCATTCCTGTGATCGAGGCTTCAAGGTGAGTCTATTGATCCGTTCTAATTGTGATTCCCTTATCCCTTTCGTTCTTTGGCAGTTAAGGGCCATGCATGGCTGTATTCGAGTCTGTTCTCCACTCCTCTGGTGAGTGTGAGCCCAAATGCGGTCCATGAACTAAGGGTGTTGAAGTGACGGGTTGTACTTTATGATCCGTAGGTAGTAGGTTAAGCAACGGAAGACTGAGTGACGGAGCTGAGACTGCAAAACCAGTGCTCAGAGGAAGGAATCGACACAGGGAGCAGATTATCGAAGCGTGGAACCAAAGTAAGGGGGTGTTCGGGTTATAATTAATTAGAATAGGACTCGCTTCTTATACAGGTCATTGAGGTGGTGTAAGCAGGTTAAGGAAAATGTTACTAAACGTAGTTGTGTGTTTATGCTTGTGCATGCGTGACTGTGTACATTAATTAGCTGAGGATCGGGTGTGTGGTTGAGTTTATCATGTTATGATCTTGAAATATCTAATGTTGAAATGATCAGTGTTATGTGACGCCGGGTTAGCAAGCAGGCTACTCGAGTGATGAGGAATTGATATTATTATGTGAAAGGTAAATTGTTGAATGACTATGTGGTGTGGGATGGCCGACGGTATATGATAGCCCCTCATTTCCGGCTCCCGTGGTTTTTGTGCCCAGTTAAGCTACCCAGTGGTCAAGTAAGACCCAGTGGTCGAGGTGGAGAGTCAAGCAGGACTCGGTGAACCAAGCAGGGTTCACGGGGTGTCAAGTAGGACCCCCAGCTGAAGGCCAATCCTTTAGTATCCGGATACTAGGAGTCAGATTGTATGAGAGTCAGTGGTGATTGTGATGAATGTGATGGAATTGCTTGGTTGGGTTAACATAGTTATTGTATGTAATACGCTATGTTTCCATGTGCGATTTGATAAATTTCCGAGTGAAAAGTTGATATCTTATTAAGTATGAGCTGGCCCTTTGATGGTTGTAAATGATACATTTGTTGAGTAAACTGTGCTTACTTTCGAATGATGCTTAATGTATATGTAAATATGTATGTATATTGTTAAATTCCATTCTATATTAATTACAATGCCAAACACTCACCCTTGCTCTTTTTTTTAATTTAGTAACCAGTGACAGGGAGGGGGAAGGAGCCATGGAGTCGCGCCAAGGGGGAGATCGGTGCCAGGGCCCGAGTGACTTTGAGTGACTCAGTAGAGTTATATGTGTGTATAAGAACTTTTCGAGTGTTATTATTAGCTGTGTGTTAACTAAGACTGAATCGGATACAAATCTATATTTTAAAATACATCACTGTCTAATTATATGCTCTCATGGTTGCTATGGCAACTCGTTGGCTAACAGAATCATTTTCAGGGTGAGATCTTTTGGGAGTCCGTTAGTGTGTTTTATCCACTCAGATTTGTGAAAGGTATTCGCTTAAGCGAATAGAAACTTCACTCAAGCGAGAGTTCGGAATCTCGCTTAAGCGAGTTAGGGCCTCGCTCAAGCGGGAGGCCTCTGATTCCCTTTCCCCCTTTTGTTGCGCTTAGTTAAATTGTTCTTTTTTTTTCTAAATTTCATTTATTTAATTTAACTGCCACTGTTTGTCATTTGAATAAGTTAGTAAAAATAAATGCTATTTCACTAAATCTCGATTAATTATCAAGAAGGGGAAAAATTTATTGCAAAATTTAATTAATTGAATAAAAATAAATGTAAAATAACCTAGGACGTTACAGGTTGCTTTATGGTCTATTCGGTTTAGTTAATTTCGAAAAAAATTTTCTTGTCCCGGGTTGTTTTCATTTTAAATTTAGGATGTTTCATTTTGGTATCAGAGCAGACGAAAAGGTCCAAGGCCAAGGTATGCTTACCAAGTGTAAGCGGTTGTATGCATTGTGACCGAGTGGTCATCATTATTGTGATATTGATTTGTGGATAGGAGGTCATTTCCCTCCTGGTCTGATTGATTGTATGCCCTGACTTAATCGATATTGTATGTGTTTGATGATTTGGTATATGTTTGACTATGAATGGTGTGGTTGTATGCCTGTGCCTTGTTGAGGAATTTGAATGTGTGATGAATGAATAGTGTATGATTTGCGGTACAAGAGATGTGTTAGCCTTAGTTCCTTTTACTTGAACCTGAACCCTTTGGAGTAGAAGACATAATTTGGCGCCTGTAATTAATTACACCCTCTATGTTGCGTGAACTCTTATACTGTGCATGAAGATCCGAGTAATATATGTATGCGTATTTGTTGTGTGTGAGAGGTTAGTTTAACTATAAGTCGAAAATGAAGACGAGTGTTGACGTGGGAAGAGAGTTAGTGACTCCCTCTGAGTAAAAGGAAACCTAGGTAATCCCGAGTGAATGAGACAGTGTGATGCCGAGCAAACGTTTACCGACCAGAAGATGATACCTAGGACTCTGAGTGGATCCATTATAATAAATCATTAAGTAGCTAGAAAATCTGAGTGAGTCTTGACTTAGTGGGAAAACCAGAGTAGGAGAGATTATAGTTGCCGAGTGAGAATGAGTGAAGAGGACAGGTGAGTGGGAATCGATCCGGATACCCTTAGAGTGATAACTGTTGAGGTTTCCCGAGTGAAGAGTGACTAAATAATTCCGAGTGAGGAGTCCCTTTTAAATCCGGGTGAAAAGAATGTGTGCACACTATAATGGTTGTTGAGCTCAATATGAATTACATGAATATGTGGAATGTTATTTAGAATCACATGATTGAATGGAATCCAATTGAATGAATGTATATATATAAATGTTATGGCCGGGTGCGATATAACGTTGTGGCTGTAATGCATGCTGTGGTGAATGATATGAATTGTATGGCCGAGTGTGAATTTGATATTCTGATTGGATGATTGAATATATATATGTGTTGACATGAGGAAGAAGGGTGCAGTTGGTGAGGATCTAGATGGTATGGAGGACTCGATTATGGATCGGTATGCAATTGGTGAGATAATTGGCAGAGGGCTAGAACAATGCTGCTGATTCAGAGTTTCTACCCTTCTTCAGCCAACCAAGATCCAATCTAAGAAAAACCAAAACCAGCCCTCTGTGCCTCTTCGATTGAGGCATTTATAGAGGCTTTAGGACATGGGTTGAGTGCTTTGACAGCACGAGTCTCCACTCACCCATGTGCCTAGTGGAGACAGCCTGGCTAAAATAATGGGGAGCAGCGGCTGGTGGAGAATTTTTAATTTCTCCACTTTCACCCAGCTGTCTGCCACTCCCAGGATTCCTGGATCCACTTGGATTGTGGGAATCCAAGTCAGCACTTGCGATCCGAGAGGGCATGATGGAAATCTGAGAGAAGATATTGGAAATCCGAGAGAGGATGTGGAAATCTGAGAGAGGACGACTCAGATTTGCCTCTCAGTCAGCATTCATCCACAGTGGGAGTGAATTCCGAGAGGAATGAAGGTTTTCCAATAGAAAACCGAGTTAAAATAGTCCTTTCCGAGTGAGAGTTCTTCTGGGAGGAGCTCTCCTATGGAAGGCCGAGTGGAGGTTTTGCTCGGTGGTGGGTTATTTGTGAGGAGAATCTGTAACATCCCGATTTCTAACTTAATTACCGATTGAAGTTAAGCTATTAATTAAAGGTTAATTACAGAATCAGGATTAATTGTTAATTAGAGTAATTGCTGATTTGGGTAATTGAATAAATAATAATAGTACCAGACGAAAGGACGCATGTGTCCCTAGGAGTATAAGACAACTTCAGCTCTCTCTTTCTCTCATTATTCACGCTGGCAGCTCTCCTTGTGCGTGCATATGGTCTCTCCTTCCCTGTTTTTCTTCTCCTTCACTCTCATTCACATCGCCACTCAAACAGTAAGAGAGTCAAGAGCTCCTGGAGGAACATCAACACAGCTCTGACTCCACTCCCTGTCCTCTCCTTCCTCCCTATTACCCTCTTCCTCTCCTTCTTCTTCTACCTGGAGCTGTGGTATTCCAGTTGGAAGGCTATGCTGGAAGTGCTTTGGAGCTGCGGAGGAGACGAACCCGTTGGAGGAAAGGAGCAACTCTGGCCCAGGATCAACGCTGAACTCAAAGGCTGTTGGAGGAGTAACGGAGGGACGATCGGTCAACACTGCAACTTGAAGAGCCTCTGAACCCCGACAGCAGGTAGGGGGCGCTTTGCATGCCAAGCGTATGGTTTATGACCGGGTCCCTGGTGCTTGCTTAATGTAATATGTGTGTGAAATGTGTAGATCGATGTGTAGTGATTGACTGATTATGCATGCAACTTCCGAATTGAGACATCTGTGAAAGGTTGAGGGTTGTGTGACCTCGTCTCTGAGTGCCTGTTAATACTTCTGTGATGCATGTTGCTAAAATCTGAGTTTGTTGAGTGAATGTGTGTGTGTGTTTCCATTATCCCCTAATGCATGAGATGTGAATTGATGCGTGATTTCCAGTTTGAATGCCGTGTGGAAAGGTATGCTGACTCTGTTAAAAATGTTGAATGGATGTACTGTAACGTGGTTGCCTATGCTTGCTGTTGTGAGTTATTATGTTAGAAGCAGGTGATGTTGTAATGGAATGTGGGATTCCGAATGAATCTGAATACTGTGTGAGGGATCGGTTATAACCCATTGATGGCTGTGTGAGACGCGTCTGGTAAGCTTGGATGTTGTTGTGAATTTGCATGAGGTTACATACGTGAGGTGATTCCCAGATGTCTGACTAGTTCCATGAGGACCCGTGGTAGCCGATGGAGCTAGAGTTGGGTCTCGAGACGTCACAGGGTGACCGGTGCCACACGGAAAGGGCTAGTGGACGGGGGTCGGAAGGGCATCTGGAGTCGTATAAGATGAGCTTCAGTCAGATTCTGGTTAGTTCCATGAGGACCCGTGGTAGCCGATGGAGCTAGAGCTGGGTCTCGGGACGTCACGGGGTGACCGGTGCCACACGGAACGGGCTAGTGGACGAGGGACCGGGAAGGAATCTGTACTGAACTCCTTGTCTTAAGTCGGATCCGCATGCATGAGTCTATGAGCATTGTTTGCATGAGTCTATGAGCATTGTTAGTAAGATTATTGTGAATTGTATGGATCAAATGAATTGGGTGAATCCGGTTGAATTAATAGACAGGTAATGATACTGTGGCCGAGTGCAGTGTGACGCTGTGTTTGAGAATACATGTTATTGTGCGAATGCCGATTGAATGATGTGGTCTGGCTCCAATATTACTTGGTAGTATGTATATATGTATATCGTTATGAATTGAACCTGGTAAATCATATAATTGAGAATGGAGGTAAAGTCCGAGTCAATAACTGTCACTTTATATGCAAAAGCTCACCCCTATACCATTTTTCAGTGTGTGCAGGTCATGCTCGGAAATGATGATAAGGTTTCAAGTCTGAATGTGGTGTACTCCGACTGTTGAGTGCTTATATTGTATTCACTATGTTAGTCAGTGTAGCCTTGGCCGGCTCTTATGTAAAATAACGACTAAACATATCCATTATAAAGATTGCATAATCATGGTGTCATTGTGTGGTATCTTATTAGTAAACGCATGAATTTTCTCTGATTTGATAAGTATAGACAGGGTGTCACATGTATGGATCTGTAAATAATAGTAAGGGCATAATGTGAAGTTAATGAGTATTCCGAGTATAAGGTTGCATGTATGTGGGTCGGTAGATTGGATTGTGGGCATGTTTACATTTCTGGGAACATATATTCATACATACGTGCTTTATGTTTATTTGATGCTTATTACCGGCTGGGATATCCCTGATGTTGAGTAGATAACTCTAAGTTAATGAACCCTGAGAGGAACATAGGAGATTTAGATCCTGTTCCGAGTGAACACGCTGAGTGATTCCGAGTGAAAACCTTGAGTGACCCTCTTCTGAGAGAGGAGTTAGTGTAGTAGTTTAAAATGAATAGATTCTAAGTGTAAGGTATTTATAATCTGAGTGAAAGATGTAAAATCCGAGTGAGTGAGGATCTGTATCCCGAGTGGTTGAGTTTTGAATGAATCCGAGCGGGACTTAACTACCTGATTTTCCGAGTGAAGTGCAAGCATGAAGATTTACCGAGTGGACCTCGTCCATATCCGAATGGGAAATTACCTTGTACCGGTGTTCGCCTCAGCGAGTTAGACCTAGCTCCAGCGAGTGCGTGTTTGGAGAGGCCTTGTGTTGGACTCCGCCCGAATGTCTTCCTCTCCGTTGTGCATTATCCTGTCTTGCTCGGGCGGTGTTGGACCCCGTCTGAGCGAGTGGACGTTGTAGAGTACTTCGCCCAGGCGTTGTTGCGCTTTGCTGAACTGGGCGGAGTGGTTCAAGTTTCACCTTTCCTTAGGTTGCCATACATATGTGTCTTCCTTATCCTTCCCTCACCTGTTCCCTTATGCTGAGCGCCCAGTAGTTCCATCGAAGAAAGGTTCGTCCTGTGAGAGTGAGTGGACGCTGTTGTGAGGTTCGCTTGAGGAGTTTTCATCCGTTGTGGCATCGTTCAGGCGGTGTTGGACAACGGATGAGTGAGTCACCTTCCGTCCTGGAATCCGCCCAGACGCTGGAGCGTCACACCGGACCGAATAGACCGGTCTCTGTCCTAATTCCCCTGTTGCTTGTCTTATGCGTGCGAATGCTCTTCTGCTTCCCTCGCCTTCTTCTTTCCTTCTGTGTCAGACGATTCGTGGCTGCTTTTGTGAAAAAATTTCCTCGTTGTTTTTTTTGGGATTTCTATTTGTAAAAATTTAGGGTGTTACAGAATCCGAGTGAAAAGCAAAGCAATTGGATTGAGGGGACAAACAAAGCAATTCTGATTGAATTTAAATCAGATCGAGTGAAAAGTGACTCGGAATTGACTAAGAGGACTCCTTGCTGACTGAAAAATGTCACTCGGATTTGACTGAATTGGTGGAAATGGGCTCGGTGATGGTTGGCTAAAAAAAAGGCCCAGGAATGGGTCTGAAGAAGGACGACTCGGAATTGGTTTGAAGGGTGATGACTCGGCATTGGGGCCAATGATTCAATCTACCCTTATTTGAAGGATGAGTGAAGATTGGCTCGGAAATCTGACTGAAGTGTCACTCGGTTCTGACTGAAAATTGGCTCGGGAATGGGTGAAAGGATAGCTCGGATTTGAGTGAGAGTACTCACTCGGGAGTGGGTGAGAAAGGAATGACTCGGAATCGACTGAAGATTCTTCACTCGGTGCTGACTAGAGATTCTTCACTTAGAATTTGGGATCTTGGCAATTTTCACTCGGAAAGAGCCTTTCCTCACTCAGAATTTTCATTCAGTCGTTAATTGTTCAGTGCAATCACTCGCCCTTATTTTCCAATCAGGAATGGCTTTCACTCGGCAATCAGCTGCTCGGTGCACTCACTTGGGAGTCGTCTTCAAAAGGATTTCACACGGATTTTCCTTTCTTTAGTCCAATTGGACACATTTATTCAGAAATCCTTTCATTCAGTCGTTGTCACTCGGAAATCGATTGAAGATTGACAACGAAAATGATTGAAGAATGGCTCAGTCGACAAATATTCATTCGAAGTTATCACTAGGATTTGTCACTTGGAGTTGACCTTCTTTGCAATCAGGGCTTGGAAACTTTTACATTTTCACTTGGAATCGGTTTTCTTCCCATCAAAATCTGACTACCCAGATATACTCATAATCGGACTTCTGTTCCAATCGGAATCTGACCACCCAGATTCACTGAGAGTCGGACTTCACACTTCAATCAGAAGGTTTCAATCAATATTTCTCCTTCGGATGTGCTTACTCAGATGTTGGGATTATTTCACTCGGACTCGGTCTTCTTTCCTCTCAGAAATTGGTACTTGAGAGAATTTGACCACTCAGATAGACTTAGAGTCGGGCTTTCCTTCTAGTCTGAATCTGACCACTCAGTTACACTCAGAGTCGGTCTTTTTTACTTCAGTCAGGAGAGCTTCATTCAATAATAGGTCCTAAAACTTGGTTTTCACTCGGAACTGGCTCTCTTTCCACTCAGAACTTTGAAACTTGGCATTTTTAACCAGAATTAGCCTTTACACTTCAACCAAAGGGCTTTCAATCAACATTCGCCCCTCGGATGTGTTCATTCGGACTCGGTTTTGCCCAGAAAAACATATTCCTCAATCAGATTCACTTTAATCAGCATTTCTTCATTCAGATTACTTGCATTCAGAAAGCTCCCACTCGGATTCACTTCAATCAGCAATAGTATTCCACTCGGAAATGACTTATTCTGAGTAATTCTACTCAGATTGGATCATTTATTGGTCATTCCACTTGGATTCCCTAACAGGAGCCTATTCCACTCGGAAATACTTCATTACGACTCAGATTTGATCATTTTTGAGTCATTCCACTCGGATTTCTCTTCAACAGGGACTTACTCCACTCGAAAAAGCTTCCTTCAGGGCCATCCTGCTCGGATCTGATCATTTTTGAGTCATTCCACTCGGATTTGCCTCCAACAGGGCAATATTCCACTTGGAAAAGCTTCCTTCTGAGTTATCTCACTTGGTTCTGATTATTTTGGAGCCATCCTATTCAGATTTGACCATTCTGAATCAAGAACTCAGTATAAAAGAAGATTCGTTCCGCTTGGACCGGACCAAAAGAGGTGTTCACAAAGGCTATATCCAAATAAATGATTATATTTACTAAAGATGAATTGACAACAAGTATATAAATATATTTAGACTATAATGATTAATAAAACATCCCAAGAAAAATACTTGAGTTAGATACAACTTGTATTTTAGTAAATGCAGATAACTCACTAAAAATTTAATATTACTTCACCAAGTGGCTTGAGAATAATAACATAAGGAAGCTAGGATAAATTATATCAGATACCACCCCTACAAGGTTGAAGAAGGAATACAATAAAGTAAGTGTAATATAAATTGAGCCGACAATTAAAAAGGCGTTCAATCTTAAATTAAGAAATAAATACATCCTACCCCTGACATTAAGGACAAAGGTGCACTGATGGAAGAACCCTTATGCGATGACAAATACTCTAAAAAAGTGAAAAGTAAATGAAGAGTGCATTGATCATACATCATGTGCATAATTTAACATCTCAAAATTTATATAAATGATTAATTGAGAGAAATAAATAATGAATAATTAAATATGAATTGATTAATGTCTCAAAAATATTGAAATGATTAAATTGGGAATTTTTAGGAATTTTCATAAATTATGGTGGCTTGAACCGTTGAGAATAATGCCCGATTAAAATATGAGTGTCAGACCAAGTATCTCTGATTGAGGTACTGTTGGTCAGGGCTGTTAAGAATATTATTGGGGATCCGAGTATATATTCGGAATAACTTTTTAATAAAGTATTGAGCCCAAACAGAGATCCTGTTTGATTTAAAATGAAGAAGCTTTAAGTGAAGGGATATAATTAAATGTCAAAACTCTCTTTTTCCCTTCTCATTTACGTTGTATTTCCCTTTTCTTCTATACTCTCTACTTCTTCATTACTTCTCTTTCCACTCTTCATCTTCTTCTTCCTCAAAAACCCATCAAGTGGTGTGTGTGCCCTTTTGCTCCCATTTTCCTCTTCATCAAGCAAGAAGGAGCCCTTGGTTTGGAAGCTCTCTTCCTCCTTCTCCCTCTCTAATTTCGTCACCCTCTCTCTCTCTCTCTCTAAAAGAGCTCACTTCACTCTTGGCTTGAGGTAAGGTTTCATCTTAATTTCTTGAGCTTAAACCCTAGGTTTTGGGGTTATGGGTGTTGAGAGAGTGTTTGGTTGCATGTGGGTTACTTTAGAGAAGCCATTTATGATGTGAAACCCTAAGGTGGGATGTTTTAATGTGAGTTTTATAAGGGTATTGTTAACTCGGCGATAGCGTCTCAACAGTTCGTTTCCACCACTGGGTTGTTAATTGGCAAGCGCACCAATCGTTTGTAGTTTTCAAAATTTAGATATCGTTCCACTGGGATTGAAAGTCCAATAACAATAGTAATTTTCTATTTACTATGGTAAATGTGAAGGAAGTTATAGACAAAAGAATGATTTATATACAATTTATACAATATTCACAGGATAGCATGATTGAGTGGTTCATAAGATAAAAGAAAATAAAATCTATCTAAAAAGTCGAGTTGCACTCTAGAATAGGTAAGATACTTGAGATAAACACAGATAAACAAATTATGTTGGAAATTGGATCCTTAATCTAGAATAACAATGAGGAACTCAAGACATGTATATTTAATCATCAAGTTTCATGTCATTGCAGCTTAAAATCATTATAACCGATCCCTCGTGATATAAACTCTAAGAATTCACCGTAAAGTCCGATCCCTCGTGAGCTTTCTCAGTAAAAACTTGCATTAAGACCTGGCCTTATGGCAACAATGGTTAACAACCCCTATAGAATTGAGATACCAAGGGTATTCCAACTTTTTACTTTCGTCAAAACAAGTTTCAATACGGCATGAACAATCATTCTCCCGTTTGACATTCATACTAATAAAACAAGTTTCAATACACATGAAAATCATTCTCCCGTTTGATGTTCATATTAATAAAAGGTTGAAATACTAACATGGACTTGAATCATAAACATACAGAGGCCAAATTCACAATATTATACTCAATAGATTAGTTCACCAATTCCAACATAAACAAATTAGTTACACATGATGAAAGTAAAAACAACACTTACAGAGTTTGACATTACGAAGATGATGGGAACTTCACGATACAACGATCACAATACACCGAAACACACTCAAGTATCTAGAAAACTATTCTATAACTATAACTCACAAAAGAAGTACTCAAAGTCAAGCACAAGAGAGAAAAGAAGAGAATGGGATGCTTTGGGATGATTTAGAATGGTGTTGGATGGCCCTATTTATAGGGCTGAGCAAGGGTGCTGACGCTACGCGTTAGTGTGACGCTACGCGTCACACCCCTGACTCAGCTTTCATCAAACAGCTGATAATGGCCACTTCAAATTATTAAATATGATCATGCCTGGCCACTTGGACATGTTTCCACTGTATTTTGGCCATTTGTGCTTAGTGGGGTGGCCCTTGGTGCTGAGTGGGGTGGCCATTATTGGGTAAAAGCTGAGTGCTTAGCCAAGTTGGATGTGGAGTCCACGCAGCACTGACGCTACGCGTGGCTGTGACGCATAGCGTCAGCATCAAAAATAGCTGTTGATGCTACGCATGGGGTGAGGCTACGCGTCAGCTCCTCTAGTGTAATTTTCTCTTGATTTCTTAACTTTTTCACTGCAAAACTTAGAGAAAATTGATCAAGGGCATATTATTTCCAACAACATCCATTTATTGAATTTAAATCCTAATTTTCTAACAAATTAAACTAATTTTTGTAATTTTTATGAAATTTTTATTAAAGCTTTTATTGAAAATTTGAGGACTAACAAATACCCCCAACTTGAGACATTGCTCATCCTCGAGCAAGAGAGAAAAAATAAGAAAAATAAAAATTTGGAATCAAATTTTTGAGTTAGTCCGAGAATTTACAACAAAAAGTAATTTTCACAATTTAACTAACTTTGTAATAATCAAAAATTAGTATAACAAAGGTTTAATGATAAAATGTATTTACAATATTCTATTAACAATCAAGCAGAATTTCAGGCTTACCTCACAGGTGTTTATCTCTATGTAATAGGTAACCTGTTTCACTCAATCAATCATAAGATCAAACGAATTTAACTTTGTTTGTCATCTAATCAATGGTTATTTATACAGAATTAGTTCAAAAATCACAAGGTCTTTTCACGGGTTGTAATGAGGCTTGGTTTACAAGAATCAATGGTTTTTCTTGGAATTCAAAAACCTGAAATCATAAAAGAGCATTTTATAATTTTTTTAGGCTTTCTCTTGACCCAAACTCTCATTTCTTTTGTTGATGAAAAATAAATACCCCCAACTTGATTCTTTTCACTATTTTTGACTTTTCTTTTCCATATTTTATTTTTTTTTGAAAAGAATCAAGTTGCTTATTTTCACTCCCCATTTTTGTGAGAACACTCAAAATATTTTTCATTGATTTCAACTGCTCTTTTAATCAATCAAGTATAGGGAATGGTAAAAACAGATTTAGTTTTAAGGGTACCAATGAATTTTATTTTAGGCTCAAATTGGCTTGCAAAGGATAAAAGAATTTTTACCAAGGTAAGCTGTTTGGCCCAAGGTTTTTTTTTTCACCAAAAATGTGCCTTGATCATTTTCCTGAATTTTCTGTACAACAACACAAATCAGAGATTAAAACAAAATCAATTCGAATTGAAAATATGTCGATTAAACCCTCAAGTATATAAAAAGATATCTCTCTGCTCACCGGGCTATCAAAATTTGCTTGATGGTTAATAAACCTATTGTAATTAAATTTATCAAAATTCCTAAGTTATAAAGAACTAATAATTGATTTTACAAAATTAAGTTTCATTGTGTAAAAACTCTAAGTGTATTAACTTACTAACAAAAATTTGATTGATTTATTAAAAGATAAATTTTATTTTTGGATTATTTTTCAAATAAAATATGCAAAAATAAATAATTACGTAAAAACACACCACAAATAATAAAATACCATAATATAAAGTGTAAATGTAAATGTAAATATAAACTAAAAATAACTGTACTCAAAGTAAATGCAAGAAATAAGAAGATGGCATCATCAATCCTCCATCTGGTCATCCTGCTCCTTCTCCTCATCATTGCCGTCAGAGTCAACCTGTGCGCCAGATGATCCACCAGTCTCAGGGTAGGTAGGTAAATCACCGGGCCAAGCTACATGTTCTGCAAACTCGGCCGGGGTAACATAAGGTGCTCCCTCTCCCTGTAACCTGTACTGATAAAATTCATCGTGAAGATGAATATAAGCTCTATGAGTGGCAGCCATCATCTGCATCATATGCTGATGCTCAAGTGACAACATCAGTAGATGGAGGCTGCACTGGTGGTCTCCTCCTCCTCGGTCTGGGCTGAGCCTCCTGCTCTAGTGGTGGAAGCTCACACTGCTGGACGAAATAATCTCTGTTCACTAAAACTTTGGGGACTCTCCCCGATGAACTAGTGAACTCAGGTGAAGGTATGACGACTCCCTGCCTCCTCAGTAAGGCAGATATAATGAGAGGAAATGGAATGGGGCGGTTCACTTTATACCCAAGGGCATACAAGTGAATCTGCTCAGATATAAGCTCAGCTATGTCAATGGTATGACCCTGGAGGATAGAAAATAGAAGGCAACAACGCTCAACTGGAAGAGATGAAAGATGGGTGACAGGAGTGATGTTATGAAGCATGAGGTGGGACCACGCCTAGGCTATAGGGGTAAGCTGGGTCTTTAGGAGGTTAGATGGACTTCTTCCAACCTTACTCAAGTTGAAAAAGATTCCATCTTTGCTCAAGAAGTGAGCAACCTCCTCGAGGGAGTATCCTAACTCTCCCTCAGCAATAATCTTGTTCTTATTTTCCTTCCAGAAACAAGTGTCATCCTCAGGAGTAGGCTCCCAAGGATTACCCAATAGGGTACTGATAGTGTCCCGGTCATATGAAATATGCCGGCCCCTTACCCAACTCATCCGCTGCTGTCCTATATTCGGTGTGTCCTGGCGAGTCCTGAAGGCATTCGCATAAAACTCCATCACTAAGATGGGATCCCCCTCAGTAGGTAGAGAGAATAGAGGTCCCCATCTCCTCTGCTGAACTCCATCCTGAAGCTCAGGGTAATCTCCTGCACTCAAATCAAGGACCCTCTCCCAGATAAGTCTCTGGCCTTTGATTTGATGAAACCGTGCCCACTTCGTATCAATACGAAATCTGGTAGGATCCCTCGGTCCTAACACCTCCTGTCCCTGAAGATCAGGATCCTCAGAGGTGGTGTCAGTATCCGTGGTCTTCCTCTGTCTTTTAGAGGGACCAGTAGTGGGAATGGATTTCCTTGGTAACATCTGTAAAAAGTAAAAAATTTTAAAATTAAACACATGTTAAAAAGTAAATCACACATTATCTATCCTAAACAATCAACTAAATATTTACACAAAATTTGAAATATAAATATTTTTGGTTTTTCTAAAAATGAAATTCATACAACAACATATTTTTGTATTTTTGTGATTTATAAAGAAAGTTAACATACATATTTTTAAGTAATTTTGAATCAAATTTTCAAAACAAAATTCATACAATTTGTTCAAAATTTATACAAATTTATTTTTATATTTTTATGCAAGAAAGTATAACAAATATTAAATATGAAAATTTATTAATTTTAAAAAGAAAACAACAAATAAACAAACACACAGCATGTTAAATAGAAAAATAAAATAAGAAACAAAAATTAACAAAAATTAAAAACAGAGGCTGACGCTACGCGTGGTGGGACGCTACATGTAAGCCAGTTCTGCCCACGCTACGCTTGGGCTCACAGTTCATCCTCACGCTATGCATCAGTGGGACGCTACGCGTGAGCTGCGCAGAACAGAAAAAAGAATAGGGGTTGCACAGCAGCAACCCCTTTCAAACCACATTATATCCATTCAATTTCCTAATTCTAACAGCAATCAATTCCAATGGTTTTCTAATCCTAATCCTAACCACATTTATTTCTAAGAATCGAAAATTAAAAACAAAACTAAAGAGAAAGGATTAGAACACTTAGATGTGATTCCTTGAGCAAATAGGATTGAGAAGGTTTGGAAGAGAGAAAAGGAGGTTTCGAAAATTAGGTTTTGAAAACTTAAGTGAGGCAGAGAGGAGATCTTAGGTTTTAAACCCTAAGATGGGCCTCTCTGGTTCAGTTTTAAAAACTGAACATGGGCTCTGACGCTACGCGTGGATGGGACGCTACGCGTCAGGTCCAAAATTCAGAGTCCATGCTACGCGTCACAGTGGCGCTACGCGTGGGATTCTGTTTTTGATTTTTCAAAATTTTGATTTTCAAAAACCTTTTCTTTTGAGTTTTAAACCCCTTTTCTTTTTAAATTGATTGATTAATTTATATTTTTATTTTATTTTATTTGAAAATAACAAGAAAAGAATGGGTTGCCTCCCATTGAGCGCTAGATTTAATGTCTCCAGCCAGACATTACCTCTGATTAATCAGGTGGTCTCCCAATATTCGTTGAGGAATCACCTATTTTTTCTTCCTCCTTCTTCTTTTCCAATGCTTAATTACCTGTTTTTCATCTTTCAAGGCATCGGTTAATTTAAAACAATTTAATTGATTGGGAAGAGATATACCTGGTTCGATTGAAGGGTAAACTTTTTCCTCATTACTTGTCCTGAGGTGTTCATAAGCACTGAAGCTTACTTCTTCTTCATAAACCTTGACTGCAACCATACTTAGATCAACATCTACTTTGATCCTTGCAGTTTTCATGAAAGGTCTTCCTAGGATCAGGGGGATCTCAGTATCCTCCTTCATATCCAGTACCACAAAGTTAACTCTGAAGTGGTGCTTATCAACCTTTACCAGTACATCTTCCACAATCCTAAAAGGCTTTTGACAGAGCGATCCGCAAACTGTAATTCTGTCTTTGCTTCTTTTAGCTCATATTCACCAATGCGCTTTATTAATTCTAAGGGCATCAAGTTGATGTTAGCCCCTAAATCTAATAATGCATTCCTGATGTTGATATTTCCAATTGTTATAGGAATGGTGAAACTCCCCGGATCTTTACATTTTTTCGGGGTTATACAGTTTGTTTCTTGCTCTGTATTTACTTGCATATTTTTTTCTTTTTCATTTTTTTCATTTTTTTCTATTTTTTTACTTTCTTTTTCTTTTTCTTCTTTCTTTTTCTCACTCTTTTCTTTACAATCAATTTTTACAATATCAGAAGAAACAACATTACATTGTTCCCTTGGGTTTTGAGTGTTTGTAGTAAACCCAGAACTCTTTAATTCGGCTATTTCTTTTGTAAGCTGTCCCATTTGTATGTCTGATGCTTTTCGGGCAGCTTCATTTGTTTCCACAAACTGCAATAACTGTTGAATAGATTCTTCTATCCTTGTCAATCTTGCATTGTCAGTTTGTTGTTGCTTAAACTAATTGTTAGGAGGTCTATTGGAAGGTCCAGTGTCCTGTCTCCAGCCAATATTCTGATTTTGCCAACCTTGTAGATAATTGTTAGGAAAAGAATTTCCATGATTGAAAGGAAAATTACCTAAGGGTGCTCTTTGATGGTTCATGAAATTGGCTTGCTCTTGCTCATTTCCACAGTAACCACATGGTTGTTCTCCCATGCAGTGTATACATTGTTTAAGTTGAGCAGGTGGTGATGCTACTTGAGCAATTTGGAGTTTTTCCAATTGCTTGCTTATAACTTCAATTTGTTGGGTCAGTAATTTTTGCTGAGCCAACACCGTATCATTTACTCCTAATTTGAGCATTCCTGGCTTCCTCTGTACATTACCTCTTTCATGTTTTGCTTGGCGGTCACTGATAGCCATTGATTCCAATATCTCAATAGCTTCCTCCACAGTTTTGTTCATTAAAGAACCACCTGCACAAGCATCTAACATCATCTTGAACTAATGCAATAAACCATGGTAAACGATTCTTACCTTTTCGGCATCATTCAGGTTGTGGTTTGGACACTTTCTCAAAAGTGCCTTGAATCGTTCCCATGTCTCTCCTAGTGATTCATCATTATTTTGAGAAAAAGAGTGTATGGCTGTCATTGCTTCAAAATATTTCAAAGGAGAATAAAATCTTTCCAAAAATTTTCTTTCAACATCGGACCAGTTTGCAAAACTACCCGGTGGACAAGATTTAAACCATTCTTTTGCTTTACCAATCAATGAAAAGGGAAAAAGTCTCATGTAAACAGACTCTTCTTTATTTCAAAGGAGAATAAAATCTTTCCAAAAATTTTCTTTCAACATCGGACCAGTTTGCAAAACTACCCGGTGGACAAGATTTAAACCATTCTTTTGCTTTACCAATCAATGAAAAGGGAAAAAGTCTCATGTAAACAGACTCTTCTTGATTGGGTTCAAAACCAATTGTGCTGCATAACTCATAAAAAATAGTTAAATGTTCATATGGTTCTTCATGATTTAAACTAGCAAATTGATTGTTTTGAATAATATTTAAAGTAGCAGGTTTAATCTCCACTGGTACAACAGGTCCTTGAAACATACCCGAAACTTAGGGTGGACCATTAATAGCAGCAAACTATCCCAATGTTCTCCTTTCAGCAGCCATATTTGAATTTTCAAAATTAGAAGTAGAAGAAGATTTAGTTTGTGTTTTAGATTTCAAAGACTTAATTTTCTTTACAAACTTTTCTATCTCAGGATCAAAATAAATTTTACCTGCAGTAGATCGAGTTTGCATACACAAACTAGACAAAGAAAGTTAGTTGTAACAATAAGTAAAAATAAAAAAAAATTTTAACTAAAAAAATAAAAAAATTATTTACCACAGTAATTAAAAATTTACTGTTTTACTGAAACAATTCAATCCCCGGCGACGGTGCCAGAAAACTTGTTAACCTGGCGATAGCGTCTCAACAGTTCGTTTCCACCACCGGGTTGTTAATTGGCAAGCGCACCAATCGTTTGTAGTTTTCAAAATTTAGATATCGTTCCACTGGGATTGAAAGTCCAATAACAATAGTAATTTTCTATTTACTATGGTAAATGTGAAGGAAGTTATAGACAAAAGAATGATTTATATACAATTTATACAATATTCACAGGATAGCATGATTGAGTGGTTCATAAGATAAAAGAAAATAAAATCTATCTAAAAAGTCGAGTTGCACTCTAAAATAGGTAAGATACTTGAGATAAACACAGATAAACAAATTATGTTGGAAATTGGATCCCTAATCTAGAATAACAATGAGGAACTTAAGACATGCATATTTAATCATCAAGTTTCATGTCATTGCAGCTTAAAATCATTATAACCGATCCCTCGTGATATAAATTCTAAGAATTCACCGTAAAGTCCGATCCCTCGTGAGCTTTCTCAGTAAAAACTTGCATTAAGACCTGGCCTTATGGCAACAATGGTTAACAACCCCTATAGAATTGAGATACAAAGGGTATTCCAACTTTTTACTTTCGTCAAAACAAGTTTCAATACGGCATGAACAATCATTCTCCCGTTTGACATTCATACTAATAAAACAAGTTTCAATACACATGAAAATCATTCTCCCGTTTAACGTTCATATTAATAAAAGATTGAAATACTAACATGGACTTGAATCATAAACATGCAGAGGTCGAATTCACAACATTATACTCAATATATTAGTTCACCAATTCCAACATAAACAAATTAGTTACACATGGTGAAAGTAAAGACAACACTTACAGAGTTTGACATTACGAAGACGATGGGAACTTCATGATACAACAATCACAATACACCGAAACACACTCAAGTATCTAGAAAACTATTCTATAACTACAACTCACAAAAGAAGTACTCAAAGTCGAGCACAAGAGAGAAAAGAAGAGAATGGGATGCTATGGGATGATTTAGAATGGTGTTGGATGGCCCTATTTATAGGGCTGAGCAAGGGTGCTGACGCTACGCGTCAGTGTGACGCTACGCGTCACACCCCTGACTCAGCTTCCATCAAACAGCTGATAATGGCCACTTCAAATTATTAAATATGATCATGCCTGACCACTTGGACATGTTTCCACTGTATTTTGGCCATTTGTGCTTAGTGGGGTGGCCCTTGGTGCTGAGTGGGGTGGCCATTATTGGGTAAAAGCTAAGTGCTTAGCCAAGTTGGATGTGGAGTCCACGCAGCACTGACGCTACGCGTGGCTGTGACGCGTAACGTCAGCATCAAAAATAGCTGTTGATGCTACGCGTGGGGTGAGGCTACGCGTCAGCTCCTCTAGTGTAATTTTCTCTTGATTTCTTAACTTTTTCACTGCAAAACTTAGAGAAAATTGATCAAGGGCAGATTATTTCCAACAACATCCATTTATTGAATTTAAATCCTAATTTTCTAACAAATTAAACTAATTTTTGTAATTTTTATGAAATTTTTATTAAAGCTTTTATTGAAAATTTAAGGACTAACAGGTATCGTGGAGTACACAAAAATGACATTTAATATGGTGGAAGATGATGGACATTGATAATGGTTGTTGAGTTTTAGAGAAACCCTAACCCTATAATTTGGGGGAATAAAAAATATGAGTAGAAGAGTATTTATTAATTCTAAGAGAATTTATTTAATGATAAAAATTGTTATTTATGATGAGTAATAACCATTAGTGATGGTGAATGGTTGATAATGGTGGTTGGGAACCATTAATGTGGAAACCCATGAATGGGTTTAGCCTTAAATACATAATAATGAATTTGGGCACCTAACCCATGGTGGTTATGGTGGATTAAATGAAATAAGTAAGGATTGAGAATTAAAAAGGCATAAAACACCAAGTAGTTAATTAAGAGCACTTGAATCTTGGTGGTTTGAATAGAGAATAATTGTGTGGTATATTGTATAATGTAGGAAACAACCCCATTGATGAGGCGGGACCATCAGACCGCGTTCATTACTACTTCTCTTGAGGTAGGAGGGGGTAACTATTCTAAATGCATGATTTCATCCATTAGTGATATGTGTGTATATAATTGTGTATTGCTAAGTTGGCTTGGATGGATGATTTGATGATTATATGATTGAAATGCATTTAGAGTAATTGATGTTATGTGGCATTGTTGGTGTATGCACTATGAGCTTTTATGCTTTTTCATTTGTATCATTTTTCTACTTATCAATAGAATAAATATTTCAGTTTAAAATTGTTTTAAACATATTTATCCTTGGAGTAATAGGTCATATAAAAATTATTCCTAAAATGTCCCTAGTTAAGTATTTACATGGGGACATGTAAATACACTGAGACTAGTGTGTGAGTGTACTGATGACCTGATCTCACAGATCATAGATATAGATGATATCGAGTCTTCACACGGGTACACATTAAGAGTAATGATGTACTGGACAGACCCACCATGAGAACGTTGCATGGATCGTTACATGATTGTCATAAACGATTCTCAATGTGATAATGGTATATGTAGTCCTTCGACCTGAAGTCACTACGATTCCTACATGAGGAGTTTATTGTTTTAATACAATTAAACGTCTTCTATAACAAGAGGACTATAAAGGTTGTGATTAGGCAATGAACAAATTATGCAGAGGGATATGAGTGATGTAGATGGGATTTGTCTCTCCTATGTGACAGAAGTGATATCCATAGGCCACTTGATGGAGTAAGACTAAGAAAACGCATGGCCATGCTAGAAAGAATAAATATTAGATATTTATTCGGATCCAGTCTACTTCGGTATCAAGCAAAATAAATTGGGCCGTACAAGGATGACGCGACCATGCCTTGGGCCCAATTAGGATATCGTGACAAAAGGAATAAACGTATTAAATAATTATCACTTATAGGTTATGTTGATAATATTCGGACATAATGATGCATTGCTAGATGCCGCTCTTATTTTATATTAATAATAAAATAGTTTATTATTAATATGACCGGGTATTTTACCTATAGGGTCACACACATAGAGTAAGCCCATCAGAAAATGTTGTCTTATTTTAGTTGGACTAAAATAAAGCTATTGGGCCTAACTCATTTGGAATGAGTAAGGAGCCCACTTTTAGAGAGAACAAATTAGGTCAAACCTAAGCCTATAAATAGAGCATAAGATGCTCATAGGCCGTTCACTCAAGTGAGACACAAATTCGTAAAAGTTGCAAGAGCTACACGCCGTCAAACTAGCAGTTGGCAAGTGTTGCGATTCTGGTGGGAGTGCTCGTGTGGACTCCTAAAGGACGAGGCTACGACTGCTTCGGAGTTCTTCAAGAGGTAACCTAAAATAATTTCGAAATTGTTTTGTGCTTTGAAACACGGAACCTTGCAAATCCTATGGAATCCCTTTTATTTTTCCGCTGCTCATGCTTAGGGATTTCCTAACAGGCATGTATTTTGGGATGATGTTTATAATGAGACTTGACTCATGTTGATGAGAGTTGTTGTGAATGGCTTGTGTAACACCCTCGGTTAAATAAGATAGACCCTTCTATAGGATCATCCTATTTAACTAAGAGTGTTAACAGTTTTCAGAAAAAGTGAATATTTTTTTTTTAAAATAATGGCAGATCAGTGGAAGCAATTAATAGATAATTCACATAGTCATTCACAAACTATAAGTAATTGTACTCTTAACAGAATGGGGCACGTAGGCACCCTTAAATATTAATACAGTCATCCATAAATATTTAACTACATATATTCTATTTTTAATGAGCATTCTCAGTTGGTTCAGCGTATTGCTGTTCTTCGTACTCTGGTTCTTGATTCCCTAATTCCTTTGAAAATATCAACAGTAAGGGTGAGTATAACCCAAGACCCTGGAAGTTATCCGGTGCGGACATATCCAGTCAACAGATAATATCACATAAATCATACAATTAACATAATTACAAATATAACAATCAAGGATGTTATCATGGAATGCATGAGTTCAGTTTATTGTGATTTATCTTTAGTTAAGTCTCATGATGCATGTGGGCCCAATAAATCAATCCACCATCACCATTTTCTCATTCTTTTGCAGTCATTCTACTCAATTTGCCTCTTGGGCACATCATTTTCCATTCTAGAGCGATCGGAGTCCACCAAGCTCCCATTCATTATTTCATCATAAGGTACGAATGAACTCATTGGTTCTCATCATTTATATATATATTCTTGGGATTTGGATCTCCACGATCATAGATACATTCCGTTGTTTAGTCAAAGTACACCAGAATTGCATCGTCTCACCCGGCTTTAGGCGTGACTCTGATTCCATTGGGTTTCCGTTCCGGTTGTACTCCCAAGATTCTCCTAAGAGATCGAACGTGAATGTCCTCCAGCGTACCAGGTGTATGCTCTAGTTTTACTCTCTCAAAAATATTTTCATGATGCGAAATGCATTATTCTTATCATTTGATCCTTGGGTATCTTATGTGTTTCCAGTCTCATAATATTTATTCTCAAGTCCTTGGGTCCCATCAATTTTTATTATTATTCTTATTCTAGAAAATATATCGATTGTATCTTGACTAACATAATGCTTCGTTTAAAGATTGATGGTAATAATAATATCAATAACAACAATAATAGTTAATAATAATAATAAGAATAAGAATAATAATGGTAATAATAATAGAAATAAGAATAATAATGATAATTGTAAGATCCCAATTATTTATGATTTTTATAAAAATAATTTATAAAGGACTAAAGAAGAATTTCTAAATGCAAATCCAAGTGAAAATGACGAAAACCAGATTTTCCGAGTAAAACGAGTGTGATTCCGAGTGAATAAATATGATTCCGAGTGAAAATGAGTTTTCTGAGTAAAATGAGTTTGGTTCGAGTGAAAATGAGTTTTCCGAGTGAAATCAGACTGAAAAGAGTTTTCTGAGTGAAATAACTATAATTCCGAGTGAAATCAGACTGAGAAGATGTTTTCCGAGTGAAATATATTTAGGTGGATGGTTTACCGAGTAAAATCAGGTATTTTGGATAAAATGATTCGGTCGGTTTACGTAAAACATCTGAGTGAAATTATGTATTTTTAGATGATCCGGTCGGTTTATACAAAACCGAGCTTGTTATCATTGATTCCGACTTCTGTTTATAATTCTTCACTAGAATTCACATAGACACCCATGATTCTTAATATTTTCACCATTCAACACCAACCATATCATTTAATTATCAAGAATAATAATTATCAATTTAGTCAATCGAACATATTCACTGAATCATCATGGTTAATAATAAGCAACACAACCAATTGAACATATTCATAGCAATAAAGATATATAAAAACAAACATATAAAAATTAAAGCATATAAATCAGCAATTCCTGAACCTGTCCTGGAAAGGTAAGGACCAAAGGTACCTTAACCCTTTCCTAACACACGGTTTTCCCCTAGAATACCCGAGAATATACCCCCCTTACCTTAATGGAAGATCTCGTTATTTTCTTGCTGCAGAGGAGAAAGGAAAATGAGAGAGAAGGAGGCTTGCACGAAGAGAAAGTAATAAAAAGGGTGTGTCTGTTGCTAAGTTCCGTGTGTGTGTGTTCTGAGAGTCTAGGTGTTAATGAGTGGTATTGGGTTAATAATGAGAAAGGCAAGTGGGAGACAAGATTTCTGTTGATTGGAGGATTAGGTGAGAATAATAGAGATAATGGAGACTTTTGGACAAAAGGTGAGCTGTTTTTGACTACTTCCGTTGTCAGCTTGCATTGATTGGAATGGATATATAATAAAATATATAAAGGTGTTATGATTAGAGTGAAAAGGTGCTTACACGTGAAGAGAAGGAGAATCAGGACCCTAGGCGCTTGAGCGTAGAATGCTCGCTTAAGCGTGGTCCCTTCACTTGGGTTAGCAAGGAAAAATTCCACCTCGCTCAAGCGAATTCCGACTCGCTTGAGTGATTCATACTGTCCTCGCTTGAGCGAAGTGAAGAAAACTGAGTGAAATGAATGATTATGTATCAGGGGTCCTTCTCGCTCAAGCAGATCCCGACTCGCTTGAGTGAGTCATGCTGTCCTCGCTTGGGCGTGAGTGGAGGAAGGAGTATCAGGGCTGAGCGCACTTGAGCGCAGTATGCTCGCTTGGGCGAAGTAGAGAAAGGGCTGATTGAAAGGAGGAATTATGCATCAGGGGGTCCATCTCGCTCAAGCGAAGTTCGACTCGCTTGAGCGAGTCATCCAATTCTTGCTCAGAATTCCTCTGAAACCGATTCAAGTACTCCTCTTCTCACTCAGCAGAACCTAACCAGACTGAGTTCTTTCTCTCACTCAGACTTCCTACTTGGTAAATTTATTCCAAATCCGAGTCTTCACTCACTCGGAGTTCCACTCGGTTATGCCTTTCTGAAACCGACTTTCCACCTATTGGTTACTCACTCGGAACTGATTCTTCTTGAAACACTTGGTCAGATTTCTCTTCCTTGGAGGTGACTCAGTTGGAGTTGCCTCACTTGGACTCACTCAAAGTATCTCACTCGGCAGAATCTCCCTAAAACCGGCTCAAGGCACACAGGTTTTCCACTCAGCAAGATAATCCTGACCGACCCATCATTCACTCGGTAATTCACCCTCACACTGACTCATCTTGCTTGGTTTTCTACTCGGCAAAATCAATCAGAGCTGACTCGTCTCTTACTTGGCCTTTCACTCGGCAATATATTCCAAATCCGAGTCATTTCTCAATCAGTCTTTCACTCGGCAACATCACTCAAGTCTGAGTCATTTCTGATGGTTCTCACTCGGTTAAATCATTCCAAACCTAGTCTTTTCTCACTCGGTAATTTACTTCAAAAACCGACTCCCTTTTTATTTTCTCACGAGGGAAGTTATTCCAGAATACTTCTGGACAACAAATCATAAATCCCCATAGGTGCCAATCCCCTACTCGAAGTTATACCCTCGGACTCCACCATCAAGTTCCATTCGACATTACTCTGACCTCTCATCGCTCGGAGGAATTTACTAAACTGTCTCACTCAGACCTAATGAAATCTTGTCCACTCGGATTTATTTAAACTCCACATCACTCGAAGGGATTCACTAAGTGAAGTCTTGCTCGGACTTATTTCATACTTAGCCACTCGGAATACATGTTACCTTATTCACTCGGAATAGGTACCCTTAATCAATCGGAATATACATATAACATCGTTCACTCGGAATATGACTCCTAGAGTATACCTCAATTAAAACCATCACAACCCTTCTTCCCTCAGAAGAGGTTCACTCAGATTTTACCACTCAGGAGCATTTAAGTCTTTCCCCACTCGAGGTTCACTCGGCTATTCATCTCTTAGCAACACAGACTAAGCTTTCTCAAAATACATTTCACTCGGAATCCTTTAAGGCCTTCACCACTCAGAAAAGGAGTCATAAACATAAGCCTCACTCAAAAATGGCTCTAAGCCTTATATATATTCTACTCAGAATAGGCTCTCATCACTATATTCCACTAGGAATTTCATATTCGGGGGCATGCCACTCAGGACAGGTTATACTGGGCTCAGATATGCCCCTACTCAGAACTCCACTGCCCAAAATACCACACTTGGAGACCTTTTTACCCGGAATGCTATCCCCTTCCTCACTAGGGAGGTACTGACTTAGACAAACTCACTCGGATTGCACTCGGAAATTCACCTCATCTTAGATTTCTTTCAAAACTCCCCACTCGGACGGAATTCATCTAGGATCTCACCTGATCCTCATCATACTCAACTCGGAAATTCCACTCGGATATATCCCTGACTGAGTCCCTTCATCAGAAATATTGATCACTCGGAGTTATATTCATTTCGAAGTCAGTCTGCCTCTGTTTAAATACTTCCCTTGGGAATGACATTTGGTTCCATCCACACGGAATTCACTACTTAGAACTATCTTGGTCTGAGCAGTACACTAAGTTTTTCTTTGTTCTGAAATTACTTCTCTCGGAACGTTTCACTCGGAGACATGTGACTCGGAAATGAGTCATTTGAAGACATTTGACTCGGAATTTTCACCCAGAAGTGGTTCTCTTGAACACACTTCACTCCAAATGTCTCTGAAGCCAGGATTCTACTCGGTAGTAGCCCTCTCAGTCATGTTTTACTCGGAAAACATAACCTTACACTCGGAATTTCAACCTTCAGTTAGAATTTCTAATCCTTCACTCGGAATTTCTCTCTGTCACTCGGAACAGATCCCTTCTTCACTCAGACAGTCTTATCTAAGACATGTTTTACTTAGAAAATGAATAATATCCTTAATGGTCTGTATAAATTCCATGATTATACCCAAAAAAATGAAATTTTTAGAGTATTGCAGACCATCTACAGAGTGTCTTATTTACCAACTCTCACTTACAGACCTTCCATACTTCAAAATTTACCAAATAAGACTGCTACTAAAAACAGGGATGTTACACTCTCCTCCCCTTTTGGGAATTTCATCCCGAAATTCAAAATTGATATCGTTCCATATCATCGTCTGTAACATAATCCTATCACAAACATACTTATACATGTTATTACTATACCATCATAAGGCATCATCCCCCAACACTTATTATCAAGTCTTAGACTTGTCTAAATCCAATTTACATGCTCATGTTAGGCTTCAGGAATTCCTTTCTCAGGATCAAGATTCTTTAAATCTTAAAGAGTTAACCATACCTAACAACAACAATACTATGACCCTTAGCCTTAAGACTTCCAAATCATCACATGAATCATTCAACCATCATCAAAATTTATTCAAACTCATTATAAGTCTCTTGGCTCCATCTAAGACCATCACTAATTCAACTATTTCAAAATGGCATACCCACTCATTAACTCATGTATCTATTTCCTTAATCCCCTATCAATGACTTGCAACCATTTTTAACATCTTCATAAACACTAATAATCTAAATTAATTCCTCCAGTCACATACATGCTTATATACGCTCCTCTCCCAATCCTCAATAATCAACACCAGTGCTTCAAATATTCATTTCCCCATATATAACCATCCTAGTGTATTCAAAGCCATCAATATCATCAATTTGGTCAAACTCCCTCAAATCACTACACTTAGGGTTTTTCATCAAAATTCAATAATCATTTCTAATAACCATCAATCTCCATCATTAACAACACCTACACACACATTATCATGGGTTTTCGTTAAAAATCATCTCACATGACATTATTACTCATTTCCCTTAAATCCTAAAGTTAAAGTTCCACTAGAATCAAACAATCACCATTAACTACCATCATCTTCCATCTCTAATCTTGAAACTTTCGTATACCACTTCACATCCATCCTAAAACACACATAAGTACATCCCACCTTTGGGTTTTACATGAGAATGGTTCCTATTCCTAAACCCATTCATAAGGTACTCTCCTAACCACATAAAAAATCAAAACCTAGGGCCAAAAACATCAAAAGAGTAGAGAAATTTACCTCAAGCTCCAAGCTTTCTCAAGTCCTAGCATGTACACAAAAATGAAGGGAGAGAAAGAAGGAAATAAGTTATATCTTGATCCATCATTAAAACGTTTCCTGTTTTATAACAAACAGGATCTCTGTTCGGGCTTAATACTAACTCCAAAAATTATTCCGAATATAGATTCGGATTCCCATTAATATTTTTAATAGCCCTGACCAATGGTATCTTAATCGAAGATACTTGGTTCGACACCCAGATTCTAACCGGGTATTATTTTAACTCTTAAAGTCCCAATAATATTTGACGGATTTCCTGTCGTAGCCCTCCTTTGAATTATGTAGGATTGTTCCTTTGAAAGTCAGTTAGTCCTTGGCTCGGCCTAGTAGAGGTATGGGGTAATTCTTGTCGTTCTATCACCTTCACGATTTGAGTAAGAAGTTCCTCCATGACATGATCATTGTTTCGGCGAGCCATTAGGAAATTGTTGATGGAATATCAACAAAAAAATTTAGGGTATATGTTATGTGGAGAATTCCACATAGAAAATTTAGTCCTAGGTGTTTTATGGATTGTTCAATATTTCTATCAGAGTACGTGGAAACCTAATGGTCCACTCCCCAAGCTTAATGAATCGACTATGCTCTGATACCACTAATGTAACACCCTCGGTTAAATAAGATAGACCCTTCTATAGGATCATTCTATTTAACTAAGAGTGTTAACAGTTTTCAGAAAAAGTGAATATTTTTTTTTAAAATAATGGCAGATCAGTGGAAGCAATTAATAGATAATTCACATAGTCATTCACAAACTATAAGTAATTGTACTTTTAACAGAATGGGGCACGTAGGCACCCTTAAATATTAATACAGTCATCCATAAATATTTAACTACATATATTCTATTTTTAATGAGCATTCTCAGTTGGTTCAGCGTATTGCTATTCTTTGTATTCTAGTTCTTGATTCCCTAATTCCTATGAAAATATCAACAGTAAGGGTGAGTATAACCCAAGACCCTGGAAGTTATCCGGTGCGGACATATCCAGTCAACAGATAATATCACATAAATCATACAATTAACATAATTACAAATATAACAATCAAGGATGTTATCATGGAATGCATGAGTTCAGTTTATTGTGATTTATCTTTGGTTAAGTCTCATGATGCATGTAGGCCCAATAAATCAATCCACCATCACTATTTTCTCATTCTTTTGCAGTTATTCTGCTCAATTTGCCTCTTGGGCACATCATTTTCCATTCTAGAGCGATCGGAGTCCACCAAGCTCCCATTCATTATTTCATCATAAGGTACGAATGAACTCATTGGTTCTCATCATTTTTATATATATATATTCTTGGGACTTGGATCTCCACGATCATAGATACATTCCGTTGTTTAGTCAAAGTACACCAGAATTGCATCGTCTCACCCGGCTTCAGGAGCGACTCTGATGTCATTGGGTTTCCGTTACGGTCGTACTCCCAAGATTCTCCTCAGAGATCGAACGTGAATGTCCTCCAGCGTACCAGGTGTATGCTCTAGTTTTACTCTCTCAAAAATATTTTCATGATGCGAAATGCATTATTCTTATCATTTGATCCTTGGGTATCTTATGTGTTTCCAGTCTCATAATATTTATTCTCAAGTCCTTGGGTCCCATCAATTTTTATTATTATTCTTATTCTAGAAAATATATCGATTGTATCTTGACTAAAATAATGCTTCATTTAAAGATTGATGGTAATAATAATATCAATAACAACAATATTAGTTAATAATAATAATAAGAATAACAATAATAATGGTAATAACAATAGAAATAAGAATAATAATGATAATTGTAACATCCCAATTTTTTATGATTTTTATAAAAATAATTTATAAAGGACTAAAGAAGAATTTCTAAATGCAAATCCGAGTGAAAATGACGAAAACCAGATTTTCCGAGTAAAACGAGTGTGATTCCGAGTGAATAAATATGATTGCGAGTGAAAATGAGTTTTCCGAGTAAAATGAGTTTGGTTCCGAGTGAAAATGAGTTTTCCGAGTGAAATCAGACTGAAAAGAGTTTTCTGAGTGAAATAACTATAATTCCGAGTGAAATCAGACTGAGAAGATGTTTTCCGAGTGACATATATCTGGGTGGATGGTTTACCGAGTGAAATCAGGTATTTTGTTTAAAATGATTCGGTCGGTTTACGTAAAACATCTGAGTGAAATTATGTATTTTTAGATGATCCGGTCGGTTTATACAAAACCGAGCTTGTTATCATTGATTCCGACTTCTGTTTATAATTCTTCACTAGAATTCACATAGACACCCATGATTCTTAATATTTTCACCATTCAACACCAACCATATCATTTAATTATCAAGATTAATAATAATCAATTCAGTCAATCGAACATATTCACTGAATCATCATGGTTAATAATAAGCAACACAGCCAATTGAACATATTCATAGCAATAAAGATATATAAAAACAAACATATAAAAATTAAAGCATATAAATCAGCAATTCCTGAACCTGTCCTGGAAAGGTGAGGACCAAAGGTACCTTAACCCTTTCCTAACACACGGTTTTCCCCCAGAATACCCGAGAATATACCCCCCTTACCTTAATGGAAGATCTCGTTATTTTCTTGCTGCAGAGGAGAAAGGAAAATGAGAGAGAAGGAGGCTTGCACGAAGAGAAAGTAATAAAAAAGGTGTGTCTGTTGCTAAGTTCCGTGTGTGTGTGTTCTGAGAGTCTAAGAGTTAATGAGTGGTATTGGGTTAATAATGAGAAAGGCAAGTGGGAGACAAGATTTCCGTTGATTGGAGGATTAGGTGAGAATAATGGAGATAATTGAGACTTTTGGACAAAAGGTGAGCTGTTTTTGACCACTTCTGTTGTCAGCTTGCATTGATTGGAATGGATATATAATAAAATATATAAAGGTGTTATGATTAGAGTGAAAAGGTGCTTGCACGTGAAGAGAAGGAGAATCAGGACCCTAGGCGCTTAGGCGTAGAATGCTCGCTTAAGCGTGGTGCCTTCACTTGGGTCAGCAAGGAAAAATTCCACCTCGCTCAAGCGAATTCCGACTCGCTTGAGCGAGTCATACTGTCCTTGCTTGAGCGAAGTGAAGAAAACTGAGTGAAATGAATGATTATGTATCAGGGGTCCTTCTCGCTCAAGCAGATCCTGACTCGCTTGAGTGAGTCATGCTGTCCTCGCTTGGGCGTGAGTAGAGGAAAGAGTATTAGGGCCGAGCGCACTTGAGCGCAGTATGCTCGCTTGGGCGAAGTAGAGAAAGGGCTGATTGAAAGGAGGAATTATGCATCAGGGGGTCCATCTCGCTCAAGCGAAGTCCGACTCGCTTGAGCGAGTCATCCAATTCTTGCTCAGAATTCCTCCAAAATCGATTCAAGTACTCCTCTTCTCACTCAGCAGAACCTAACCAGACTGAGTTCTTTCTCTCACTCAGACTTCCTGCTTGGTAAATTTATTCCAAATCTGAGTCTTCACTTACTCAGAGTTCCACTCGGTTATGCCTTTCTGAAACCGACTTTCCACCTATTGGTTACTCACTCGGAACTGATTCTTCTTGAAACACTCGGTCAGATTTCTCTTCCTTGGAGGTGACTCAGTTGGAGTTGCCTCACTTGGACTCACTCAAAGTATCTCACTCGGCAGAATCTCCCTAAAACCGGCTCAAGGCACACAGGTTTTCCACTCAGCAAGATAATCCTGACCGACCCATCATTCACTCGGTAATTCACCCTCACACCAACTCATCTTGCTTGGTTTTCTACTCGGCAAAATCAATCAGAGCTGACTCGTCTCTTACTTGGCCTTTCACTCGGCAATATATTCCAAATCCGAGTCATTTCTCAATCAGTCTTTCACTCGGCAACATCACTCAAGTCCGAGTCATTTCTGATGGTTCTCACTCGGTTAAATCATTCCAAACCTAGTCTTTTCTCACTCGGTAATTTACTTCAAAAACCGACTCCCTTTTTATTTTCTCACGAGGGAAGTTATTCCATAATACTTCTGGACAACAAATCATAAATCCCATAGGTGCCAATCCCCCACTCGAAGTTATACCCTCGGACTCCACCATCAGGTTCCATTTGACATTACTAGAGTATACATATAACATCACTCGGAATAGGTACCCTTAATCAATCAGAATATACATATAACATCGTTCACTCGGAATATGACTCCTAGAGTATACCTCAATTAAAACTATCACAACCTTTCTTCCCTCAGAAGAGGTTCACTCGGATTTTACCACTCAGGAGCATTTAAGTCCTTCCCCACTCGGGGTTCACTCGGCTATTCATCTCTTAGCAACACAGACTAACCTTTCTCAAAATACGTTTCACTCGGAATCCTTTAAGGCCTTCACCACTCGGAAAAGGAGTCATAAACATAAGCCTCACTCAAAAATGGCTCTAAGCCTTATATATATTCTACTCGAAATGGGCTCTCATCACTATATTCCACTAGGAATTTCATATTCGGGGGCATGCCACTCAGGACAGGTTACACTGGGCTCAGATATGCCCCTACTCGGAACTCCACTGCCCAAAATACCACACTTGGAGACCTTTTTACCCGGAATGCTATCCCCTTCCTCACTAGGGAGGTCTTGACTTAGACAAACTCACTCGGATTGCACTCGAAAATTCACCTCATCTTAGATTTCTTTCAAAACTCCCTACTCGGACGAAATTCGTCCAGGATCTCACCTGATCCTCATCATACTCAACTCAGAAATTCCACTCGGATATATCCCTGACCGAGTCCCTTCATCAAAAATATTGATCACTCGAAGTTATATTCATTTCGAAGTCAGTCTGCCTCTGTTTAAGTACTTCCCTTGGGAATGACATTTGGTTCCATCCATACGGAATTCACTACTTAGAACTATCTCGGTCTGAGCAGTACACTAAATTTTTCTTTATTCTGAAATTACTTCTCTCGGAACATTTCACTCAGAGACATATGACTCAGAAATGAGTCATTTAAAGAAATTTGAATCGGAATTTTCACCCAGAAGTGGTTCTCTTGAACACACTTCACTCCAAATGTCTCCGAAGCCAGGATTCTACTCAGTAGTAGCCCTCTCGGTCATGTTTTACTCGGAAAACATAACCTTACACTCGGAATTTCAACCTTCAGTCAGAATTTCTAATCCTTCACTCAAAATTTCTCTCTGTCACTCAGAACAGATCCCTTTCTTCACTCGGACAGTCTTATCTAAGACATGTTTTACTCGGAAAATGAATAATATCCTTAATGGTCTATATAAATTCCATGATTATACCCAAAAAATGAAATTTTTAGAGTATTGCAGACCATCTACAGAGTGTCTTATTTACCAACTCTTACTTACAGACCTTCCATACTTCAAAATTTACCAAATAAGACTGCTACTAAAAATAGGGATGTTACAGCTTGATGACCATGGTTGTATTGATTGATATGTTGTTGAATATCCCATAATATGTGAACTAATAAATATTGATTGCCACTAACTAATTAAGTATATGAAATCCACTAAGTGGTTATGGTGAATTGTTGAATGTGGAGTGGCATGGTAGGATGTATAGAGTGAGAATGCATTCATTGGCATTTGCATCCATGGCATATGATTTGCTGTCTATGTGGAATGTTAGGGGTTCTAATAGGCGGGCCTAGTGGGAGGGTGACCTAGTACACAGGTGAATTTATATGTTGTTTCCTAGTGATTCTGGGAATCACAAAGCTGTCCATAAATTGGTGATGAGGCACCCTATGTGGCGAGCCCAGTGGGTGGGCAGCTCTATGGTGAGCGAGTGACCTCGGTGTCCCTATAGGGCACGGCTCTCTCGATGTGTGTTCGGGAAGGAACCATAGCACTTTGGCAATTAAGGCCATGATGTTGATCTGTAAGTCACGGGGTGACTAGTGCTACATTGGGGTGAGAGCGGTTTGGTACCAATAAAAGAGTAATGTAATTGCATGCGAAGAATAATTAATTGTAACACATAGGCATACTACATCCTTAGCCCCAAGAAAAGAGTTTAGTGTGCCATAAGGATTGTTGTCATCATGTCACACATCACAAAATCAATGCCAAGCATTAAAGATATCAAAAGTGTAAAATAGGGATTTAGAAATTACAAATTAGTTCTCACTAGGATTCCTAATTCTTCCTCCCAAATCTGCAGAATTAATTTCCCTTGATGGTCTTAACTCTTGATTTCTAATGAAAGCTTCTCAAAAGATCCTCAAAATCCTCTAAAAGTTGTCTCTCTAACTGTCTCTACAGAACTCCCTTCTATTGTCCTTAAGTGCCCAACAAAAACCTAAACAAATTAGAGATTTGGGCCTCGTAGGGGACAACCAGGGCCAGTGGTGGATAACCAAGACCAGTGGCTTGAGTCCTTATCCCTTTTAAATGAAATTTTGCAACTTTGGGTAACAGGCAGAGCCAACCACGGCCAGTGGTGGCTTCTGACTTCCTGTTCATTGCTCCACAGTGCTCCATAGTGTTCCACAGTGCCTAACACAGCCAGTGGTGGATAACCATAGCCAGTGGTGGCTTCTAACTTGTTTTTCCTCTTTTCCAGTGCTAACCACGACCAGTGGTTTGCCACCACTGGTAGTGGTTTTCTCCAACCTTGCCAAAATACACTCCTAAAGGCCTCAAAGGTCTCTTCTTTCAAACACTTTGCCATTTTTCCTCAAAAGAGACCTAGAACATCATTGATCCTTCAAAAATAGGAACAACCAAGTAATATATGGCGAAAAGAACCAAAATTAAGGGAATCGGGCATGAAACAATATGCAAAAACCCTAAAAACTAGGCTTAAAAACAACACACAATACACACTTATCAAAATACCCCAAACTAAAACATTGTTTGTCCTCAAGCAATCACTGAATCCATACAAGCATATAATGAAAAACCAGCAGACCCAAGCAAACTTAAGGAATCTTGTGTTTATTTATTTATTCGATTTTGTGTTTTTAAGAGATTGTATAAACTACTATAATATACCATAATCAACTGTCAAACCATATTCACTAAGATTAGGCTTAAGGTACTCTTTCTCACTTTTCACTTAGTGTATGTGCTTGTATTTCAATTCACTCAGACCATAACATTCTAAACACTACCATAGGCTTGACAATTGACCATAAACTCCACAGTTATCAAGAAAACATGCATTAGTCAAAAGGTCTTTTAAAGGGTTGTAATGGGGCCAGGGGATTCATAACATGGGAATGGAAACCAAGAAAAAGGGAAATGCAAAAGGCTTAATTCTATAAGAAGAGCAGTAATCACAAGAAGGCAAGCAAACCTCAATTCAATAACTTTCTATACTTTTAAACCATAAAGGGTATGATTCATTTTTCTTTTTCTCTTCTTTTTATTTTGAGATCAAACTCCTTATCTTTCCTTTTATTTGAACCACACACCCCAAACTATCATGGTTTTTTTTCCAATTCACTTCAACCACTTTTACTTAGCTTACCATTTTTGCCTCTTCTATATGTGAACCATAAATCCTAATGTTAAAGGTTTTGAAAGAAAATATCATATTATTTCATGGCTCAAAAGGGACAACTAATGGATTAAACTTTCAACAAATTCTAAGGTTAAAGAAAACAAAACCTAAAGTGCCTTTTTCATTCTAAGCATGCATTCACAAACCGTTTTGAATTGGTCAGAAGCTAAGTTCTAGAGTGCTATCAAATGTGTGAATCACTCAGTCAAAGAATCATGGGTCATTTACAATTTAATGCACTGAACACCCTATTGGCTCAAAAGCTCATATTGGTAATTGGCCTAATCAAAGAAACATAGTCATCATGCAGAATGATTATTCCAGCAAGAATAGCAATAAAAAACTTTTTATTTATTTATATATTTTTTGTTTTTGTTTTTTTATTTTACAAGATTCACCCAAGTAATGCTTAAGATCCAACCAATCTACATCACATGTTATATAGATAACAATAACTTCAATAAGCAATCAATGCTAGCCTAAGGCATATGAACAGACATACAATAATGCAAATGAACTAGAACATAAGCGTACAATGCAAATGAACTAGAAAAGAAAAATAAACAAAAATAAGCAAAAATAAAGTAAGAATAAGCTGAACTTTTGTGTACCCATCACCCCAAACTAAAACTGGACATTGTCCCCAATGTCCATATCAAGGGGGCCAAAGAGGGTCGTAATTGAGGAACCAGGGGAAAAAGGACACAAGGACATAAAAGTTCAACTGATACATTCATATGATCCAAATTAAGACATGCATCATGGTAATCAAAATTATGCCTTACTCTAAAACATAGCAATTTAACAACTTCTTGTTTATTTGTTTTTCGCTTTATTTGATTTTTTTTCTTTTTTTCATTTTTTACCAACTAAAACATTCAAAGAAAACAGAGATATAAACAACTATGGGGTTACCTCCCCACCAGTGCTAAGTTTAGCATCTTCAGCTGGACGCTATACCTAAATTACAACCCAGAACCTATTAAAGCCATGAAATTCATACCTCAATGTAGAATTTAAAGGCTTAAGTTCCACATTTGGGTTCACCACTTTGTAACACATGACTTCAGTATCATGTTTTAGTGGTGCATAACCCTTATTGCATTTTGATGTTCCTACAAGCTCATTCAGAAAAACAAAATCTAGCGGGTCCTTAGGAAGAATCTCTTCCTTCACCACTTGGTCAACTAATTCAATGCTACAACAAACATTATCATGAAAAGGTTTTTTCAAAGCATTTATCAAAATTAATTCAAGCTTTTGGTCCCCTACAGCCAGAGACAACTTACCATTTTTCACATCAATCATGGCACCTGCAGTGGCTAAAAATAGCCTGCCTAATATAATGGGGATCATAGAATCCTCATCCATCTGTAGCACAACAAAGTCAATAGGGATAAAATTTTTTCCTACCCTAATAGGAACATCCTCTAAAATACCTACAGGATACTTAATAGATCTATCAGCCAATTGTAAGGATATCTTAATAGGTTTCAATTCACTTAATCCCAGCTTCTCAGTAATAGACAATGGCATTAAGCTAACGCTAGCTCCTAAATCACATAAAGCTCTATCTATTGGCATGTCACCAACCATGCATGGGATAAAAAAGCTACCTGGATTGTAAGGCTTGGGTGGTAGCTTCTTCTGGATCAGTGCACTACACTTCTCAGTAAGTGCTACTGTACCATTTTCCTCTAGCTTCCTCTTGTTGGACAAAATATCCTTCAGAAACTTCACGTAGGTAGGCATTTGCTGCAAAGCATTAGTGAAAGGAATATTAATGTAGAGTTTTTTTAAAACCTCAAAAAACTTACCAAACTGTTTGTCCAACTTGGCCTTGGCTAAGCACTGAGGAAATGGATTGGGAGGTTGATATGGCTTAACCTCCTCCTTCTTCTCTTGCTTCTCTTCTTCTATAGCAGGTGGGGGTGATATGGTCTCATCCTTCTTAGGGTCCTTCTCAACTTGTTTTTCCTTTGGCGGCATTAGACCTTCATATTGTGTACCACACCTAAACGTTACAGCCATGGCGTGGTTGGATGGATCTGCTTCTGGTTTTCCTGGAAATGCCCCTGGAATTCTGGTAGAGCTGGAAGCTTATTGAGCAATATGAGTTTCCAATATTTTATTATGGGTTATTACAAACAAGGTCAGTCTTTCTTTGCTTTTACAATCATTGCCCCCATCTTTTCAAGTTATCCTTTGCAATACTGAATAAAAGTTGAAATTTCTTCTGGAGTACAGAGTGGATTTATCATTGCTTCTGCCCTTTCTAATAAATAAAGGATATCTTCAAGTGTTCCATTAGCTAAACTAGCTAACTCAGCAAAACACTTCATCCAAGAATAGACCAAATCATCCATTTCTACCACATCATTCTTCATTACTTGCACTATCTCTTGGTTCCTTTCCTTATCCTCCATGGCCTGCCATTTTTCCATATTGATCTCATGCTCATAAGCATTAACGACATCATTAACTTGTTGTTTCAATCATTTAATTTGTGCTTGCATGAGATCTTTTTGAGTTTGAGCTTCTTCCTTAGTTTTTACCAATATCTCCCTTAGTTGTCACTTTAGTGAGTTTACCTTTGAGGCTAGGTTCTTGATAGCATCAGAGAACTCATCATTTTGTTTTTGTTGAGTAGCCATAAACGTCTCCATCAAGGACTCTAATTTTGATTTTTGTGGAATGTAGGGTCCTTGTGGTTGTCTGTAGTTACTTTGATTGCCATGGAATGGAGGTGCTATGTTTTGGAAACTAGATGGGCCTTACGGTTGTCTAAAATTATTTCTATAGTTACCATCATAGTTCCCAATTGCCTCAACTTGATGCACCTCTGCTTTGGTACTTTAGGATACTCCTAGCTGATAACCTGTAATGGTATGTCCTGAAACACCACATAATTCACAAACCACATTAGCAATACCTGCACCTAGCTTATCAAATTTAACAGACAAAGCTTTTACCTTAGCAGTAAGTAAAGAAATAGTATCAAGAGAGTACATACCTAGAGTTTTTGATGGCAAACTCCTTTTTGAAGACCACTGGTATATGTTTTGGGTAACCTCCTCAATGAGGTTGTAGCCTTCCTTCATGTTCTTGCTCATGAAGGCACCACCAGCTGCGGCATCCAAGGTTACCTTCTGATTCGATGAGCCCATTATAAAATATATGCACGGTCAACCAGCGTTCAATTTCGTGATGTGGGTATTCTTGAAGCATTTCCTTGTACCTTTTCCAGGCGTTATACAAGGTCTCATCATCTTTTTGAGCGAAAGTGATGATCTGCTTCCTTAACTAATCTATCTTGCTCCTTGGATAGTACTTATTAAGGAAAGTGTAACACCCTGAATTTTTAAACTAAGAAGTTAAATTAAGAGAATAAACATTGAATAATTAGATGTGGACCAACTAATATTCTAAAATACTAGAAATAATTTAATTAAGAATCTTTGAGGCTGTTGGTGAATTGTTGTGACCGGATAAGTTAAAAACTGACTCGGATAGAATATGGGTATCGGACCAAGTATCTCCGATTGAGATGCCGTTGGTCAGGGCTGTAGATAATGATATTGGGAATCCAAATATGTATTCGAAAAAATTTTTAGAATACGTATCGAGCCCGAACTGAGAGCCTGTTTAATGGAAAAACGAAAGAGTTTAGTGAAGAGTTAAAATGTAAATAAAAACTCTCACTCTTTTCACTCTCACTTCTGTGACTTATCTTGTTCTTGGCAGTAGACACACTTCTTCTTCCCTCATTTTTCCCTTTGTCATATCTTCTTCTTCTTCCCAAGAGTTTGAACAACCGGGTGCTCTTTTCCTTCTCCTTTTCGTCCATCCTTAAGGCTTGAAGGGAGGCATGGTGGCTTGAAGCTTCTCCTCTCCTCCTCTTCATTTTCGTCATTCTTCTTCTCCCTCTTGAACTCTATTTTCGTTTTAGAGCAAGGTAAGCTCTTTACCATCACTTTTGTATTTGGAGTCTAGAAAATAGAGAATGGTAACTTGGGAGGAGTATTAAATGTTGTGGGTAAAGGAAAGAAGCATTAAAATGCATGAACCCTAATGGGTAGGTGAAATAAATAAGGGTATTTATGAGTAATAAATGAGTATGTGAGGTTGGGGTTGATGAATGATGAGCACCTATGATGGATGGTGAGTTTAGTGGAAACTCTAACTTATGGAATTTGGGGGAAATGTATAATAATGAAAGGGTTAACATTTATTGATGAGGGAAATGTAATAAATGTAGAAGCATTGATATTTAATGATGATTAGAGATGGTAGTTAGAATATATAAATGGAAACCACATGAAATGGGATTAAATGTAAGTTTGGTAAATGGACAACCTAACAATATAGGTTGCTACTTTAATAATAATGAAGGGTGAGTTAAGGGAAGGAATTCCCGAAACCTAAGTAAGCAAATGAATAAACTTAAGATAGCTTCCACATGATGAGAACCATATGTACATAGATATGTATATGTGTATTAAAATGGCCTTTGAATGAATAATTAATGTGGTCCTATAATGATTGGTGTAGGACTTGATAACTCTGGTGAAGCGGGAACGTCAAACCCGGAGGTGTACTTCTCCTAAGGTAGGAGAGGGGTGTATTTTCTAAATGTATGAGAATTGTGATGATAATGTATGTATTAATGTAATATGGCATGCTGTCTTGATTTGATGAGTATTTGATTTCATGAATGGTATGATGAGTACTCTAAATCTTTGGTTGGAATGTTTCTTGAACATAAGGAATGTTGATTATGTTTGAATTGTGAATAACTGTGTGATTGAGTATGGATTTACCCTAGATGAGAGGGTGAGATAGCCATATGAAGTTGAGGCATGCATGAGCATTGCATACATGGCATGGCATGCATATCATGATGATATTGAAAAGTGGTTGCGATCACTTGATGTTGGAATATAAAGGGCTTGTGAGTTCCTTTGATTATTGGACCGGTGGTTGTGATCACCCGATGTTTGAAATGAAAGGCCCTGCTGATAAGAGTTTTGATTGTATTGAGTTTGCTGAAAGAGAATCAAGTTTGTATAATATGAACTCAATGAAATGGATGTGCCAAGTTTAAACACAGAAGTTGTAATATAGTATAGTTGTCGTTCCACTGAGGAGGTGCTAGAATGAAGATCTTAGTTTGAATTGATTAGGCAGAAAGTTTCAGTTTTGATTTGTTGTGAATGTTGCTGAATGAAAAATAGTAAGTAACAAAATAACAGAGGATAGCACTTTGCAAAATATAACAGTAAATGATGTTGGAAAAATCAGTTTTGTAAAACAGGGATTGGCTTCATCACATCTTCACCTCTGTAAGCTGCATAAATTTTCATATAAGTAAATCGAAAAGATAAGTTCTACGTCACAATCAAAGTCATTTGCATCGATCCCTCGACTACAAAATTCATAAGAATGATTTCCAAACCGCTGATCCCTCAGTCACTTTGGAAACCATTCCAGCATTATCGATCGATTGTTTTGACGTTTGTTGCGTTAGACGCCATCCCTGGCTACCTACTCACAACAAGCATTTCTTTCAGGGTCTGCTTTCAAAAGTCACTTCCCAGCATACTCAAGAAAACTTAGAACAAGAAAATAGTGATCAAGTACTTTCAGGCATTAAACGCAGAAGGAAATACAGAAACTTTATCAAATCTCATTACTCAATGAAAACTTACGACAGCATTACTTCAGTGTTGAATGGATTACAGCCAATCCCATAAGGGAGATTAGTTACTCATGCCTTGCATTTTCACCATCAAAGAAATGAATACAGAAAATGGAAAGTGTGAAATGAAAAATACAGAGGATGAAATGATGTATCAGATGATAGGAGATTGATGATGATGATGCCCTGTTTGCAGCTTGCTTTATAGGAGTTTTTGGCTCAGCTTCTCTTACCCACTTGCGTAGAACCCATGCGGCATCTTTCAGAGACTAGTGGAAACAGCAGAAAGTGGATGAGTTTGCATCGCATTACGGGTGAATAAAGAATTAAGAAGCCCACGCTGTGTGAGTCACGCTTGAGCTTGATGGTCACGCTCAAGCGTGAAGGGCTCTGAAGCTTTTTAATAGTCTTGCGCTTGAGCTTCCTTGTCCACGCTTAAGCGTGGTTCCTTTGTTCAGCATATGCTTGATCCTTCGCTTCAAGCTGGGCATGTTACGCTTTAAGCGAGCTCCTCTATCCCCACAGATGTGTTCCACGCTCAAGCCACGCTCAAGCGGGATCGAGGTCACGCCCAAGCGGCTCCTGCTCACGCTTGAGCGTGAGATGACCTGATGCTGTTCCTTCTTCCATTTCAGTCACGCTTTAAGCTTCTTGGTGCCACGCTTGAGCGTCAGTCATGCATGAAGTCACGCTTGAGCGAGCTCGGGCTCACGCTCAAGCATGAGGGGCTGTTGGTGAGTTCCTTGTTTCACTTGGGTGCATGGGCAACGTGGCTTCCACGCTCAGGCGTGTAGTGTACCACGCTCAAGTGTCCTTTGCTTGATGCTCTTGGTTTCTTCAAGGCTTTTGACAAGTTGTTCCTGATTTTCAGATTTGAAGCTTCTTTCCTTAATACTTCCTTTATACTCAAAATCATGCTCAATTATTTATTAATTTTGTTAAGTTATTCAAAAAATAGTTCTAATTGAGCCATGAATTTAATCATAAAATAAGCACTCATCAAACTCTCCCCAACCTAGATTTTTGCTTGTCCTCAAGTAAAAAGAAGATTTGAAAAGGGAAAACAAGCATTTAAAAATCTGAGTTTCTGTTGCAGACAAAAGTTTAAAAGGCAATAATTTGGCTTAATATCTAGACAAATGATTTTCTTAATACCAATTCCTTAAAATGTAATGCACCATTACCTTATTCATAAAGCATGTAACCCATTGCTGTAAGAATATAGAATTTCTCATTATTTCTTACCCTGTGTCTGTTTCGCTCATCCATCATTAGAAATGTTCTCTTAACATTGCCCGTCATTTCTAGTAAAACCAAAATTCAAATGAATAGCAAGGATCAGAAGGTCTTTTAAGGGTGTAATGAGGCTGGGTTAACAAGAAACTTTGGTTTTTCTGGGTTTCAAAACGCATGTTTTTAAAGAAGAGCATAAGTGTTTTTGGTTGATTTAGAAGGCTCCTTTTTTGCATTGAAACTTCAGAATTTTCTTTTGTTTTACTCCAGCTCTTTTATACAATCTTTGGAGAGCTTACTTATTCTTTCTGCATTTTCTTCTCCTGCCTCCATTTGTTTCATCTTCTTTTGAGAAAATTATTTTATGCTCTTTTTCAAGATGAACATGCAGGTAAGGTAGAATTTTTTGCTTTTATGCTTAGCTCAGGGCAGAGAAAAATTTTCATGCTTTTATGGCTCAAAGATGGGCTGCCAAAAAAATCGGATATTTTTATCAGGGTAGCTTTTTGGCTCTTGGCTAATTATTTTTCAAAATTGCCTTATCATTTCCTTGCTTGTTTCTTAAGAAAAAGGTTTAATTAGAAAATCAGTCAATGCTAATTTAACAATTTCAAATGAGGCTCTCAAGTGTTTAGATTTTTCTCACCTCTCATCAAGATATAAAGGTTACTTCCTTATTCTAACAGAAAAGGGTTCAAGTCATATAAACAAGCAACAATACATGCATTCCAGTTCCTTGGTTCTTAATTAAGTCATTTTGCCTAAAAAAAAATCAGTGTTGTTGCCTAAAAACATTGTGCTGCTTAGAAACTTTTCTTTGTTCAAAAAGTGAAATCTTTGGTTGGGGTTTTCAGGGATGTTCAAAGTCTTAATCATCAAAACAGGAATAATCAAAAACAAACAAGAATAATCACAGGCAGATAGGAATAATCACAGGCATATAATCTCAAACAATTTCTAAAGTGTGCTGTACTAAAGATAAAGTATGTACTAAAGGTAAAGTAAAGCTATAAATTGTCAAACTAAGTAGCAATTTTAATTGTCAAGAACTGAAAGCATTAAAAAGTTTCACTCTTCCTCGGATGAGTCCTCCTCTGTTCCCAAGTCTCTTTCTGGAGGTCCCTGAGTTGAAGTTCCTGGCCTATCCTCCTGTGTAGCCTCACCTCCTCCCACAAACGGAGGCCTGTCCCCAGGCCAAGCAAGCAGGGCCTCAAACTGGGCAGGTGGCATCCATGGATTGTGTTGACCTGCAGGAATGCTATGATAAAGGCCATTGTGAACATGTAACAAACCTCTATGCTGAGCGTTCTGCTGGGCTAGGAGATGGCTGTTTTGAACTTTCAGGATGTGAATGCCTTGTAAAATCAGGTTGGCTTCAGTGCTGAGGGGGGGGTGGGCAGGTGCAGTGCTGAATGTTTGCTGTGCTACTTGTGGGGCATGTAGAGGAGGTGCATCAGTTGCAGGGAGTGCTGGATTGCTGCAGTAACGCTCAATGAAGCGTTTGTCTATTGAAGGCCTGATTGGTTTGAGGTCTTGTACCTCAACACCATGAGCTGCACAAAAATCAGTGATAAAGGCAGGAAAACCAAGACTCCCTTTTACCTTTTGACCTGCCTGGGAGTACTTCTGGTCAGAAATCACAAACTTGTGGATTTCATCCGATAGTACTTGGGCTAGATCAATAGAGATGTCCTCTCTCAGAATGCAGTATAGGAGATAACACCTACTAAAAATCAAATCAGAAACATGAGCGTTAGGTGCTATGTTAGCTAATAAGAAGGAAGTCCAAACTTGAGCAACAGTAGTCATGTCCTTTCTTAAAACTCTCAGTGGTGTCTCTCCTTGCCCCATTTGGAAGTGGTGTCCTGGAACACAGATAGCGGCTTCAAGGTCATGTGTGGCAATGAACTGGTTCCTTGCAACCATGGCAGCATATTCGCAGATTTCCCCTTCTCCTAAGGTCATGATGTTCCCCAAGTAGAAATTGATGGTGTCTCTGTCATATGAGAGCCAGGTACCCCGCACATAGGTTTTTCGTTCCCCCCCTCCATCTCTTGCCCACGCGTTTGCATAGAATTCTCTTACCACTTCAGGGTCAAATTTCTCCCTTGGGTAACATACTTTTAGCCAATTTCTCCTTCTTATAATCTGCAGGAAGGCATCGCATTCTCCCAAGGCCAAGTCTACTTTCCTTTCTGGTATGAATGTCCAATTTGAGATGTCTTCATACCGCTTGCTGTTGCCTTGCTTCCTGAATCTTGGAGCATCATCTTGTTTATCTGTTCGTGGTCTTTTGCCCTTGTTCTTTCGGGAACTTCTTTTTGGGGAAGTGGTGGCAGGGGGAGTTGGTGCAGTTTGCTTGGTTCTGGCCATCTGCAAGAAAGTTAAGAACCATTTTGCACTTAAGATTCTTCCTTTCAGTACTTTTATCAAACATTCAGCATGCATTAGAGGAATGTGAAACAGAAAAGGGATATGCATTACAGTGAAACACAAGAGCCAAACGTTAAACCTCTTTCTCTGAATAATCCAGAAAAAACAACCAAGCATAGATCATGGTGGTTATTAAAAATAGGGAGAAAAGATATCAATGTGTGCAAAAAGAAAGGTATCAATCCTCCCTAACACAGTAATCATATGCTGTTAATTCAAAAAGAGGGTAGTGCAGTGGTTACCTGGGAGGATCCGAGCGTGCTAGAGAGAATGGTTTGCAAAATAAAAGTGTGATTTATGAAATGAAATGGGAAAAGACAATTATTGGAGAAGAGAGTGCGGTTATAAAACTTAGAGAGTCAGAAGGTTATTGAACGGTTATGCGAGTGAGAGAGTGGGAAGTTTCAAAATTCTGCATTTATTAGCATCAGGGGCTGTTTTGCATTCTCACGCTTAAGCGTCATGATGTCACGCTTGAGCGCGAGAGTTCCACGCTTGAGCGCCATATATCCCCGCTTGAGCGTGATCGGCCTGGGTCCAGCGTCTGAGAATGAAGACTTCACGCTTGAGCGTCTTTCTGTCACGCTTGGGCGTAAGAGTTGCGCGCTTGAGCGCATGGTTATCACGCTTAAGCGTGTGTGCATTGTTCCAAGGTATACTTTCCTCGCTCAGGCTGGTGTTTATCTCGCTTGAGCATGTAGCAACATTTCAATACCTGATGCTCTATTCAATGTCTCGCTTGGGCGCATGTTTGGCACGCTTGAGCTCAGGGATGTTGCGCTTGAGCGCCAAAGTATCACGCTTGAGCGTGATCAACCACCTGATGCTTAGTTTAACTTCTCGCTTGGGCACAGGGGTCTTGCTTTGAGCGTGGTAGCCTCTGATTGCTGTCCAGGTCCTTTCGTTTAAGCGTAAAAGGTCACGCTTAAGCGAGATCGGGTTTATTTTGTTGAAAACTTAATTAGCAGAGGTGCCACGCTTAAGCTTGACTCTCACGCTTAAGCTTGATGAGGATGACTTAGGACTTACCTTGGCTCGCTTAAGCTAGATTATCCACGCTTAAGCGTGGTGATGTCCTCATGTCTCTCTGAATTCAACATTCAACCTCCAGCTCCAGTTTTGTTTGCCTTTGTTTGAGACTCTTCTACAAGGTAAACAGAAATTTATTATTATTATATATATATATATATATATATTTTTATGAAAAATTTTCAAAGAAATAAGACACAAAAGATTGGGTTGCCTCCCAATAAGCGCTTGTTTAACGTCATTAGCTCGACGCCTGAGTTTGATCATGGGTCTTTTAGCAGGATGTCAGTGGCAACCTTCTCCACTTCTCCCCCTAGATAGGGCTTTACTCTCTGTCCGTTCACGACCCAAGTTCTTTCAGATTTTGGATCTTGCAACTCAATAGCTCCATAAGGTTTCACCTCCCTGACAATAAAGGGTCCTGACCATTTAGACTTGAGTTTTCCTGGGAATAGTTTCATCCTTGAGTTGAAAAGAAGAACAGATTGTCCCTGGTGAAAACTTTTCTTCATGATGTGTCTATCATGGTAAACCTTCATTTTCTCTTTATAGATCCTGGATGAGTCATAGGCATGATTCCTCCATTCTTCCAACTTGTGCATCTGAATCTTCCTTTCTTCAGCTGATGCCTTTGGGTCATAGTTGAGGGTTTTTAGTGCCCAAAATGCTTTATGTTCAAGTTCCACTGGAAGATGGCAATTTTTACCATATACCAACTGATAAGGTGAAAATCCAGTTGGTGCCTTGTATGCTGTTCTATAGGCCCATAAAGCGTCATCTAGCTTCAATGACCAGTCTTTTCTGCTTTGGCTGATTGTCTTCTCAAGTATCCTCTTAATTTCTCTGTTGGATACTTCCACTTGGCCATTGGCTTGAGGATGGTAAGGGGAAGTTACTTTGTGCTTGACTCTATAATGTTCAAGGCATCTTTGGAGTTGACTGTTGCAGAAATGAGAGCCTCCATCACTTATTAAAACTCTTGGGGTGCCAAACCTGCTGAAAATGTGTTTCTTAAGAAATTTGATGACAGTCTTGGCATCAGCTTTAGTACATGCCATGGCTTCCACCCACTTAGAGACATAGTCTACTGCCACAATTATGTACTCATTTGAGAATGACATTGGTAATGGCCCAGTAAAATCTATGCCCCAGCAATCAAAGACTTCTATTTCAAGGATGGCAGTCAAGGGCATCTCATGTCTTTTTGATATGTTTCCTGTCTTCTGACATGCTTCACAATGCTGCACAAAAACATTAGCATCTTTAAACAAAGAGGGCCAATAAAAACCTGATTGGAGGATCTTTGCTGCTGTCCTTTCCCCATTGAAATGTCCTCCATAGGGTGAGCTGTGACAGTGCCATAGGATGCTCTCAGCCTCCTCTTGGGACACACATCTCCTCAAGATGTGATCTGATCCAAGTTTGAATAGGTAGGGGTCATCCCATATGAATTGCTTTGCATCCCTTAGAAACTTCTTCTTCTGCTGCCATGAAAGGTCATCAGGCAGTACTCCAGCAGCTTTAAAGTTGGCCATGTCTGCAAACCATGGCCGTTCTTTTATCATCAGTAGCTTTTCATCAGGAAATTCTTCCTTCACTTCAGGTTGGAGCCGTGTGACTTCCTGATTGACAAGTCGGGACAAATGATCTGCAATAAAATTTTCGCTGCCCTTTTTGTCTTTCACTACTAGGTTGAATTCTTGCATTAGCAAGATCCATCTAATTAGTCTGGGCTTAGAGTCAGGCTTATTCAACAGATATTTAATGGCAGCATGGTCAGTAAAAATAGTAATCTTGGAACCAATCAGATAAGGTCTAAATTTTTCCAGGCCATACACTATTGCTAAGAGTTCTTTCTCTGTTGTTGCATAATTTGTTTGTGCAGGGTTTAAAACTTTACTAGCATAGTGTATAACATGAAAAATTTTAGCCTTTCTTTGTCCTAATACGGCCCCAACAGCATAATCACTGGCATCACACATTATTTCAAAGTCTAGTCCCCAATCAGGGGCAACTATTACAGGTGCACATGTTAGTTTATGCTTTAGAGTTTCAAAGGCATGTAAACAAGAATCATCAAAAATAAAAGGAGTGTCTTTGTTTAAGAGATTACTCAAAGGCTTTGCAATTTTTGAGAAGTCCTTGATGAACCTTCTATAAAATCCTGCATGGCCCAAGAAGCTTCTGACTCCCTTTACATTTCCTGGTGGTGGTAATTTCTCGATCACTTCTACCTTTGCTTTGTCCACTTCAATACCTCTTTTGGATATTTGATGTCCTAACACAATGCCTTCAGTCACCATGAAGTGACATTTTTCCCAATTTAAAACCAAATTAGTGTCTACACATCTTTTCAACACAATGGTCAAATTATTCAAACATTGATCAAATGATGAACCAAAAACAGAGAAATCATCCATGAAAACCTCTATGCATTTTTCCACCAAATCAGAGAAGATAGCAAGCATACATCTTTGAAATGTTGCAGGGGCATTGCACAATCCGAAGGGTAATTTTTTGTATGCAAATACCCCAAAGGGACATGTGAATGCTGTTTTTTCTTGATCCTCAGGTGCAACTGCGATCTGGTTATACCCTGAGTATCCATCTAGAAAGCAGTAGTATGCTTGACCTGCAAGTCTTTCTAGCATTTGATCCATGAAGGGCAGAGGGAAATGATCTTTCCGGGTAGCAGTGTTTAGTTTCCTGTAATCGATACACATCCTCCATCCTGTGACAGTTCTTGTAGGGATCAATTCATGTTTCTCATTCTGTATGACAGTGATTCCTCCTTTCTTTGGAACAACCTGCACAGGACTTACCCAAGAGCTATCAGAAATAGGATAAATTATACCAGCTTCTAGTAACTTAGTTACCTCCCCTTTTACCACTTCCTTCATAGTTGGGTTCAAACGTCTCTGTGGCTGAGCAATTGGTTTGAATTCTTGTTCCATGTAAATGTGATGAGTGCAGTAAGCAGGGCTTATTCCTTTCAAATCTTCCAGCCTCCATCCAATCGCTGTCGAATGTTCCTTCAACACTTGAATCAACTACTTCTCTTCTGCACCTGTCAATTCCCTGTTAATAATAACAGGTTTTTGGTTATCATTATCAAGAAAGACATATTTCAAGTGTGGAGGTAAAGCTTTTAACTCCACTTTTGGTGGAACAACTTCTTTTGTTTCCTCAGATAGCCTTTTAACGTGACTTTCTTTTTGAGTATCTTGCTTGTCCTTCTTGTCTTCCTCCATTGCTCCAATGTTCAGCTTCTCCAGTGGGTCTCTGTTGAACCATTCGTTGGTTTGTTCTCTGATGGCTTCTTCTTCAATGTCAATTTTGAAGCACTGTTGTTTGTCTTTTGGGTATTTCATTGCATCAAACATGTTGAAGTTTACTTCTTCATCTTGCACTCTTACTTTTAACTTCCCGTCATCCACATCAATGATTACTTTTGCAGTCTTCATGAAGGGTCTCCCCAAAATGAGAGGTACTTCTGCATCTTCTTCTATATCCATTATGACAAAATCTACAGGAAATACAAACTTGTCAACTCTTACCAGTACATCTTCAGCTATGCCATATGGAAATTTCATAGACCTATCCGCCAGCTGGAGGGTCATCCTGGTTGGCTTCACCTCAAGATCTCCAATTTTTTTCACCATTGAGAGAGGCATTAGATTAATGCTTGCTCCTAGATCCAAGAGTGCTTTTCCTACTGGTAGAGTACCAATAGTTACTGGGATTGTGAAACTTCCGGGATCTTTTGTTTTTTGTGGCAGTGCCTTTTGGATGATGGCACTACAGCCTGCTGCAAGCTCCACTGTTTCTTCAGAAAATCTCTTCTTTTTTGTTAACAGCTCCTTCATAAATTTAGCGTAAGTTGGCATTTGCTCCATGGCTTCCACAAAAGGTATGTTTATTTGTAACCTTTTGAAGATATCCATGAATCTTGCAAATTGCCTTTCCTTGTCCATTTTTGAAGGGTTCTTTGGATACGGCAAGCTCTTCAGTTGTGGTGTTGGGTCGTCCACCTTCTTCTTCCCTTCTTTTATTTCTTTCTTTTTTTCTTTTTCAACCTCCTCCTTCATATTTACATCATTATTCTTTTTTTTACTAACTTCCTCTTCTGTTTCTTTTTCTTTTTCTACTTTTTCTTCCACCTTGTCATTCTCTTTCTGTCCAACGACCTTTCCACTTCTTATTGTGATTGCTTTGCATTGCTCTTTTGGATTTGGGTGTGTATTGGCTCCAAATTGGGAGTTGTGATGCTCTGCGATTTGGCGAGCCAATTGTCCCACTTGTGTCTCCAGGTTTCTTATCGAAGCATCAGTGTTCTTTTGGTTGGTGATTGAGACCTGCATGAATTTTTCTAGAGTGTCCTCTAGTTTTGATGTCCTTTCTGTCAATGAAGGACCTTGTTGATAAGGTTGCTGTCTGTTGGATGTGCTTGCTTCTTGCTTCCATCCACCATTTTGACTATTCCTCCATCCCTGTGAAAAAGTATTGGGGTAAGCATTGTTATTGAAGTTACTTTGCTTACCTTGGTTATTCATATAGAGGATAGATTGGTCTCCTTGCTCTCCTTGGCAGTGTCCATTCTGATGCTCTCCTCCACAAAAGTCACATCTCATTTGTGCTTGTTGGTTTCCTGTAGAGGACTGTACAGCATGCAGTTGTTGCGGAAGTTTTGCCATTTGCTGTGTGAGAACTTCAATTTGTTGTGTCAAAATCTTATTTTGAGCCAAAATGGCATCTGTTGTATTAAGTTCCAACACTCCCTTCTTTTGGATTTGTGTTCTGTCATGCTGAGCCTGGTAATCTGTGGATGATAATGCTTCAATGATCCTTGTAGCTTGTTCTGCATCCACTGTCATCATGGTTCCTCCAGCTGCTGTATCCAAAATCATTTTAGTATCACCCTTTAAACCACTGTAAAAGATATTCAATTGGGCAATATCTTCCAGTCCATGGTTTGGGCATCTTCTGAGGAGAGATTTGAAGCGTTCCCATGCTTCACAAAAGGGTTCATCATGGCTTTGTTTAAATGTTGTGATATCTGATTTAGCCTTGATGAATCTGGATGGTGGGAAGAATCTGTGTAGGAATTTTTCCTCTACTGTCTCCCAGCTGTTCAAGCTTTGATTTGGGTGTGACTGGAGCCATTCTTTGGCTTTTCCTGCAAGAGAAAAAGGAAACAATCTTAGGTATGCTTTCTCAATTACTTCCTGTTCAAATCCCATTGTTCCTACCAATTCATAGAATGTTGCCAAGTGAGTGTAAGGATCTTCACTGGACATTCCATGAAATTGATGGGAACTAATTAAACTAAGGAAAGCAGGTTTCATTTCTATAGCCCTGATTGTATTTGGTATAGCAATGCTTGAGTAGTGTCTAGGTCCTTGTTGCAATGTGTAATCTCCAAGTGTTCTCCTTGGTGGATTTTGATTGTTGCTGTTGTCCTCCATTGTAACAGAGAAAGTTTGTCCTACGTGGAAGTTCTTCTTAGCTTTCTTGATTTTCTTGAGGAACCTGTCTATCTCAGGATCAAATGCAAGTTGTTCTTTTGTACCCTGTCCTCTCAAGATCATAAATCAAGAACTCAAAGTAGCAAGGTTACTGAAAAATAAAAACAAATTACAAACAAGTTTATTTACACTGTCTTATCAATTCAATGCTAAAATATTCAAGCTCAAATCACCTCCCCGGCAACGGCGCCAAAACTTGATAAGAGTTTTGATTGTATTGAGTTTGCTGAAAGAGAATCAAGTTTGTATAATATGAACTCAATGAAATGGATGTGCCAAGTTTAAACACAGAAGTTGTAATATAGTATAGTTGTCGTTCCACTGAGGAGGTGCTAGAATGAAGATCTTAGTTTGAATTGATTAGGCAGAAAGTTTCAGTTTTGATTTGTTGTGAATGTTGCTGAATGAAAAATAGTAAGTAACAAAATAACAGAGGATAGCACTTTGCAAAATATAACAGTAAATGATGTTGGAAAAATCAGTTTTGTAAAACAGGGATTGGCTTCATCACATCTTCACCTCTGTAAGCTGTATAAATTTTCATATAAGTAAATCGAAAAGATAAGTTCTACGTCACAATCAAAGTCATTTGCATCGATCCCTCGACTACAAAATTCATAAGAATGATTTCCAAACCGCTGATCCCTCAGTCACTTTGGAAACCATTCCAGCATTATCGATCGATTGTTTTGACGTTTGTTGCGTTAGACGCCATCCCTGGCTACCTACTCACAACAAGCATTTCTTTCAGGGTCTGCTTTCAAAAGTCACTTCCCAGCATACTCAAGAAAACTTAGAACAAGAAAATAGTGATCAAGTACTTTCAGGCATTAAACGCAGAAGGAAATACAGAAACTTTATCAAATCTCATTACTCAATGAAAACTTACGACAGCATTACTTCAGTGTTGAATGGATTACAGCCAATCCCATAAGGGAGATTAGTTACTCATGCCTTGCATTTTCACCATCAAAGAAATGAATACAGAAAATGGAAAGTGTGAAATGAAAAATACAGAGGATGAAATGATGTATCAGATGATAGGAGATTGATGATGATGATGCCCTGTTTGCAGCTTGCTTTATAGGAGTTTTTGGCTCAGCTTCTCTTACCCACTTGCGTAGAACCCATGCGGCATCTTTCAGAGACTGGTGGAAACAGCAGAAAGTGGATGAGTTTGCATCGCATTACGGGTGAATAAAGAATTAAGAAGCCCACGCTGTGTGAGTCACGCTTGAGCTTGATGGTCACGCTCAAGCGTGAAGGGCTCTGAAGCTTTTTAATAGTCTTGCGCTTGAGCTTCCTTGTCCACGCTTAAGCGTGGTTCCTTTGTTCAGCATATGCTTGATCCTTCGCTTCAAGCTGGGCATGTTACGCTTTAAGCGAGCTCCTCTATCCCCACAGATGTGTTCCACGCTCAAGCCACGCTCAAGCGGGATTGAGGTCACGCCCAAGCGGCTCCTGCTCACGCTTGAGCGTGAGATGACCTGATGCTGTTCCTTCTTCCATTTCAGTCACGCTTTAAGCTTCTTGGTGCCACGCTTGAGCGTCAGTCATGCATGAAGTCACGCTTGAGCGAGCTCGGGCTCACGCTCAAGCGTGAGGGGCTGTTGGTGAGTTCCTTGTTTCACTTGGGTGCATGGGCAACGTGGCTTCCACGCTCAGGCGTGTAGTGTACCACGCTCAAGTGTCCTTTGCTTGATGCTCTTGGTTTCTTCAAGGCTTTTGACAAGTTGTTCCTGATTTTCAGATTTGAAGCTTCTTTCCTTAATACTTCCTTTATACTCAAAATCATGCTCAATTATTTATTAATTTTGTTAAGTTATTCAAAAAATAGTTCTAATTGAGCCATGAATTTAATCATAAAATAAGCACTCATCAAACTGCGGGACCATTGAGATTGAATGCCCATGGTTGCGATTATGAGGCGGGAGTACCCCTTACGAGGCGGGAAACCATTGAGAATGATTGTATGATTATGGTGGTTGCGATCACCCAAAGAAATGAAACCGGATCCATGCATATGCATTGTAAATATTAGCATGTGCAACAACCTTAAAGCATGGCATAGAGTGATACTCTAATGATGAGGTTGAGTGAGGTGTGGGTGGACATCCCCTTTTAAAATTACTGGTTATGATTGTGAACTTGGCTGATATGATTCTGAGAAATTTAATGAATATTGTGATTGAATGACATTTGATGGTTGAATGATTTAATATTGATGGAACTCCTCTTGAAGAGGAGATGTTTGTATTGCATTCATGCATATATTGTCTTATTTGTTGGATTTTCATCATTGAGAAAGTATACTCACTCTCCCTGTGGTATATCTTTTAGTTCCTGTGTTGTAGGACTACTTGAAGCAATTTTGTGGAGGAGAAGTGTGAAGGAAGTCTCTCTTTTTGGTAAAGAATGCCTTGGCCGGCAGTATATGGTTCTGTAATTATGGGAATAGTTATAAGGGGCTGACATTTTGTATATGTTGATCAGATATGAATTGATAATCGTATGGATGATAAGAATTTATATATATGTTATGGAAGTTCTAAGGGTCATGAAGAAAAATGAGTGCTTGGGTGTATGGCTCATTTTTGCTTATGACCCTATAAATGTATATGAGATGAATTTCAATGAAAACTTTCCTACATTTTGATGAATGAATGAAAAAGTGTTTCTTAGTAGTGGTTTTGTAAAGTGGAGCAGGTATTGGAACAATTCTGTAAGGCTATAATGAAATACGACATGAATATTTGAGTAGGTTCATTTGGAAGTAAGTTTTACTTAGTTAGTTGATTGGAATTGATATAATGAATTAGGCAGAAAATGTTGGAATGATATTCTGGCTGGATGTGTTGTAAAATCGTGTGTTCTGTTGGTTCTGATAGATTCGCCCAAGCGAGATGGGTCCACGCCAAGGCGAGAGTCCCTTCTGGATGAAAATTAGCTACTGGGCAATTCTCGCTTAGGCGAGAGTGAATCTCGCTCAAGCGAACTTGCCCCAGTATCAATGTTTGCTCTCTGGAAGAAATTCGCAAGTATTAGTGTTTGCTCTCTGGAGGAATTTCGCCCAGGCGAATGGAGTCTCGCCCGAGCGAAGGCGAAAGGAATTAGCTATTGGCCTGATTTCGCTCAGGCGAATGGCCAATTCGCTCAAGCGTAAATGCTAGGAGAATTGGGGGATTGGCTACTGAAAGAAATCCGCTCAAGCGAAGGGCCTAAGGAATGGCATTCGCTAAGGCGAGATCATTAATGGTGAGGGGGTGAGTTCATGAATGTATCCTGCCCAAGTGAGAGTTTGAAAATAAACTAAGAGAGGGTGAAACTTCTGAGTGAATTCCGACTGATCCAAGCCCGAGTCATGACTTTCCGAGTGAGGAAGTGTACATAATCTGAGTGAGAAGGCTCTTGAGTGTGATGATCTGGGCAGTGGAGTCTCGAAGGGGAATTTCCGAGTCTAGTGTACTTGTTCCGAGTGGTGTGTCCCGATTTTGTAATCTCCGAGTAGGAGAACACCGATTGGTGATACTCGGTGTGTGTTCATCCAGAATTTTCCTTGGAATAACTCTCCTCAAGTGGAAAAGAGAGGTAGTCGGAATTGTGATAAAATGCGAGTGAAAGCTAGTCAGGTAATGAGTCGGTCTTGGAACGAAATTCCAAGTGAATAACCAAACATAGGTGAGTCGGGTTCTGGAAGGTTTTACCGAGTATAAGACTGGGTGAGAGAGGACTCGGTCTGAACTGATTTTGCGGAGCAGAGACTGAGTGAGTGATGGGTCGGTCAAGGTCATTTTGCCGAGTGGAAGACCCGAATGCTAGTAGTCAATTTTGGAGGGATCCTGCCCAATGGAAACTCGAGTGATGGGAGTCGGTGTTAGAGGGACTTTGCTGATTGAAAACCCTATGTTGAGAAGCCTAGTTGTCTGAGTGAGTATTCGCCTAGCACTGGAACCATTTTCGCTCAAGCGAATTGCCTTAGTTGAGTTGCTCGCCCAAGCGAGCTGGTATAGGAATTGTTTCTGGATATTTTTGCCCAGGGTCGCTGGCTCCGCCCAAGCGAGGATTGTGTGTCTCGCTCAAGCGAGTCGGATCCGCTTGAGCGAAGCTCTCCCCCTGATACTTTCTTCCTCTTTCGCTCAGCTCTCTTCTGCCTTACCCATGTGCATTATGTAGTACTCGCTCAAGCGAGTAAGGACTTCGCTTGAGCGAGGGGGACCTCTGTTATCCCCAAACACTATGATCGAATTATTTTCTCTCCTCTTTTCATTAAAACCTGTTCCCACACTGTTTTTGGATTATGTTGGTCAAAAAAATCTGTTTTATTAAATTTATTAATGGTTGTTCCCCTTAAATTCAATCACATAGCATATCTTGTTCTAAATCCTTCCGCTGTTCTAAATTGGGGCACTTATGCCTCGTTGCTCCTCTTGACTTACCTTCTTATATCTTCACATATGAGATAGGTCTCTGATAGGTCCGGGGAAATGAATAAATAAATTAATAATTGTGTAGTCTTATCTCTTGAAATTATCATGAATTAAATACATTAAATCGCGAAAAATTTACCCCTATTTTTGGGGTGTCACAGAAAGCGCGTGAAAGTTGCTCCCATGTAGCAATAGATCCCTCCAAAAGTGAGTACAACCAAGCTCAGGCTTTATCCTTTAATGAGAACGGGAAAAGCCTTAGCCTGATCGCATCATTAGACATTCCATTCACCTTGAGTGTGTCACAATGTTCAAGAAAAATCTGTAAATGGAGGTTTGGATCTTCCGACAGCAATCCACTAAATTGGTTTTGCTGAACCATTGAGTGTAAAAATGGTTTCAGCTCAAAATTATTTGCCTTAATGGTAGGCCGTGTGATACTAGGCTGCCTACCCATTAAGTTTGGTGCTGCAAAATCACGCAGTGCTCTATTGTTGAGATCTTCCATTTGTGCTTGACTCGTTGAACTTGAGGTTGGTGCCTATTTTGTTCAATGTGTGTCCTAAGAAGTCTGATCTTTCGAAGAGTTCTTTCAATCTCAGGATTAAATATATGCTCAAAGCTGTCGCTTTTTCACATAAACGGCCCTGCATAAAATTATAGACAACTAAGGAAAACAAACGTAATTCTATAGAAAAATTGAAATAAAACTAAAAATATAGAGAAAAAATATAGAAAAATATAGAAAATATACAGAAAATGCACACTAGTCTAATCAAACACCGCTTAGCCAATATTAGGGGAAACATAATCCCTGGCAACGACGCCAAAAACTTGATAGCCTACCGCAAGCCCACGGGGTATCGAAGTAATAAAAAGATATCGTTCCCACAGAGATTGTGCCCAAGTACTAGTTATAACAGTGGTTCAATTATCTAGTGAATCAATTAAAATGAATTACTGAAATTATAATGAAGAGTAAATTAGAAAATAGAGAATTGAATGTCTTTTATAGAAGAAAATCAGAGCAAGTTTGAGAAATTTAATCAAAGGTAAATCTTGGGGTATTAAGGGTTCATATGCTAATATCAAAGTTAAAGGTTACTCGCCTATCAAATTATATGATTTCGTTTCTAAGGCAGATTCCCCTAAGTTAATTAACACCTTTCTCTCGAAAGCCTATCAACGTGTCTAATTCCCAAAGAACCGCGTTCAATTTGTTAATTAGACCCTTTACGTTCTATGAAAATCTGATTAACCCTCAAACAATTTCGCTTACCCTTGTAAATCAAAATCATAGGTTTAATTTAGGTATTTTCAAATTACATGCCAATCTCTCGATTACCCATATAATTTGTGATCATCTATGCTTATCTCTAAGTCTTGTAGAAGCATTAGACATACATAAATTGAATAGAAATTGAAATCACATAGATTGGACTGGGAAGAACAATTAATTGTAACATATAGGCATACTGTATCTGTATCCCAAAGAAAAGAGTTTAGTGTGCCATAAGGATTGTTGTTATTATGTCACACATCACAAAATCAATGCCAAGCATAAAAGATATCAAAAGTGTAAAATAGGGATTCAGAAATTACAAATTAGTTCTCTTTAGGATTCCTAATTCTTCCTCCCAAATCTGTAGAATTAATTTCCCTTAATGGTCTTGACTCTTGATTCCTAATGAAAGCTTTTCAAAAGATGCTTAAAATCTCCCAAAAGTTGTCTCTCTAACTGTCTCTGTAGAACTCCCTTTTATTCCCCTTAAGTGCCCAACACAAACCCTAAATAAATTAGAGATTTGGGCTTCATAGGGGACAACCATGGCCAGTAGTGGATAACCATGGCCAGTGGTTCGAGTCCTGATCCCTTTTAAACAAAATTTTGCAACTTTGGGTAACAGTAAGAGCCAACCACGGCCAGTGGTGGCTTCTGACTTCCTATTCTGTGCTCTACAGTGCTCTATAGTGTTCCATAGTGCCCACCACGACTAGTGGTGGCTTCTAACTTGCTTTTCCTCTTTTCCAGCGCTAACCACGTCCAGTGGTTTGCCACCACTGGTAGTGGTTTCCTCCAACCTTGCCATAATGCACTCTTAAAAGCCTCAAAGGTCTCTTCTTTCATCCATTTTGCCATTTTTCCTCAAAAGAGACCTAGAATATCATTGGTCCTGCAAAAATAGAAATAACTAAGTAATATGTATGGAAAAGAATCAAAATCAAGGGAATTAGGCATGAAACAATATGCTAAAACCCTAACTAGACTTTAAAACAACTAAAAACAACACACAATGCATGCTTATCAGTATGATAAGACCGAAATAGGGTTACTGCTATAAGGGAGCGTTAGCTAGTGAAGAGTATGGGAGTGAGGCCCGAACCTCATGGACAGATTAATTCTGTTGTGAGTCTAATGTTAAGCAGAAGAGACGTTAATGATGACAATTATCTGTTGTTTATAGATGAGAGTACATTCCTCACCTTTAAGAATTATTTTTCAGATCGAAGAAGAGACCACAAGTAGAGAATGAAGCATTACAAAAAAGACTACCCATCATCGATGAAGTAGGCCAGAGTACGGTTGGAGTTATAGTACTTGATTCTGATGACGTGTCTACATGTCGGCCCCTAGAGTCGTCACTCCTTTTTGATAAGGATGTTGAGGTGATAGATAGTTCAGTTAGACGTAATGGGGATCTGCCTTGCCAGTTGAGCATGGATGAGTACGAGGAGCTTGCAAGGTGTGACGCTTCCGCAATAGACAATACCTTGGACCCACATCCTTAGCCTGAACCCCTATAGGCCCCACGATCACCTTTATCTGAGTACATTCCCTTGTCCCTCGAAGAAGAGGCACCTGAGGAAAATCCTGAAGGGGACCCTAAGGAGGAGCCGGTAGACATTGTGGGAGAGGATCCTAAGGCCACCCTAGAAGTGATGCCCATAACCATCCTAGCTGAGTCAGTCTTAGTTCATGCTCCTGAAATGGAGATCGAGGTGGAAGTCTGACAGATCACACCCTCCCCAATGACTCGATTCCTCGCTAAAGCCGAGTGGGACCATTCTTTGAGTTTCCTTCACCATGTTTATAGGAGTTTCACCTATAGGGATACTAAGGATATTTCTGAGATGTCTCCGGCAACTTGTGACTTATTGGTGTTTGTCGCGACTTGGATTGTGACGGCGCGGCCGACCCTTCGAAAAGGATGGATCAAAAACAAAAACAGGGAGTCGCCACCAACGTTTTTATCCATAGGAAAAACATTAGGAAAAAACTAAGTTCAGTAAAGCATTGGTTTAAAAAATGAGATTCAAGTTTGGGAGTCGGTTATGAGTAGGGAAGGTATTAGCACCCTACAGCGCCTGTCAAAAACAGTACCAAGATTGAAAATACGCAACATAAATAGCCTTACAAAAGATGTTATATTTCTCCCCTTTTATTGTTGTACTTTGTGTAAAGAAAAACGGAAGGAACAAACTGAACAAACATGGAGTGTAGGTCAACAGGACGTCGCGTCCAAATTAACCTCAGCTTTGGTATGAAACAGGAAAAGGGAAGGATGCTAAGAAGGCATCGCGTCTAAATTAGTCATCCTTTAATCAAAATACAGGATTAGAAATGGGAAGGGGATAAACGGGACGTCTCGTCCCAAGTATCCCGTTCCTTATGTATCGTGGTGATGGCCTACCAAAGATAGGGGAAAATTAACAAGACGTCACGTCTAAATTAATTTTCATGGGATTTAATCAAAATACGGGGTTAGAAACGGGAAGAGGATAAGCGGGACGTCTCGTCCCAAGTATCCCATTCCTTATGAATCATGGTGATGGCCTACCGAAAAAAAGGGAAGATCAACAAGATGTCACGTCTAAATTGATTTTCATGGAAGTGATAAAAAACACGGTTACAAAGGAAACATAAAGAAAATAAAAATAGGAATAAAATGGGAAAGGTGGGCCCGACAGGATTTAAAGTCCCGCTCCTACGTATTCTTGAGTTACCAAGAAATTAGGGTTACGTAATTCTTGATGATGTTTTTTTTAGGGGCTAGTTCAAATGTGAAACACTCATTTTTTGTTATTATTTATTATGAATCTGAATAAAAGAAAAGAAAATCAGCAGCAAAAACTAATTTAATATGGGGAATCAGAATCGACGAACAAGCAAATTCAATAGGAAAAACTTTCTTAGGCTAGTTCAAATGTGAAACACTTATTTTTTTTTGTTATTTATTATGAATCTGGATGAAGAAAAAAGAAAATCAGCAGCAAAATACTAATTTCAAATAGGAAATCAGAATCAACAAAAAGCAAATTCAATAAGGAAATAGACAACGAATGGTAAGAATAAGGAACAAAATGGAACCGATATGGCGAGAGTGCTGATCCGGTGTTGGATTTGAACACTGGAAGCTGAAATGAGTAAGAATGTGACCGGTGTGGTGAGAGTGCTGAGCCGGTGTGTACCTCGAACACTGGAAGCTGAAATGAAGAAGAGTGTAACCGATGTAGCTAATGTACTGAGCTGGTGTTGGATTTGAACACTGGAAGCTAAAATGAGGAAGAGTATGACCGGTGTGGCGAGAGTGTTGAGCCGGTGTGGACTTCGAACACTGGAAGTTGAAATGAAGAAGAGTGTGACCGGTATGGTGAGAGTGCTGGGCCGGTGTGGACTTATGGAGGAAAATAAAGTGTCGCTGGTGCAGCAGTGGAGTAATGGGGTACCGGTGTAAGGACTTAGTGTAGAGGCCGATATGAGATTGATGAGGATGGTTTAGGGAATCTGGACAGTATTTGGAAAATGGGGAATTTTACAGGATTACGTTTGATCCGGTGTTGTAGTTCACTTAGGGCCCAAAACGAATTATCAAGTTCGAGAGGACAAGATTCTGGCTCTGAACTCCGGTGGAAACCTCAAGCTTTTGAGGACAAAAAGGTTGTGGAGAGCGGAACCAGTTACAAGGGAGTGTAGGCAGAGGATCGACTTAATGACTAAAATTTTCCAACTAAAAATCCAACACTTTGTGCCTCTTAAGATAGGGTATTTATAGGGGTTGCCAAGTGCTTGGACAGCACAAGCTTCCACTCACAGTAGAGGTAGCCTAGCCACTTACAGGTAGTGGGGGGCAGCGGCTGGTGGGGAATTTTTAATTATTTCCGCTTCCGCTCCCTGTCTGCCACTTCCAGAATTCATGGATCGACTTGGGTGGTGGGATTCCAAGTCACAGTATGGCAATCGGACTCCTCGACCGGTTTTCTTCTTATGGCCCGGATCTCTATCTGTCAGCATCACTTCTCAGTAGAAATTGATCTGAGCAAAACAGATGGTGTAACATCCCTGGCAATTTAGGAAAATTATGTGTAGTAGAAAATATTATTAATTGTTTTTGAAATTTAATCGGTATTTTTATGAATTATTAGGAAATTATGAATAATTAAATGTGGAGAATATAAATAAAATTAATTGATTGGTTAATAATAAGGTAAGGACCGAATTAAGGAAAAGAAGAGTTTGAAGGGAAAAACGCTGGAGCGATTAAGTGAAGGGAAGTGAGGTGGTAACCGGTTGGGAAGGTTACCGGTTACCCCTGGACTTTAAAAGGCTTCTTTTTTTTTTCTCTCTCTCTCTCTCTTATTTATCACTCACACATGTGAGCCATTGCTTCTCTCCCTTCTTCTTCGCTTACTTCTGTTACTGTTCATCTTCTTCCTCCTCCATCGCTGAGTTGCATGCTCTAGGAGAGGACTCTGTTTGCATCAAAACCGAGTGATACGTCCATTTCTGTAACCGTGGCCTCAAGGTGAGTCTACTGATCCATTCATATCTGTGTTTCCATGCATCTCTCGTCTTCCTTGCAGACCGTATGGCCATGCATGGCTGTATGTGGGCCTGTTCTTCACTCCTCTGGTGAGTGTGAACTCGAAGGTGGTGCAAAGCTAACGGGTTTTGTATTCCAAACCCGTAGGTAATGGAACAACACGGGTGGAATGCTTAAAGGAGCTGATGCTGGAATGAAAGTCAACAGGATGATTGAAGGAGTCGCTGCTAGAATGGTGGTGGAATGGTGAACCTAGAAACTGTTGAGGCGTAGAACAGAGGTAAGGGGGTGTTCGGGTTATAATTAATTGGAATGGGACACACTGTCCGAGTCATTGTAATGACTGAACCGAGTGAGGGTTGATGCTGAATGAAAACTGTGCGAATACGTGTATGAATACGTGTATGGATGTTGCTGAATGGAATTTGAGAATGTATGAGTATGCATGTGTGTGAGTACCGATCAGTCCCTGATCGTGTGTATGTGAATTGAAGAATAATTGTTGTGATAATTGTGATGATGCCGAATGCATTGTATATGAATGTGAATAAGTGCATGTATATGTATGGACACAGATCAGTTTCTGATCGTGTATGTTGCATAATCTGAGTGAAATTGAATTATTTGATGTGATAAAATGATGCTGAGCGAAAGTTAATGTATATGCATGTATGTGGACACCGATTGATTGAGGATCGTGTGTGTATGTGTAAATCCGATTAAAATTAAAATGATGCTGTGACAATCGGTATTTTGTGGCAATGTGGAGTCGGGTTTGACAAGTAGGTCACCCGAGTGATGTTAATGAGTCGGGACTGACAAGCAGGTCACCCGAGTGATGTTGTTAATGGCCACTTGATGAAAAATGTGAAATGTGAATGTGTGATTATGTGGTGTGGGACGGCCGACGGTATGTTTAGCCCCTCATTTCCGGCTCCCGTGGTTTTTATGCCCAGTTGAGCTACCTAGTGGTCAAGTAGGACCCAGTGGTCGAGGTGGAGAGTCAAGCAGGACTCGGTGAACCAAGTAGGGTTCACGGGGTGTCAAGTAGGACCCCCAGCTGAAGGCCGATCCTTTAGTATCCGGATACTAGGCGTCGATTTTATGTGAGTCAGTTGTGACAATTGATGATTGGATGATTTTGCCGAGTATAGTTTGTGATAATTGCCAAATGAGATTTGTTATATTTGTTGAGTATGATTTGATTTATTTACCGAGTGATTGGCTGTATTTGCCGAGTTTGAATTATTATAATTACCGAGTATGAATTATTGTACTTACTGAGTAAGACTTGCCATATTTGCAGAGTGAAAATTGATGAGTATGATGTTGTATTTGTCGAGGGCCAATCTGTTGTATTTGACGAGTGTAACTTGTTGTATTTGCTGAACGAGGTTGAATATAATTGCCGAGTATGAAGTATTATAATTGCTGAGCATGAATTGTCATGATTACCGAGTGTTAAATTGGTTATAATTATTGAATGAAAGTTTAAATCATTGCTGAACGATTTGAGGTAATTGCTGAGTGTAATTTCATATCTTTGCCAAGGGATTGATATATTTTTTGAGTGGAAAATTGTTATATTTATCGAGTGGAAAATTGTTATATTTGCTGAGTGGAAATTACTTGCTGAGTGTTACTTGTTAAGATTGTCAAAGGAGAATTGTTATGCTGCTGAGTGTGAATTATAATGATGCCGAGTGTTAATGGATAAAGTGCCAAGTGTGAGTGTAATGCCGAGTGTGAGTTAAATGGCCGAGTGTAATGTACAGTCTGAAGATAAAGAATCGGATAGAGTTTATACTCATATTTTATTTCGTTCTAGATTACTTATAATGCTAAACACTCACCCTTGCTGTTGTTTTCAATTTAGTAACCAGTGACAGGGAGGAGGTCAGAGCCCTGGAGTCGCGCCAAGCGGGAGATCGATGCCAAGGCCGAGTGAATTTGAATAAATGGTGTAATACACACACACACACACACATATATATATATAATGAGTTTTCCGAGTGTAGAACTAAGTGTGAGTTGATGTGTTAAATGAATCAATATGAATTTATGTTGTTAGATGATTGGTATTAATTTTCATGTGTTTGTTGTAGCAAAGCCGATTACCGGGTGAATCTTGCCCGAGAGGATTTATTCCTGTCCGAGCGACGACCAGTCAGTTTGATGTTCGTTTTATCTCTGTGGGAATTCCTCGTTCCTTTTCCGAGTGAAGAATAACTGAGAGACCCCTTTCTGGGTGGAAGGTTAGAATATCCCGAGTGAGATTGGCCGGGAGAATGTTCCGAGTGATGAAGAATAGAATACTCCCGAGTGAAAATAGAGTAGAATATTTCCGAGCGAAAATGGAGTATAATATTTCCGAGTGAAGAAAGAGCATAACTATTCCGAGTGACGAAAGTGTATAACGATTCCGAGTGAAGGAGGTTATGTTATCCCCGAGAGAGCGGTGACCGAGCGGACCTTTCTGAGTGAAGCGAAGGAATGAGTCAAGCGTGGTATGCCTGAGTGAATGAAAGTTAAGTGTTTCTCGAGTGAAACCCTTTTGCCGAGTGAAACCCCGACTTGAGTCTCCCGTGTGCGGCTTGCTCGCTCAGGTTTAATGAGACGCCCCAAACCCCCAAAAAGAAATAGGGGAAAATTTTTCGCGTTTTTGAAAATATTAATAAATTCAATAATTAAAGTGGTGAAGTATTTTTCACCAAACCCCTAGATCTAAAATGAACCACTCCCATATATGAAGATATGAGAGGGTGAAACTAAACGTAAATTTTTCAATCAGAATCAGCGGAAGAATTGTCCAATTTGACTTAATCATTGGCTAATTGTTTTTCAAGAGGAGGAGTTTCATAAAAATGTGAAATACACTTATACAATCTCAAGAGCCAAATACTACTCCCCAATACTTCTAAAATAATATTTAAGGAAGAAATATTACATAACATTTTAAAATTTATCTTAAAATAACAAAATGAGAATCAGGGGCATACTCGCTCAGGCGTGACTCAAGTCGCTTGAGCGAGCCAGCGTGCACACGCTTGAGCGAACGCTGAGTGGCCTTGAGCGAGAGAGAAATAAGTATCAGGGCTCAACTCGCTTGAGCGGGCCCTGTCTCGCTTGAGCGAGAAGCAAAGGAATACGTTGAGCGAGGTAGCGAGACGCTTGAGCGAAGGAAGGAGTTTGTATCAGGTATCAATCTCGCTTGAGCGGCCCAAGGCTCGCTTGAGCGAGATTGGTCCAGAAACGTTGAGGACTCTCTAGCCAATTTTCGCTTGGGCGAGGCACCACTCGCCTGGGCGAAAATCCTCCAGAATCAACTCTCCTTCTCCCTCGCTTGAGCGCTGCCCTTAACGCCTGGCGAAAATTGTCCAGAATCAAAACACTGATTCTGTGGCAATCTCGCTTGGGCGAATTGCTTGTCCGCTTGAGCGAATTTGGGGCAGAAACGAATCCCCTGTTCCACAACAATCTCGCTCGGGCGAGATTGCTACTCGCTTGAGCGAGTTCTGCAGAAACTCAGCAGAAAATGAAAATTCAATTGAACAACACACGTACAACATTAATTCCTCCTAATTTGGCCTCACATAAGACCCTATCTCATTTCATTGTGCATGTATCAACTCATACAATAATATAATCTAAAACTACATAAATCCTTTCATTGAATCAAATACCACCAACATCATCATGCTAATATGGATTCCATACATATAATTTAAATTCATCATCAAATCACATGCATTCCCTACATACATCTATCTTCCACATCATTCCACAAGCTCCATAATATAGCATGAAAACACAACATCCATTCATTTAATAAGTCAAGTATTCAGATTCATTCTTTACATCTTTTGGGTCATGAATGAAAATTGTCATTACCCAAACATGTCCAATTTTCTTCCATGACCTCCAAAATTACCAACATTACAAAATTGAGTATATAGACCTCATATACTCTACAAAACAGATTTCATGCCGGCCAAGGCTTACGCATTCCTATCCATATTTTACCTTCTTCATACTCGGCCTCCAAAAGTTGTAGGATTTAAGTTATACCTACATCAACTTTAAAAATGGCAACGGGGAGGTGAGTAACATAATCCAAATGAATCAAAGTCATACATTATGATGAAATACATGTATACTTGCACAATTAGCAATCATTACACCACATCATACATTATATACAATACATCTTACAATTTCAAGTATACATTCACAATATCAATCATTTGGATTGCCAAACACACACATCGGGTTAGTATTCAACTCTTTCCCCTTTCAACTCTCATTCATCCGTTGCCACCAAGGGCTTTCACCTAGGCATATCTCAAGCTATATGCAAATGCTCTTAAAGCTAATGCATATGCACAAGAATTTCTTATCAAACAATGCGGATCCGACTGTGGGAAAATATATCATTAAATCAATTGTGGGACAAGCATAGGTGTGCTACTATGCCCCTACTGCAGTAGAAAAATTGTGTACACATATATCTCAATTAAAGCATGCTTATATCTTCATAATTTTACTGGTACCAAACCGCTCTCGCCCATCTGTAGCGCTAGTCACACTATGACTTGCGGATCAACATCGTGGCCTCAAATACCACAAGTGCTACGGGCCCCTCCCGAACACACATCGAGAGAGCCGTGTCCCGTCGGACACCGAGGTAATCTCGCTCACCATTGAGCCGCCCGCCCACTGGGCCTGCCACATAGGGTGCCTCGTCACCAAACTATAGACAGCTTCGTGACTCATACACCGAGTCACAGGGGAAAATCATAATACGCTCGTGCACTGAGCCGCCCTCCCACTGGGCCTGCCTAGTGGAACCCCCTAATATTCCACATAAACAGCTATGATATGCCATGGATGCAATGCAAATGCAAATCAAGTGCATCCTCACACTATGCATCCTAGATGCCACTCCACATTTAATCATTCATCACCACTACTTGGTGGATTTCAGTATTGTCATCATTCTTATCCAATCCCAACTTTCTTTGACTTATTCTCATCAATAGTTAGTGGTATACACATTCAATAAATCATACACACATATTTGGGATATTCACATCACAATCTCAATTCACATATGGTTTTAAACCATCATCCTACTCCATTAATATGGTATCATCACATCATTAGTATTATCCCAAACACAATGCCACATAACAATCATCATTCTAAATGCATTCAAATCACACATATCATATCATCCATTCAAACAATTATTACCATAATCACATATACATATTTTCACATCACCAATGGATGAAATCATGCATTTAGAAAAGTTACCCCCTCCTACCTCAAGTGAAGTAGTGATCAACGCGGTTCGATGGTCCCGCCTCCTCAATGGGGTCACTTCCTACATCACAATACATTATACAATCAATTTTCTACTTACTCATTAAGACTTAATTACTCATATATATCAATAAATACTTGCTATTTTTTTTTATTAGTATAACTCTCAAAACTCTTTTATTTCATTTTATCCACCATAACCACCATGGGTTAGGTGCCACCATTTATTATTATGCATTCAACAACCAAACCCTTTCATGGGTTTCTCCATTAATGACTTCCATCAACCAAATATCATCACCATTGGCCCTTATGCATCATAACTCACATTTATTACCAACAATTAATACTCATCAACCTCCATATACATTTTCCCCCAAATTTATGAAGTTAGGGTTTCATAAAATTTCCAACAACCTTCATAAATATTCTTCTCCTTCCAACAATAAATACACCCACTTCATTACTTCACAAAGAAACCTTACTTTCATAAAATCCACATTAAACCCTTGCATTAATTACTCTCCTCAAGAACATCCATTTACATGTATAGCTCCCAAAACACATAATACCACATACTCTTAACCAATATCTTAGCAAAAATATGGGTATACTTACCTCAAAACCCAAAAACGAAAATGGGTTCACTAGAGGGAGAGAAAGCTGCGAAAATGAAGAGAAAGGAGGAGAAGACAGCAGCCCCACAAGCCTCCTACAAGCTCCCTTCAAACAAAAATGGGGAGGTGTGGAAGATGAGCTCAAGTTGCTAGGGTTTTAGAAGGAGAAATGAGAGAATGGAGAAGATGATGATGGAAAGAAGAAGAAGAAAGTGAAGTGCCTAATTCCATCAGCAAACTCACGTGAATAAGGAAGGGGAAAATGACATTTTCAATTTATTTTTAACCCAACTCATTAAAACTTCATCGTTTTATAACCAACAGGTTCTCAGTTCGGGCTCAATACATCATCTGAAAATTATTCCGAATACATATTCGGATTCCCAATATCATTCTCTACAGCCCTGACCAATATCATCTCATTCTGAGATACTTGGTCTGACACCCATATCTCAACCGGGCTTAATTTCAGTTTAACCGGTCTCCAAAATTTTCTAACAGTTCCCAAAATTATCAATTTAATTATTCTCAATAGTTTGGGACATTAAATACTCCATATACCAATTTCTAATATTTATTCCGGTAATTAATTCTCTATTTAAAATTTGGGATGTTACATTTAACGTGTGGCATTCGCTCAAGCGAGTCAGCGCTCGCTTAAGCGAATGACGCCCCCTGTCGTCTTCTTCTTCTTCTTCTTCCGCTGTTTTCAACTTTACTTTATCAAAAGATGTGTTCCAATTGGATATTATTTTGCGTACACTCTTATTATTGTTTTGATTATATTTAAGTGAATACTATTTTATATCAAGACCGGGTGGAACCATTTCCAATCGGTTATTATTTTAACACCTTTATTTTAGATCGGTTTTGTTTATACTGAGTATGATTTTATTATTTAGAATGTAACTAAAAGAGGTAAATATTATTTTACATCAAGGTCGAGTGGATTATTTATTAAGGGAAGTAAATATTATTTCATATTAAGATCCAAATTTTTATTAAATGTGAAAAATTTATTGTGGAAATAATTTGTCGTGTGTAAATAAAAAGGTAAATCAACCTAGGATGTTACAGATGAAAAGTCCGAGTGTAAAACTGATCCTACGACACTCGGTTTGAGTTGTAAAAACCGATCATTCAAGTGACACCGGCTCCCTTTTGCTCCACTCAGAGATGTTTTGTCCGGAAATGTCTACTTGAAAGACTGTCAGCCTTTCTTCGAAAGTGACCCACTCAGAACTTTCTCATTCGGATATATCTGCCTCAAAAGTGTTCTTTTTCGAAGTCTGACTCACTCGGGAATATCGTTTTTCAAGAATTATTTGACAAAGCAATTGTTCATCAAAGCATCTTTTCGTTCGGAATTACTTTACTCGGAGGTGCTTTGCTCGAAAATGTTTCTGTTTGAAGCACTCATTTAAAGTCGATAGCATTTCTTTGGTTGAAAGTGGACACTCGAAAACATATCACTCGGAAACACCTCCAAAGGTATTTTACTCGGCTATATCTCGGGCCGACAAGCTCCTTCGAAGTCAACCATTTTCACTTAAAATTAATTCACTCCGGAATTCTTCACTCGAATATCTCAGTCCGAGAGGTATTCCTTCGAAATCAGTCTTTCATCGTTCAGAAGTATTTCTCTCGGAATTGAACCACTCAGAAATTACAGAACTTGGAAGAGTCTGCCCAAAGTATTCATTCGGAATCGATCCGCCCGGGAATTGTCCACTCTGAAATCTCTGTATCCAGGAGACGCTTCACTCGGATATATTTGTTTGAAAAGTTCTGGAATCAGCCATTTTTGTTGATGCACTCGAGGATTATCCCCTCTGAAATACTCATTCAGAATCAGTCTTCCTTTCCTCGGAAGTACTTCTCTCAGAATTGAACCACTCGGAGAAACCTTACTCGGATATATATCTTTGCCTGAAGTATTCATTCGTAGTTGAGCCTCTTTCGTTTAAAATCAATTCACTCGGAGATGATTCGCTCTGCCCAGAAAAAGCACTTATCCAAAGTCAGAATCTCTTCGCTCGGAAATACTTTAGTCGGGAGCTCTTCACTCGGATGTGTTCATCTGAAGTCAGACTCGCTTTTCATTCAGAATGGGTTCAACCGGGAATTCTTCATCGGATGTATCCCCAACTAGAAAAAGCACTCGTCCAAAGATTCACTTTTCGCTCGGAGGTATTTCCCTTGGAAATAGCTTACTCGGAGACATTCCACTCGGAAATGATTCACTAGGAGACATTCCACTCGGAAATGGCTCACTAGGAGACATTCCACTCGGAAATTATCATTCGGACCTATGGAACTTAAGAGTCTCTGCCCGAAAGGCATAGTTAGAGCCTCTTTCCGTTCGGAAGTAACTCCCTTGGAAGGAAACCACTCGGAAATGACTCACTCAGAGACATTCCACTTGGCAACGTCTCACTCGGAGACATTCCACTCGAAAATTATCATTCGGAGTCACCCTACTCAGAAATGATCACTCGGGACATTCCACTCGGCAACGTCTCACTCGGAGACATTCCACTCAGAAATGATTCATTAGGAGACATTCCACTCGGAAATGACTCACTAGGAGACATTCCACTCGGAAATTATCATTCGGACCTATGGAACTTAAGAGTCTCTGCCTGAAAGGCATAGTCAGAGCCTCTTTCCATTTGGAAGTAACTTCCTTGGAAGGAACCTACTCGAAAATGACTCACTTGGAGACATTCCATTCGGCAACGTCTCACTCGGAGACATTCCACTCGGAAATTATCATTCGGAGCCACCCTACTCGGAAATGATCACTCGGGAATATTCCTTTCTGAGAAAAACACTCATCCGAAGTCAGACTCGGAAATTCTTCAATGATTCCTGATTTGGGCAATTGATGTCTAGCGCTTTTTTTAATTAAGTCTTTGGTATTTGGGCTGGACCAAAAAAGGTGTTCACAGATGCCCCTCTTTACTTCTTTTTCATAAGAGAAACACAAAGCTTCCGTGTTTTTGAAGTGAAAAGGAAGTAAAGATATGAACACCGATGTAGGGGCCAGGTGGGACCTCTTAATTGGTATGGCATCTGACGGTGTTGGCAATCAATGAGTCAGTGTGACCTTTTCCCCTTTAATGAAGAGCATTTTTCACATCTGCCTCCTCCCTCCCTTTTTTGTTTTGTTTTGTTTTGTTTTGTTTTATTTTGTTTTGTTTTGTTTTTTTTGTTTTTTGTTTTTTTTGAGTAAATAGAATTGGGGTGGTGCACCAGTTGTAGCAGGAAGCGGTTCACTAGGAATTATCTTTTGGGATGACAGGAAGCGAAAGGATTGTCTTTTAGTTAACAAGAGGTGAGAGGATTGGGGGCTAATTCTCAATTGACTAGAGATGAAAAGATTGGGGTTGACCCTCGATAGGCTGGAAATAAAAAGTTGGGATTGACCCTCGGTTGACAGGAAATGTAAAGATTGGGGTTGACCCTCGGTTGACAGGAAATGTAAAGGTTGGGGTTGACCCTCGGTTGACAGGAAATGTAAAGATTGGGGGAGCTAACAGGACGTCTTGTCTGAATTAACTCACTATTGATAGGAAATGTAAAGGTTAGGGTTGACCCTCAGTTGACAGGAAATGTAAAGGTTGGGGTTGACCCTCGGTTGACAGGAAATGTAAAGGTTGGGGTTGACCCTCAGTTGACAAGAAATGTAAAGATTAGGGGAGCTAACAGGACGTCTCATCTGAATTAACTCACTGTTGACAGGAAATGTAAAGGTTGAGGTTGACCCTCAGTTGACAGGAAATGTAAAGAGTGGGGGAGCTAACAGGACGTCTCGTCCGAATTAACTCACTGTTGACAGGAGATGTAAAGATTGGGGGGAGCTAACAGGACGTCTTGTTCGAATTAACTCACTGTTGATAGGAAATGTAAAGGTTGGGGTTGACCCTCGGTTGACAGGAAAGGTAAAGATTAGGGGAGCTAACAGGACGTCTCGTCTGAATTAACTCACTGTTGATAGGAAATGTAAAGGTTGGGGTTGACCCTCGGTTGACAGGAAATGTAAAGGTGAGGGTGTTGCCTCCCGGTTGACTAAAAGGTAAAGATTGGGGGTGTAACACCCCTATTTTTATTTTTATTTTTATATTAAAATTTTGAAGGAATTAAATTATGGTTCTTTAGAACTTTTTAATCTACGTATTATTTATGATTTTTTGGAATTTTTTGGAATTTTGGAATTTTTTAATAAAAATAATATTTTTTTAAATAATTTTAAATTCATATAAGTGACTTAAATTAAAAATATTTATAAGAAAGTGAATTTAAATTATAAGAAAATTTTCTAAAATCCGTTTCAAGTAGACTTATCTAAAAATTATCGGTTTGAGAAAAATCTTGATTTTTTCCAATCGTTAAAAAATTGGAAACGTATCAATAAATTTTTATTAACGGAAAATTTTAGATTTTTAAAATTTCAGCTTTATATTACTTATTATAAAATTAGTGAGGACTGATATAATATCGCTAATTTTCAAAAAGGACTCATTTTGAATATTTAAAATATACCGAGTGAAAGGTTACTATTTGGCTTAATAATTCTGCCGACAGTTACTATGCAAAACACTGTGCATGTACGAAATTTTCAAAGAATGCATAGTAACCTGGAATAAAAAATTCAAAAATGCATAGTACTTTTATATTAAAATAATGGAATGCATAGTAAATTTTTTTCCTATAAATACCGAAGGATTTCTTCTTTAGAATTCACAATTTCAGATTAAGTTTTCTTAATACAGTAGTGCTAGTGAGATAGTGGTGAAAGTGAGAGAGAGAAGAAAAGTTTTTGGAGAGAAGGTTCTGCCAAAATCCTAAGGTAAGAATACTTCTCTTTTATATTTTTTTAGATTATTTTATATCGTTTTTAGAAATCTGTTATTATACTGAAAATAATATTATTTTAAGTTACTATTCTGCATAGTAAACACTATTTCAATAGTAAATTACTATTTCAATAGTAAATTACTATTCAAATAGTAAATTACTATTTACTGTTACTATTTACCGTTACTATTCACGATTTACTATTTACTGTTACTATTCACGTTTTACTATTTACTGTTACTATTCACGTTTTACTATTCACTATTCACTATTCAAAATTTACCATTTCTGTTTTAAGTAATAATCTTAATCTTCGTCTTATGCTTATACTGAAATAAAATTGATATTAATATTTCTAGAAATCGGAGGCGCAAAGCAAATCTCTTTTTGGTAACGACTCAAGGTAAGGGGGAGTGAGATAAGAAGTATAATATGAAAAGACATAAGAATAATGGGAGGAGTCCCCTACTCCTTTTAAATTTAATAATATTATTATATTAACTTTTTAACTTAAAATTTTTAATAAATTTTAAATTAAATATCTAGTTTAACTAACTCTAACATACCTATGCAAAGAATTGGACCATTATGACCTATATGGACTGGACTATACCTATGCAAGGACTTGGACCATTATGACCCATATGGACTGAACTATACCTATGCAAGGACTGGATTATATGGACTTACATATACCTATGCGAGGAATTGACCAAAAGGACTAAAATTGACTATATTAATAATCATTAAATTTTGTATTATGATATATATTAATGATATTTAATTGATTTGATTATGATTTGATTATGATTGATTGATTGATGATATTTAGTTATGATTGATATTGTTTGATTTTGATTGATGATATTATAATGTGGAGTTTGAGCATATAGCGAGCATGACGGAAAGCTAAAATTCAGTAAGAATTTCTTACCTTACTCTTTAAATTTTATTATCTTTTATCTCTTCTTAGAAATTATTTTTATTAACTTTATTTTCAATATTTAGAATAAAAAAATTAGTATTTATTTTAGAAAGAAAATATTTTATGAGAATTTATTTAATTAAATCTTGAGTTAAAGAAAAATTTTGTAATTTTAAGTATTTTTGGTTAATAATTATTCTCTTTTAATAAAACAAAATTTTTCTAAAAGAAAATTATTTTATTTTTCCAACTTAATAACTAAATACATTTGGAAATAATTGAGATTCCTAAATTTGATTTTGTTAAGATTTAATTTGAGAAAGATTAGGTAAAGTTTTATATGATAAAGTTTTTGGATATTTAAGGCTTAGAAACTCAATTTCCGTGAGATTTGAAAACTGTACCAAATTTATTTCTGTGGGACAGAAATTCAGAGAACTGAGAAAATGTACAGTTTATTGAAATGATATTGTAAACCTTTAAGGGATTTAATAATTGAGTTTCTAAAAGCCTTAACCAACTCAATACGCGAGTAGTTCATGCATCATGAATCATTAAAGTGAAATGAAATAATATTGTCTGGGGACGGATTATAGAAACCGAGGATACATTAGAGGAGGCTTAATTGCGAGCCTTGGGATGAGAGGGTGTGAAAGGGTGCTTCAGGGGACCTGGGGTAGCTCCCTAGTGTCGGGTACTTTCACAATAAAAACTTTCTCAATCTGACTAGTCTCTAAGTGTTTCCATACCAGTTGAGCTGTTCATATTATTATTATCCGGACTTATGGAACAGTGTAAACTCCTGGTTGGCCCAGTACAAATTAAAATTTAAGGGCCCACATATATAGATAAGTTATAATGAAGATATTGCATAACATTCATGCATTCATAATTGATTGTGTATGTGATTGTGATTAATATTATTATGTATTGGTTGTGAAAACCCTTTGTTGCTTATGTCTTATTCGGAAATATTATATTCTGTTTCTCACTCCTTTCTCCGTGTTTTTGTTTCATATATTCTAAATTGATGGTTCAGAGGGAAGGATCGAAGAATTTCAGCAATAGATATAGCACGTTCTAGAAAGGGAGCTCGGTATGAATACCGTGGTCCAATGAATAAATAATGTTAATAAGTAACTGCTTCTGGGCCATGGAGTTTCCTCTCTTTCTTATAATGTTTAATGTTTATTTTCTTCGGATGAATGTACAAATACTTTATAAAGTTTTAATAATATTTGTGAGGTATTTCAGAAATAATGTATATAATTTATTCCGATAGTTTCTTTTTAACAATCATATCTTTAGTAAAAAAAAATACGAATTTTTCTAGAATTTATTAAGGTGTAACTGAGGGTGTTACAAAGTGGTATCAGAGCAGTTAATCCAATAGGCCTGGGGAAAAGGTCTATCTTGCTTTGTCTGTAAACTCTGTATAGGTAGAATATCTGACTTGGTAGTAACTGTGATTGATGTGACAAATCTCAGTTACTGTGAAACAGGAAACTAATGGCTGGAAACGATCTTGCTGGAGTTGTAGAACGCTTAATCAATGCAATGGGAGCACGTGAAGGTCAAGGTAATGATGCTTTGAGAAGACTGGACCTATTCGAAAAGCGCAATCCACCTCGTTTCAAGGGAGGATATAACCCTGATGGAGCACAAATCTGGATTCGAGAGATAGAGAAGATCTTTCGAGCATTGCAATGTAATGAAGCTGATAAGGTAGTCTTCGCTACTTATGCCTTATCTGAGGATGCCGAACATTGGTGGGATAGCATGCGTAAACAATTCGAAGTCAACGACGTGGAGATCACTTGGGACTATTTCAAGGATATGTTTCTGGAAAAATACTTTCCAGCTGATGTTAAAGAGAAAAGACAATTCGAATTCCTGTCGCTGACCCAAGGAAATATGACCGTTGGAGAGTACGCATCCAGGTTTGAAGAGCTATCTCGTTTTCATTCTCATTATAATGATGCTACTAATGAAAGAGATCGGTGTGCAAAGTTTGTAAATGGACTGCGGCCAGAAATTAAGGAAGCTATACGAATGCAGGAAATCCGTGAATTTTCTGTATTGGTAAATCGCTGCAGGATCTTTGAAGAAGACCATAAGGATAGAATGACCAAAAGTCGTGAGCCTATTCACAAGGCAGGAGAAATAAGAAGTGGAGGACCTCACCATCACCAAAGAAGAGATTTCAGAAGGAATAAGCCTTACCAAGCACCATTTCGTCGGTTTGGAGCAGCATCTGTTCCTAACAGACCCCAAGCTTCAACTGGAAGCTATTACCCAACATCTGCACCAAATTTTAAATGTTTTATCTGTGGAGGACCCCATTTGAAAAGGGATTGTCCTAAAAACACTTATGTTTGCTTTAAGTGTAACAAACCAGGTCATCACATCAAGGATTGCCCAGAGATGAAGAGAGAAAACCCTGAAGGTGCAAGTACAAACATAAATACTCAAGGAGGCGCGCACAGTGCAGTCGGAAGGCCGAAAGCAAAAGGAAAGGTTTTTGCAATCACTGGAGAAGAAGCATCTCATGCTGATTCCATGGTAGAAGGTAAGTGTATCATTAATAAGATTTCTTTAACTGTTATGTATGACTCAGGTGCATCACATTCCTTTATTGCCAATGACTGTGTAGAAAAACTAAAATTACCTGTGATAGAACTTCCATTTGACTTATCTGTATATACTCCTGGAAACAATCCCATTGTCACTTCTAAAGCTTGTTGGAAATGCCCTATTGTCATAGATGGTAGGGACTTTAAGGCTAATCTTTTCTGTTTACCCCTTTCTGGCTTAGAAGTTATTATTGGGCTAGATTGGTTGTCTGACAATCATGTTCTAATAGATTGTCATAATAAAACCATAATGTTTAAAGAACCAGTGAATTTGAATCCTGAGGATTCGAGATTTCTAACCGCCAACCAAGTGAGTGCCTCTTTAAAAGGAGGGGCTCAAGGATTCATGCTATTGCTTTCAACGAAAGGAGAGCAAGAATCAAAAATCAAAAATCTGCCGGTTGTGTGTGAATTTCCTGACGTTTTTCCTGAAGATATCCCTGGTTTACCCCCAGAAAGAGATGTGGAATTTTCCATTGATCTAGTACCTGGAGTTGGACCTATTTCAATTGCACCATACCGAATGTCACCTCTAGAATTAGCAGAGTTGAAGAAACAACTTGAAGAGATGATAGAGAAGCAGTTTATACGACCCAGTGTATCCCCCTGGGGTGCACCAGTGTTGTTGGTTAAGAAAAAGGATGGTAGCATGAGATTGTGTGTAGATTATCGGCAACTGAACAAGGTGACGATCAAGAACAGATACCCTCTGCCAAGGATTGACGACTTGATGGATCAGCTACGTGGTGCCACGGTGTTCTCTAAAATTGATTTGAGGTCTAGATACCATCAAATAAGGGTGAAGAAAGAAGATATATCGAAAACTGCTTTTAGAACACGCTATGGCCATTACGAATATCTAGTAATGCCTTTTGGTGTAACTAATGCACCAGCCGTATTCATGGATTACATGAATAGGATTTTTCATCCATATCTAGATAAATTTGTAGTGGTGTTCATTGATGATATATTAGTGTACTCTAAAAGCAGAGAAGAACATGTTGAACACTTGAAGGTTGTGTTGGAAATCCTGAAAAAGAAACAACTGTATGCAAAGCTGTCGAAGTGTGAATTCTGGTTGGAAGAAGTAAACTTTTTAGGACATGTAATTAGTCAAGGAGGAATAGCTGTAGACCCTTCCAAGGTGGAAGCAGTTTTAAAATGGGAGAGACCAACCACGATCACTGAGATTAGAAGTTTCTTGGGCTTGGCTGGATACTATAGGAGATTCATTGAAGGATTTTCAAAGCTAGGATACCCATTGACCAAGTTAACACGGAAAGGACAACCTTTTGTGTGGACGACACAATGCGAGAATAGTTTCCAAGAGCTGAAAGATCGACTTACTTCTGCGCCAGTGTTAGTACTCCCCGATCCACATCGAAGTTTTGAAGTTTACTGTGATGCGTCTAAACAAGGACTAGGAAGTGTACTCATGCAAGACAAGAAGGTTGTAGCCTATGCGTCACGTCAATTAAGGCAACATGAGATTAACTACCCTACCCATGACTTAGAGTTAGCCGCTGTAGTTTTTGCCTTAAAGATCTGGAGGCATTATCTATACGGTGCAACATTCGATGTGTTTAGCGATCATAAAAGTCTCAAGTATTTATTCGACCAAAAGGAGTTAAACATGAGGCAACGGAGATGGATGGAGTTCTTAAAGGACTACGATTTTGAGTTGCAATACCATCCTGGAAAAGCGAACGTAGTAGCTGATGCTTTAAGTCGAAAGTCTCTACATGCGTCCACGATGATGATAAAAGAGCTGGAATTGATAGAGAACTTCAGAGATCTTAACCTAGCAGTAAAGGTTAATGCTAACAGCTACAGATTAGGAGCGTTGCAAGTGACAAATGAATTCCTGAGGCAAGTTTTAGAGGCTCAACGAGAGGATGAATTCCTGCAAGAGAAGAAAGAACTCTTGAAACAAGGAAAAGAAGTCGAGTTCAATGTGGGAAACGACCAATTATTGAGATATAAGGATCGAGTGTGTATCCCTGACAAAGAGGAGTTGAGGAAAGCAATTCTAGAAGAAGGCCATAAAAGTTATATGAGCATTCATCCCGGAGCTACTAAAATGTATCAAGATTTGAAGAAGTTATTTTGGTGGCCTGGAATGAAGAAAGCAGTGGCAGAGTACGTGGCTGCATGTCTAATTTGCCAGAAGGTTAAAGTAGAACACCAAAAACCCCCTGGAATGCTACAATCAATGGAAATACCAGAATGGAAATGGGATAGCATTACCATGGATTTTGTGACTTCTTTACCCAAAACTCCATTAGGACATGATTCGATATGGGTAATAGTTGATAGACTAACAAAGTCTGCCCACTTTATTCCCATCAACATTCGTTACTCTATGGAGAAGCTGGCAAAATTATACATCGAGGAGATTGTGAGATTGCATGGAATTCCTTCAAGTATCATTTCTGATCGGGACCCTCGTTTTACATCACAATTCTGGAAGAGCTTGCACAAGGCTTTGGGAACAAGACTGCGTCTAAGTTCAGCATATCATCCTCAGACGGATGGACAATCAGAAAGAACAATCCAATCTCTAGAGGACTTGTTACGAGCTTGTGTGTTAGAGCATAAAGGAAGTTGGAATCAATTCTTACCATATGTGGAGTTTACCTACAACAACAGTTTTCATGCTAGCATTGGCATGGCACCTTTTGAAGCATTATATGGGAGAAAATGTAGGACCCCGCTATGTTGGTTTGAGACTGGTGAAAACTTGATGCTAGGACCAGAGTTGGTACAACAAACCACGGATAAAATCAAAATAGTTCAGGAAAAGATGAAGGCAACACAGAGCAGGCAGAAAAGTTACTATGACAAAAGAAGAAAGCCGCTCGAATTTCAAGAAGGCGATCATGTATTCTTGAAAGTCACACCTATGACTGGGGTCGGTCGGGCAATGAAATCTCGAAAACTAACTCCTAGATTTATCGGTCCATACCAAATAATTCATAAAGTTAGTCCCCTTGCCTACCAAATAGCATTACCACCTTTTCTTTCTAATATCCATAATGTTTTTCATGTGTCAAACTTGCGAAAGTATATATCTGATCCTACACATGTTATTGAACCTGATGTCATACAAGTTAAAGATAATCTTACATATGATGCACCACCTGTTAGAATAGGTGACAGAAGAATAAAACAATTAAGAGACAAGACAATTCCGCTTGTAAAGGTTATTTGGAGTGAAACGAGAGGAGAAGATGCTACATGGGAACTAGAAACTGAGATGAAAGAGTCTCATCCTCATTTGTTTTACTGATTAATGTAAATTTCGAGGACGAAATTTTCTAAGGGGAGTAGAGTTGTAACACCCCTATTTTTATTTTTATTTTTATATTAAAATTTTGAAGGAATTAAATTATGGTTCTTTAGAACTTTTTAATCTACGTATTATTTATGATTTTTTGGAATTTTTTGGAATTTTGGAATTTTTTAATAAAAATAATATTTTTTTAAATAATTTTAAATTCATATAAGTGACTTAAATTAAAAATATTTATAAGAAAGTGAATTTAAATTATAAGAAAATTTTCTAAAATCCGTTTCAAGTAGACTTATCTAAAAATTATCGGTTTGAGAAAAATCTTGATTTTTTCCAATCGTTAAAAAATTGGAAACGTATCAATAAATTTTTATTAACGGAAAATTTTAGATTTTTAAAATTTCAGCTTTATATTACTTATTATAAAATTAGTGAGGACTGATATAATATCGCTAATTTTCAAAAAGGACTCATTTTGAATATTTAAAATATACCGAGTGAAAGGTTACTATTTGGCTTAATAATTCTGCCGACAGTTACTATGCAAAACACTGTGCATGTACGAAATTTTCAAAGAATGCATAGTAACCTGGAATAAAAAATTCAAAAATGCATAGTACTTTTATATTAAAATAATGGAATGCATAGTAAATTTTTTTCCTATAAATACCGAAGGATTTCTTCTTTAGAATTCACAATTTCAGATTAAGTTTTCTTAATACAGTAGTGCTAGTGAGATAGTGGTGAAAGTGAGAGAGAGAAGAAAAGTTTTTGGAGAGAAGGTTCTGCCAAAATCCTAAGGTAAGAATACTTCTCTTTTATATTTTTTTAGATTATTTTATATCGTTTTTAGAAATCTGTTATTATACTGAAAATAATATTATTTTAAGTTACTATTCTGCATAGTAAACACTATTTCAATAGTAAATTACTATTTCAATAGTAAATTACTATTCAAATAGTAAATTACTATTTACTGTTACTATTTACCGTTACTATTCACGATTTACTATTTACTGTTACTATTCACGTTTTACTATTTACTGTTACTATTCACGTTTTACTATTCACTATTCACTATTCAAAATTTACCATTTCTGTTTTAAGTAATAATCTTAATCTTCGTCTTATGCTTATACTGAAATAAAATTGATATTAATATTTCTAGAAATCGGAGGCGCAAAGCAAATCTCTTTTTGGTAACGACTCAAGGTAAGGGGGAGTGAGATAAGAAGTATAATATGAAAAGACATAAGAATAATGGGAGGAGTCCCCTACTCCTTTTAAATTTAATAATATTATTATATTAACTTTTTAACTTAAAATTTTTAATAAATTTTAAATTAAATATCTAGTTTAACTAACTCTAACATACCTATGCAAAGAATTGGACCATTATGACCTATATGGACTGGACTATACCTATGCAAGGACTTGGACCATTATGACCCATATGGACTGAACTATACCTATGCAAGGACTGGATTATATGGACTTACATATACCTATGCGAGGAATTGACCAAAAGGACTAAAATTGACTATATTAATAATCATTAAATTTTGTATTATGATATATATTAATGATATTTAATTGATTTGATTATGATTTGATTATGATTGATTGATTGATGATATTTAGTTATGATTGATATTGTTTGATTTTGATTGATGATATTATAATGTGGAGTTTGAGCATATAGCGAGCATGACGGAAAGCTAAAATTCAGTAAGAATTTCTTACCTTACTCTTTAAATTTTATTATCTTTTATCTCTTCTTAGAAATTATTTTTATTAACTTTATTTTCAATATTTAGAATAAAAAAATTAGTATTTATTTTAGAAAGAAAATATTTTATGAGAATTTATTTAATTAAATCTTGAGTTAAAGAAAAATTTTGTAATTTTAAGTATTTTTGGTTAATAATTATTCTCTTTTAATAAAACAAAATTTTTCTAAAAGAAAATTATTTTATTTTTCCAACTTAATAACTAAATACATTTGGAAATAATTGAGATTCCTAAATTTGATTTTGTTAAGATTTAATTTGAGAAAGATTAGGTAAAGTTTTATATGATAAAGTTTTTGGATATTTAAGGCTTAGAAACTCAATTTCCGTGAGATTTGAAAACTGTACCAAATTTATTTCTGTGGGACAGAAATTCAGAGAACTGAGAAAATGTACAGTTTATTGAAATGATATTGTAAACCTTTAAGGGATTTAATAATTGAGTTTCTAAAAGCCTTAACCAACTCAATACGCGAGTAGTTCATGCATCATGAATCATTAAAGTGAAATGAAATAATATTGTCTGGGGACGGATTATAGAAACCGAGGATACATTAGAGGAGGCTTAATTGCGAGCCTTGGGATGAGAGGGTGTGAAAGGGTGCTTCAGGGGACCTGGGGTAGCTCCCTAGTGTCGGGTACTTTCACAATAAAAACTTTCTCAATCTGACTAGTCTCTAAGTGTTTCCATACCAGTTGAGCTGTTCATATTATTATTATCCGGACTTATGGAACAGTGTAAACTCCTGGTTGGCCCAGTACAAATTAAAATTTAAGGGCCCACATATATAGATAAGTTATAATGAAGATATTGCATAACATTCATGCATTCATAATTGATTGTGTATGTGATTGTGATTAATATTATTATGTATTGGTTGTGAAAACCCTTTGTTGCTTATGTCTTATTCGGAAATATTATATTCTGTTTCTCACTCCTTTCTCCGTGTTTTTGTTTCATATATTCTAAATTGATGGTTCAGAGGGAAGGATCGAAGAATTTCAGCAATAGATATAGCACGTTCTAGAAAGGGAGCTCGGTATGAATACCGTGGTCCAATGAATAAATAATGTTAATAAGTAACTGCTTCTGGGCCATGGAGTTTCCTCTCTTTCTTATAATGTTTAATGTTTATTTTCTTCGGATGAATGTACAAATACTTTATAAAGTTTTAATAATATTTGTGAGGTATTTCAGAAATAATGTATATAATTTATTCCGATAGTTTCTTTTTAACAATCATATCTTTAGTAAAAAAAAATACGAATTTTTCTAGAATTTATTAAGGTGTAGCTGAGGGTGTTACAGGGGGGAACTAATAGGACGTCTCATCCAAATTAACTCACTATTGCCAGGAAATGTAAAGGTTGGGGTTGACCCTCGGTTGACAGGAGATGTAAAGGTTGGGGGAGTTAACAGGACGTCTTGTCCGAATTAACTCACTGTTGACAGGAAATGTAAAGGTTAGGAGATCTGAGGATTAACAGGACGTCACATCCTGATTAACCTAGACCTAAAGGCTCAGGGTGATGCCCCGGTTTGACATGACTGAAGGTTCTTGGGGAACTGCCCCTTGAATGAAAGAGAATGAACCTGGGGGATGCCCCGGTTTGACAAGACTGAAGGTTGTTGGGGAACTGCCCCTTGATTGAGAGAATAGACCTGGGGTGATGCCCCAGTTTGACATGATTTGGAGAAATCTTGGGGGGAACTGCCCTTTGACTAAAAGAGAATAAACCTGGGGTGATGCCCCAGTTTGACATGATTTGAAGGAATCTTGAGGAACTGCCTCTTGACTGAAAGAGAATAGATCTGGGGTGATGCCCCAGTTTGACATGATTTGAAGGAATCTTGGGGAACTGTCCCTTGACTGAAAGAGAATAGATTTGGGGTGATGCCCCAGTTTGACATGATTTGAAGGAATCTTGGGGAACTGCCCCTTGACTAAAAGAGAATAGATCTGGGGTGATGCCCCAGTTTGACATGATTTGAAGGAATCTTGGGGAACTGCCCCTTGACTAAAAGAGAATAGATCTGGGGTGATACCCTAGTTTGATGTGGTTTGAAGGAATCTTGGGGGGGACTGCTTCTTGACTGGAACAAAAGAGATCTGGGGAGATACCCCAGTTTGAGTTGTTTAGGAAGTGTAATTCTACTGGGGAAGGATTTGGTGATTCAGGGTACTGTCTCTTTGGGTGAAAGAGAATGAACCTGGGGTGATGCCCCAGTTTGAACAATCTGCCTCGGAACCTTGGGGGACTGACCCTTGTGTGAGAAGAAATGAACCTGGGGTGATGCCCTAGTTTGAATTGTTTGGGAAGTATAGTTCCACTGGGGAAGGATTTGGTTAGCATCTGTCCAGTAACCTTCATGGTTCCACCGGGGGAAATACTTGGCGATTTGGGGTACCGTCCTTTAATCGGAAAGAGAAATTTGGGGTCCACTGGGAATGTGCCATGGGTTTGCTTGGTCTGGTAATGATTGAGAAAAGTGTACTGGGGTTCATTGGGGAATGTATGGTAGGTCCGCCGGAGGAGAAAAATCTGGGGGATGTCCTAGTTTGGGACATTTTAATGAGGGTAACTCCATTGGGGAAAGTGTTTTCCTATTAGGGAGGGAAGGCGTGGCTAGCCTTTGATCACTATGATTCTGTCAGAAAGGTGATTCCACTGAGGATAACTAACTTCCCCAAATTTGATTAGGAAGTACTCTAGTTAGGGGAGCTGAGTCCATTTTGTGGTTCCCCTAGGGAGGAAAACTTGGTCGGGGTTCCCCTCGGGGATGAATGGTGGGTCTGCTGGGGAGAGTTTTGGGCAACTACACGTCTTGGGGTCATGGGTCCTGGCCACCCCTTAACAGAGAAGCGTGAAACAAATTAAAACTTACAGGTGAACTCCCTTGGCGACTGGCTTTGAAGTAACTCATGGCCAAAATAACTGTTACTTCTGACTTCATTGAGGTTGCCTAGCGGAGTTGGTTGTGCTTATCTGAGGTAAGATCCTGCAATGGTATACACTTCGTTCCCCATAACTTTGTGTTTTTGTCATTTTTCAAATTTAAAAATCTTCTTAAGGAAAAACTTGTTTATTCATTTTAGTCATGAACACATGTAAGAAGAAGGAAACATTTTATTTATGATCATCAGGTATGTACAGGTGATAAAAACAATACAAAAGATATGATATGACAAGGTGCAAGGAATTGATGGTAACGGTGAAAGGGAAGGCCTTTTAGATCCTCCATCAATTTCCTGAGAGCGACGGGATTCCAGGTTTTTTCTCATGATTTCCTCTTTATCCTTTGATTTTGCTTCCGAGGACGTGATTTGACAATGGCTTCGATGCCCTAGACTGACCTCCTTGTCTACGACTTGAAAAGTCGATGTTGCGGTGTTGAATCTACAGGCCGTGATTTTGTCTGAGCCGCCCTCTCGGGTTTTCAGCTCAACCAGTTGCTCTAACTTTTGCCTAGGTCGCCTTTTCAGGTTTTCAACCTAGCGAGCCCTCTTTCTTTACACGTAGTATCTTTTCACTGCATCCGCGTTTATAGGCATCGGTAAATCTTCCCCATCCATGTTAGTGAGTATGAGAGCACCTCTGGAAAAAGCTTTCTTCATGATGTAAGGCCCCTCGTAGCTAGGAGTCCATTTGCCCCGGTTGTCTTTCTGAATCAGCAAAACCTTTTTGAGCACCAAGTCTCCTTCTTGGAACTGTCGGGTCGCACCTTCTTTTCAAATGCTCGTTTCATACGCCTTTGATACAACTGACCATGACAGAGGGCAGTCAGTCTTTTACCATCAATCAGATTTAGTTGGTCATGTCGAGCCTGGATCCATTCAGCTTCAACTAGTTTGGCTTCCATGATTACTCGGAGGGAAGGGATCTCTACTTTGAAAGGCAGGACTGCTTCCATGCCATAAACCAAAGAGAAAGGGGTTGCCCCAGTTGAGGTTCGGACTGAGGTACGATACCCGTGTAGAGCAAAGGGAAGCATTTCATTCTAGTCTTTGTAGGTTACCACCATCTTTTCCACTATCTTTTTGATAATTTTGTTAGTCACCTCGACTGCTCCATTCATTTTTGGGCGGTACAGAGAGGAGTTGTGGTGGGAAATTTTAAAGCTCTCACAAAGCTCCTTCATCATTTTGTTGTTCAGATTTGTACCATTGTCTGTGATGATTTGGCTAGGTTGACCGTACCGGTATATCAGTTCTCATCTGATAAACTTAACGATGACATTCTTTGTCATATTGGTGTATGAAGCAGCTTCTACCCACTTTGTGAAATAATCGATGGCGACCAAGATAAAACGATGGCCGTTCGAAGCCTTCGGTTCGATGGGACCAATGACATCCAAGCCCCACATCGAGAAGGGCCACGGTACTGACAAAACATTCAGAGACGACGGGGGAGCGTGAATATGATTAGCATATATTTGACACTTATAACATCTCCGAGCATAGGCAAAGCAGTCTATTTCCATGGTCGTCCAGTAATAACCGACCCTCAAGATCTTTCTTGACATGACGTGCCCATTAGAGTGGGTTCCAAAAGATCCTTCGTGAACATCTCTCATGATTTTGCTTGCCTCAGTGGTGTCAACACAGCGAAGGAGGACAGAGTCATAGTTTCTTTTGTAAAGCGTATCACCATTCAAGAAGAAACCCATGGCAAGCCGTCGTAGGGTTCTCTTATCGTTCTCCGTAGCACCGTTGGGATATTCTTGACTCTGGATATACCTCTTAATGTCGTGGTACCAAGGTTTTCCATCTGATTCTTCTTCAACCACTTGGCAGTATACGGGCTCACAATGATTCTCTATCTCGATGAGAGGCATATCATAATTATTACTCACTTTGAACATCGAAGAAGAGTGGCCAAAGCATCAGCCATTTGGTTGTCTTCCCGAAGAACATGGTGAAAGGAGATCTCATCAAAGTCCTTGATCATTTCTTTGATGTGGGAGTGAGAGGGAACCAACTTGTTATCCCTAGTTTCCCATTCACCTTTCAACTGGTGGATAACCAGAGCGGAGTCCCTGTAGACTTCTAACAACCTTACTTTCGCATCTAGTGCCGCTTGCATTCCCAGAGAACACGCCTCATACTCAGCGACATTGTTGGTACAATCAAAACATAGCCTGGCGCAGATAGGGATGAACTCTTTTTCGGGTGAAATCAAAATGGCTCCGATTCTGTGTCCTAAAGCATTAGAAGCTCCATCAAATCTCAAAATCCACTTGTCTTTACTGCCGCCTTCTTCATCAGACAATGCCAGGATATCCTCATTCGGGAAGTCGAATGGCATTGGTTGGTAATCACTTATGGGTTGATGAGCTAAGTAGTCTACCAAAGCGCTCCTTTTTATGGCTTTGTGAGTGACATATGTTATATCGTACTCAGTTAACAGCACTTGTCATCGAGCAATCCTTTCGGTCAGAGCTGGCTTTTCAAAGATGTACTTAATGGGATCCATCTTGGAAACTAGCCAGGTGGTATGACTCAACATATACTGCCTTAAGCGCTTCGCGGCCCACGCTAATGCGCAACAAGTCCATTCTAAAACAGAGTATCGCATCTCGCAATCAGTGAACTTCTTGCACAGGTAGTAGATAGCATGTTTCTTCTTCCCAGTTTCATCATGCTAACCTAACACGCAGCCTATAGACTCATTTAGTACCGTCAGATATAGGATCAGTGGCCTCCCAGGGGTTGGTGGTACCAATATCAGTGGTTCTCACAGGTACTGCTTAATTTTCTCAAAAGCTGTTTGCCAATCCTCATTCCATTGTCCTGGTTGGTTCTTGCGGAGTATCTTAAAGATTGGTTTGCAGGTCGATGTCAACTGTGAGATAAACCAAGCAATGTAGTTTAACCTTCCCAAGAATCCTTTGACTTCTTTTTCCGTACAAGGAGGTGGCATTTCTAGGATTTCCTTGACCTTGTCAGGATCTACTTTGATTCCTTTCTTGCTTACAATGAAACCAACAGTTTGCCTGACCTCGTGCCAAACATGCACTTGGCAGGGTTCAACCTGAGCTTAAACTTCCTCAACTGCTCAAATAGCTTCCTTAGGTCACCGACGTAATCTTCCTCAGTTCTAGATTTTGCAATGATATCACCCACGTAGACTTCTATCTCCTTATGCATCATATCGTGGAATAAAGTGACCATTGCTCTCTGATAGGTTTCCCCAGCGTTTTTCAAACCGAAGGATATTACTTTGTAACAAAAAGTGCCCCACAGAGTGACAAACATGTTTTTTTCCATGTCTTCTGGCGCCATTTTAATCTGATTGTACCTGGAGAAGCCATCCATGAACGAGAAGATGGAGTATTGGGCTGTGTTATCAACCAAAACGTCAATCTGCGGCAGAGGAAAATCGTCTTTAGGGCTGGCCCTGTTTAGATCTCGATAATCCACACACATTCGCACTTTTTCATCCTTCTTGGGATAGGAACTATGTTGGCTACCCATTACGGATATTTAGCTACGGCTAAGAAGCCAGCCTCGAATTGTTTCTTGACCTCCTCCTTGATCTTGAGAAGTATTTCTGGCTTCATTCTCTATGGCTTTTGCTTGATTGGTGGACATTCTGGTTTCAGAGGCAACTTATATTCCACGATGCTGTTATCCAACCCTGGCATATCCTGATATGACCAAGCAAACACATCCCAAAATTCCCGGAGCAGTTTAATCAATTCATCATGTCGTTCTTTGCTTAGGAAGGTGCCTATCTTGACCATTTTATCTTCCCCTTCATTCCCCAGGTTAATGGTTTCGATTTCCTCCTGATGAGGTCGAATCTCTTTATCCTCTTGTTCCAACAGTCTTGTCAATTCAGGCGAGGGTCCAAAGTCTTCCTCACTTTCCTCATAGACGTAATCATTTGGATAATCAGAGTCATGAAACAAAACCGAGTTCTCATCACTCTCAGGGGGATCATTTTGGATCTACATTTGGGTTATATTATAACAAATGAAAAAAGAAACAAGCAAGCGAAAGGTTTAAGAGACAGAGATTGCACAAAGATGAGGTAATGAGAATTAGAATATGTTCATTAATTTTTAAAATAAACAAGTTTTGCCCTTATTACAAAATGGGTCCCGAAGCCTTAGGCATAGCAAGGGGACCGCCAAATTATGAAATAACAGTGATTACTCTGACAAAATGTTAACGGTTGTAGGGAATTCCATGACTTCCCAGTTGCTCAGTTCTTGATCCGGGTAGCAAGCATACACCAACTCCGTATTGTGGTTAGGCTTGCTTTTAATCATGGCAACCTTATCCGGGCATATCATTCCGGTACTCCTGAAGCTCTGATAGAGGTCACAGATGAGGATTCTTGCAGTGTCAAATTCTTGTCCAGTAAGGCGGGCCACCCTCCTTCCCCATTTCTCTTCTTCGATCCTTCTTCTATCTGCTACAATGGGCTTGTACCCCAGGCCATATCTATTCTTGTTCTCTGGGAGATACACTGGTTGGACTTTCCCTTCCAACTCACGCCCTAATCCTTTTCCTGGCTTGTACCCATCCCGCAACATGTTTCTTGCCACCACTAGAGGTATATTGGGGAAGGATGTCTTTACAATGCTTGTCGTATTGGCTATCTCTAAGGCCTAGAATGAAGTCTCGAGGGCTTCCTCGGCGGCTTCAATGTATAGAGTAGAGATGAGTTTGCTAACCAGAAGATCCTCCTCTCCGGAAACAATCACTAATTTGTTATCGATGATGAATTTTAACTTCTGATGTAGTGTGGAAGGGACCACCCCAGCTGAGTGGATCCACGGCCGCCCTAGCAAACAACTGTAGGCGGGCGTGATATCCATAACTTGAAAGAGCACTTGGAAGGTACAGGGTCCAACCTGTATTGGCAATTCAATTTCCCCCATGACCTCCCGACGAGTTCTATCAAAAGCCCGCATGACCATGGAGCTAGGTCTCATATAGGTCCCATCAAAGGGTAATTTTGCCAACGTGGATTTTGGCATCACATTCAGAGAAGATCCATTATCCACAAGTACTTTTGCCAGGATATAATCCTGATACTTCATAGAAATATGAAGGGCTTTGTTGTGCCCTCTTCCTTCAGTGGGTTCTTCATCATCTGTGAAGGTTAAGTAATTGTTGCAACAATATGTCTCACTATGCCCCCAAACTGGTCAACGGGTAAGTCATGCTTAACATGGGCCTCACTCCAAACTTTCATTAATACGTGCCGATATGGTTTTAAACTCATCAATAGGGATAACAAGGATATCTTAGCTGGAGTAGATTCAACTGGTCTAGCACTTGGTACTCGCTGTGGCAGATGAACTTGAGAAATTCCTGGGCTTCTTCCTCAGTCACAACCCTTTTTGTCTCGCCAGCGGTTACTTCTTTCTCGGTCCTTACCTCTCCGGTAGTTTTATCCTGTTTGGGCTCAGGTGGCGTATATATCCTCCCACTCCTGGTCATTCTTCCAACTCCGGTGATATTTGTAATAGAGGAGGATGGCGCGGGGTCGACTGCCCCCGGGTTGGTGATGACCACATATGTATCATACCTCCATGGCACGACATGGGAACTTTTGAAAGGGAACGGAGCGGGTGCTTGTACGGTGATGACAGTCTTAGTAGGAGCTGGAGCTGCCGGTGCACTCCTATTGTAGAATATGACCAGGGGCTTCGGAGCCCCTACCCCAGTTTGCCCTTGTATCATGTTTACCCTATTCCCGTGATGTCTATAGACCTCTACGGTATGATTGTCCATAAGCTCCTGAAGAGTTTTCTGGAAGCTTTGTCGTTTCACCGACTGGTCGTCATCATATTCTTCATCCCATGTGTCCTCTATCAACCCCATTTCAAGCATATGGGAGTGTATTATCTTCAAAGGTATTCTGATGTTGTCAACCCTGGAAATACATTCTTCATCCCTTTCTATAGCATTGACCCCTGGTCTCCCGTGGTTGGGCAGAGGGTTAGTTGTTATATTCGGGCTCCCCTCTCTAAAACTTATCCAATCGGCCTTGATTAGGTCTCTTACTTTGAACTTCAATGCCAGGCAATTCTCGGTGGAATGCCCCGGTGCACCGGCATGGTAATCACACCGTGCATTCGGGTCATAACCTCGAGGGTAAGGTGGTTGAAGTGGTTTCAGAGGACAAGGTACTACCAGTGTGTTTTCAATGAGATAGGGAAAAAGCTCAGTGTAAGTCATGGGGATTGGGTCAAACTGCGCTTGGGCGCGGTCATTATTCTGCCTTCTAGGGTTTGGATTAGGCGGGTTTATTTGTGGCGGCTGGTATGGTGTTTGTGGTGGTGTAGGAGGTCGCATAATGGTTGGCCGGAAGTGTGGTGGGTCTGGATTTGGGATTGCAGCCACATATAGTTGTGGTGCGTTACGGTATACCGATGGAAATGTGATAGGGGTAAACGGCCTGGGTTAGTTTCTTCCTTGGTTATGGGAGACCAAGTTGGTTTCCCCTTCTTTTCTCCTACCTTCTCCAAGCATAGGTTTTCTGGCTGCCCCGGCCCCAGACGGACCTCGAATAATCTTCCCAGTCCGTAGGCCGTTCTCTATCCTTTCTTTGATAGTGACGATATCGGAGAAATGTACTGAAACGCTCCCAATCATTCTATCATAGAAAGGTGGTTAGAGCGTATCAATGAACGTAGAAATCACCTCCTTTTCAGACAGAGGCAGGTCAACCTGTGCCGCTACTTCACACCACCGCTGGGCGTACTCTTTGAACGTGTCATTTTCTTTCTTTGCCATGTTTTGCAGTTGTACCCTATCTGGCGCCATGTCCAGATTGTACTTGTATTGTTGCATGAAAGCATCCGCTAGATTCTCCCAACATCGGATGCGAGAGCGTTGAAGATGATTATACCATGTCAAGGCAGCTCCAGCAAGGCTGTCCTGGAAGCAATGAATTAATAGCGGGTCATTTGAAGCATGTGAAGCCATTTTTCGACAGTACATGGTAAGATGGTTCTTAGGACAAGTTAAACCCCGGTATTTATCAAATTTTGGCATCTTGAATTTAGGAGGGATAACAACTTCTAGAATTAGGCAGAGTTCTGTTGCGCTGCCCAACCCGAATCTGTTAACTCCTTCCATTTCTCTTAACCATCTCTCCAGGAATTCTAACCTCCCTTCCTGGGTAACTGCAGTGGCACTTGGACCTGCTGTGGCGTGTCGACTGATATTTCCAAATGGCTGGTGGACATATATCAGGTTGGCATTTGGTATAGAAGTGTATGGTCTGACGGTTGCTTGGGTAGCTTGTGGTTGCGGGGCTTGTGTATGAATGGCTTGTGTATGGATCGAAATTGTTTGAGGATCCCAGACGGGCGGGACATTTGGTTGAGCCATATGAAGGATCGCTTCTTGATAATCAGGCTCTTCTTGAAGCGGTGGGAAATAACCCTGTGGCCATCCATATTGTGGAAAAGGTATGACATTACCTTCTGCATCTATGAAGATAGGCTGCTGGGCGTCGGCAGGGTTTGGTTTCCTAACGTGAACTGTTAGGGAAGGCGCAGCAGGGTTTGAGCTTTGCCCTTTAGCAGGACCTTGAGTGTTTCGGGGAATGGGCGGCCGTTGCCTAGCGTCTTCAACTCCTGCCAAAGAATCCCCTTCTGTGACTCTCTTCTCGAGAAGCTGGGCCATCTCGGCCATCTGTTCTTTCAGTTGACTAATCTCGGCTCTCATTCTCTTGCTCTACTTTGGCCATGAGTTTCTTCTTTAGCCGAGTCACATAAGGATGCTTACCCGTTATGTCTGGGAACCACAATATTTTGTTAGGAAAGTAAAAGAAAACAGATAAAGACTATGGTAAAAGAAGAAAAGAAAAACAAATGAGGTACGTAGGATGCGATTCCGAATTTAGCATGTATTCTCTGACCGTTCCTCAGAACGTCGCGTTTAAAAGTACTAGGTAAAGCAGTAAGGCAGAAATTAACATGAAACAATTGTGAAGGCAAATTAATTCATCATTCCATTCTTCCGTAGAGGTACAACGTTACTTGAAAGATTTGATTACAACATTTTAGCCATTCCTGGCATGGGCAATCATGGCTCTCATTTTGCAAAGTCTTTCTTGGCAATAGTTCAGAAATGACAATATCTCCTTTGGGGTGGATAGAGGATTGACCATGCCTTCGTCCTGCTTCAACATCGAGGGAAAATCTTCCAAGATTCCATTGGATAGGTATGCTAACTTGGCGAAATGGTCCATCCATAAATGAACGACTTCATCCCGTTGAGCTAACTCAGTCCCTAAAACTCGTGTGGCCTCTTGGCAGCGTCGCTCAGCATCAAGGGCTTTCTTCTGTTCAGCATGTATTTCTTGCTCATAGGCCCTCATTACTTCATCAAGCTGTTGCTCCAATTTGTGGACCTGGGTTTGCAGCATTTCTTTTTATACCAAGGTCTCCTTTCCTTTCTCTTTGGATTGTGCCAGCATGTTTTTCAAGACTTGTTTTTTGGCCAATATGGCGTCGCTCTGTTGGCCCTTTATTTTCAATTGTTAATTGGCTGCACGAAGGCATTGGTCTTGTTTCATCCTGTAGTCTTCGTCAATCTTCCTTTTCTTTCGCATTTCCTCCATAGCATGTCTCCCTTCGGAATTCTCCTTCCTCTGAAGGCTACACTCTCGTTGACATTTCAAAAGGTCTTCCTCTAGCTTTTGATTCTTTATTATCAACTCTTCTATTTGTGCCTTCAGAGCCATGGTGGCTTTGTCCTCCATGATGAGTGGCGGAGGGAAATTATTCGCAGATTTGTATGAAGGACTTCTGAAGGGCAGTTTCATAATGGAAACCCTGTTTAGGACCCATTCAAAGTATTCAGCCCCTACAACATGGCTTCGTGCTCCCAATTCTTTTCCTATTCTATGGACCTTCTTCCATGCATTGGCTATGTCCCGAACAGCGGATGTGTGATTCCCTTTTGCATAGTACAAAATGAAAGGAGTGAGCAGTTCTTCGTTCGGTGGCCCGAGTAGAGGATAAGCCAACTGACGCTTTGCAATAATAGGGTTGTAGTTGATGCACCCCTGTGTGCCCATGAGAGGAACATTCGGGTAATCTCCACAGCTGTAAATGACCAACTCAACTGCTAGCCATTGAGGGTACCACCTGACCTTTTCAGCTGTAAGGCTTACTAGGTGATTAGTGTAACATCCCAAATTTTGTAATTTTTAGAAAATTCATTCATTAAGGATTAATGGAGAAATTCTGAATGAAATTCTGAGTGAACGCTGTTTGAAAAATGATATTCCGAGTGAATATGGTGCGATACCGGGTGAAGTAAGACTGAGGAAACCATTTCCAAAAGAAGTTAAGATGTTTCCGAGTGAAACATCATTAAGCGAATTATTTCTAAGTTAAGTGAACGGTGTCCGAATGAGACACTTTTGAATAAGGAAAATCTGAGTGACATGTTCCAAATGAAACGTTCCCGAGAGAAGCACTCCTAAGTAGGGAAAAACGTTGAAATTGAATAAGTATTTCTCAGGATGGATTTTGAGAAATGACCGAGTAGAGTATCTCTGAATTGAGATTTTCCAAGTGAAATGTCTTCGAGCACGACATTTCCAAGTGGAATGATACCGAGTGAGACTATTCCAAATGGAAAGGTGTTAAGTGAGAAATTATTAATTTCTGAATGATGTGGCACCGAATAGGATATACCAAATGAGTGTGTTTCTAAATGAATAGTTCCGAGTGAACAATTCCCGAGGAAAGTAAATATCCAAGTGGTGAGTTACTGAGTGGTGAACTTCATTAAATTTATGCTCGGGTCGATATTTAATAATGACCAAAAACTTGTACTCGGGTTTGTCTTCGGAATTGTCCTTGACCCCGAATGATTCGTTTGAATGGAAAGACTTCCAAGAGAGAGAGTTGACTTTAAATTTTGAGTAATTTAGATGGAAGATTTCCGAGTGATGTAAGCAAAAGATTGACTCGGACATAAATATACCCGAGTATGTTTGAATGCGATATTATCGTGTGGGATACTTCCGAGGAAAGAAAGCCGAGTGTTCCTTGGGATGGAACCTTTCCTCTGAATGAAGGAATTCTAAGCAAACAGAGGCTGTGATAAACCTTCTCGGAAAGATATGCCCAGAAGGCTGAAACCGAGTCGGAATATATTGAAAACCGAGTTGGAATTAATGATTATTTTAGTTACTGAAGCTTTACACGTCAATCTGTTCTTCTACTTTCTAGCAGCTTCATTTTTCAAGATATTTTCTAAGTATGGGACCCTTTCTTATGTGCTGTCCCTTTCAATTAAATGCTTATTCCTTATTCATCATCTGAAGAAAACGTACAGTAGAGATCTTTTTATTATTCACGTCTCTTTTTCGTGGACAATATAAATATCAACTACTGTTAGATCAATTAAAGACTTTTCAAAAGTGAAAAACATCATCCACAATCTTTCTCTTCAAACTCTTGCTAAAAGCCATTAACGAAGAAGGAATCAAACTCCATTTCTTCTCTTTACGAAGAAATCTCTGAACTGGCACGAAGCTGAAATTCTAGTCGGAATTTACAAGCTGTGAATTGGAATATAGCTTTAAGAGCTACAAGAACTCTTTATTCCAGGTAGGGGGAGCGTTACATTTCAAATAGATAGTTTATGAATGGATGCGGGGTGATATTATTATGTTGTATATGTGTTATGTGCATAATTGTTATTGAGACCCCGTTTGTATGATGCTTTATGTTTTCATATATGTTCCATTCATATTTCTGATGTTGATATCGACAGTGATATGAGATTGATGATGAGTATATGAATGTTATTCATGAATTTTTCATGATATTTACGTATATACATGAGATGCATGTATGATGTGGTTTCACAAAAGACCTTGGGTGGGACTCAAGGCAACCTCTTGAGCGGGGCTCGGGGTTCTGGCCCGTGGCACTCACCGTTGTCACTGAAAAGTGATGGTGTCACATAAGGGTGTAAACGGTTGGCCCGTGGCACTTACCATTGTCACTGAGAGTGATGGTGTCACATTGGGTGTAAATGGTTTGGTACCAGTAAAATGGCCGGTTCAGCTGAGAGCTAAGTTATGGCTCGGGGAGCCAATGTTGCAACATAATTAAAAGACTTAATAATGGATTTTATTCGGGTGAGTACCTGTGTGCATCGATATATATGTAGTTGAGAATAGCATACTGTTTATGTGGTTTCATATGGCTTGGTATATGTTATTTGTATAGTTATGGATTGGACTTTTAATCCAATTCAATAACTATTATTTGATATGTTTATGCTCACCCCTTACTTATTATTTTTACAGTGGATAGAAGACACAGTGATGGCACTTGAAGTCACTCGACCGACTGGAGCATTATGTATTAGTATGCACAATACATAGTGTACATAGTTATTTGGGTAGAAGCCTTGGCCGGCTCTTGCGATTACCGAGTGTTATATTTTATTTGTATTATAAAGTGGCCGGTCGGCTTTTGTAAAGTGACAATGATATTATTAATTCAGATTTTGTTTAGCTCTTGGAAATATTTGTGAAAAGTTTAATTGTATTTATTTGTGTTCTAAAATGAGCCGGTCGGACTGAGGTATAACCGGCACCGGTTGGTGGAATCTGACTCATTTTAGAAAATTTAAATTAATTGTGAAAAATTTATTTGATGTATTGAAAATTTTTTTAAAAAAATTAAGGATGTTATAATTAGCCTATTCACGCCCACTTTTCACGGTTAGCTGACACAATTTCAGATCGAAAACTGGACACTCAGCCTTACATATCTGATGGAAGATGTGAGATGTGAGCCATACGTACAAAGCAGGTAAACAGCAAATGATTCTCTTCCCTCCTTGTGTGTGGCAGAAATCCATGGCGCAATACACATTAGCCAACATGGCTGTAACGAGATTCTCGAGCCAATGCTTACGAGCCAGGAAGACAACAACGACATCATAATCCACGTAGTTGTCTAAATTAGGGAACAAGATAACCCCATAAATAGTGAGGGCTAAAGTATCCATAAAAGCCTCCCATTCCTCTTCATCAGCCAGGATCTGCATGTGTTTCTCAAGAAATTCTCGAGTGAAACCGGGAACTTGATTTCTATTCATTTGCACATTCCTCAATGCCTCGAGAGAGATTCTCAAAACACGGGCGATTGAAGCGGTTGTTGCGAGATGGTCAAGATGGCGATAGGGAATTTGCCCTTCCATTTGTAACCCCAATATCTACTCAAACTCTTCTATTGATGGAGCCAGTTGAAAATCTCTAAATGTGAAACAGCGGAGGGGTGGGTCATAAAACTGTACCAAAGCTGTAATTGCTTCGGTTTGGACTTCCACCTCTAGCAGTTTTAAGATTTTCCCATATCTTCTAGCAAAGGCCATCTTTTGAGTCAAACTCAATCTTTTCCCCAGTGCTTGCAGACTAACTGTATCAACCTTCTTGGCTTTAAGATGCAATATTTTCTTCAACTCTGTTACATCTATACCATAATTGTCATGTTTTATGTTAATTTCCATACTTGCTCAGAGATACTGCCAATTTCTGAATCGCTTCCTGTGAACACCAAGATGAAGAAAAAAAGGAATCAGTTATTATTACGTTTTGAAATCCATGTTTCCCCAAGGATCTGATGTAAAGGGAAATAATTTTTTCTTTTTTTTTTAGGAAACATCGATTTCCAAAACTCATGTAAGCCCATGTTGCCGAAAGTCATAGGTTTTCTTAATCGTCATTGATACCCCAGTTAAAGGGACACAAAAATCATTTTGGTTTTTTTTTTGACGATTAGGAAAACTCACGATTAGGGACTCAGAGGTACATAATTAAAAGAGGATTATCTATCCACCCGAAGAATACTATGTGTTCCAAAATGAGTCATTATTTCAAAAACTAAGCAAATCTACGGGTGGTAGATAATTCATTTTTTGGAGAAAAAGGGAAAGCGAAAATGACGTAAGGTAAAGTAAAGTTTGCCCTTTTGTGGCCTAGGTCGGGTTTTGTTGAAAGCCTTTTCTAGGCCCTATGGCTTGTCTAAAAGTGACTCTCCACACCGGGTGGCTTATACTAGACATCTAGAAGGTCACCAGAGCCAAGATCCTAGCCATGACAGGGACGTAAACAGTGGGGAATCCACTAGGTGCGTATATCATGAGAGGTCGAACTCTGGTTGAGGTTCTCATGAACACCGGATAGGAAGTACATCCTATACAATTCCGTTACCAACCCCTCCTAACTTAAGCTTCATTTGGGGCCCGGGTATAGGGCGCCACTCATAGGTGTGTGCAAGCAATTATGAGTGTAGTGTGTGGAAGGGCATTCAATACCTTTAACCTTACCCCATTCTACACAAAGAACAAACACAGAACAAATATACAAAGTCGTCTACCCTAGGGTTCAATGATTGTAGAAAAGTAACATGGTCCTCTACCTTAGGGTTCAACAAATATGCAAAATATAGACAACGAAACAAATAACAAGATACAATTAAAACAAGAACAAACATTCACAACAATCAATAGAAAATAAACAAGGGGAAGAAATCCAAGCTAACAAAGGCTATATAAAAAAACATGCGCTTTCAATCAAACTGGCCTGACTCTCTTAAGTGTCCCCAGCGGAGTCGCCATCTGTCGCGACCTAGATCGCAACAGCGCGGCCAACCTTTTGAAAAGGATGGATCGAAAACAAAAATAGGGAGTCGCCACCAACGTTTTTATCCATAGGAAAAACATTGGGAAAAAACTAAGTTCAGTAAAGCACTGGTTTAAAAAATGAGATTCAAGTTCGGGAGTCGGTTACGAGTAAGGAAGGTATTAGCACCCTACATCGCCTGTCAAAAATAGTACCAAGATTGAAAATGCACAACATAAATAGCCTTACGAAAGATGTTATATTTCTCCCCTTTTATTGTTGGACTTTGTGTAAAGAAAAACGAAAGGAACAAACTGAACAAACATAGAGTGTAGGTCAACAGGACGTCACGTCCAAATTAACCTCAGCTTTGGTATGAAACAGGAAAAGGGAAGGATGCTAAGAAGACATCGCATCTAAATTAGTCATCCTTTAATCAAAATACAGGATTAGAAACGGGAAGGGGATAAACGGGACGTCTCGTCCCAAGTATCCCGTTCCTTATGTATCATGGTGATGGCCTACCAAAGATAGGGGAAAATCAACAAGACGTCACGTCTAAATTGATTTTCATGGGATTTAATCAAAATGCAGGGTTAGAAACGGGAAGGGGATAAACGGGACGTCTCGTCCCAAGTATCCCGTTCCTTATGAATCGTGGTGATGGCCTACCGAAAAAAAGGGAAGATCAACAAGATGTCACGTCTAAATTGATTTTCATGGAAGTGATAAAAAAAGGCGGTTACAAAGAAAACATAAAGAAAATAAAAATAGGAATAAAATGGGAAAGGTGGGCCCGACAGGATTTAAAGTCCTGCTCCTACGCATTCTTGAGTTACCAAGAAATCAGGGTTACGTAGTTCTTGATGATGTTTTTTTTAGGGGCTAGTTCAAATGTGAAACACTCATTTTTTGTTATTATTTATTATGAATCTGAATAAAAGAAAAGAAAATCAGCAGCAAAAACTAATTTAATATGGGGAATCAGAATCAACGAACAAGCAAATTCAACAGGAAAAACTTTCTTAGGCTAGTTCAAATGTGAAACACTTATTTTTTTTTGTTATTTATTATGAATCTGGATGAAGGAAAAAGAAAATCAGCAGCAAAATACTAATTTAAAATGGGAAATCAGAATCAACAAAAAGCAAATTCAACAGGGAAATGGACAACGAATGGTAAGAATAGGGAACAGAATGGAACCGATATGGCGAGAGTGTTGATCCGGTGTTGGATTCGAACACTGGAAGCTAAAATGAGGAAGAATGTGACCGGTGTGGCGAGAGTGCTGAGCCGGTGTGAACTTCAAACACTGGAAGCTGAAATGAAGAAGAGTGTGATCGGTGTAGCTAATGTACTGAGTCGGTGTTGGATTTGAACACTGGAAGCTGAAATGAGGAAGCGTGTGACCGGTGTGGCGAGAGTGCTGAGCCGGTGTGGACTTCGAACACTGGAAGCTGAAATGAAGAAGAGTGTGACTGGTGTGGTGAGAGTGCTGGGCCGGTGTAGACTTATGGAGGAAAATAAAGTGTCGCTGGTGCAGCAGTGGAGTAATGGGGTACCGGTGTAAGGACTTGGTGTAGAGGCCGGTATGAGATTGATGAGGATGGTTTAGGGAATCTGGACAGTATTTGGAAAATGGGGAATTTTACAGGATTACGTTTGATCCAGTGTTGTAGTTCACTTAGGGCCCAAAACGAATTATCAGGTTCGAGAGGACAAGATTCTGGCTCTGAACTCTGGTGGAAACCTTAAGCTTTTGAGGACAAAAAGGTTGTGGAGAGCAGAACCAGTTACAAGGGAGTGTGGGCAGAGGATCGACTTAATGACTAAAATTTTCCAACTAAAAATCTAACACTTTGTGCCTCTTCAGATGGGGTATTTATAGGGGTTGCTGAGTGCTTGGACAGCACAAGCTTCCACTCACAGTGGAGGCAGCCTAGCCACTAACAGGTAGTGGGGGCAGCGGCTGGTGGGGAATTTTTAATTATTTCCGCTTCCGCCCCCTGTCTGGCACTTCCAGAATTCATGGATCGACTTGGGTGGTGGGATTCCAAGTCACAGTATGGCAATCAGACTCCTCGACCGGTGCCATATGGGACCGGTTTTCTTCTTATGGCCCGGATCTCTATCTGTCAGCATCACTTCTCCGTGGAAATTGATCCGAGAGAAACAGATAAAAAGTTCGAGTGTAAAACCGATCCTACGACACTCGGTTTGAGTTGTAAAAACTGATCATTCAAGTGACACCGGCTCCCTTTTGCTCCACTCAGAGATGTTTTGTCCGGAAATGTCTGCTTGAAAGACTGTCAGCCTTTCTTCGAAAGTGACCCACTCGGAACTCTCTCATTTGGATATATCTTCCTCAAAAGTGTTCTTTTTCGAAGTCTGACTCACTCGGGAATATCTTTTTTCGAGAATTATTCGACAAAGCAATTGTTCATCAAAGCATCTTTTCGTTCGGAATTACTTTACTCGGAGGTGCTTTGCTCGGAAATGTTTCTGCTTGAAGCACTCGTTTAAAGTCGATAGCCTTTCTTTGGTCGAAAGTGGACCACTCAGAAACATATCACTCGGAAACACCTCCAAAGGTATTTCACTCGGCTATATCTCGGGTAATTAATTCACTCGGGAATTCTTCACTCGAATATCTCAGTCCGAGAGGGATTCCTTCAAAATCAGTCTTTCATCGTTCAGAAGTATTTCTCTCGGAATTGAACCACTTAGAAATTACGGAACTTGGAAGAGTCTACCCAAAGTATTCATTCAGAATCGATCTGCCCGGGAACTATCCACTCTGAAATCTCTATATCCGGGAGACACTTCACTCGGATATATTTGTCCGAAAAGTTTTGGAATCAGCCATTTTTGTTGATGCACTCGAGGATTGTCCCCTCTGAAATACTTATTCGAAATCAGTCTTCCTTTGCTCGGAAGTACTTCTCTCGGAATTGAACCACTCGGAGAAACCTTACTCGGATATATATCTTTGCCTGAAGTATTCATTCGTAGTTGAGCCTCTTTCGTTTAGAATCAATTCACTCAGAGATGATTCGCTCTGCCCAGAAAAAGCACTCATCCAAAGTCAGAATCTCTTCGCTCGGAAGTACTTCAGTCGGGAGCTCTTCACTCAGATGTGTTCATCCGAACTCAGACTTGCTTTTCATTCAGAATGGGTTCAACTGAGAATTCTTCACTCGGATGTATCCCCAACTAGAAAAAGCACTCGTCCAAAGATTCACTTTTTGCTCAGAGGTATTTCCCTCAGAAATAGCTCACTCGGAGACATTCCACTCGGAAATGATTCACTAGGAGATATTCCACTCAGAAATTACTCACTCGGAGACATTCCACTCGAAAACGATTCACTAGGAGACATTCCACTTGGAAATGACTCACTAGGAGACATTCCACTCGGAAATTATCATTCGAACCTATGGAACTTAAGAGTCTCTGCCTGAAAGGCATAGTCAGAGCCTCTTTCCGTTCAGAAGTAACTCCCTTGGAAGGAAACCACTCGAAAATGACTCACTCGGAGATATTCCACTCGGTAACGTCTCACTCGGAGACATTCCACTCGGAAATTATCATTCAGAGTCACCCTACTCGGAAATGATCATTCGGGACATTCCACTCGGCAACGTCTCACTCGGAGACATTCCACTCGGAAATGATTCATTAGGAGACATTCCACTCGGAAATGACTCACTAGGAGATATTCCACTCAGAAATTATCATTCAGACCTATGGAACTTAAGAGTCTCTGCCCGAAAGGCATAGTCAGAGCCTCTTTCCGTTCGGAAGTAACTCCCTTGGAAGGAACCCACTCGAAAATGACTCACTCAGAGACATTCCATTCGACAACGTCTCACTCGGAGATATTCCACTCAGAAATTATTATTCGGAGCCACCCTACTCGGAAATGATCACTCGGGAATATTCCTTTCCAAGAAAAACACTCATCCAAAGTCAGACTCGGAAATTCTTCAATGATTCCTGATTTAGGCAACTGATGTTTGGCGCTTTTTTTAATTAAGTCTTTGGTATTTGGGCCAGACCAAAAGAGGTGTTCATAGTGCTGCTTCTGATGCATACTTCAGGTGTCAACCCAGATTACCGAGACCCATGACTAGTGAGGATTTGCACAGCTTAGTTCCTTCAGAGGATGATTAGTTTATTTGTTTTTTATGTATATATATATATCTTATTTTGAGTCATGTTTTAGGAGCCTGTGTGCCCTTAAGTTCAGAGTATGTATCCTATGAGTAGACTATGGTCAGATTGTCTTATATATATATGTATATTATCATATTATTTTATGCTATACACTCATTTTGTACAAAAAAATCTTTTCCTTTCAAAATTTTCAAAACAATTGTGACACCTTAGCTAGTTGAGACATTCTAGTGTGGAAATAGTCCTAGTTAGCCGAGGGCATCACACCATGATAGTGCTATTGATGTGAAAAGGGATGTGGGGTCCCTTATTACTTAAAATTATTTTTTCCATTAATTCTTGGTGAAGATCCTTCTTCCAAGAAACTGATGGAGATTGATTCTATGGCACATGGTGGAGAAGAAGGGCCTTTGTTTGCCATATGGAATAACATGGGTAATCTTTGGATCACAAGCAAAAAAAAAGGGGTAATCTGGTAAGGACTTAGGGGGAGCTTATGGAAAAAGGCCCTATAACAGCCCAGACTTTAGGGAGATACCTTAGACCCTCAAGAACACTTGAGTGTGTGTCTTATTACACTTCCTATGAGAGATATGAGGCTTTGGCCTATTTTGTGGATTGTCTATATTGCAAGACACTGATAATAAATGGGTTTGGTCGGTGTTATGATTCAATTCTATATGTAATATAGCAGAAAATGAGTGATAATGACCTTGAGAGTGTAACGATAAGAAGTAGAGCGAAGGACACCAGGAGTAATGATGAGAGTGATAAAAGAGATATTAATGCATAAGAGTAGGTAATAATAATAAATAATATTTATAATGACACTAATAATATTTATAATAATAATAATATTGTTGGGTTCTCAAATATGAGCATAGAACTCTATGAATGGTCAGGTATTGAGGATCTTGTCCTGAGATTAATGTATCTACAAAGGAACTAGTAGAGTTTGTACGATAAATGTAGTAAATCGAGAAAAACTGGTTCAATCTCGTAAGCCCGACTCATAGCCTATGTACCTCCCCTAGTTTGGTCGTACTAATGCCACGAGTATTCGATTCTAGCAATCTCCATCTCAAATGATCCTTATCAAAATCTTATACACTTCTTTTGAAGACACCCAACTCCAATTCGGACCTCACTGATCATAATTCTTGAGAAAATACCCGGTTGAGTCATAAACCCGTATTCAACCGAATGCTAATTAGTGTTTCAAGCGTAACTTTTACACAGAGCATCAAAATCAAGTAATTCTTGTCTTGGTTCACTCCTAATGAAATTCTCTACAACTTTCATGAAGGTCTCGAAGGCTAATTCCAACCAGATCATTCCTAGTTTGAGATTCGAGAATTTATATCCCGAAAACCTGTTTATTATCCCATTAATTTTGGTATGGTTTACAAAAAAATTCATAACGCCCTCTATAAATGTCCGAGTCACACGATTTTGGTCCCAGATTTCTCATAACAAAATCTTCTACAATTCTTATGAAGGCTCCAAGAGCTAGTTCACATCATAAAGGTGCAAAACATTTGAGCCTTTCACTACTTTGTGAAGGATGCCTTAACCAGGACCAGTTTCCAATGGTTTATGTCAGACCCCGATTCCCCGGGCCCGAATCATAATATAATTATCGTAATTAAATCAATAAAACATGGGTAATTTTTTTCACCTTTAGAAGTTTGAACATCCAATCATTAACCAAGGACTCGAGCCTCAGAAAATCTGTAACACCCTAATTTAATAAATAGATAAATACCAAAACAGGGAAAATTTTTCCCAACATAGATCCAGGGAGGCAAAAGAAAATAGAAGCCATTCTCATGTATGACAATTAGCGGAAGGAACGAGGCTTAACCGACCCAATCAATCCGGCGGAAGACGCAACAGCGCCTAAGCGAATCCCACAAAGTATCAAATGTAACACCCTAATTTAATAAATAGATAAATACCAAAACAGGGAAAATTTTTCCCAACATAGATCCAGGGAGGCAAAAGAAAATAGAAGCCATTCTCACATATGACAATCAGCGGAAGGAACGAGGCTTAACCGACCCAATCAATCCGGCGGAAGACGCAACAGCGCCTAAGCGAATCCCACAAAGTATCGTCCACTCGCTCAAGCGAGATCCAACACGCTTGAGCGAGACAGCCTAACTTGCTCGGGTGTGAACACCATGCACTTAAGCGAAGCCAATACAAAAGCCTTCTTAGCCATTCGCACTCGCTGGGTGAATACCTTGTTCGCTGAGGCAAGTAACTCCACTCGGTATACCCATCACTCGGATTTCAGAATCTATGTTCATTCGGAAGGGTCTTTACCCACAATTCATCCGGATTAATCTTTATACCTACCAGCTACCTTTGGGAGTTACCTTACACTTCATAACTTCATCCTCTATAGAACACAATTGTTGACCGCGTGGAAAATGATAACTATCCCACTCGGATCCCAAGGGTGTTTCACTCGGACTATTTTCCTCGGTCTTCTACCACTGGGGTATTTCACTCGTTTTTCACTTGGCAAGTATAGTCCTTTCTACCCAAGCTCTCTTGCTAACTCAAACCTCACCTAAGAGCCTCCTAACTTCCAATAAGTTCACTACACGGGTTTCACTCGGAATCTGATAGGTTACTCTCCAGTCAGAAAACACTCACTCGGCCAGTTCTCACTCGAAAATATATTGAGGTTCTCTACTCAGGAAATCCTAGCAGCTTATCATTCGGGGGATCTTTCAGGTCAATCCCCACTCAGAGTTATACGACCCCATTCACTCGGAACATCAAAACCTTTCTTTACTCGGGCAAAATCACTAACTCACTCTCCAGACCATAACTTGACTCCATTTATACTAAAGCCATACCATCCATACACACTCGGGAAAAACATGAACATATACTACTCGGACATCACGCACAGAATGGAATACACATACAGTATGACATAAATATATATATATATAGGAGCATATGTAAATAATTACAAGCACATTGTCATACCCTCAACCCAAGGGAATTCAAATTCTGGTTTAAGAGACTAATATCAAGACACGAGCCGGCCAAGGCTTAACCAAAACATTATACACAGTATCTACACATGTACATATAGTTCCATAGTGCACAACCAATCCACTCGGCAAGCAGCTCCACCTTCACTCGTTGTTCCGAGAGACATTCACTGAAAATATTGCCACAGTAGGGGTGAGCTTTTACATTTAAAATGACAGTTAGTGACTCGGGAGCCCGTAGATCTTTCACCATACAACATCATATTTCAATCAATTATAACGTTAACTGCCCTCCAATATGTCTACATATAACAGTACCATACAATCAGAATTCATAAATTTAATACACGGCTATACATATCATATCATTTCTGACACATATACATGCAACACAATAAATTCATCACAGTCTAAGAGCATATATATATATATATATAATACACGCAAGTATACTACAGTCGGATCCGACCCCCACTTTATTACAAATTTTTACGTTGCAATATAGGCTCTAAGCCCTTTTCCTCCAGCTCCAAGCTGGTCCGGCCGTTTTACTGGTACCAAACCGTTTGCCTTCATATGTAACACAATCACTCCAAGCGACAACGGAAGTGTTACGGGCAGCCCCGAGTCCAACCCGGTAAGCTTGCCTTGAGTCCAACCCAAGGTCTTTCATCAAGCGTCCAACGCTAATGCAATCGGCATCGCCTTGAGTCCAACTCAAGGTCTTTCAATCATGTCTTACATATATTTGTCAATACAATAACACTCTTTTTTCGCACCTTAACCACACTCTGCATGCAACCCATTCATCATCACACAAACACATCAGATTCATTTTCTAGCATTCACATGCATGTCAATATAGTATAGTAATCAGGATCTACCTATTGTCCCCCGTACAGAGCACTCAGAAGTCACGTCAACATGCACAACAACAACATCTCATATTTGAATATAACATTCCGTCTGGAATCAACAGCAGTCATACACCTGCTCTCAGTGTCGGAAATCCCTACTTCATGTATTCGTGAGTAAATTAATTAACCCGACTCAATATGGAAACTTAAGATACATGCACTCTATTCACACACAGTCCCATAACTCACACATGCATTTACATACCCAACAGTGTATCTCATAACCACATATATTAAATATAAGAGAACTACCATCAGATTCAATCATCACATGACTTGGCATTCAAAAGCTGTCAATCATATATACATTTCATAGCAAACACCTTCAAACACACATGCATGAGTAATACTTCACTCGGAGACCGTTCACAAGCTATGCATTTGAGATGCAAAGCGCCCCCTACCTACTGAAGGAAATCGAGGGGTTCCTCTATTTCCCCGACGTTGGTCCTTTGCCTCTAATTGCTTCGCCCAGGCTCACACTCGTTCAGGCCTCCTTGAACGTAGTCGCACCGTGGAACAGGGAGCTATTCGTCTTCCACTCCGATGATCGTCCCTTACCAGCAGAAGGAAGCTCTGAGTCTTCTACAGTACCGTCATCGTGCGTTTCCAGAAATGGAACAGTGGACAGGGAAGAGGAAGAAGACAAAGAACGAGGAAAAGAAGAGAAGAGAAGAGAAGAGAGAACGAAGCAGTAGAGGAAGAGGGAGTCTGAAGGAAGATGAGTAACATTAGTGACCATGGGCTTATATATATATATATGTACACGAAGAAGAGAAGAGTAGGGTGGGAAAGCGTGAATTCGGCAGCTCCACTCAGCCCCATGCACCAATCACAATCATCCAGCCATCACCATTATTCATAATTAATCAGCCATTATTTTCTTAAGTTAAGTTAATTGAGTTACTTATAATTAACAAGAAATCTCCACTTTGAAATAATCATTTTAATGGCATAATTCCGTTTGGTAGTTAATTTTTTTTAAATCGGGATGTTACAATTCTCCCCCTCTTAAAAGAATTTCGTCCCCAAAATTCACTTGGTAACTCACCTTAGTAAACAACTCGGGGTACTGCTGCCTCATGGCATCCTCGCGTTCCCAGGTATAAGAGGTACTTCCGTCTTACTGCCACTCCACTTTAACCAGTTGTACGTCCTTGCTCCTTAAACGCTTTACCGATCAATCCACGATTCTAATCGGTACAGTTACAGTGGTCAGGTCCTCTTTAATCTCCACTTCATCATCCGACAATGTGTGAGTGGGATCATGTAGATATTTCCTTAGTTGGGATACGTGAAACACATTATGCAATTAGGATAAGTGAGTCGGTAATGCTATTCGGTATGCCATAGAACCGACTCGTTCCAATTTCTCATAAGGCCCAATGTATCGGGGGTTCAACTTTCCACTTTTTAAGGCTCGCCCGACTCCTTTGCTCGGTGAAATCTTTAGAAACACCCTATCTCTAACTGAAAATTCAAGTGGTTTGGTCTGCTTGTCATAGTAGCTCTTCTGTCTGTCCTGAGACGCCTTCATCTTATCCCTAATTATCTGGATCTGTTCTGAGGTTTGCTTCACAATTTCCAGCCCCAGTAGTAAACTTTCACCCGTTTCCGACCAACAGAGTGGGGTTCGGCATTTTCGGCCATACAGGGCTTCATAGGGCGCCATACCAATACTGCTGTGGTGGCTATTATTGTACGTAAATTTGATCAAGGGAAGGTACTGTTCCCAACATCCACCATGCTCCAACACACACGCTCTCAGTAAGTCCTCTAGACTTTGTATCGTTCGCTCGATTGTCCATCCGATTTGGGGTGGTAGGCAGAACTTAACCAAAGTTTCGTGCCTAACTCCTGGTGCAGGCTAGTCCAAAACCGGGACGTGAATCTAGGATCTCTATCTGATACGATAGAAGCTGGCACTCCATGCAGTCAGACAATTTCGCGAATATAAATGTGAACCAACTTATGTAACGGGTACCTGATGTTCACAGGCAGGAAGTGTGCGTTTTTCATCAATCGGTCAACAATGACCCAAATCGCATCATGACCCGTTCGGGTTTTTGGCAACCCCATGACAAAGTCCATGGCAATTGAGTCCCACTTCCATACAGGAATCTCCAGGGGTTGCAATGCACCATACGGCTTTTGGTGCTCTACTTTTGATTTCTGACAGGTGATACACCGAGCAACATATTCCGCTATATTTCTCTTTAATCTGGGCCACCAGAATTGCCGTTTTAAATCATGGTACATTTTCGTGGCACCCGGGTGAATACTTAGCTGACTCTTGTGGGCTTCATCAAGCACCATCTTTCTCAATTCACCCTCACCCGGTACATATATCCGATTCTTCACTCGGAAAATTCCATCCGGTCCCTCGGTCAAAGACAAATCTCTACCCTTGGCCTGAGTCCCCTTCAATTCAGCCAAGTAGGGGTCTGATCTCTGTTGCTCAATTACCAGTTTCAGGAACTCATTGGTAATCTTCAACGTACCGAGCGTTATTTTCCGAGACGAAGGGATGTCAACATGCAAATTCATGTCTCGGAATTGCTTCAATAACTCCACCTCCTTCATCATCATTACTGCCATATGGAGGGATTTCCGGCTCAACGCGTTGGCAACAACGTTTGCCTTACCCGGATGATACTTCAGCTCGAAGTCATAATCCTTTAAAAATTCCATCCATCTCCTCTGCCTCATGTTCAGCTCCTTTTGGTCGAATAAATATTTGAGGCTTTTATGGTCGCTGCATACTTCGAACTTAGAACCATACAAGTAATGCCTCCATATCTTCAACGCGAAAACCATAGCTGCCAATTCCAAGTCATGGGTCAGATAATGCTGTTTATGAGGCCTCAATTGCCAAGAGGCATAAGCTATCACTCGGTCATTCTGCATCAGCACGCATCCTAGGCCGAGTCCCGACGCATCACAGTAAACAACAAAGCTCTCTTGCAAGTTGGGCAAAGCCAACACTGGAGCGGTTGTCAGCTTGTCTTTTAACTCTCGGAAACTGCTTTCACACTTGGAACTCCACACAAAAGGGATGCTTTTCCGAGTCAATTTAGTCAGTGGCAAAGCCAGCTTAGAAAAACCTTTAATGAACCTTCTATAATAGCCAACTAGGCCCATAAAGCTTCTTATCTCCGAGACCGACTTGGGTCTCTCCCATGCCATTATAGATGCCACCTTTGATGGGTCTACCGAAACGCCTTCCCTGGAAATTACATGTCCGAGAAAATGGATTTTATCCATCCAGAAATCACACTTTGAAAGCTTTGCAAACAACTGCTTCTCCTTCAACACTTGAAGTACCGCTCGGAGGTGTTCTTCATGCTCCTCAGGGGTCTTAGAATAGATTAGAATATCATCAATGAAAACTACTACGAATCGGTCTAGATATGGGTGGAATATGCTGTTCATGTAATTCATGAAGACAGCAGGGGCATTTGTCACACCAAACAGCATCACTACATACTCGTAGTGGCCATACCGAGTCTTAAAGGCAGTCTTTGGAATATCCGAGTCCTTCACCCGGATTTGGTGGTATCCCGATCGTAGATCGATTTTCAAAAAAATTGAAGCTCCACATAGTTGGTCGATCAAATCGTCGATTCTGGGCAATGGGTATCGGTTCTTAATCGTGAGTTTATTCAGCTGTCGGTAATCTATACATAATCTCATGATGCCATCCTTCTTTTTGACAAGCAGTACAGGTGCGCCCCATGGAGATACACTCGGTCTAATGAATTATTTTCTGAGTAACTCATCCATCTGCTTCTTCAACTCGGCCAATTCTGTTGGGGACATTCTATAAGGTGCACTGGAGACTGGCTCGGCTCTAGGGATTAGGTCTATAGAGAACTCAACTTCTCTAGTTGGAGGGATACCCGGCACATCTTTTGGAAACACCTCTGGGAATTCACAAACAGTCAGAATTTCGTTCACTCGGGCTTTAGCCTCCCCCTCAGTTAGACAAAGCATCATAAATAACTGGACTATACCTGGTACCGTGTAGTCTTCATTGGTCTGCCTCAGAAAAATTATTCTTCTGTTCCGACAATCCACCAATACCTTGTTGGCTAAAAGCCAATCTATGCCAAGTACAATGTCGAGATCCTTTAGAGGCACGCACACCAAATCGAAGGTGAAACTCCGATTGTCCAACACAAACGTTACATCTTTACACATTGATGATGTCAACACCTTAGTGCCAGTCGGATTGGCTACTTCCAAAGTCCGATCCATATACACAGTCGGCAACTTTAAACGTCTTAAACACTCATCAGCTATAAAAGAATGGGTGGCTCCAAAATCAAAAACTACATTAAGTGTATATCTATCGAGTGAGCACTTACATTGTACCAAGTCATTCGCTTGTACAGCATCTTCTGCGTTGATAGCGTAGACTCTTCCTACCACTGGTTGGTCGGTATTTCTTCCTCGGTTATTTAGAGTAGTCATCATGTTGCTCCTTGCTCCGTTGCCTCTACCACCATTTCCTCGACTATCGTTTCCGCGTCCCCCCACTTGGAAACCCCCACGGCGTGTATTACCACCCACTGGTTGTAGTTGCGGACAGTCGGGGCAAACATGCCCCCTTTCATTACAGTGAAAGCATACAACATCGTTTCCAGCATCGCATTCCCGTGCAAAGTGGTCACTTCCGCATCTGAAGCACCTACCATTTCCAAAGCGACCCCCAAAACGACTCCCATGGTTTCCTCGTCCTCTGAATTTAGGGGAGGGTCTAGCTCTCCCAACATTGCCTAATCTCTTGAAGCGTGATTGTTGAGGCCTCAAGGAGGGGTCTGCCCTACTGCTCTGGCCCGAGTGGGCCTTGTCATCCTCTTTGAAAATCCTGTATTTATTCACCAGTACTGGGAAACTTCTAATTTTTTGGTATCTGCAGGCTCTTTTAATGTCCGATCTCAACCCGTTTTCAAATTTAAGGCACTTGGAATTCTCCGTCCCGGGTTGTTGGAAGGGCGGGTAGAACAGGCACAATTCTTCAAATCTGGCTGCGTATTCTTCCACAGACATGGAACCCTGTTTCAGTTCCATGAATTCCAGTTCCTTCCGACTCCTTATTGTGTCGGGGAAATATTTTTCTAGGAAGCATGTTTTGAAAATTTCCCAAGTCAACTGGGTGTCGGCATCAGTCAATCGGTTTCTGGCGATCTTCCACCAGTTTTCCGCTTCACCTCGCAGTATGTACACTGCGCATTCTACCTTCTGGGCTTCGGTACAGTGAAGACCCCCAAAAATCCTCTTTAACTCTTGAGTCCATTTGTAAGCTGCCTCGGGGTTAAGTCCTCCTTAAAACTCACCCGGCTTCCTCTTCAGGAAGCGGTCCAATGCTTGGCCATCTTCAGCTCGAGGCTGGCCCTGCCTCTCGAACACGTTAGCAAAACGTTGGAATGCCGTGGCTATGGCCTCCATACTTTGACGATTCGCCATGACTTATCCTGAAATTAACACCCCTTCAAGGATAAGTTTACAAGGTTACATTCTTCCGATCGGATCTCATCCCATCATCCAACTATAGCACATCATCACATAAATCTTTAACATCACATAATTAATCGGATCAGGAGGGAAGTAATCTCCTATCCCCAAATCAACATTTCATCATCAACCACATTCAACAGATTATCACAATAATGATGACCACTCAGTCATAATGCACACGACCGCTTACACTCGGTAAGCATACCTTGGACTTGGACCTTTTAGGTCTGCTCTGATACCAAAATGTAACACCCTTATTTAATAAATAGATAAATACCAAAACAGGGAAAAATTTTCCCAACATAGATCCAGGGAGGCAAAAGAAAATAGAAGCCATTCTCACGTATAACACTCAGCGGAAGGAACGAGGCTTAACCGACCCAATCAATCCGGTGGAAGACGCAACAGCGCCTAAGTGAATCCTACAAAGTATCAAATGTAACACCCTAATTTACTAAATAGATAAATACCAAAACAGGGAAAATTTTTCCCAACATAGATCCAGGGAGGCAAAAGAAAATAGAAGCTATTCTCACGTATGACAATCAGCGGAAGGAACGAGGCTTAACCGACCCAATCAATCCGGCAGAAGACGCAACAGCGCCTAAGCGAATCCCACAAAGTATCGTCCACTCGCTCAAGTGAGATCCAACACGCTTGAGCGAGACAGCCTAACTCGCTCGGGCGTGAACACCATGCGCTTAAGCGAAGCCAATACAAAAGCCTTCTTACCCGTTTGCACTCATTGGGCGAATACCTTGTTCGCTGAGGCGAGTAACTCCACTCGGTATACCCATCACTTGGATTTCAGAATCTATGTTCATTCGGAAGGGTCTTTACCCACAATTCATCCAGATTAATCTTTATACCTACCAGCTACCTTCGGGAGTTACCTTACACTTCATAACTTCATCCTCTATAGAACACAATTGTTGACCGCGTGGAAAATGATAACTATCCCACTCAGATCCCAAGGGTGTTTCACTCGGACTATTTTCCTTGGTCTTCTACCACTGGGGTATTTCACTCGTTTTTCACTTGGCAAGTATAGTCCTTTCTACCCAAGCTCTCTTGCTAACTCAAACCTCACCTAAGAGCCTCCTAACTTCCAATAAGTTCGCTACACGGGTTTCACTCAGAATCTGATAGGTTACTCTCTAGTCGAAAAACACTCACTCGGCCAATTCTCACTCGAAAATATATTGAGGTTCTCTACTCGGGAAATCCTAGCAGCTTATCATTCGGGGGATCTTTCAGGTCAATCCCCACTCAGAGTTATACGACCTCATTCACTCGGAACATCAAAACCTTTCTTTACTCGGGAAAAATCACTAACTCACTCTCCAGACCATAACTTGACTCCATTTATACTAAAGCCATACCATCCATACACACTCGGGAAAAACATGAACATATACTACTCGGACATCACGCACAGAATGGAATGCACATACAGCATGACATAAATATATATATAAATGTATATATATATATATATATATAGGAGCGTATGTAAATAATTACAAGCACATTGCTATACCCTCAACCCAAGGGAATTCAAATTCTGGTTTAAGAGACTAATATCAAAACACGAGCCGGCCAAGGCTTAACCAAAACATTATACACAGTATCTACACATGTACATATAGTTCCATAGTGCACAACCAATCCACTCGGCAAGCAGCTCCACCTTCACTCGTTGTTCCGAGAGACATTCATTGAAAATATTGCCACAGTAGGGGTGAGCTTTTACATTTAAAATGACAGTTAGTGACTCGGGAGCCCGTATATCTTTCACCATACAACATCACATTTTAATCAATTATAATGTTAACTGCCCTCCAATATGTCTACATATAACAGTACCATGCAATCGGAATTCATACATTTAATACACGGCTATACATATCATATCATTTCTGACACATATACATGCAACACAATAAATTCATCACAGTCTAAGAGCATATATATATATATATATATATAATACACGCAAGTCTACTACAGTCGGATCCGACCCCCACTTTATTACAAATTTTTACGTTGTAATATAGGCTCTAAGCCTTTTTCCTCCAGCTCCAAGCTGGTCCGGCCGTTTTACTGGTACCAAACCGTTTGCCCTCATATGTAACACAATCACTTCAAGCGACAACGGAAGTGTTACGGGCAGCCCCGAGTCCAACCCGGTAAGCTTGCCTTGAGTCCAACCCAAGGTCTTTCATCAAGCGTCCAACGCTAATGCACTCGGCATCGCCTTGAGTCCAACTCAAGGTCTTTCAATCATGTCTTACATATATTTGTCAATACAATAACACTCCTTTTCCGCACCTTAACCACACTCTGCATGCAACCCATTCATCATCACATAAACACATCAGATTCATTTTCTAGCATTCACATGCATGTCAATTTAGTATAGTAATCAGGATCTACCCATTGTCCCCCGTACAGAGCACTTAGAAGTCACGTCAACATGCACAGCAACAACATCTCATATTTGAATATAACATTCCGTCTGGAATCAACAGCAGTCACACACCTACTCTCGGTGTCGGAAATCCCTACTTCATGCATTCGTGAGTAAATTAATTAACCCGACTCAATATGGCAACTTAAGATACATGCACTTCATTCACACACAGTCCCATAACTCACACATGCATTCACATACCCAATAGTGTATCTCATAACCACATATATTAAATATAAGAGAACTACTATCAGATTCAATCATCACATGCCTCGGTATTCAAAAGCTGTCAATCATATATACATTTCATAGCAAACACCTTCAAACACACATGCATGAGTAATACTTCACTCGGAGACCGTTCACAAGCTATGCATTTGAGATGCAAAGCGCCCTCTACCTACTGAAGGAAATCGAGGGGTTCCTCTGTTTCCCCGACGTTGGTCCTTTGCCTCTGATTGCTTCACCCAGGCTCATACTCGTTCAGGCCTCCTTGAACGTAGTCGCACCGTGGAACAGAGAGCTGTTCATCTTCCACTCCGATGATCATCCCTTACCGGCAGAAGGAAGCTCGGAGTCTTTTACAGTACCGTCGTCGCGCGTTTCCAAAAATGGAACAGTGGACAGGGAAGAAGAAGAAGACAAAGAACGAGGAAAAGAAGAGAAGAGAAGAGAAGAGAAGAGAAGAGAAGAGAGAACGAAGCAGTAGAGGAAGAGGGAGTCTGAAGGAAGATGAGTAACATTAGTGACCATGGGCTTATATATATGTGCACGAAGAAGAGAAGAGTGGGGTGGGAAAGCGTGAATCCGGCAGCTCCACTCAGCCCCACGCACCAAGCACAATCATCCAGCCATCACCATTATTCATAATTAATCAGCCATTATTTTCTTAAGTTAAGTTAATTGAGTTACTTATAATTAACAAGAAATCTCCACTTTGAAATAATCATTTTAATGGCTTAATTCCGTTTGGTAGTTAATTTTTTTTAAAATCGGGATGTTACAAAATCGAAGACTGAGATTAATAAATTTACAAAGTGGATCGGTAAAATATTTCTCCCCAATGTGTATACAAGATGATTAAGTTTATAACAGAATTAAAATATGTATACAGGGCATACGCCTAGTCCCATATATGAAGATATGAGAAAGGGCCCAAAAATGAAGAAAAGGGATAAAGGGAAATACCATACAAATGCAAAGAAAAACAATTTAAGTCAACTCGCCTAAGCGAGACCATAGGCGCTTAAGCGAGATCACGAGCATTCGCTTGAGCGACCTCAAATTTGCCTGCGTGAGAAACATCAAAGTATTAAACCCAACAATTCCGCTTGAGCGGGCCACATCCGCTTGAGCGAAAAACATCCAGTAGCTATTTCTAATTAATTCGCTTAAGCGAGACACCCCTTGCTTAAGCGAAAATGTCACAGAATCATTTTCAAAGGAAATTGATTAAGCAAGGTCATGCCAGCTTGAGTGAAAAAAAGACATTGTCAATTCCAAATGAATTCGCTCAAGCGCACCTCACTCGTTTAAGCAGAAAAACACACAACTAATTTTTAAATAATTCGCTTAAGCAGAGACTCACCTGCTTGGGTAAAATCACCACATTTTGCTTGAGCGACCCACTCGCTTGAGTAAAATTGGTTCAGAGGCCATAACACTGATACGAGGCCAAATTTGCTTGAGCGAGATTTCACTCGCTTGAGCAAGTTTATCAGAAAATGCCTCCCAACTTATGTAATTCACACAACATGATATGCTAAAACTCATTCCATGTAAAATTGACCCAAACTAATACTTGGCATACATTTAAACACCTATTTAGAACTTGTTCCAATAAGCCACACACCACAATTTGGACTCTAAATCAATCCATGCATAAATGGCAATCTATGGGCATTATAGCCTAACCAAGCATGCCAAATCATAATTTATGCCTATTTGGCCACAACCAACATTACACTTAAGTCATATATGAGCAATATGAGTTATAGGCAACCTCTATTTAAGGCACTAACCTTTATTTGGGAATATGGCCTATCCACTTCCTAATGTGTATGCATTCATCAACACAAACATGCACACCATGCAACATGCATTATCAAATATCATATCTATTAAAATCATCACCATCCTTCGCATGGTGATACAAAATGATCACAAGTTCACCCCAATGATCCTAGTGTATCAACTACCATTCTAGGATTTTAAGTCATTAAATATTCAATAAACATCATACCAATAAGGCATTCAAGCTATACAAAATAATGCCATTTACATATATTTCCCAAAGGAATATGCAAAAGGATGTTTACACAAAACATGTCAGCCAAGGCAACCATACTATTTCTTCCTTCACACCATACCTTATCTCATTGAAAAGCTTTTGCTCCATGGCCATACCCTACAACGCAAGGGCTAAAAAAATAGACAACATGGAGAGTAAGCATACTTTCTCAATGATGAAACTTAAACAAATTGTTATAACATAAATATGAATACAATTCAACATATTCTCCTATTAAGGAGTTCAATCAACCAACAAGGTCACATAATTCATTAATTTCCATCGAACACTCATGTCCATGTATAATAAATCTATTAACAAGGACACCACCAAGTAAGACAAATCATCAATTCACAATATTGTCATACTCATTATCAAAATCCACAAGCAATATCAAGTGATTACCACAACAACAATACATACTTAGTTAGTGAACACAATAGGGTCTAGTTCTTAATTTACACACTCGATAGGGGATCATTCTCTTTATCACTCCCAACTCATATGCCATGTTCCTATGGTTAATGCATATGTCATACTGTATAAGGTATATACAATGGATCCACATTGAAACAATTCCTCATAACCCATACGTACATAGTTTTTCAAATAATTACAATCACGCATAGTTACTCAAGCCTTTATCCCCCACGAGGGTGCTTTTCTCAAGATCCCACAAGATCTACATTTTCTCAATAATGTCAAGTGATCGCAACCACTGATGGGCATTCAAATACTAGTCCCTCTGCAAGGGCCCTCTTTCTCATAGTCTCGCAAGACCTTTATCATTTCAATGTGCCTCATGATCGCAACCACATTCAATCATTCACATATTAGTTTCCCCTACGCAAGGGTACTCCTTCTTATAGTCCCGCAAGACCTTCTTTGTTTCAATATATTTTATGATTGCAACCATATTTAATCGCTATGTCATGCATGCCATGAATGAAACAATGCACATGCTAGCCTTAGCTTCACAAGAATTCCTTACCCTCTCACTTAGGGGTATAATTCACACTTAACATTATAGTTAGTAGTGTATAACCAATTACAAAGCCCCTCAAGGCATACCATTCATATTATTTGCATTATGATGATGCATGATTTATCTTTAATTCTTTACTTTAAATGTGTATAATTTGCCATCACTTAGTGTGTAATAAATTGCATTTTAACACATTTTCATCATTTGAGCTTTATGTAATATTTGATTTTTAATATGTGCCAAAAGAAAATGGATCCAATAACTCAAGAATTCCAATCCAAAATGAAGATCAAAGTGCCTAAGGATCAAAGGAATCAAGGAATATGCAAAAGGATCTCAAAAAGGGTGGAAAAATACACAAAGAATGGAGAATCAAGTGGATGAATCGATTCATCCCCCACTTGAATCGATTTATACGGTTTAATGCACCCAGGATGTGAATTTTTAAAGCTTGAATCGATTCATCAGCACTTTGAATTGATTCATTTGGGTTTTAAATGGTTGAATCGATTCTTCCCTCTATTGAATCGATTCACACGTTAATTTTTAGGCCAGAATTGCATTTGGAACGCATGAATCAATTCATTTCACTTTTGTGAGTGAATTATTGGCCCAGGATCACGTTTTCGAGCTTCTGGATGGTGGGCAAGGCACTGAAGTTGATAATGGAGCACTAAACATTGATAATAGAGCACAATGGACTTGTTAATTTAAGAGTGCACCTTCCATTATAATTGTTTATGGCATTGGCTTGCTTTTGGATTCCTATAAATAGGCACCAAGAGGAATGAATCAAGACATAAAAATTCCTTCAGAAACCATTCGTTCTTCATTTCTTACTCTTATCTGTTTGCATTTCTTCTTCTAGCAAGTTCTTCATTTCTGGGTTAGGTTCTTTTTAGTTTCAGTTTGTTTTAACCCCTAGATTGATTTTCTTGGAGAATATTGTAATGTAATTTTGAGGTCATTATTTTTAATATAGTATGTTTTTGTTATTGTTATTTCTTCATAATCTTACCCTGCTTATTTAATTCCATTCTGTTTAATTAAATTTGTATGCTTAATCGGTTTAATTATTCAATTGGAATAAAATAAGATTTTAAATTAGAATGGATTAAGGAAATATGCATGCTTAATGAATATTTTCATAATCACTTTTAATAATTATGGTTTGCTTAATTCCATAATTTGAGAATAGATTATGTATGTAGGCGATGTTCTTACATATGCTCAATAATTCCTAGATTTTACGATCTTGACTCCTTTTGCTTAATTAGGATGCTTGATTAAAATATTCATTTTTAAATGAAAGTAAAGGAATTATGAATTGAAAAAGACGCTTAGTTGATTAATTCAAATTGAGCTAAGAAATTAACAGTAATGAAAGTATACAAATTATCTTTAGTGAACCAAGGATAAATTTATTTACAATACTCCAAGAAAATCAATCGCTTGTTATTTATTGTTTTAAATCCTATATTTACTTTGTTTTAATTTTAATTGTGACAACAAAATCAATCAAACCCCCCAATTGTATTTGTATGTCTGTTAAAATTCTGTTTGTAAAAATTAATTTTAAACTTGATTTTTCCTAAATTTTTATGTTGATCCTTGAGAGAACGACCTAGGTTGACATCCTAGTACTACATTAATTAATTTTAATGTACTAATTTGACTGAATCACGACTGTAAAAATATTCACGTCAAATTTTGGCGTCGCAGCCGGGGATCAACGATCTTTAGGAAAACTCTTGTGTTAGATTAATTTTTTTTGTATAAATTGAAAAAAAAAATTTGTTTGTTTATTTTATTTTATTTCTTTTGCATGATTTAGGATTCTTATGATATATTGCTCATGATAATTAAATATCTTGTTGTATGCTATGTATGACTAGAAGAACTTTTGAGCATTTATATTCATTTGATCCTGAAATTGATAAAACTTTCCATAGGTTAATTAGAGAAGCTAGATTTAATAATAACTTTGTTGATATTGATAGTGATAGTATCTTTTCTGAATCTACTGAAAGTACTACTGCTAGTTTTTCCGATATGGCCGAACCTCGTGAAAGAACTCTTAGAGAACTAGCTGCACCTGAATTCACATACGAAAGTTTGTGTATTCAATATCCTGATGAGGATGTCCCTTTTATTCTTAAGACCGGACTTATACACTTGTTGCCTAAGTTTCATGGTCTTGCGGGTGAAGATCTGTACAAACACCTCAAAGAATTCCACATTGTGTGCTCCACAATGAAACCCCAAAATGTTCAAGAAGACCATGTCTATCTTAAAGCGTTTCCTCATTCTTTAGAGGGTGTTGCTAAGGATTGGTTGTACTACCTTGCTCCAAGATCAATCACAAGTTGGAATGACTTAAAGAAAATGTTCTTGGAAAAATTCTTTCCTGCCTCTAGAACAACTGCAATCCGTAAAGACATATCTGGCATTAGGCAACTCTTTGGAGAAAGTCTTTATGAGTACTGGGAGAGATTCAAGAAACTCTGTGCAAGTTGCCCTCACCACCAAATTTCTGAACAACTTCTTCTTCAGTACTTCTATGAAGGTCTGCACCATGTTGATCGCAACATGATTGATACGGCAAGTGGAGGAGCTTTAGGAGATATGACTGCTGCTGAAGCAAGAAATTTGATTGAGAAGATGGCATCTAACTCTCAACAATTTGGTGTGAGAAATGATTCTTTCAAACCCATGTTTGATTCCAATTCTAGTTCATCTGGAATTAAATTGGAGAGCAAACTTGATGCTCTCACCACTCTGGTCATACAATTGGCAGTAAATAAAAAATCCATGACTGCTAAAGTATATGGCATTTGCTCTTCATAAGAGCACCCCACTGATTGTTGTCCTTCTCTACAAGAAAAGGATAATAATAGTCCCCAAGCCTATGCAGCTAACATCTACCATGATAGACCTCCACCACCACAACAACAACAAAACCATGACCTTTCTACCAACAGATACAATCCAGGTTGGAGGAACCATCCAAATTTGAGATGGGGTAACCAAAATCCCCAACCCCCATTTCAAAATAATGCATCAACCTTCCAAAGACCTACACCTCAACCATCCACAAATGGCCCTTCTTTGGAGGATTTGGTGAAACAAATGGCTACACAGAACTTAGAGTATCAATAGAGGAATGATGCTACCATCCAGAGTTTAAGAAACCAAATTGGGCAATTAGCTTCATCATTAAGCCAGTTACAATCTCAAAACTCTGATAAATTACCATCTCAACCAGCTGTAAATCCAAGAAATGTGAGTGCAATTCAGTTAAGATCAGGTAAGAACCTTGAAGTACCCATACCTAAGGAACCTGAAAAACAAACAACTGAGCCTGAAATAGTTGAGAATGATGTACCCTCTACAAGCAAATCTGAGATACAACCACCCCAAATTCCACCTCATATCCCTCTTTCTTTCCCACCAAAAGCAATTCCAAGTAAAAAGATAGAAGAAGTGGACAAAGAAATTTTGGATACTTTTAGAAAAGTGGAAGTGAATATACCTCTTCTTGATGCAATCAAGCAAATTCCCAAGTATGCCAAATTTCTGAAGGAGTTGTGTACTCACAAGAGGAGACTCAAAGGGAATGAAAGGATAAGCATGGGAAGGAATGTATCTGCACTGCTTGGTAAAGAAATTTCAAATATTCCTGAGAAATGCAAAGATCCAGGTACGTTTTCTATACCTTGTATCATAGGTAATAACAAATTTGAAAATTGCATGTTAGATTTAGGAGCTTCAATAAATGTTATGCCTATGTCTGTTTTCAAATCATTGTCTCTTGGAAATTTACAACCTACTGGTGTAGTAATTCAGCTAGCCAATAGGAGCACTGCTTACCCTGCTGGAGTTATAGAGGATGTTTTGGTTCAGGTAGAACAACTTGTTTTCCCTGCTGACTTTTTCATAGTTGATATGGAAGAAGGTATGCCTCAAATTCCTGTTCCTATCATTTTGGGAAGACCATTTTTGAAAACAGCTTGAACCAAAATAGATGTTCATTTTGGAACTCTCTCTATGGAATTTGGTGACACGAGAGTTCAATTTAATATTCTTGATGCCATGAAATACCCATCTGAAAATCATTTTGTTTTCCAAATGGACATTATTGATGAACTAGTTTTTGAACATTTTTCTAATGTTGATTTGGAATACATAGATGATTCAAACAAATGTTTTGCATGCAATGATTCTGGAAGTTGTGATATTTGTGCTGAAATTGATAAATACATAATTTCTGATTCAGAGTCTTTAGATATATCTGTTAACCATAAGGAGCTGAATGCAGGATTTCAAGAAAATTCTAACAAAATTTTTGAGGTGCAAGTAGCAGAATCAAAATCTACTTTGTTAGTTCCATCTGTTTTGCAGGCACCCAAGTTAGAATTGAAACCCCTACCTGAGAACCTAAAGTATGTATACTTAGGGGAAAATGAACAACTCCCAGTGATAATTTCCACTTCTCTTGATGAAAATCAAGAAGAAAAATTGTTGCAGGTATTGAAAAGACATAAGAAGGCTATAGGATGGACATTGGCAGACATTCCTGGAATTAGTCCATCCATGTGCATGCATAGAATATTTCTGGAGGAAAATACTAAAGCAATAAGACAGCCCCAAAGGAGACTCAACCCTGTAATCCTTGATGTGGTTAAGAAGGAGATTACCAAGCTTCTACAAGCAGGAATCATTTATCCTATCTCTGATAGCCGATGGGTGAGTCCGATTCAAGTGGTTCCTAAGAAAACAGGGATCACAGTTGTGAAAAATGAAAAGGATGAATTGATCCCAACTAGAGTGCAAAATAGTTGGAGAGTCTGTATTGATTACAGGAGACTAAACCAGGCAACAAAGAAGGACCATTTCCCTTTACCCTTCATTGATCAAATGCTTAAGTGTCTTGCAGGTAAGTCTCACTACTATTTTCTTGATGGATTCTCTGGATATTTTTAGATTCACATTGCACCTGAGGATCAAGAAAAGACCATATTCACCTGTCCCTTTGGCACATTTGCTTATAGGAGAATGCCATTTGGCCTATGCAATGCTCCTGGAACTTTCCAAAGATGCATGATAAGTATTTTTCATGATTTCATTAAAAATTGCATAGAGGTGTTTATGGATGATTTTACTGTCTATGGATCTTCATTTAAAGCATGCCTTGATAGTTTGGATAAAGTTTTAAACAGATGTATTGAAACTAACCTTGTCTTGAACTATGAAAAATGTCATTTTATGGTAAAACAAGGAATAGTTTTAGGGCATGTAATCTCTGAGAAAGGAATTGAGGTAGATCCTGCCAAGGTAGAAGTTATATCACATTTGCCTTACCCCTCTTGTGTTTGAGAGGTTCGTTCTTTTCTTGGTCATGTAGGATTCTACAGAAGATTGATAAAGGATTTCAGTAAGAAGGCTAGGCCACTATCCAGTCTGCTTCAAAAGGATGTGGCATTTGAGTTTGATGAAAAGTGTAAAGAGGCTTTTAATTGCCTCAAGCAAGCATTGACCACAACCCCAATAATTCAAGCACCTGTTTGGACAGCCTCATTTGAGTTGATGTGTGATGCCTCTAATTATACATTGGGAGTTATCCTTGGTCAAAAGATTGACAAGCAGCCTAGGGTCATCTACTATGCATCTAAAACTTTAGATGCTGCCCAGGTAAATTACACCACCACTGAAAAAGAGCTCTTGGCCATTGTTTTTGCATTAGATAAGTTCAGATCTTACCTACTTGGTTCTTGAGTAGTTGTTTTCACTAACCATGGAGCTCTGAAGTACTTATTGAAGAAAGGTGAGTCCAAGCCAAGATTAATTTATTGGATGCTTTTGCTCTAAGAGTTTGACTTGGAAATTCGTGACAAAAGTGGAACACAAAACCTTGTGGCAGACCATTTAAGCAGAATTGAGAATGCTCCTGATTCGGCACCTATTTGGGACCATTTTCCCGATGAACACCTCATGAGTATTTCTAACTCTTTTGATACACCTTGGTTTGCTAACATTGTAAATTATCTTGTTGCTTCTGTTTTTCTACCATGTGAATCCAGAAACCAAATTTCAAAATTAAAAAGTGATGCAAAGTATTATATTTGGGATGGCCCGTATTTGTGGAAATTGTGTAATCATCAGGTGATTCGAAGATGCATTCCCGATCATAAAATAGAATCAGTTCTTCGATTCTGCCATGCTTCACCAGTTGGTGGACATTTTGGTCCACAAAGAACAGCAAGGAAGGTGTTGGATTCTGGTTTATATTGGCCCATAATTTTTAAGGATGCATAGAGAATTTGTAACACCTGTGAGAAATGCCAAAGAGCTAGTAATGCTACCACATGGAGACAGCAGATGCCTCAGCAACCTATGTTGTTTTATGAAGTATTTGATGTTTGGGGCATTGATTTTATAGGTCCATTTCCTCCATCCTTTGGTTTTACTTACATTTTATTGGCTGTAGATTATGTTTCTAAATGGGTGGAAGCTAAAGCCACCAGAACTAATGATGCTCGAGTTGTTGTGGATTTTGTTAGATCTCAAATTTTTTACAGGTTTGGCATCCCGAGAGCAATCATTAGTGATCAAGGAACACACTTCTGCAACAGGACCATGCAAGCTATGCTCAAGAAGTATGGGGTTGTTCATAGAGTCTCTACTCCATATCACCCCCAAACTAATGGACAAGCAGAAGTCTCTAATAGAGAAATCAAAAGAATCCTGGAAAAGATAGTATAGCCTAATAAAAAGGATTGGAGCAGGAAACTGGATGATGCTCTTTGGGCACATAGAACAGCTTTTAAAGCACCTATAGGAATGTCTCCCTATAAAATTGTTTTTGGTAAGGCATGTCATCTTCCAGTGGAGATTGAACATCGTGCTTATTGGGCTGTAAAAGCTTGCAACTTAGCACTTGATCAAGCAGGTAAAGAAAGAAAATTATAACTGAATGAGCTTGATGAGATCCGTTTGGCAGCTTATGAGAACTCGAGGTTCTATAAGGAGAAAACAAAGAGATTTCGTGATAGCTCAATAGCTAGAAAGGATTTTACTGCTGGATAGAAAGTGCTACTGTTTAATTCCCAGTTGAAACTGATGGCCGGAAAATTGCGCTCCAAATGGGAAGGACCTTTCATTATTACTAATGTATTTCCCCATGGAGCTGTGGAAATAAAAAGTGAAAACTCCAATAAAAGCTTCAAGGTTAATGGACAACGTTTGAAGCCATTTCATGAAAATCCTTCACTTGTGGATGTTATAATGGAGGAACATGCTTTGGGGGAACCACTTCTTGATCCCCCTTGAGGGAGTTTTTCTTACCCATCTTTTTACTTTTTTATTATATTGTCTATTTTGTATACTCTGTCTTACATTGAGGACAATGTATGATTTAAGTGTGGAGGTGGGAATATTGTTGTAGATTGTTTTGTTGTTGTGTGATTAATTTTGTGTGACTATGTTAAAAAAAATAAAAAATAAAAAAAAGAATTAAAAATAAAAGATTTTGTGTGTGTTTTTGTTTTAAAAAGGCATGTTTTATTGGAATTTTAAGATATGCATGAGTAACAGGTAAATTCTTTCATGTCTGATATGAGCTTAATGATATGTTATAATTTGAACTCAAGCAATTTTGGTATGATGAGAATGACATGATAATTGATAGATGATCATATATGATAGAATTATACCTTGTGAGATTTTTGAGCCTTAAAATTTAATGGATCACTTTACATCATTTGAATTCTTTCATGTGTGATTAATTCCTGAAAGCTTACATCCTAATTTTTGTCTTGTTTCTTGATGATACTTGAAACTCATGAATGTATTTGAAATGATACAGGCATTTTGTTCAATTGAGCCACTAAGCCAGATAAGCCTACCATGAATAAATTATCTCTTGCTAGCCATTTTGAGCCTATTTAATTGTTTCCTTGTTGCAGCTCAAATAAGCCATGGATGAAAAACCAAAAATATACCTACCTTAAGGAATATATTGGAGCTTTGGAATCAAGTCAAAAACAGGCATTCAAATAAGTGTGGGGGTGTGCAAAAAGGAATTGCAACTCTTGTTCCAAGTGTTATGCAATCTCATTAATAATAATAAAAAAAATAATATTATGATTGCGACCTAATATCATACAATAAATGTTTTACCCTCACTATTTGCCAGTTAAATTAATTGCTTCATCATTCTTTTTGGTATTTTAAAAAAAAATTTCCATCCATTTTAATCTTGGCCACATTACAACCCTACAAAGCCATGTTGATCTATACATGCATTTGTGTTGATTATGGAATTGAGAAACTTGCCAAATTTTTAGACTGTTTGTTTTTCAGGAAATGTTTAGAGAGTATACACAAACCTTAAACACTTGAGAGTTGAGAGTATGTCTTGTGAGGTTCTATCACTTATGATCTTCTTTTCAGTTTAATTTAATTTTCACATGCCTAAGTTTTTGAATGATTTTTATATATATCTTGATGCTCTGTATCTTGCATGTTGAATAACTCTTGTTTTTCTGTATATTCCTAAGATTTCATGCCAATTCTGTGTGTTGTTTTCAACTTAATGTTTTCAATAAATTGTGATACTTGTTTTTATTTTGATTTTGCCCGGGAGTGTAAAAGAATAAGTGTGGGAGTATTTGATGATGCATGATTTATCTTTAATTCTTCACTTTAAATGTGTATAATTTTCCATCACTTAGTGTGTAATAAATTGCATTTTAACACATTTTCATCATTTGAGCTTTATGTAATATTTGATTTTTAATATGTGCCAAAAGAAAATGGATCCAAGAACTCAAGAATTCCAATCCAAAATGCAGATCAAAGTGCCTAAGGATCAAAGGAATCAAGGAATATGCAAAAAGATCTTAAAAAGGGTGGAAAAATACACAAAGAATGGAGAATCAGGTGGATGAATCGATTCATCCCCCACTTGAATCGATTCATACGGTTTAATGCACCCAGGATGTGAATTTTTGAAGCTTGAATCGATTCATCAGCACTTTGAATCGATTCATTCGGGTTTTAAATGGTTGAATCGATTCTTCCCTCTATTGAATCGATTCACACGTTAATTTTTAGGCCAGAATTGCATTTGGAACGCATGAATCAATTCATTTCACTTTTGAATCGATTCATGAGTGAATTATTGGCCCAGGATCACGTTTTCAAGCTTCTGGATGGTGGGCAAGGCACTGAAGTTGATAATGGAGCACTGAACATTGATAATGGAGCACAATGGACTTGTTAATTTAAGAGTGCACCTTCCATTATAATTGTTTATGGCATTGGCTTGCTTTTGGATTCCTATAAATAGGCACCAAGAGGAATGAATCAAGACATAAAAATTCCTTCAGAAACCATTCGTTCTTCATTTCTTACTCTTCTCTGTTTGCATTTCTTCTTCCAGCAAGTTCTTCATTTCCGGGTTAGGTTCTTTTTATTTTCAGTTTGTTTTAATTATGGAGGGCTAAAACCCCTAGATTGATTTTCTTGGAGAATATTGTAATGTAATTTTGAGGTCATTATTTTTAATATAGTATGTTTTTGTTATTGTTATTTCTTCATAATCTTACTCTGCTTATTTAATTCCATTCTGTTTAATTAAATTTGTATGCTTAATCGGTTTAATTATTCAAATGGAATAAAATAAGATTTTAAATTAGAATGGATTAAGGAAATATGCATGCTTAATGAATATTTTCATAATCACTTTTAATAATTATGGTTTGCTTAATTCCATAATTTGAGAATAAATTATGTATGTAGGCGATGTTCTTACATATGCTCAATAATTCCTAGATTTTACGATCTTGACTCCTTTTGCTTAATTAGGATGCTTGATTAAAATATTCATTTTTAAATGAAAGTAAAGGAATTATGAATTGAAAAAGACGCTTAGTTGATTAATTTAAATTGAGCTAAGAAATTAACAGTAATGAAAGTATACAAATTATCTTTAGTGAACCAAGGATAAATTTATTTACAATACTCCAAGAAAATCAATCGCTTGTTATTTATTGTTTTAAATCCTATATTTACTTTGTTTTAATTTTAATTGTGACAACAAAATCAATCAAACCCCCCCAATTGTATTTGTATGTCTGTTAAAATTCTGTTTGTAAAAATTAATTTTAAACTTGATTTTTCCTAAATTTTTGTGTTGATCCTTGAGAGAACGACCTAGGTTGACATCCTAGTACTACATTAATTAATTTTAATGTACTAATTTGACGGAATCACGACTGTAAAAATATTCACGTCACATTACAATAGCTAAGGACTTGCATTAATATCAATCCATACATGGAATCAATCTCAGTTAATAGCACACATTAGAGTTAGTATATCCATACAAGGAAAAATATACAAATATGCCTTGATATATACATGATTGACATAAAATTGAATCATGCATTTAGAAAACATACTCATCTCCTACCTCAAGAGAAGTACTTTTTCGGGTTAGATAGTTCTGCCTCACGAGAGCTATCAAACCCTACATTAAATAATTGTAGGACCACATCTATAATTCATTCAATCATCATTTTCAATTCTTGCATATAATTAATGCATATACAGGAGTCTTATTATATTGCAACTTACAATAGGTTTCATTTTCTTATTTTCTTAGGTTTCAGGTATTCCATCCCTTTAACCAAAATTCATTATATTCAAAGGGGCAATAACACAAAAATTAAGTTACCCATACATATCAATTTTACACCCAACTCTTTTACTGGGTTTCCTCATGAATGGCTTCCAACCACCATTATTAATCATCTACCATCATTAAGGGTTATCACCCATCATTAATAATTTACCAACTATCTTCATTAGCTATCTCTCTTCATTAATAGCATTCCCCAACATCAATAAACATTCATCCCACTCATATTTTTACATTTCCCCTAAAATCAAGGGTTAGAGTTTTATCAAAAATCCAACAACCATCATAAATGCTCATAGTTTCCACCATTACCATGGCATTTTTGTGTACCCTTTTCAATTCACATAAAAGTTCACATTAATTACACCCCACCTTAGGGTTTGCATATTTAATGGCTCTTACAATAACCCATATGCATTTAAACACTCACTCAACCACTATAACCTAAACCTAGGGCTTTAACTCATTAAAAATGGTGAGGGACTTACCTCAAGCCAAGAAAAGAGAGTGGATACCAAGTGAGGGAGAGAGAACACAAAATTTAAAGGAATAAAGGGGAGAGCTTCAAGTCACCACCATCTCCTTCAAGTCCAATGGGGATTTTTGAAAATGGGGGGGATGCATAAAACCTTCTCTAGGTTTTTGAGAAGAAGAAGATGAAGAAAAGACTGAGGAAAATAAGAAGAAAAGAGAGCAAATTGTATTTTCCTTTGAGAAAGAAAAGTAACATGAAAGATGAGAGGAGAAAAGGACATTTGTGTTTTATTTTAACCCTTCACCTAAAAACTCCTTTGTTTTATAACAAACAAGATCTCTGTTCAGGCTCAATACTTAATCCAAAAATTATTCTGAAGATATATTCAGATTCACAAAAATGTTCTTAATAGCCCTGACCAATAGCACTTCAATCGGAGATACTTGGTTCGACACCCATATTTTATCCAGGTATTAATTTCAGCTCATTAAGCTTGAATAATTATGAACAATCATATTAAATCCAAGTTAAATCATTTCTAAACTTTGGGGGCATTAATCATTTCATATAATTATTTTCTATTTGTTTCTCTTAATTAAATATTTATATAAAATTTGGGATGTTACAGTTTATGCGTATCTTTCTCCACCGAGGTCGGAATCGAGTAATTCTTGTCTCAATGAACTCATAACAAAATTTCCTACAATTCTTATGAAGATCCCAAAAGCCAATTCCTAACATATTATTCCTAATAATTACCCCTTTTCAGCTATTAAAACTCTAGGAGCGTCCAGAGCATCTTTCCTTGGTTTCGACATAACTTTCGCTACGGTTATCGGAATTGCTCATTCTTTAGCTTGTTTTGAAGTGCAAAGAAAACCCTACAACCTTCATGTTCATCTTTTTTCCAAATTCTCATCCCTATAAAATTTAAAAATTTATCAAAACTTATTACGATTAAGTTCATGTTCCCATTTGTTATCGACTAAATAAGAACCTGATTTCTTGTGCCTTAAGTTATTTCTCTGGTCACCATTTTCCCTCCACCACCATGGAATACTCTCTCTCCCTATATACATGTTGACCCTTCATTTCACTCTACTTCATTTTTTTCCAAGTTTTATTTGCTCTTTCTCCCTCTCACCTGCATACTTATTCTCTCTCAGTCAATCTCTTTCTTTTCTTCTTTCTCCTATGAGGCCTCCACTAACCACCACACAACCACCATCCTTTATTGTACCATCACTTTGGCCATCATCCTTTATCGTGTCACTGTCTTCCTCCTCCACGACCACCACCCTTTAAAACTGTGAGCACCTTTCTTATTTTTTCCACTTTATTGGCTTGCATGTGTTGTCTTCTTCACCATCCGCCTAGCCACGGCTCTCCTGCCACCTTTGACCTGTAACAACTCTAAATTTTAAGACAGGAACCCATAATTTCATGAATCTTGAAAGTACTCTATAAGGCTTTCTATTGAACCATTTTAGTATGAGAAATAGCGAGATAGCAGTAATGAGAAGCCAAATTAAAGAGGATGAGTAAGAAACAGGTAGCATAGTGCTAGTGAGTGGCATAATAATAAATAATGTCATCTAATTAGTGATATTCTATTAGTAATAATAGTTAGTATTGAATGATAACTGTTTTGTTTGATTAGGTGTTGATTAGTTAATAAATTTATAATAACTCTTTATTGATATTTAATTATAGTAGTAATTATTAATATTTTATAATAATTGATTTTCATATTTAATTAATATTATTTTATATTTAATTAGAATATATATATTTATAATAGTAATATTTAATATATATTACTTAATTTTAAAATTTAATATTTAATTTTATTATCTAATTAATATTTATTTATTTATAAAGATAATATTTTATTTAATTAATAATTATTTATCTAATTATTTGATAATTATATTTAATAATAAAATATTGACGAGTCCTTAGTTTTAACTGTAGGACCCAGTAAATGAATAGATTTCGATGATTCAACCTAAGACTAGTGATCCTATAGGAAAACTATCCCTGTTAGGACTCTCTTGTAATAAATCAAGGATAACAAGTTCGGTCCGGCAGGCCCTACCTGTAACATCCCGAATTTTATAAAAATATTTAAATAGGAGGAATAAATATTAAATAATTATAAATGGGTTCCTGAGTATCCCAAAAATATTGAAATAATTAAATTGAGATTTATGAGGATTATTTATAAATGGATTATTTATAAAGAACTAAAATTATACCCGGTTAAAATATGGGAGTCGGACCAAGTATCTCCAATTGAGATGCCGTTGGTCAGGGCTGTTAAGAATATTATTGAGAATCGAATCTATATTCAGATTAATTTTTAGATATAGTATTAAGCCCGAACAGAGAACCTGTTTGTTATAAAATGGAGAAATTATTAATGAGGGATAAAAATAAAACATAAAACTCTCTCCCCTCCCTCTCATTTTCATGTTACTCTCCTTTCTCTCTTCCTTCTCCATTTTCCTTCATCTTCTTCCTCCTTTCTTCATGTGCAAACTGTCCATCTCCTCCTCCCTTCCATAAATCATTTTCAACCCAAAAGCTTGGGTTTTCATGGATTCATGAAGTATAAATGAAGCATTGGAGCAAAGCTTGGTTCTCCTCCTTCTCTATTTTCCTCATTTTCATGTTTGGCATAGAGCTAGGAGAAAGAGGTAAGATTTTGAACACCCATGGCTTTTGTTTATGGTTTTTGAGTTATTGAAGTATTGTGATAGGAAATTGGAGGTTATTTTGATAAATAAGGGTATGTAGAACCAAAACCCTAGGTGGGATATCCATTGGAGATTGTTATTGATGTTGATAATGAATGAGATACATTGTTGCTAGTCTTGGGATGTTTAAAATGAGGCATAAATGTAGTTGGAATTGATGATGGTGGATTTTGATGAAAACCCTAGAAATTAGGAATTGGGGCTTTTGGCAAAAATTGAGGAATTGATGATTTATTGTCATAGGGATAACTTTTGTGTGTAGAAATAATGTTTGGAATGATGGGCATTTCTCATTGTTGTTGATGAGTTAAGGTATAATATTTAAGTTTTCGTGATTGAGGTTGTTGATTGATGTTGGAATATTGTATTATCATAAGAGGGATTAGAATTAGGTATAGGAGAAAATGATGGATGTTGGATTTTGATGGGATCCTAATCTCAAGATTTGAGACTATAGATGTTGTGATTAAAAGGATTGAGTTTGAGAATGAGTATGTGATGTTTAAGGTAGGGTGTTGTTGTTTATGATGATTATAATGATAATGATGATGATGGATAACCATTGATGATGAATAGATGAGTTAAGATGAGGATTTGATGAGGCGTTAGGCCATGATGTGTGTCACTTGAAATTTGTGAATTGTTGATGGCCTTGAGTAAAGTTAAGAGGGCTTATAATGAATTTGAGTGACAATGATGACAAATGGATGATTTATATGATGATTGGATGTATTATGGATAAGGGAAGTGATGTTGATGTTGTTGGGTATGGTTAACCCTTTTAGATCTAGAGAATCTTGGTTTTGGGAAAGGAATTCCTGAAGCCTAACACAATGGTATAAATTGGTATTTTGACAAGTTTAGAACTTCACAAGCCTTACAATATGTAATTCATTATTTAGAATTTATTATGAAAGCCTTATGATGGCTTATGATTGAATGAATACATATATGTGCATTGTGTAGATTACGTTCCGGATAATGGTGTGGGATGATCGGAGCATTTGGATTTTGGCTCTTCTCTCGAGGTAGGAGATGAGCTTTATATTCCAAATGCATGAGTTATATAATTGATGATTATTGTATGTAATAATACTCATGCTTCCTTGCCATAGTTATATTGAATGATGAAATAATTGATGATGTGATGAATATCATGCTTGGCAATTTATTGATTTTGGGAGTTATACATATATGGATGAGATAATGATGAATGTGTAGTGGTCCCTTAATGGGAATTGATGCATTGTAATGAATGATCCATAATGAAATGAAGTATAAATAGTTTGGGTCATATTATAGCACACAAAGTGTATTTTTATGCATAATCATGGAAGTGGATAGGTCACATTTGTGCATGGTTGGTTAGGGCCAAAGAGGCTTAATTTGCAATTTCATATGCTTGGTTTAGCCAAAAAGGGCTTGAAATGCTATTGGCACATAATTTGATCTAGGAAATAAATTAAGGGATGAGACTTGTTGGATCAAGTCATATTTATAGATGTGAACATAGATCCATAGAGAGTTTAGACCAAAACATAACCAATTATAATTTGGTATGTCATGTAAAATACCCAAAATATGTATGAAACTACCCTATGGATTAGATTTTGATTAGGATGGAATTTGGACTTGAAACTTTGCCACATAATTGATATTAGGGTAGGTAAGTTGTGTATAAAGTTTTATGCAAATTGGAGTTGAATAGCCTAGTGAGAAGGGGTCCCAAAGTTGGCAAAAACTTAAGGGTTAAAAAGCTACAGATTGGTGCCTATAGCAGCTAGATCCATGGCCAGTGGGAATTCCCACAGCCAGTGGATCATTTTGCCTCAAAACATGAAAAAAAATTACTATTTCGGGTGGTCCAAACAGTGGGTTCCATGGCCAGTGGAATTTGCCACTGTCAAAAATTTCCAACTACTGCTTTTCCCTTGCTGTTTTTGGCTCGTTTGGGCATCTTAATGATAGTTTTAGCCTCCGACTTCTTCATAAGAGTTGTAGATAATTACATTATGGAAAATTGGTATTGATTTAATTGGAGTTTTCTAACTCTCATTAGGCCTAAAATACCGAGCCCCTGTATTGAAAAATACAAGTTTAAGAGGGTTTTGAACCCAACTTTTTGTGGTGGTCAAATTGGGACTAATAGGTGATATTTATGACATGTCCCTCTATTTATGAGACTAAAAATGAACCTTTCTCATGTCCCAATGTTGAAATTTATCATGGGCTCATTATTGCCCAAAATTCCTTTTTATTATGTAAAAACGTGCAAATTCACTAGGGGTATATGTGTGGTGTGTCTTAGTGGTGATTGGGGAATGGCTTAAGGCCATGATAAGGTATGTGTATGCCTATGCTATGTTATGAAAACATGTATGCTTCCCCTCTATTGATATATTATGAATCTTGATGAAAAGTAAATGATGTGATTGTATGACACACCTTGATTGACGATGGAACTAATAAGGGGACAATTGAATGGCAATGAGTTATTATAACTCAATGAATTTTGAAAAAGTGTCAACGGTGACTATTATTATTGTTATGCCATTGCGTTTGATGCAGGTGAAATCTTGTGTATATAACTTGAATTGTATTGGCTAGCATGTGATGCTACAAACTTGAAATGTGTTTGTTATCATGCCTTGTTGAATTCCACACGTGGATTAATGTGAGAATGATATTGTGGCTAATGAGATGCTAAGTATGTGAATAGAATACCTTGAGGGGCTTTGTAAATGATTGTATATTATTGATTGAAAATGACAAATTAAAATATATCCCTGAGTGGGAGGGTGAGATATCCTTGCGAGGTTGATTGGCATGTGTATTATTGCATTTTGCATTCATGGCATGGCATAACATTGAAATATGGTTGCGATCATAATGATGAAAGATCCTGTGGGATTCTATGAACGGAGTACCCCTTGCGAGGCGGGAAACCAACGTGATGATAATATCATATTGAGCCGGTGGTTGCGATCACCAGGTTGTTGAAATGAAAGGCCTTGCAGGGACCATGGTATGATGATAAGTGTAACATCCCGATTTAGAAATTAGCTACTGAATGAGATTAAGCCATTAAGCTGAAATAAGAATTGTAAAGTGAGAAATTACTTGTTAATTATAATTAATATATTTAATTCAACTTAAGAACTGATTGATTTTGTTGTGTGTGTATGGCACGTGTGAAAGCTGCTGCTTCACGTTTTCCCACCCTACTTCCTTCGTTCTTCGGTGCATATATATTTGGGAGCCCACTACTGTTGTTCATTCTAATTCCTCTTCCTCTACTTCTCCTCTCTTCGTTCTCTTCTCTTCTCTTCTTCTTCTTCGTTCTTCTTCTCCTCTGTTCTCTGCTTCTGTAAGCTCGTGACGACGGTGTTGCAGAGGGTTTGGAGTCTCCTTCGGTTGGTGAAGGACAATCGTCGAGATAGGAGAAGAACAGCTTTCTGTCCCCGAGCCGATTGTAGAGTACAACTGTGTTCGAAGGGAGACTGAACGAGTGAGAGTACTGGATGGAGCAAACGGGACAGAGGACCAATGTCAAACAGGGGAAGCTCTCAGAGTCTCTTAGTTGGTAGGGGGTATCTTATATCTTAAATGCATGGGTTATGGATGGGTTCCGGGTGTTAATGACATGTTGATTCTATGTTTGATGTTGTGTTGTGGTTGCATGAAGAATGTGTGATACCCGAATGCATGGTGATTAGGTGTTGAGTGATGCATGTCTAGTTCCGTCTGTGAAATGCATGTTAATGGTCTTGAGAATATCGAATGTTTGCATGAAAGGAATGTGTTGAAGTGTTGTTGATGATTGCTATGTGAGAAATGTTGTTTCTGCGAGTCTGATGATGTTTATACCGACTGCATGTGATGCATGTACTATTAAATGAAAGATTATATATATATATATATATGAACTCTGTGTTTGTGTGATCAATCCGCGTGTGGCGCATGGGATACGTTAATGCTGGGAGCATGTAGTGTGGGACACTACCATCGGTTATTAAAAGCGTGAGACGCTGTGAAATCCTTTTGAGTGGGACTCAAGGTAGCCTTTGAGTGGGACTCAGGCTGCCCGTGAACACTGCCATTGACGCTGAGAGCGTTGGTGTCACCTGTGAGGGCAAACGGTTGGGTATCTGTAAAACGGCCAAGCAGCTGGGAGCTGAATAGAAGGCTGGGAGCCTATGTTGCAACGAATAAAAACCGATTGCACATGAATGCGGATCCGAGTGAATTGATCTGTGTACATGTACTGTTGATGTTGATTGAAATCTGATCGTATGAGTATATGTTAATGTTATTGAAATGATATGTACATATAGCCGAGAGATAACTGGTGGATTCTGATCGGAAAATGTCTTGTGTGTGTTCTAATTAATTGGTATTATGTATGTTTTGATGATTGCTATGTACATTTATATTGTTGCATAACTGAGGAATAATCCGAGTCAGTATCTATCATTTAATATATAAGATACTCACCCCTTACTGTGGCTATATTTTATAGTGAATGTTTCTTGGAATGATGAATGAAGGAGGAGCTGTCTGCCGAGTGAAGTGCTTGTGCCCTATGGGAATATATGTGTATATGTATATACTATAGATACGGTTTTATCATAGCCTTGACCGGCTCTCATTTTGGTCCTTGTCTAACTATACCAGAATTAAATTCTCTCAGGTTGAGAGTATAACAATGTGCATGTAAATATTTATATATATATATATGTATATGCATCCTAATGTGTGTTTATTCTGTGCTGCGTGTGAATGTCTGAGTGGAATATATATATTTAAACTTATCCGAGCGTGTAGGGTTGTATGATTTCATGTAAATTGAGCTAAGTTATTATTATGGGAAGCGAGATAGTGACCTTATCCCGAGTGAGGATAGGTTTAGATGTTTCCGAGTGAATGAGGTTGTATAATCCCGAGTGGGAATTGATCTGAACACCTTCAGAGTGATAAACCGTTAGGATTCCCTCGAGTGGAGAATAATTAAATATTTTTGAGTGAGAGCTTGCCGAGTGAATGTTTCCCGATAGAGGAATGATACCTAAGGCCCTAAGTGAACTCCATTATAGTAAACTTATTAGAAGCTCGAAGGTCCTTAAGTGAGACTTGACTTAGTAAGATAACTTGAGTGAGAAAGACTAGATATGCCGAGTGAAAAACGAGTGAAATACCCCGAGTGGTAAAAGACCGTGAAAGATATTCTGAGTGGAAAGTACTCTTAGATCCCGAGTGGAATGACCATGGGAATCTTCTCCCGAGTGGTCAACATTTGTATTCTGAAAGAATGATGTTGAGGAGTGTGATGTAACATCTGAAAGAAACTTGTACGTGTAAGGGTTAACCCGAATGATTCATGAGTAAAGACTTTCCGAGTAAACTTTGACCTTGAATCCGAGTGGAGTTACTCGCCACAGCGACTGAAGGTTCGCTCCAGCGAGTGTGAGTGAAATGAAGGCCTCTGATTAGTTTCGCTTAAGCTATGTGTACTTCGCCCAAGCGTGTTGGGTCATCACGCTCAAGCGATGTTGAATCCCGCCTGAGCGAGTGGGCACTGTTGGGTTCGCTCGTGTTCTACAACTTCCGCTGTCTACCATGTGATTGATTTGCTTTCCTTCTTATCTTGATTCTACTCTCCTTAACCTCGACTGCCCATTTTTCCCTTGAACACCCTTTAATTTTTGGAAAAAATTTCCTGGTCTCGGTTTATTCTCGAATTGAACTTAGGATTTTCATTTTGGTATCAGAGCAGACCTAAAAGGTCCAAGGCCAAGGTATGCTTACTTTGAGTAAGTAGTTGTGTACACTGTGACCGAGTGTCGTAATTAATGGCTGTGTCTGATGGACTTGATCCATGTTTAGGCACGATTTACGTGCTTATGTGCTTGTGAAGTGTTGTTTTGAGGGTAGAAGATTGTTCCTATCCTGGTCTGATTAATTATATGATATATGTATATGAAAATTGTATAATATGTTATAGTTGTCGAATGCTGGGTTGAGATCCGATCGGTAGTGAGTAACTCTGTAAACTTATTCTTGAGGGGGTGTTGGTTTCAGGATAAGTCATGGCGAATCGGCATAGCATGGAAGCCATAGCCACAGCGTTCCAACGTTTTGCTGACGTATTCGAGAGGCAGGGTCAGCCTTGAACTAAAGATGGCCAAGTGTTGGATTGCTTCCTGAAGAGGAAGCCAACTGAGTTTCAAGGGGGATTTAATCACAAGGCAGCATACAAGTGGATTCAAGATTTGGAGAGAGTTTTTGGGGGCCTTCACTGTACTGAGGCCCAGAAAGTTGAGTGCGCAGTGTACATGCTGCAAGATGAAGCAGAAAATTGGTGGAAAATCGCCAAAAACTGACTGACTGACGCGGGCATCCAACTGGTCTGGGAGAATTTTAGAGCGTGCTTTCTGGAAAAGTATTTCCCCGACACGGTGAGGAGTCGGAAAGAACTGGAATTTATGGAGCTGAAGCAAGGTTCCATGTCTGTAGAAGAATACGCTGCCAAGTATGAAGAACTATGCTTGTTTTATCTGCCATTCCAACAACCTGGAACCGAGAGTTCCAAATGCATTAAGTTTGAGAGCGGGCTGAGGTCGGATATTAAGAGAGCATTCTGGCACCAGGAAATTAGAAGTTTCCCGGTATTGGTGAACAAATGTAGAATTTTTGAAGAAGATGATAAGGCCTACTCGGGCCAGAGCAGCAAAGCGGACCATTCCTTGAAGCCCCAGCAATCTCGCTTCAAGAGACCGAATGACGCTGGTAGAAGTGGACCCTTCTCCAGGATTGGGAGTCGGAGTCAACGAAGGGGACGCCCAGTTTATCGCATGGGAGACGTCAAGTGTTTTAAGTGTGGAGGAAGCCATTACGCTCGGGAGTGTGGCAATGATGATGAAGTAGTGTGCTACTATTGCAATGAGCGAGGGCACATTCGCCCTGATTACCCTCAATTGCAGTACACAAGTACAAGTAGGAATCAAGGAGGATTCCGAGGGAGAAACCGTAGAAATAATGGCCAAAGAACTGGGGGCAGAGGCAATGGAGCTCAAGGAAATACGATGTTTGCCCCAAACAACCGAAGAAGAAATACCGACCAACCGACTGCTGGGAGAGTCTACGCCATCAACACCGAGGAAGCTGCACAAGCGAATGACTTAGTGCAAAGTAAGTGCTCACTCGATAGATATACACTTAATGTAGTTTTTGATTCTGGAGCAACTCACTCCTTTATAGCTGATGATTACGTGAGACGTTTGAGGTTACCGACTGTGTATATGGATCAGACTTTGTAGGTAGCCAATCCGATCGACGCTAAAGTGTTGACATCGACGATGTGTAAAGATATAACGTTTATGTTGGGCGATCGGAGTTTTACCTTCGATTTAGTGTGTGTACCTCTAAAAGATCTCGACATTGTACTTGGTATAGATTGGCTTTCAGCCAACAAGATATTGGTGGACTGTCGAAACCGAAGAGTAATTTTCCCGAGGTGGATCAATGATGACTGCACAGTGCAAGGTATAGCTCAGTTATTTATGATGCTTTGTTTAACTGAGGGAGAGAGCAGAGCCTGAGTGAACGACATTCCGACTGTTTGTGAGTTCCCCGAGGTGTTTCCGGAGGATGTGCTGGGTGTTCCTCCAAATAGAGAAGTTGAATTCTCTATAGACTTGATCCCTAGAGCCGAGCCAGTCTCCAGTGCACCTTATAGAATGTCCCCAACAGAATTGGTTGAATTGAAAAAGCAAGTGGATGAGTTACTCGGAAAGCAGTTCATTCGACCGAGTGTATCGCCATGGGGCGCACCTGTGCTACTTGTCAAAAAGAAGGATGGCACCATGAGGTTATGTATAGATTACCGGCAGCTCAACAAGCTTACGATTAAGAACCGATACCCATTGCCCAGAATCGGCGATTTGATTGACCAACTGCGTGGTGCTTCAATTTTCTCGAAAATTGACTTACGATCGGGATACCACCAAATTCGGGTGAAGGACTCAGATATTCCCAAGACTGCCTTTAGGACTCGGTATGGCCACTACGAGTATGTGGTGATGCCTTTTGGTGTGACAAACGCCCCTGCTGTATTCATGAATTACATGAACAGCATATTCCACCCATATCTAGACCGATTCGTAGTAGTTTTTATTGATGATATCTTAGTCTATTCTAAGACCCCTGAAGAGCATGAGGAACATCTCCGAGCGGTACTTCAAGTATTGAAGGAGAAGTAGTTGTTTGTAAAACTTTCGAAGTGCGATTTCTGGAACGATAAGATCCACTTTCTCGGACATGTAATTTCCATGGAAGGTGTCTCGATAGATCCTTCAAAGGTGGCAGCTATAATGGCATGGGAGAGACCCAAGTCGGTCTCGGAGATAAGAAGCTTTATGGGCTTAGCTGGCTATTATAGGAGGTTTATTGAAGGTTTTTCTAAGCTTGCTTTGCCACTGACTAAATTGACTCGGAAAAATGCCCCTTTAGTTTGGAGTTCCGAGTGCGAGAGCAGTTTCCAAGAGTTAAAGAATAAGTTGACAACCGCTCTAGTGTTGGCATTGCCAAACTTGCAAGAGAGCTTCGTGGTCTATTATGATGCGTCAGGACTCGGCCTGGGGTGCGTGCTAATGCAAAAGAACCGAGTGATAGCTTATGCCTCTCGGTAATTGAGGCCTCACGAACAGCATTATCCAACCCATGACTTGGAATTGGCAGCGGTGGTCTTCACGTTAAAGATATGGAGGCATTACTTGTACGGCTCTAAATTCGAAGTGTACAGCGACCACCAGAGCCTCAAATATTTATTCGACCAGAAAGAGTTGAACATGAGGCAGAGGAGATGGATGGAGTTTTTAAAGGATTATGACTTCGAGCTGAAGTATCATCCGGGTAAGGCGAACGTTGTTGCCGACGCGTTGAGTCAGAAATCCCTCCATGTGGCAGTGATGATGGTGAAGGAGGTGGAGTTGTTGGAACGATTCCGAGACATGAATTTGCATGTTGACATCCCTTCGTCTCGGAAGATAACGCTCGGTACATTGAAGATTGCCAATGAATTTCTGACATTGGTATTCAAGCAGCAGAAGTCAGATTCCTACTTGGCTGAGATGAAGGAGACTCAGGCCAAGGGTAAGGACTTGTCCTTGACCGAGGGATCGGATGGAATTTTTTGAGTGAAAAATAGAATATATGTGCCGGATGGAGGAGAATTAAGAAGGATGGTGCTTGATGAAGCCCATAAGAGCCTACTAAGTATTCACCCGGGCACTATGAAGATGTACCATGATCTAAGACTACAATTCTGGTGGCCCGGATTAAAGAGAAATGTAGTGGAATATGTGGCTCAGTGTATTACCTGTCAGAAATCGAAAGTCGAGTACCAAAAGCCATATGGTGCGTTGCAACCCCTGGAGATCCCCGTATGGAAATGGGACTCAATTGCCATGGACTTTGTCATGGGATTGCCTAAAACCCGAGCGGGTCAAGATGTGATTTGGGTCATTGTTGACCGATTGACGAAAAGTGCACACTTCCTGCCTGTGAACATGAGATACCCGTTACATAAGTTGGCCCAGATTTATATCCACGAAATTGTCCGACTGTATGGTGTGCTGACCTCTATCGTATCAGATAGGGATCCTAGATTCACGTCCCGGTTTTGGACCAGCCTGCACCAGGAATTAGGTACGAAACTTTGGCTAAGTTCTACCTACCATCCTCAGTCGGATGGACAATCCGAGCGAACGATACAAAGTTTAGAAGACTTACTGAGGGCGTGTGTGTTGGAACATGGTGGGTGTTGGGAGCAATATGTTCCCCTGATCGAATTTACATACAACAATAGCCACCACAGCAGTATTGGTATGGCACCCTATGAAGCACTGTATGGTTGAAAATGCCGAACCCCACTCTATTGGTCGGAAAGGGTGAAAGTTTGCTATTGGGGCCGAAAATTGTGAAGCAAACCTCAGAACAGATCCGAGTAATTAAGGAAAAGATGAAGGCGTCGCAGGACAGGCAGAAAAGCTATCATGATAAGCGAACCAAACCACTGGAGTTTTCAGTCGGGGATAGGGTGTTTTTAAAGATTTCACCGAGTAAAGGAGTCGGGCGAGCCTTGAAAAGTGGGAAGTTGAACCCCCGATACATTGGACCCTACGAAGTATTAGAACGAGTCGGCCCTGTAGCATACCGAGTAGCATTACCGACTCACCTATCCCGATTGCATAACGTGTTTCATGTATCTCAACTCAGGAAATATCTACCCGATTTCACTCATGAAATGCCGGATGATAAAGTGGAGATCAAGGAGGATTTGACCACAGTAGCAATACCGACTAGAATTGTGGACCGGTCAGTAAAACGTTTGAGGAGCAAGGATGTACAATTGGTTGAAGTAGCGTGGCAGCAAAACGGGTGTACTTCATATACCTGGGAACGCGAGGACGCCATGAGGCAACAGTACCCCGAGTTGTTTATTTAAGGTGAGTTACCAAATGAATTTCGAGGACGAAATTCTTCAAGTGGGGGAGAATTGTAACATCCCGATTTAGAAATTAGCTACCGAATGAGATTAAGCCATTAAACTGAAATAAGAATTGCAAAGTGAGAAATTACTTGTTAATTATAATTAATATATTTAATTCAACTTAAGAACTGATTGATTTTGCTGTGTGTGTATGGCACGTGTGGAAGCTGCTGCTTCACGTTTTCCCACCTCACTTCCTTCATTCTTCAGTGCATATATATTTGGGAGCCCACTACTGTTGTTCATTCTAATTCCTCTTCCTCTACTTCTCCTCTCTTCGTTCTCTTCTCTTCTCTTCTTTTTCTCTGTTCTTTTTCTCCTCTGTTCTCTGCTTCTGTAAGCTCGCGATGATGGTTTTGCAGAGGGTTTGGAGTCTCCTTTGGTTGGTGAAGGACGATCGTCGAGATAGGAGAAGAACAGCTTCCTGTCCCTGAGCCGATTGTAGAGTACAACTGTGTTCGAAGGGAGACTGAACGAGTGAGAGTACTGGACAGAGCAAACGGGACAGAGGACCAACGTCAAACAGGGGAACCTCTCAGAGTCTCTTAGTTGGTAGGGGGTATCTTATATCTTAAATGCATGGGTTATGGATGGGTTCCGGGTGTTAATGACTTGTTGATTCTGTGTTTGATGCTGTGTTGTGGTTGCATGAAGAATGTGTGATACCCGAATGCATGATGATTAGGTGTTGAGTGATGCATGTCTAGTTCCGTCCTTGAAATGCATGTTAATGGTCTTGAGAATGTCGAATGTTTGCATGAAAAGAATGTGTTGAAGTGTTGTTGATGATTGCCATGTGATTTATATGGCATGCAAGTGGCCATGAGTATTAAATCCTGACTGCATGTGAGAAATGTTGTTTCTGCGAGTCTGATGATGTTTATACCGACTGCATGTGATGCATGTACTATTAAATGAAAGATTATATATATATATATATATGAACTTTATGTTTGTGTGATCAATCCGCGTGTGGCGCATGGGATGCGTTAATGCTGGGAGCATGTAGTGTGGGACACTACCATCGGTTATTAAAAGCGTGAGATGCTATGAAATCCTTTTGAGTGGGACTCAAGGTAGCCTTTGAGTAGGACTCAGGCTGCCCGTGAACACCGCCGTTGACGCTGAGAGCGTTGGTGTCACCTGTAAGGGCAAACGGTTGGGTACCTATAAAACGGCCAAGCAGCTGGGAGCTGAATAGAAGGCTGGGAGCCTATGTTGCAACGAATAAAAATCGATTATACATGAATACGGATTCGAGTGAATTGATCTGTGTACATGTACTGTTGATGTTGATTGAAATCTGATCGTATAAGTATATGTTAATTGTTAACCCGGCGATAGCGTCTCAACAGTTCGTTTCCACCACCGGGATGTTAATTGGCAAGCGCACCAATCGTTTGTAGTTTTCAAAATTTAGATATCGTTCCACTGGGATTGAAAGTCCAATAACAACAGTAATTTTCTATTTACTATGGTAAATGTGAAGGAAGTTATAAACAAAAGAATGATTTATATACAATTTATACAATATTCACAGGTTAGCATGATTGAGTGGTTCATAAGATAAAAGAAAATAAAATCTATCTAAAAAGCCGAGTTGCAATCTAGAATAGGTAAGATACTTGAGATAAACATAGATAAACAAATTATGTTGGAAATTGGATCCCTAATCTAGAATAACAATGAGGAACTCAAGACATGCATATTTAATCATCAAGTTTCATGTCATTGCAGCTTAAAATCATTATAACCGATCCCTCGTGATATAAATTCTAAGAATTCACCGTAAAGTCCGACCCCTCGTGAGCTTTCTCAGTAAAAACTAACATGGACTTGAATCATAAACATGCAGAGGTTGAATTCACAACATTATACTCAATAGATTAGTTCACCAATTCCAACATAAACAGATTAGTTACACATGGTGAAAGTAAAAACAACACTTACAGAGTTTGACATTACGAAGACGATGGAAACTTCACGATACAACGATCACAATACACCGAAACACACTCAAGTATCTAGAAAACTATTCTAGAACTACAACTCACAAAAGAAGTACTCAAAATCGAGCACAAGAGAGAAAAGAAAAGAATGAAATGTTGTGAAAGGGATGCTTAGAATGGTGTTGGATGACCCTATTTATAGGGCTGAGCAAGGGTGCTGACGCTACGCGTCAGTGTGACGCTACACGTCAGGCCCCTGACTCAGCTTCCATTAAATAGCTGATAATGGCCACTACAAATTATAAAAATGGATCATGCTTGGCCACTTGGACGTGTCTCCACTGTGTTTTGGCCATTTGTGTTGAGTGGGATGGCCCTTGGTGCTGAGTGGGATGACCATTATTGGGTCAAAGCTGAGTGCTTGACCAAGCTGGAAGTGGAGCCTGCGCAGCATTGACGCTACGCGTGGCTAGGACGCATAGTGTCAACATCAAAAATAGGTGTTGATGCTACACGTGGGATGAGGCTACGCGTCAGCTCCTCCAGTGTAATTTTCTCTTGATTTCTTAACTTTTTTACTGCAAAACTAGAGAAAATTGATCAAGGGCAGATTATTTCCAACAACATCCATTTATTGAATTTAAATCCTAATTTTCTAACAAATTAAACTAATTTTTATAATTTTTATGAAATTTTTGTTCAAGCTTTTATTGAAAATTTGGGGACTAACAAATACCCCCAACTTGAGACATTGCTCGTCCTCGAGCAAGAGAGAAAAATAAGAAAAAATAAAAATTTGGAATCAAATTTTTAAGTTAGTCCGAGAATTTACCACAAAAAATAATTACACAATTTAACTAATTTGTAATAATCAAAAATTGATATCAAATATAACAACGGTTTAATGATAAAATTATTTACAATATTCTATTAACAACCAAGCAGAATTTCAGGCTTACCTCACAAGTGTTTATCTCTATGCAATTGGTAACCTGTTTCACTCAATCAATCATAAAATCAAACGAATTTAACTTTGTTTGTCATCTAATCAATGGTTATTTATACAGAGTTAATTCAGAAATCACAAGGTCTTTTCACGGGTTGTAATGAGGCTTGGTTTACAAGAATCAATGGTTTTTCTTGGAATTCAAAAAAACCTGAAATCATAAAAGAGCATTTTTATAATTCTTAGGCTTTCTCTTGACCCAAACTTCTCATTTTCTTTTATTGATGAAAAATAAATACCCCCAACTTGATTCTTTTCACTATTTTTGACTTTTCTTTTCCATATTTTCTTTTTGAAAAGAATCAAGTTGCTTATTTTCACTCCCCATTTTTGTGAGAACACTCAAAATATTTTTCATTTATTTCAACTGCTCTTTTAATCAATCAAGTATAGGGAATGGTTAAAACAAATTTAGGTTTTAAGGGTACCAAAGAATTTTATTTTAGGCTCAAATTGGCTTGCAAAGGATAAAAAATTTTTTTTACCAAGGTAAGCTGTTTGGCCCAACATTTCGTTTCACCAATAAATGTGCCTTGATCATTTTCCCGAATTCTCTGTACAACAACACAAATCAGAGATTAAAGCAAAATCAATTCGAATTGAAAATATGTTGATTACCCTCAAGTGTTTAATAAGATCTCTCTGCTCACCGGGTTATCGAAATTTGCTTGATAGTTGATGAACTTATTGTAATTAAATTTATCAAAACTCCTAAGTTAAAAAGAATCGATAATTGATTTTTACAAAATTGGTGTTATTGTGTAAAAACTCTAAGTGTATAAATTGACTTACTAACAAAAATTTGATTGATTTATTAAAAGATAAATTTTATTTTTGAATTATTTTTCGAATAAAATATGCAAAAACAAATAATTACGTAAAAACACACCACACAATAATAAAATACCATAATATAAAGTGTAAATGTAAATGTAAATGTAAATGTAAACTAAAAACAACTGTACTCAAAGTAAATGCAAGAAAGTATAACAAATATTAAATATGAAAATTTATTAATAAAAAAGAAAACAACAAACAAACACACAACATAAATTAACAAAAATTAAAAACAGAGGCTGACGCTACGCGTGGTGTAACGCTACGCGTCAGCCTGTTCTGCCCACGCTACGCGTCTGTGGGATGCTACGCGTGGGCTCACAGTTCATCCTCATGCTACGCGTCAGTGGGACGCTATGCGTGAGCTGCGCAGAACAGAAAAAAGAACAGGGGTTACACAGCAGCAACCCCTTTCCAAACCACATTATATCCATTCAATTCCTAATTCCTAACAGCAATCAATTCCAATGGTCTTCTAATCCTAATCCTAACCACATTTATTTCTAAAATTCGAAAATTTAAAAACAAAACTAAAGAGAAAGGATTAGAACACTTACTTGTGGTTCCTTGAGTAATAGGATTGAGAAGGTTTGGAAGAGAGAAAAGGAGGTTTCTAAAATTTAGGTTTTGAAAACTAAGTGAGATAGAGAGGAGATTTTAGGTTTTAAACCTAAGATGGGCCTCTCTGGTTCAGTTTTAAAAACTGAACGTGGGCTCTGACGCTACGCGTGGGTGGGACGCTACGCTTCAGACCCAAAATTCAGGGTCCACGCTACGCGTCACAGTGGCGCTACGCGTGGGCTTCTGTTTTTGATTTTTCAAAATTTTGATTTTCAAAAACCTTTTTTCTTTTGAATTTTAAACCCCTTTTCTTTCAAACAAATTTTAAAATTTTTGTTGTTTTTTTTTATGTTTAAAAATATTAAAAATAACAAGAAAAGAATGGGTTGCCTCCCATTGAGCGCTAGGTTTAATGTCTCCAGCCAGACATTGCTTCTGATTAATCAGGTGGTCTCCCAATATTCGTTGAGGAATCACCTGTCTTTTTCTTCCTTCTTCTTCTTCTCCGATGCTTAATTACCTGTTTTTCATCTTTCAAGGCATCGGTTAATTTAAAACAATTTAATTGATTGGGAAGAGATATACCTGGTTCATTTGAAGGGTAAATTTTTTCCTCATTACTTATCCTGAGGTGTTCATGAGCACTGAAGCTTACCTCTTCTTCATAAACTTTGACTGCAACCATACTTAGATCAACATCTACTCTGATCCTTGCAGTCTTCATGAAAGATCTTCCTAGAATCAGGGGGATCTCAGTATCCTCCTTCATATCCAGTACCACAAAGTCAACCTTGAAGTGGTACTTGTCAACCTTTACTAGTACATCTTCCACAATCCCAAAAGGCTTTTTGACAGAGCGATCTGCAAATTGTAATTCTGTTTTTGCTTCTTTTAGCTCATATTCACCAATGCGCTTTATTAAATCTAAGGGCATTAAGTTGATGTTAGCCCCTAAATCTAATAACGCATTCCTGATGTTGATATTTCCAATTGTTACAGGAATGGTGAAACTCCCCGGATCTTTACATTTTTTCGGGGTTATACAGTTTGTTTCTTGCTCTGTATCTGCTTGCATATATTTTTTTTTTCTATTTTTTTACTTTCTTTCTCTTCTTCTTCTTTCTTTTTCTCACTCTTTTCTTTACAATCAATTTTTACAACATCAAAAGAAACAGCATTACATTGTTCCTTGGGTTTTGAGTGTTTGCAGAAAACCCAGAACTCTTTAATTCGGCTATTTCTTTTGCAAGCTGACCCATTTGTATGTTTGATGCTTTCCGGGCAGCTTCATTTGTCTCTACAAACTGCAATAACTGTTGAATAGATTCCTCTATTCTTGTCAATCTTGCATTGTCAGTCTGTTGTTGCTTGAATTGATTATTAGGAGGTCTGTTGGAAGGTCCAGTGTCCTGTCTCCAGCCAATATTCTGATTTTGCCAACCCTGCAGGTAATTATTAGGAAAAGAATTTCCATGATTGAAAGGAAAATTACCTAAGGGTGCTCTTTGATGGTTCATGAAATTGGCTTGCTCTTGCTCATTTCCACAGTAACCACATGGTTGTTCTCCCATGCAGTGCATACATTGTTTAAGTTGAGCAGGGGGTGGTGATGTTACTTGAGCAATTTGGAGTTTTTCCAATTTCTTGCTCATAACTTCAATTTGTTGGGTCAGTAATTTTTGCTGAGCCAACACTGCATCATTTACTCCCAATTCGAGCATTCGTGGCTTCCTTTGTACATTACCTCTTTCATGCTTTGCTTGGCGGTCACTAATAGCCATTGATTCCAATATTTCTATGGCTTCCTCCACAGTCTTGTTCATTAAAGAACCACCTGCACAAGCGTCTAACATCATCTTGAACTGAGGCAATAAACCATGGTAAACGATTCTTACCTTTTCGGCATCATTCAGGTTGTGGTTTGGACACTTTCTCAAGAGTTCCTTGAATCATTCCCATGTCTCTCCTAGTGATTAATCATTATTTTGAGAAAAAGAGTGTATGGCTGTCATTGCTTCAAAATATTTTGAAGGAGAATAAAATCTTTCCAAAAATTTTCTTTCAACATCGGACCAGTTGGCAAAACTACCTGGTGGATAAGATTTAAACCATTCTTTTGCTTTACCAATCAATGAAAAAGGAAAAAGTCTCATGTAAACAGACTCTTCTTGATTGGGTTCAAAACCAATTGTGCTGCATAACTCATAAAAACAGTTAAATGTTCATATGGTTCTTCATGATTTAAACCAGCAAATTGGTTGTTTTGAATAATGTTTAAAGTAACAGGTTTAATTTCCACTGGTAAAACTGGTCCTTGAAACATTCCCGAAACTCGGGGTGGACCATTAATAGCAGCAAACTGTCCCAATGTTCTCCTTTCAGCAGCCATATTTGAATTTTCAAAATTTTTAGAAGTAGAAGAAGAATTAGTTTGTGTTTTAGATTTCAAAGACTTGATTTTCTTTACAAACTTTTCTATCTCAGGATCAAAATAAATTTTACCTGTGGTAGATCGAGTTTGCATACACAAACTAGACAAAGAAAGTTAGTGTAACAATAAGAAATAATAAATAATCAAAATTTAACTAAGGTAAAAATATTTACCACGGTAATTAAAAATTTACTGTTTTACTGAAACAATTCAATCCCCAGCGACGGCGCCAGAAAACTTGTTAACCCGGCGATAGCGTCTCAATAGTTCGTTTCCATCACCGGGTTGTTAATTGGCAAGCGCACCAATCGTTTGTAGTTTTCAAAATTTAGATATCTTTCCACTGGGATTGAAAGTCCAATAACAACAGTAATTTTCTATTTACTATGGTAAATGTGAAGGAAGTTATAAACAAAAGAATGATTTATATACAATTTATACAATATTCACAGGTTAGCATGATTGAGTGGTTCATAAGATAAAAGAAAATAAAATCTATCTAAAAAGCCGAGTTGCAATCTAGAATAGGTAAGATACTTGAGATAAACACAGATAAACAAATTATATTGGAAATTGGATCCCTAATCTAGAATAACAATGAGGAACTCAAGACATGCATATTTAATCATCAAGTTTCATGTCATTGCAGCTTAAAATCATTATAACCGATCCCTCGTGATATAAATTCTAAGAATTCACCGTAAAGTCCGATCCCTCGTGAGCTTTCTCAGTAAAAACTTGTATTAAGACCTGGCCTTATGGCAACAATGGTTAACAACCCCTATAGAATTGAGATACCAAGGGTATTCCAACTTTTTACTTTCGTCAAAACAAGTTTCAATACGGCATGAACAATCATTCTCCCGTTTGACATTCATACTAATAAAACAAGTTTCAATACACATGAAAATCATTCTCCCGTTTGACGTTCATATTAATAAAAGGTTGAAATACTAACATGGACTTGAATCATAAACATGCAGAGGTCGAATTCACAACATTATACTCAATAGATTAGTTCACCAATCCCAACATAAACAGATTAGTTACACATGGTGAAAGTAAAAACAACACTTACAGAGTTTGACATTACGAAGACGATGGAAACTTCACGATACAACGATCACAATACACCAAAACACACTCAAGTATCTAGAAAACTATTCTAGAACTATAACTCACAAAAGAAGTACTCAAAATCGAGCACAAGAGAGAAAAGAAGAGAATGAAATGCTGTGAAAGGGATGCTTAGAATGGTGTTGGATGACCCTATTTATAGGGCTGAGCAAGGGTGCTGACGCTACGCGTCAGTGTGACGCTACGCGTCAGGCCCCTGACTCAGCTTCCATTAAACAGCTGATAATGGCCACTACAAATTATAAAAATAGATCATGCTTGGCCACTTGGACGTGTCTCCACTGTGTTTTGGCCATTTGTGTTGAGTGGGATGGCCCTTGGTGTTGAGTGGGATGACCATTATTGGGTCAAAGCTGAGTGCTTGACCAAGCAGGAAGTGGAGCCTGCGCAGCATTGACGCTACGCGTGGCTAGGACGCGTAGCGTCAGCATCAAAAATAGCTGTTGATGCTACGCGTGGGATGAGGCTACGCGTCAGCTCCTCCAGTGTAATTTTCTCTTGATTTCTTAACTTTTTTACTGCAAAACTAGAGAAAATTGATCAAGGGCAGATTATTTCCAACAACATCCATTTATTGAATTTAAATCTTAATTTTCTAACAAATTAAACTAATTTTTATAATTTTTATGAAATTTTTGTTCAAGCTTTTATTGAAAATTTGAGGACTAACATTAATGTTATTGAAATGATATGTATATATAGCCGAGAGATAACTGGTGGATTCTGATCGGAAAATGTCTTGTGTGTGTTCTAATTAATTGGTATTGTGTATGTTTTGATGATTGCTGTGTACATTTATATTGTTGCATAACTGAGGAATAATCTGAGTCAGTATCTATCATTTAATATCTAAGATACTCACCCCCTACTATGGCTATATTTTACAGTGAATGTTTCTCCGAATGATGAATGAAGGAGGAGCTGCCTGCCGAGTGAAGTGCTTGTGCCCTATGGGAATATATGTGTATATGTATATACTGTAGATAAGGTTTTGTCATAGCCTTGGCCGGCTCTCATTTTGGTCCTTGTCTAACTATACCAGAATTAAATTCTCTCGGGTTGAGAGTATGACAATGTGCATGTAAATATTTATATATATATATGTATATGCATCCTAATGTGTGTTTATTCTGTGCTGCGTGTGAATGTCTGAGTGGAATATATATATTTAAACTTATCCGAGCGTATGGGGTTGTATGATTTCATGTAAATTGAGCTAAGTTATTGTTGTGGGAAGCGAGATAGTGACCTTATCCCGAGTGAGGATAGGTTTATATGTTTCCGAGTGAATGAGGTCGTATAATCCCGAGTGGGAATTGATCTGAACACCTTCAGAGTGATAAACCGTTAGGATTCCCTCGAGTGGAGAATAATTAAATATTTCTGAGTGAGAGCTTGCCGAGTGAATGTTTCCCGATAGAGGAATGATACCTAAGGCCCTAAGTGAACTCCATTATAGTAAACTTATTAGAAGCTCAAAGGTCCTTAAGTGAGACTTGACTTAGTAAGATAACTTGAGTGAGAAAGACTAGATATGCCGAGTGAAAAATGAGTGAAATACCCCGAGTGGTAAAAGACCGTGAAAGATATTCCGAGTGGAAAGTACTCTTAGATCCCGAGTTGAATGACCATGGGAATCTTCTCCCGAGTGTTCAACATTTGTATTCTGAAAGAATGATGTTGAGGAGTGTGATGTAACGTTCGAAAGAAACTTGTACGTGTAAGGGTTAACCCGAATGATTCATGAGTAAAGACTTTTCGAGTGAACTTAGACCTTGAATCCCAGTGGAGTTACTTTCCCCAGCGACTGAAGGTTCACTCCAGTGAGTGTGAGTGAAATGAAGGCCTCTGATTAGTTCCGCTTAAGCTATGCGTACTTCGCCTAAGCGTGTTGGGTCATCACACTCAAGCGATGTTGAATCCCGCCTGAGCGAGTGGGCACTGTTGGGTTCGCTCGTGTTCTGCAACTTCCGTTGTCTACCATGTGATTGATTTGCTTTCCTTCTTATCTTGATTCTACTCTCCTTAACCTCGACTACCCATTTTGCCCTTGAACACCCTTTGATTTTTGGAAAAAATTTCCTGGTCTCGGTTTATTCTCGAATTGAACTTAGGATGTTTCAATAAGCCAGTGGTTTCGATCACTTGGTAATTAAAATGAAAAGGGCTTGCGAGTTCCTATGATGCCCGTGGTTGCGATCACGAGACGGGAGTACCCCTTGCGAGGCGGGAAACCAATATGAATTATTGAACGTGGTTGCGAACATGAGAAGGCACCTTGCGGGGCTGCTAGAGGGAGTACCCCTTAACCCATGTGAATGAATGATACGGTGGTTGCGGTCACCTGATGAAATGAAATGGATCCATTACATATGCATTAAGCAGTTGACATATGCATTAGCCATAGGTACATGGCATTTGAGATAGGATGACCAAGAGAGATGAAAAACCCCTTGTGAGGAGGAATTGAGTAAAGATTTAATAAACTAATAATGATGATTTATGAACGCCCATGATTGATATGTGGCACTATGATTGTGTATGTGCTTGTGCTTGCTTATGTTGTGAGTTGCGATTCATGCGGCTTGTGTTCCTATTATAACAATGAGATAATGATTGAATAATGATTTAATAATTTTATAGCAAAGCACACATGATGAATGAATGCATGTGCACTTAATCACAATATATGTATATTCACCATTTTGAATGTATAACTCACTCTCCCATATGGTCTTCTTTTTAGCATTGTGATGCAGGTTGCCATGGGATGAGTTCGGATTTTAAATTGAAGTTTCAGGAAGGTAAATAGTGGTAGTGGAAGTGCCTTGGCCGACATCATTTGTGAGTTTTAATGTAAAGAATAAATTGTATATGATGATATTGATGATTTAGTGATTTTGGTCATGTATAAGATAATCGTGCATGCATGAATGGTGAATATATGTATAAGTACATAAGTGATGATTTGATGAGTACTTGAGGAATTAAACTTGAACAATATATACATTGATGATGGTGGTGTTTGGATTAATGCCAATAAGTGAATAGGTAGGCCAATTATGAGATATGGGTAGTGGTGATAGTTAGGGCATGACCCCAGATGTATATGCATATTTATATTACATCTTAGGCAATGTATGTGTCTGTTGTGAGTGCATGAATGGGTTATGATCTAATGGGTTTACGTTAGGTGTTCACATGCTTTGCTGAGCCTTTTCTCATATCGTCATATATGGGACTAGACATATGCCCGGTATACACATTCTTCTTCCGCTGTAAACTCTACTATTTCTGTATACCGTTATAGGGGAATTGGTTATCGATCCAGTTATATATTGATAAATCTCACTCTTTGGTTCTTTATGGTTTGGGTCTTGAGGTAATCGTTGGAGTGTTTTTGAAACTATTTCGAACGTGAAAAATTTACTCGCATTTTTATTAATTATTATCTTGATTACATTGGGATTCGGGTCCAGAAAACTGGGGTGTTACACTACCTGTACCTTAGGTACCCTTCATGTTTGATCGTGCATATATTTCAGGATATTCGATTGTAGCATGGTCAGTTCCTAATGGACCTTTTCAATGTTTTAAACATTTTTTCCTGAAAGGGACTGATCCTAATTTAGGCTTTATCGACCTCATTTCCCTATAAATCAGTTAGTTAAATCAGAACCCCTGAATCTGGCCTAAACACCTTTAGTATTTTGGGTCTAACTTTCTCATACGAAGATGGAATCAAGTGATTCTCATCCTGGTTTCTTCATTACAATAAAGTCAACAACCTCTTTTCTAGCCTTGAACTTTGATTCGTACTCTGTCATCCCCAATTTGAGGAGCCAAGTATTTGTACTCTGAAACCCTGCTATTTAATTCCTTTAATCTACACATACTTCACTTGAAAAATCATATCTTCCTCATATAATATGTGATTTGTGTGATTCCGATTCCATAATTTCTATAAAACAATTCTCTATGATTTTTATGCAAACCTCAAAGGTTGGATCTTACTTATTTGGTATACATTTTACAATCTTTCCAGGTCTGATCCTGACCTACAACAATGTTAGTCCTTAAATTTACAATAAAATACTTAATAAAAATTTTGTAAAAAGAATAAAAATTTGTTTAATTTGTTAGAAATTTAGGTTTTAAATTCAATAAATGGATGTTTTTGGAAATAATCTACCCTTGATCAATTTTCTCTAGTTTTGCAGTGAAAAAGTAAAGAATTTAAAGAGAAAAATTGAAGAGCTAGAGAGCTGACACGTAGCATTTATTGGTGTATGCACTATGAGCTATTAATGTATCAATTTTAACTTATCAATAAAATTAGTATTTTCAGTTTTAGACTAATTTTAATACTATTTATTCTGGAATAATAGGTCATATGAGAATTATTTCTAAAACGTCCCTAATTAAGTATTTACATGGGGACATGTAAATACATTAAAATTAGTGTATGAATGTACTGATGATTTGATCTCACAAATCATGGATATATGATATCAAGTCTTTACACGGGTACACATTAAGTGTAATGTTGCACTGGATAGACCCACCATGAGAATGTTGCATGGATCGTTACATGAGTGTCATAAACGATTCTCAATGTGATAATGGTATATAGTCCTTCGACCTGAAGTCACTATGATTCCTACATAAGGAGTTTATTGTTTTAATACAATCAAACGTTATCTGTAATAGGATGACCATAAAGATTGTGATTAGGTAATAGACAAATTATATAGAGGGATGTGAGTGATGTAGATGGAATTTGTCTCTCCTATGTGACAGGAGTGATATCTATGGGCCACTTGATGGAGTAAGAATAACAAAATGCATGGCCATGCTAGGACGAATAAATATTAGATATTTATTCTGTAAAGTCTACTCTGATGTCAAGTAAAATGAATTGGATACAAGGATGACGACGACCATGCCTTGGGCCCAATTAGATATCGTGACAAAAGGAATAAATATATAAAATAATTATCACTTATAGGTCATGTCGATGATAAATAATATTCGGACATAATGATGTATTGCTAGATACCGCTCTTATTTTATATTAATAATAAAATAGTTTATTATTAATATAATCGAATATTTTACCAATAGGGTCACACACATAGAGTAAGCCCACCAGAGGATAGTTTTATTTTAGTTGGACTGAAAATAAAACTATTTGGACCTAACTCATTTAGAATGAGTCAGGAGCCCAATGTTTAATGAGAGCTCAGGTCAAGACCTAAGCTTATATATAGAGCATGAAATGCTCATAGGCTGCTGCTCAGAAATTAGACCATAAACAAATTTCCGTACTAGCATTCGGAGCTCTATTTTTCTGGTGGGAGTGCTCATGTGGACTCCTAAGGGCGAAGCTATAATTGCTTCGATCGAGGAACTCGTTCTGTGTCTACAAGAGGTAAACCCTAATTAAAAATTTTAATTTAGCATAATGCCTTGAGACATTTGTGTTTGCAATTCTTTTGGGAATCCTTTGTGTTTCTGCTGCCTGACCCTAATAGGATTCCCTAACAACATCAACACCACACGTAGCGTGGGGATTTTTGATGCTGACGCTACGCGTCATAGCCACGCGTAGCGTCAGAGCTACGTGGACTCCATTTCCAGGTGGACAAGCACTCATCCAATTGACCCATTATTGGCAAATCCACCAGCAGCTAATGCCCAAGTCGAATTGGGAGACAAGGTCACACATGTCTGGGCATTATTGAATAAAAATTCTTAATCATGGTAACTTAATCATGAGCTTAATGGGAGCTGAGTCAGGAACCTGACACATAGCATCAGGACCCTTCTTCAGCCTTATAAATAGGGCCATTCTCCATCATTTCAGGCATCCCATCTGAATTTCAGAACTTCTATTCTCTCTTTTCACTCAAGTTTGAGTGTTTTTCTTTAAGTTTGTAAGGTTAGAGTGATTTCTAGATACTTGAGAGTGTTGTGTAGTAGTGTGAGCTCTTGTATCGTGAAGTGTTTCCAAGTCTTCGTAATGTCAAACTCTGTAAGTGTTATTCTTACTTTTACCATGTGTAACTAAATTATTTATGTTGGAATTTGGTGAATCAATCTATTATATGATGTTGTGATTATGACATCTATATATTTATGATTCAAGTACATGTTAGTATTTCAACTCTTTATTAATATGAACATCAAACGGGAGAATGATTTTCATGTGTATTAAAACTTGTTTTATTAGTATGAATATCAAATAGGAGAATGATTCTTTATGCCGAATTAAAATCTGTTTTAATGAAAGTAAAAGTTAAAATACCCTTAATATGCCAATTACTAGGGATAGAATTGGTAATTATTGTTGCCATAAGGCCAGGACTTAATACAAGTTTTTATTGAGAAAGCTCACGAAGGATCGGACTTTACGGTAAATACTTAGAATTTATATCACGAGGGATCGGTTATAATGACTTTAAGCTGCAATAACATGAACTTGATGATTAAGTATGTATGTTTGTAATTATTTTATTATATTTTAGTGCGAGGATCCTAATTCCAACATAATTTGTTAATCTGTATTTTTACATCAAGTATCTGAATTATTCTGATTACATCTCAATTTTATAGATAGATTTTATCTTTTCCATTTTTTACCTTATGAACAAATCCACCATCAAACTCTGTGAATATTATACAAATTATTTATAAATTATTCTTTTGTTAATAATCTTTGATAAAATTACCATAGTAAATAAGAAATTACTGTGAGTTTCTAGACTTTCAATCCCAGTGGAACGATATCTAAATTTGAAAACTATAAACGATTGATACACTTGCCAATTAATAACCCAATAGTAACACGGGGGTTAACAAGTTTTCTGGCGCCGCTGCCGGGGATTGAATTGATTCAGTAAAACAGTAAATTTTTAATTATCGTGGTAAAAATATTTTTTTACCTTAGTAAAATTTTTCAATTTTATTTATTCATTCATTCATTCTACTTAACATTGTTCCACTAACTTTCTTTATTTAGTGTGTTTATGCAAACTCGATCTTCTGCAGGAAAGGTGTTCTTTGATCCTGAGATCGAGAAGTTTGTAAAGAAACTTAAGGCATTAAAATCTAATAAAACAAACACAAAAACTTCTTCTTCTTCAACTTCATCTTCTTTTGAAAATTTTGAAAATTATAATATGGCTGCTGAAAGAAGAACATTGGGACAGTTTGCTGCTATTAATGGTCCACCCCGAGTTTCGGGAATGTTTCAAGGACCAGTTTTACCAGTGGAAATTAAACCTGCTACTTTAAACATTATTCAAAACAACCAATTTGCTGGTTTAAATCATGAAGAACCATATGAACATTTAACTGTTTTTTATGAGTTATACAGCACAATTGGTTTTGAACCCAATCAAAGAAGAATCTGTTTACATGAGATTATTTCCTTTTTCTTTGATTGGAAAAGCTAAAGAATGGTTTAAATCTTGTCCACCCGATAGTTTTGCAAACTGGTACGATGTGGAAACAAAATTTTTGGAAAGATTTTATTCACCTTCAAAATATTTTGAAGTAATGACAGCCATACATTCTTTTTCACAAAATCACGATGAATCACTTGGTGAAGCATGGGAAAGATTTAAAGCACTTCTTAGGAAATGTCCAAACCATAATTTGGATGATGCTGGGAAGGTAAGAATCGTTTATCATGGTTTATTACCTCAGTTCAAGATGATGTTAGATGCATGTGTAGGTGGTTCTTTAATGGACAAAACTGTTGAAGAGGCAATATCAATCATGGAGTCCATGTCAAATAGTGACCGTCAAGCCATGCATGAAAGAGGTAGTACATCAAGGAAGCCAGGTATGCTTGAGTTGGGAGTAAATGATGTGGTTTTAGCTCAGCAAAAATTGCTGACACAACAAATGGAACCAATGAGCAAACAATTGGAAAAACTTCAATTTGCTCAAGTATCATCACCATCTCCTGCTCAATTGAAACAATGTGTGCATTACATGGGCGAACAACAATGTGGTTACTGTGCCCCTGATGGAAATAAACAAGAACAAGCCAATTATTTGATTCATCAAAGAATACCTTTAGGTAATTTTCCTATCAATCTTGATAATTCTTTTCCTAACAATTACCCGCAGGGTTGGCAGAATCAGAATATTTACTGGAAACAAGATGTTGGACCTTCCAACAGACCTACCAACAATCAATTCAAACAACAACCACAATCTGATCAAACAACAAGGCTAACTAGGATAGAGGAGTCTATCCAATAATTGTTACAATATATGCAAACAAATGAAGCCACATGTAAAGCGTCAGATATGCAATTGGGATAATTAGCAAAGGAAGTAGCTGACATGAAAAGCTCTGGTTTTTCTGCAAACACTCAAAATCCAAGAGAACAATGTAATGTTATTTTTATAAGAAGTGGCAAAGTTATAGGAAATGATTGTAAAGATGAAAAAGAAAAGAAAGAAGAAGACAAAGAAGAGAAAAAAGAAAATAAAGGAGAAGAAAAGAAAGAAGAAGAAGAAGAGAAAAAAAAGAATGAAGAAAAAATGATGAAAATAAACAAAAAAATCAAAAAAACAAAAAACAAAAAACAAAAAAAATCAGTATTTGGGCCAGACACCTCTAGTTAAGAATTTACCTTATCCATATGCACCATCAAAGAAGGATAAGGAAAAGGAATACAAGAGATTCCTTGAAATCTTTAAGTAATTACACATAAACATTCCATTTTCTGAGGCATTGGAACAGATGCCAATATATGCAAAGTTTATGAAAGAATTGCTTACCAAAAAGAGGAGGTATGGTGAGGAAATTGTTGAACTTGAAGTAGGTTGTAGTGCTATTTTGCAATATAACATGCCAGAAAAGTCGAAAGACCCTGGAAGTTTCACCATTCCCGTCTTCATTGGAGGTGTGAATATTGGGAAAGCCTTGTTAGACTTAGGGGCTAGCATTAATCTAATGCCTCTAAGTATGATGAAGCAAATTGGTGACCTTGATCCTCAAAGAACAAAGATGACTCTGTAATTGGTCGATAGATCAATCAAAAGACCCTATGGTATTGTGGAAGATGTACTTGTGAAAGTTGACAAGTTCTACTTCCTTGTTGACTTTATGGTTTTAGACATGGAAGAAGATGTTGAAGTTCCCCTGATCTTGGGAAGACCATTCATGAAGATTGCTAGAGTACTCATTGATGTAGATAATGGAAAGCTGGCAGTAAGAGTACATGATGAAGAAGTGAACTTCGATGTTTTCAAAGCCATGAAACATCCCAATTCAAAGCAAGACTGTTTCAAGGTGGATGTTCTCGACGAAGTTTATTTTTCCATATCTACAGGTATGTCAATTTCTGACCCTCTAAATAAATTATTAACTAACTCTGTGGAATGTTTGAGTGAAGAAGAAGAAAAACAGGTAGACAATTATCTTAAAGATCTTGATCAAGGGAAAGAAATTTCCTTTGAATCAAGAAAAATTGAAGAAATCCAAGAAGTACCTGTTGAAGAAATCAAGAGGCTTGAATTGAAAGTGCTACCTTCCAACTTAAAGTATATCTTTTTGAAAGAAGGTAATTTAAAACCAATGATTATTAGTAATTTGTTGAGTGAAACAGAAGAAGAAAAATTGGTAGAAGTGTTGAAAAGGAATCAAGAAGCAATTGGATGGACACTTGAAGATTTGAAAGGTATAAGCCCATCATATTACATGCATAAGATTTTGTTGGAAGATAATTTTAAACCTGTTGCTCAACCTTAAAGATGCCTTAATCTAACCATGAAAGAGGTACCAAGAAGGAGGTTTTGAAATTGCTGAAAGCAGGTATTATCTATCCTATTTCTAATAGTGAATGGGTAAGTCCTGTACAAGTTGTTCCAAAAAAAGGTGGTATGACAGTAATTGTTAATGATAAAAATGAAGTAATCCCAACAAAAACTGTCACTAGTTAGAGAATGTGTATTGATTATAGAAAATAAAATCAAGCAACAAGAAAAGATCATTTTCCGCTTCCTTTTATGGATCAAATGCTTGAAAGATTGTCTAGACAGGCTTACTATTGTTTTCTTAATGGATATTCTGGATATAATCAAATTGTTGTTGACCCTCTTGATCAGGAAAAGACTGCTTTTACATGTCCTTTTGGTATATTTGCTTATAGGAAGATGGTATTTAGTTTATGTAATGCACCTTCTACTTTTCAAAGATGCATGTTTGCTATTTTTGCAGATCTAATTAAAAAGAGCATTGAGATTTTCATGGATGATTTTTTAGTCTTTGGGAATTCATTTGAATCATGTCTAACTAATCTAGACACCGTACTAAAGCGGTGTATTGAAACAAATTTGGTGCTCAATTAGGAGAAGTGTCACTTCATGGTGAAAGAAGGAATTGTACTCTATCATAAAATTTCTTCTAAAGGTGTTGAAATGGACCAAGCCAAAATAGAGGTAATCTTTAAACTCCCATCCCCTGTAAATGTAAAAGGTATTAGAAGTTTTTTAGGACACACTGGATTCTATAGAAGATTTATTCAAGATTTTTCAAAAATTGCTAAAGCTTTAACAAATCTTCTAAATAAAGATGTTGAATTCAAGTTTGATGAAGCATGTCTTAAAGCTTTTAATTCCTTGAAAGAAAAATTGGTTTTTGCCCCTGTAATTGTTGCTCCTAATTGGAACTTATCCTTTGAACTTATGTGTGATGCAAGTGATTATGTTGTAGGAGTAGTTTTAGGTTAAAGACACGAAAGATCTTTTAGGGTTATACACTATGCTAGTGAAGTTTTAAATGAAAATCAAATAAATTAAGCAACTACTGAAAAAGAATTACTAGCCATAGTGTATGCCTTAGAAAATTTAGATCATACTTGATTAAATCAAAAATAATTGTTTTCACTGATCATGCTGCAATCAGGTACCTTCTAACTAAAACTAATTTTAAACCTTGGTTAATCTGATGGATTCTGCTCCTTCAAGAATATGATCTTGAAATCAAAGATAAAAAGGGTAGTGAAAATATGGTCGCTGGCCATCTTTCTAGATTGATGAATGATGAGATCACTGCCAAAGAAAAAGATATCTTGGAAGAATTTCCTAATGAAAAACTTTTTGAAATAACAAAACGGCCATGGTTTGCTGATATGGCCAATTTTAAAGCAACGATAATTCTTCTAAATGATTTAACTTGGCAGTAAAGAAATTTTTTTCAAAGATTCAAAATACTTTGTTTGGGATGACCCTCATCTATTCAAAATTGGTGTGGATAATTTGTTACGTCGTTGTGTACTTGATTGGGAAAAGAAAGATGTGTTGTGGCATTGTCATAAATCTCCTTATGGAGGATATTTTAATGGAGAAAGAACTGCTACAAAAATTCTTCAATCAGGTTTGTATTGGCCCTCCATTTTTAAGGATTCTCACTTGTAACATCCCTGATGTTTTAATGAAAATTATAAGAAATGGGAAATGTTAGTAAATATTTTAGAAGTTTTATTTAATATTTGTTCTGTCCGAGCCAAAGATTGGAAAAGCCGGTGTCGAGGTCGGTATCTAAAGCGCGAGCAGGCGGAGTTATAGATCGGAAGTGTAGGAGAAGAGCGGGCAGGGCTAAGCGGTCTGGTCCAACCGTTGTGAGGAGAACGCCTCATACGGAGTCATAGTCCGGATTAACCTCATAATGACTGAAACAACGGATATACGTAACCAAGAGGTGAGCACGGATAAGGTATCCGATCTCTCAGGTTGTAGCTCGGATTTCCGAGATATGAACACTAAGTTAGGACGTCGGGGGCCGATATTCATATTGGGCCTATACTCTTGCGAAGTATTAGAGAATTATGAATAATTAAACGTTGAGGGAATAAATACGTGTAATTGATTTGATAACTATGCAATAGTTCAATATAGTGAAATTAATTAAATTTAGTAAGAATACAAATAAAATAAAGGAAAAGACGATCTTGCCCATGAACTATATATATAAGGAAATTCTCTTCCTTCCCTCTTCATTATTTACAAGTTATCTTTGCTGTTGGTCTATTCCTCCTCTTTCGTTTTTCTCTCCTCTCTTAACGCTGATTTGCATGCGCTGGAGAGGGACTCCATTTGTGTCTAAACTTCAATTTAACCCCATTCCTGTGATCGAGGCTTCAAGGTGAGTCTACTGATCCGTTCTAATTGTAATTCCCTTATTTCTTTTATTCTTTGGCCGTTTAGAGCCATGCATGGCTATATTCGTGGCTGTTCTCCACTCCTTTGGTGAGTGTGAGCCCAAATGCAGTCCATGAACTAAGGGCGTTGAAGTGATGAAGCTGTACTTTATGATCCTAGGTAGTAGGCTAAGCAACGGAAGACTGAGTAACGGAGTTGAGACTGCGAAACCAGTGCTCGGAGGAAAGAATCGACACAGAGAACAGATCAACGAAGCGTGGAACCAAAGTAAGGGGGTGTTCGGGTTATAATTAATTAGAATAGGACTCACTTCTTATTCAGGTTTTTGAGGTAACGTAAACAGGTTAAGGAAAATGTTGCTAAACGTAATTGTGTGTTTATGCTTGTGCATGTGTGACTGAGTTTATTAATTAGTGGATGATCGGATGTGGTTGAGTTTATCATGTTATGATCTTGTGATATCAAATGTTGAAATGATCATCGTTATGGGACATCGGGTTAGCAAGCAGGCTACTCGAGTGATGAGGAATTGATATTATTATGTGAAAGGTAAACTGTTGAATGATTATGTGGTATGGGATGGCCGACGGTATATGATAGCCCTTTATTTCCGGCTCCCGTGGTTTTCGTGCCCAGTTGAGCTACCCAGTGGTCAAGTAGGACCCAGTGGTCGAGGTGGAGAGTCAAGCAGGACTCGGTGAACCAAGCAGGGTTCACGGGGTGTCAAGTAGGACCCCCAGCTGAAGGCCAATCCTTTAGTATCCGGATACTAGGAGTCAGATTGTATGAGAGTCAGTTATGAATGTGATGAATATGACGAGTGTGATGAATGTAATGAATGTGATGAGTGTGAGGAATGTGATGGAAATTGTGTAGTTGGTTTAATACAGTTATCGCATGAAATACACTATGTTTCGGTATGCTTACTTATAGGTGATGCTTAATGTGTATGTAACAATATGCATGTATTGTGTTAAATTCCGTTCTATATTAATTATAATGCCAAACACTCACCCTTGCATATTTTTTTTTAGTAACCATAGACAGGGAAGGGGAAGGAGCCATGGAGCCGCGCCAAGGGGGAGAACGGTGCCAGGGTCCGAGTGACTTTGAGTGACTCTTTATAGAGTCATATGTGTGTATAAAAACTTTATAGTATAATTATTAGTTGTGCTTAATTAAGACCGGATCGAATGTAAACCTATATTTTAAAATATATTACTGTTATTTGCATATGTTTTCATGGTAACTCTTTGGGTTCACAGAACCATTTTTAGAGTGAAATTTTGGGAGTTCGGTTGCATGTCTTGTCTAATCCGGTGTGTGAAAGGTATTCACTCAAGCGAATAGAAACCTCGTTTAAGTGAGAGTCCGGAATCTCGCTTAAACGAGTAGGGGCCTCACTCAAGTGAGAAGTCCCGACACCCTTTCTCTCATCCGTTGTGTTCAAATTAAATTGTTTTTCTCTAAATATCGATTAATTTTCAAGAAAAGGAAAAATTTATTGTAAGATGTAATCGTTTGAATAAAAATAAATACAAAATAACCTAGGACGTTACACTTGGTATCAGAGCGGTTCTTTCTAGAGCCGGTGTGTGGGCCGATCTAGTAATTGTGATAGTTTTATGAAAGTTGATTGTATTTTGTTGTGTTGAGATTGTGTGTGGTCTGGCACCGTTCCCTTGGCACTCCACTGGCGTAGTATTCTATGAATATAAGGTAAGTTTACAATCCCCTGACTGATCTTGGTTATTAATGGTGATGTGTTTGCTTTTTGTAGAATCATAAAATGGCCGGAGAGACTAGTTCTGGGGGAAGAGATGATTTCTTCTCTAGATTTACTCAGCTGATGAGTAGGACCGAGTCCGGTCCCACTCTGGATAAATTCCTGAAAAGGAATCCTCCGACTTACAAAGGGGGACATGACTATGACAGGGCATACATCTGGATTAGGGATATCGAGCAGGTTTTTGAATATTTTGAGTGCTCTGAAGAGCAAAAGGTTTTATTTGCTAGTTACCAACTAAAAGATGAGGCTAGAGTATGGTGGTCCCGCATGAAGGTGCAGATGAACGCAGCCAATGAGCCGTTGGTATGGGTGAATTTTCGAAGGAGATTCCTTGTTAAATACTTCCCGGACAACTACAAAATCCGGAAAGAAATGGAATTCCTGAAGTTAGAGCAAGACCGGATGTCTGTAGCGGAGTACACCAGCAAGTTTGATGAGCTGTGTGATTTTTACTACCCTTTCTCGTTAGAAGGGACAGAAGGTAGCAAGTGCGCCAAATACGAAGCTGGACTACGGATTGAGCTCCGTAGTGTAATCGTACCAATAGAGATTAGGGACTACCCAACCTTGGTGAACAAGGCAAGACTAACTGAAGAGGTGCAGTTACAACGGATGTCTCAGCCGAGAGATAAAAAGTCACTAAAGGCAAAAGGATTTAATTTCAAGAGGATGAGTCAATTCTTCCGGGGTGGCAAATCTTCTGCTACCTCCTCATCCTCCTCTGGTCGGGGTTCCACTGGTCGATCGGGTAATCCCGCTGGGAATCGTACATGCTACAATTGTGGTCAGGAAGGACACATTGCCAAACATTGCCAAGCTAATCAGATTGTGTGCTTCCAGTGCGGACGACCAGGGCACCTTAGGCCCGATTGCCCTCAGAGGCAGCAGCAGGGCAGGACGGATAACCGAGCTAACTCTTCTGGGACCCGGGGTTCCAACTTCTCGAGAGGAGGTCAGAATGGAGCTGGTAGAGGGAACTCACAAGCGGGAAGATATGACGCCCAATCTAGCGATGCCTAGAACGCCATGACCGGACGTGTATTTGCATTTGATGCTTCAGAAGCTACGAGGAATGACAATCTGGTACAGGGTAAGTGCCTCATCTGTGGTTATCTGGTTGATGTGATTTATGATTCAGGTGCCACCCATTCCTTTATTTCGGAAAGTTGTGTGCGACGGCTTGGTCTGCCAATCAGTTTAATGGAGAACGCTCTTATTGTTTCCACTCCAACTGGTTCCACTTTCCGTGCAACTACAGTGTGTAGGGAACTACCGATGCAAATCGAAGCCCGTACTTTTCGAGTAAATTTTATCTGTATGCCATTGAAGGACTTAGACGTTATTCTAGGTCTTGATTGGCTTGCTGCTAATCATGTGTTGGTCGATTGTTATCGGAAGAATATTGTTTTCTCTCAAGAACTTGACATGAAGAATGGGGTGAGCGATGTCCTAACCACGTATGTTGTTTTATTCGCTTCGGAGGGTCGGCATAACCTCCTGCTAAATGATATTCTGATTGTTTGTGAATTCCCTGACGTTTTTCCGGAAGAAATTCCGGAGCTACCTCCCAGTCGGGAGATTGATTTCTCTATTGACTTGATTCCCGGGGCAGAACCTGTGTCCCGAGCGCCATATAGAATGTCTTCGGTGGAATTAACCGAAGTGAAGAAACAAGTAAACGAATTACTAGAAAAGGGCTTTATCCGACCTAGTGCCTCACCCTGGGGCGCTCCGGTGTTACTGGTAAAGAAGAAGGACGGTAGTATGCGGATGTGCATTGATTACCGGAGGCTGAACAAACTGACAATCAAAAATAAATATCCATTACCTCGGATTGATGATTTACTGGACCAGTTGCGAGGCGCCGTTGTGTTCTCTAAGATTGACTTAAGGTCGGGATACCACCAAATCCGAGTGAGGTTGGAGGATATCCCAAAGACAGCATTTCAGACTCGTTATGAGCACTTCAAGTACGTAGTAATGCCCTTTGGAGTAACAAACGCTCCTGCCATTTTTATGGATTATATGAATCAGACTTTTCAACCTTACTTGGACCAGTTTGTGGTGGTATTCATTGATGATATTTTGGTATATTCGAGGTCGGACGAGGAGCATGCTCAACATCTTCGACTTGTTTTACAAGTACTTCGGGAGAAGAAGTTGTACGCTAAACTATCTAAGTGTGATTTCTGGGGGAGTAGTGTACAATTCTTGGGGCATATAATTTCCCAAGAGGGAATCTCAGTTGATCCGACAAAAATTGAGGCGGTTATGGCTTGGGACAGGCCGAAGTCAATAACTGAAATCAGGAGTTTCCTCGGAATAGCTGGATACTATCGACGTTTCATTGAGGGGTTCTCTCGGATAGCACTTCCCCTGACTCGGTTAACAAGGAAAGGAAACCCCTTCGTGTGGTCGGAGAAGTGTGAATTAAGCTTCCAAACTCTTAAGCGATGTTTAACGACTGCCCCTGTGCTTGCACTGCCCGATGTAACACAGGAATTTGAAGTATATTGTGATGCATCCAAATTTGGATTGGGGTGTGTGTTGATGCAAGCTGATCGGGCAATTGCTTATGCTTCGAGCAATTGAGGCCACATGAAGAGAATTACCCGACTCATGATCTGGAACTTGCAGCAGTAGTGTACGCGCTGAAGATTTGGCGACATTATTTATATGGAGCTCGCTTTGTAGTATTCAGTGATCACAAGAGTCTAAAGTACTTATTTGATCAAAAGGAGTTAAATATGAGACAGAGGAGATAGGTAGAGTATTTGAAGGATTATGACTTCGATTTGAAGTATCACCCGGGCAAAGCGAATGTTGTGGCAGATGCGCTAAGCAGGAAGGTACTGCATGTGGCTTACCTAATGGGTAAAGAACAGGAATTGCTGGAAAGCTTTAGAGATATGAATGTTGGAGTTGTTATGATCGCACCAAACCGAATGACGACCGGAATGTTACAAATCTCCAACGAATTTCTGGAGTCGATGGTAGCTGCACAGAAAGACGATAAAGAGTTACTGAGGCTAATTGATACTCAGAACCAAGGCAAAAATGTGGAGATAACTAGGGGTGATGATGGTATATGGAGATTCAGGAACTGAGTGGTAGTGCCTGCACATGGAGATTTCAGGCAGGCGGTGTTATCAGAAGCACACAAGAGCTCTCTGAGTATACATCTGGGAGTAACAAAAATGTATCATGACTTAAGAAAGGAATTTTGGTGGCCAAACATGAAGAAGGCAATAATCGAGTATGTGAAATCCTGTGTGATATGCCAGAAGTGCAAGGTTGAGCACCAACGACCTCCGGGTTTGCTTCAACCTCCAGAAATTCCGATCTGGAAGTGGGAAGGTATCACCATGGACTTCGTGTCCGGACTACCCCGCACTCAAACCGGATACAACGCGATTTGGGTGATTGTTGATCGACTAACCAAAAGTGCGCATTTCCTGGCAATAAATATGAAGTGGTCGCTAGATCGATTAGCTAAGTTGTACATTGCTGAGGTCGTACGACTGCATGGTGTGCCCTCAAGCATTATCTCCGATCGGGATCCCTGATTCACTTCAAGGTTTTGGGGAAGTTTGCAACAACAATTGGGTACTGAGCTTAAATTGAGTTCGGCCTACCATCCCCAGACCGATGGCCAATCAGAACAGACTATACAAACTCTTGAAGATATGTTAAGGGCATGTGTCCTGGAACAGGGCGGATCATGGGAGAAATACTTGCCCTTGGTGGAATTTGCATATAATAACAGTTACCATAGCAGCATTGGGATGACTCCATATGAAGCTCTTTATGGTCGGAAATGTCGTACTCCATTATGTTGGAATGAGAACGGCGATGCCCTTCATCTGGGGCCTGAGATGATTCAAGAGATGAATGAGAAAATCGCTTTAATCCGAGAGAAGATAAAAATTGCTCAAGACCGTCAAAAGAGCTATTATGACAATCGGCACAGACCCCTTGAATTCCAAGTGGGTGATTGGGTGTTCCTAAGGATTTCACCAACTAAGGGTGTAGGTCGAATTTTGAAGAGCCAAAAGCTTAATCCGAAGTACATTGGACCATACCAAATACTAGAACGGATTGGTGAAGTCGCTTATCGACTGGATCTTCCCCAATCGTTGACTAACATTCACAACGTGTTCCATGTATCGCAACTTCGAGCCTACATTCCGTGTGATACCATGATTGTACCGAGTGACTCCATTGAAGTGAAGGAGAACTTGACGGTGGAGGCGGTACCAATCGGCATTGAAGAGCATCAAACCAAACGGTTAAGGAACAAGGAGGTACCGCTGGTGAAGGTGAAGTGGCAGAATTTACATTGGATAAACTACACTTGGGAGTTAGAAACCGATATGAGACAAATGTACCCTCACCTTTTGCAACCGGAACACTGATTTCGGGGACGAAATCTCCTTTTAGGGGGGTGGATGTAACATCCCTGATGTTTTAATGAAAATTATAAGAAATGGGAAATGTTAGTAAATATTTTAGAAGTTTTATTTAATATTTGTTCTGTCCGAGCCAAAGATTGGAAAAGCCGGTGTCGAGGTCGGTATCTAAAGCGCGAGCAGGCGGAGTTATAGATCGGAAGTGTAGGAGAAGAGCGGGCAGGGCTAAGCGGTCTGGTCCAACCGTTGTGAGGAGAACACCTCATACGGAGTCATAGTCCGGATTAACCTCATAATGACTGAAACAACGGATATACGTAACCAAGAGGTGAGCACGGATAAGGTATCCGATCTCTCAGGTTGTAGCTCGGATTTCCGAGATATGAACACTAAGTTAGGACGTCGGGGGCCGATATTCATATTGGGCCTATACTCTTGCGAAGTATTAGAGAATTGTGAATAATTAAACGTTGAGGGAATAAATAAGTGTAATTGATTTGATAACTATGCAATAGTTCAATATAGTGAAATTAATTAAATTTAGTAAGAATAGAAATAAAATAAAGGAAAAGACGATCTTGCCCATGAACTATATATATAAGGAAATTCTCTTCCTTCCCTCTTCATTATTTACAAGTTATCTTTGCTGTTGGTCTATTCCTCCTCTTTCGTTTTTCTCTCCTCTCTTAACGCTGATTTGTATGCGCTGGAGAGGGACTCCATTTGTGTCTAAACTTCAATTTAACCTCATTCCTGTGATCGAGGCTTCAAGGTGAGTCTACTGATCCGTTCCAATTATAATTCCCTTATTTCTTTTATTCTTGGGCCGTTTAGAGCCATGCATGGCTATATTCGTGGCTGTTCTCCACTCCTCTGGTGAGTGTGAGCCCAAATGCAGTCCATGAACTAAGGGCGTTGAAGTGATGAAGCTATACTTTATGATCCGTAGGTAGTAGGCTAAGCAACGGAAGACTGAGTAACGGAGTTGAGACTGCGAAACCAGTGCTCGGAGGAAAGAATCGACACAGAGAACAGATCAACGAAGCGTGGAACCAAAGTAAGGGGGTGTTCGGGTTATAATTAATTAGAATAGGACTCACTTCTTATTCAGGTTTTTGAGGTAACGTAAACAGGTTAAGGAAAATGTTGCTAAACGTAATTGTGTGTTTATGCTTGTGCATGTGTGACTGAGTTTATTAATTAGTGGATGATCGGATGTGGTTGAGTTTATCATGTTATGATCTTGTGATATCAAATGTTGAAATGATCATCGTTATGGGACATCGGGTTAGCAAGCAGGCTACTCGAGTGATGAGGAATTGATATTATTATGTGAAAGGTAAACTGTTGAATGATTATGTGGTATGGGATGGCCGACGGTATATGATAGCCCCTCATTTCCGGCTCCCGTGGTTTTCGTGCCCAGTTGAGCTACCCAGTGGTCAAGTAGGACCCAGTGGTCGAGGTGGAGAGTCAAGCAGGACTCGGTGAACCAAGCAGGGTTCACGGGGTGTCAAGTAGGACCCCCAGCTGAAGGCCAATCCTTTAGTATCCGGATACTAGGAGTCAGATTGTATGAGAGTCAGTTATGAATGTGATGAATATGACGAGTGTGATGAATGTAATGAATGTGATGAGTGTGAGGAATGTGATGGAAATTGTGTAGTTGGTTTAATACAGTTATCGCATGAAATACACTATGTTTCGGTATGCTTACTTATAGGTGATGCTTAATGTGTATGTAACAATATGCATGTATTGTGTTAAATTCCGTTCTATATTAATTATAATGCCAAACACTCACCCTTGCATATTTTTTTTTAGTAACCAGAGACAGGGAGGGGGAAGGAGCCATGGAGCCGCGCCAAGGGGGAGAACGGTGCCAGGGTCCGAGTGACTTTGAGTGACTCTTTATAGAGTCATATGTGTGTATAAAAACTTTGTAGTATAATTATTAGTTGTACTTAATTAAGACCGGATCGAATGTAAACCTATATTTTAAAATATATTACTGTTATTTGCATATGTTTTCATGGTAACTCTTTGGGTTCACAGAACCATTTTTAGAGTGAAATTTTGGGAGTTCGGTTGCATGTCTTGTCTAATCCGGTGTGTGAAAGGTATTCACTCAAGCGAATAGAAACCTCGTTTAAGTGAGAGTCCGGAATCTCGCTTAAACGAGTAGGGGCCTCACTCAAGTGAGAAGTCCCGACACCCTTTCTCTCATCCGTTGTGTTCAAATTAAATTGTTTTTCTCTAAATATCGATTAATTTTCAAGAAAAGGAAAAATTTATTGTAAGATGTAATCGTTTGAATAAAAATAAATACAAAATAACCTAGGACGTTACATCACTCATTTGTGCAAGCTTGTGATAACTGCCAAAGAACAGGTAATGTTAATAAAAGATAAGAAATGCCTCTCACAAACATTCAGGAGGTTGAGGTATTTGATTGTTGGGGTATTAATTTCATGGGACCCTTTCCTTACTCTCAATTTAATCAATACATTCTTTTGGTAGTCGATTATGTTTCAAAATGGGTAGAAGCAATCGCTTCACCTAATGCTGACACCAAAACTGTAGTGAATTTCTTGAAGAAAAATATTTTCTATAGGTTTGGAACACCAAGGACTTTGATCAGTGATGGAGGATCACATTTTTGTAACAAAGTTCTTCAGAAAGTGTTACAACAGTATAGAGTGAGACATAAAGTAGCCACAACATATCATCCACAAACCAATGGACAAGCTGAGATTTCAAATTGTGAAGTGAAAAGAATTTTGGAAAAGACTGTGTCTTCCTCCAAAAAAGATTGGTCACAAAAGCTTGATGATGCACTCTGGGCATACAGAACTGCGTATAAGACTCCAATTGGCCTTTCTCCTTTCCAAATAGTCTATGGAAAAGCTTGTCATCTTCCAGTAAAGATAGACCATAAAGCATATTGGGCCTTAAAATTTCTCAACTTTGATCCAAATGCTGCAGCTAACAAAAGAAAGTTGCAATTATTTGAGTTGGAGGAAATGAGAAACAATGCTTATGAGACATCTAAAAGTTACAAGAATAAGGTGAAAGCTTACCATGACAAGAAAATTAAAAATAGACACTTCATACCAGGTCAGCAAGTTTTATTGTTTAATTCAAGATTAAGACTGTTTCCTGGTAAATTGAAATCTAAATGGTCAGGCCCTTTTGTAATTAAGGAAGTTAAATCTTATGGAGCAGTTGAAATTGAAGATCTAACTTCCAAAAGAAGTTGGATGGTTAATGGGCAAAGATTGAAACCATATCTGGGTGGTGAGATCGACAGACTCACTACCATTGTTATTTGACTGATTTGTGATGTGTAGGATGTCAAGCTAGAGACAGTAAATCAAGCGCTCAATGGGAGGCAACCCATTAATTCTTTTCACTATTAAATTATATGTAATAATAATGTTAAAAAAATAAAAATAAAAAATAAAAAATTAATTTTAACTAGATTTTTAATAAAAAGGGTTTTTGAATTGGAACAAAAGGGTTTTTGAAAATTAAAATTTTAATTTTTGAAAAAACAGAACCCCATGCGTAGCGTCCCACTGACGCGCAGCGTGGAGGTAAAAATTTCAACCTGATGCGTAGCTTCCCATCCACACGTAGTGTCAGAGCCCACGTTTAGTTTTTAAAACTAAACCAAAGAGGCCAAATTTAGGTTTCCCTCTCTGCCTCACTTTTCTCTCAGAACCCTAATCCTCACTCTTAATCACCCATATTCTTTCAAGCTTTTGCAAGGATCTCCAACTAAGTTCTCTTACCTTTTTCTTTATTTTTATGTTTTTTTTATTTTTAGAATGCATGTGGTTAAGATTAGGATTAGAAAACCATTGGGATTTGTTTGCTGTTAGAGTTAGAGGAATGTTTTGATTGAATGTAGTTTGGAGGGGTTGTTGTTGCACAACCCCTGTTTTCGTATTTTCTAAAACTGCGCACCTCACGCGTAGCATCCCAGTGACGCGTAGCATGAGGCATGAATTGTAACCCCACGCGTAGCGTCCCACTAACGCGTAGCGTGGGAAGAACAGGCTGATGCATAGCATCCCACCCACGCGTAGCGTCAGCCTCTGTTTTTGATTTTTGTTAATTTTATGTTTTATATTGTTTTTCTGTTTTAATAATTCTATCCCATTTATTTTTGTTTGTTTGTTTATTTTTTTGTTTTTCTTTTAAATTTCTCAAATTATATATTTGTTATACTTTCTTGCATAAAAATAAATTTGATAAATTTTGTAAATATGTTTATTGTGTTAAATTGCATTAAGTTAATAAAATGTTGTGTATGTTATATTTTTAAAAAATCCAAAAATATGCATGTTTAATTTTTTATTCAAAAATATATTGTTTTATGCTTTGTAAATATTTTGTTGTGTGAATTTTGCATGAGTTTTTATTCTTGATGTTTTGCATAAAATATAAAAACCAAAAATATGAATGTTAATTCTTGATGTTTGGCATGTTTTATTTTGTTAAAATATAAAAATAAAAAATATTGTGATATGTGTTTGATTTTATAAAATTTCTTTTTACAGATGGCACCTAAGAAATCCATTCCCATTACTGGTCCCAAAACACAGAGGAGGACCACTAACACTGATACCACTTCCGAGGATCCAGATCTTCAGGGTGAGGATGTTGTAGGAATTTCTTCAATTCCTAGCTTTTGTTAAAGGATCTTCTCTTCTTGAACCTTCTTAGATCCAAAATTCTTGATGAGAATAGAGAGGAATGGTCACGATTTGGAAGCTTAGGGAGGAAGGTAGAGGAATCTTGTAGTGGAAGCTAGCTTGTGGTGGAAGTTAGAAGGATAAAGGAACCTAGATCTAAGGAGATTTTGGTCTGGAAATGGAGGAGATGGAGAAGAGAGGAATGAAGCATGGTTCTGCCACTCTCTAGGGAGAAGAGAGATAAGGTATAGAGAGTCACCACCTTTGGGAGAAGACCAAAGGATAAGACTAGAGAAAGGAGCCTACAGCTTCTACTTTCTAGAGAGAAGAGAGAGTTTCTCACTCTAAGTTTTCTTATCATTCAAGTTATGAGCTAATTACAAAGGAGAGGAACTTATATAGTCCCTTGGAAATTTTAGCCACTTCACTCTAACCATAGGCCTTGGATTAACTCCTAAGGCCCAATCCTAAATCCTACTCTAGTTGGCCCAATACAAGCCCAAATACAAAAAGGAACAAGGTACAAGGCCCAAAAGTAGCCCAAAATTAATGGCTATGCAAAGCCCAAACTAATTCCTAAAATATAGTCCTAATATACCTAGAATATAAAGGAATGGAAAATATGTACAAAATATATGAGGCCCAATGAAGAGGCCCAAACATCCACACCAAGCCTATTACCCTTCTATAGTGCAAGAGAAAAGGGTAAGGGTCTTCAATAGCTCCTCCTTGGGCTTGGGCCCACTCAAGGAATGTATGGAAGAAGCTAAATTCATTTGGAGACCTTCCTTGGCTCTCTTGGCCCTTGACCTAGTCATAGGGCCCTTGAAAGCATCCAAGGCAACCTCCAAAGACTGTGTAGGGTCCATGGCTTCTTCCTGGGTGATGGCCATATCATACTCCCCTTCTTGAAAAGGATTTGTCTTCAAATCTGAGGTAACCTCATCCAACTCATCTATAAAACAAGGGGTGAGATCAGAAATATTAAATGTAGCACTGACCCCATACTCACCAGGGAGGTCTTGTACATAAGCATTATCATTAATTCTCCTAGTTACCTGAAAAGGACCATCACCTCTAGGGTTAAGTTTGGACTTCCTAAGGTTAGAAAAGCGTTCCTTCCTTAGGTGAAGCCAAACCCAATCCCCAACATCTAAGATAACCTATTTTTTCTTTTTATTCACACATCTAGCATAGTGATCATTTTTCTTTTATATATGGTTTTTAACCTCCTCATGAAGTTTTTGAATAAAAGATGCTTTTGCCTCACCATCCATATAAAGGATGTCATTTAAAACCTCTAGAGGCAAAAGATCTAAAGGATTGAGGGGATTAAAACCATACACAATCTTAAAAGGACTATGCTTGATAGTGGAGTGAACTACCCTATTATAAGCAAACTCTACATGTGGTAGACACTTATCCCAAGACTGAACATTCTTTTTAACAAGGACCCGCAGAAGAGTAGAAAGAGTCCTGTTAACAACCTCAGTTTGGCCATCTGTTTGTGGATGGTATATGGTAGAAAAGAGAAGTTTAGTTCCTAGCCTGGCCCAAAGGGTCCTCCAGAAGTGGCTAAGGAACTTGGTATCCCTATCACTAACGATAGTTCTAGGGATCCCATGTAAGCGAACTATCTCTTTAAAGAATAGTTTAGCAATATGGCTTGCATCATCAACCTTATGGCAAGGGATAAAATGAGCCATCTTGCTAAATCTATCAACTACCACAAAGATAGAATCCATTCCTCTTTGGGTCCTAGATAACCCAAGGACAAAGTCCATACTAATATCTACCCAAAGGGAAATGGGGATAGGCAAGGGAGTGTAAAGGCCATATGGAGATACCTTAGATTTGGCCTTTTTACATGCAAAGTACCTAGAGCAAAGTCTTTGCACGTCACGCTTTATATGGGGCCAATAGAAATGTTCACTAAGGGTGGATAAAGTCTTATCCTTCCCAAAGTGCCCCATGAGCCCTCCCTCATGGCTATCATGAAGTAAAAGGTCTCTAATGGATCCCCTAGGAATGCATAGCTTATTGGCTTTAAAGAGAAAGCCATCTAATTTATGGAATCCACTAGATGTAAGAAAGGAACCACAAGAGTGGTAGGCATTAGCAAAGTCAAGGTCATTTGGATACAATTCTTTTATTTCATCAAGACCATGAAGAGTGGCACCCAAGGAAGAAAGGAGGGTATGCCTTCTAGATAAGGCATCAGCTACAACATTAGCTTTACCACTACGGTTCTTGATAAAATAAGGGAATTATTCCAAATATTCAACCCATTTGGTATGCCTTTTATTTAACTTATGTTAGCCTTTGATATACTTGAGTGACTCATGGTCACTATAAATGATAAACTCTTTGGGAATTAAGTCGTGTTCCCAAGTTTGTAAGGCCTTAATTAAATCAAAGAACTCTTTATCATAGGTGGGATAATTAAGGTATGCCCCATTAAGCTTTTCACTAAAGAAAGCAATAGGGTGTCCCTCTTGAAGCAAAACTGCACCTATTCCAATATTAAAAGCATCATATTCTAGCTCAAATATTTTTGAAAAATTTGGAAGAGCAAGAATGGGAGCATGTGTGAGTCTATGCTTGAGGTCTTGAAAGGCCTTTTCTTACTTTGGCCCCTAAAGAAAAGGAACATTCTATTTGAGAAAATCATTTAGGGGAGATGCCAAAGTAGAAAAGTCTCTCACAAACCTTCTATAAAAGCTAGCTAAGCCATGGAAGCTTCTAATATCATGAATGTTTTTAGGGGTTGGCCAAGCACTAATTGCTTTGACTTTTTTCTTGGTCAACTGGACCCCTTTGGAGCTAACTACAAATCCTAAAAAGACAATGTGATCCAAACCAAAAGAGTATTTTTCAAGATTAGCACAAAGTTAGTTTGCTCTTAAGGCAAGTAAAACATGTCTAAGGTGGGTAAGGTGAGAGTCTATAGACTTTGAATAAACAAGGATGTCATCAAATTAGACAACAACAAAGTGGCCAATGAAGTCCCTCAAAACATGATTCATGAGGTGCATGAAGGTACTAGGTGCATTGGTCAAACCAAAAGGCATAACTAATCACTCATATAAACCAAGCTTGGTCTTAAAAGCAGCTTTCCACTCATCACCTTCCTTGATTCATATTTGGTGATAGCCACTTTTAAGGTCAATTTTGGAGAATATGGTAGAGCCACAAAGTTCATCCAACATATCATCAAGTCTAGGTATAGGATGCCTATACTTAATGGTGATGTTGTTGATTACTCTACAATCAGTGCATAACCTCCGAGAACCATCTTTTTTTGGAACTAAAAGAATTGGCACAACACATGGACTAAGACTCTCCCTAATCCAACCTTTGGAAAGTAGATCTCTAATTTGTTTCTCTATTTCTAGACTCTCCTAGGAGTTACATCTATATGCAGGTCTATTAGGCAAGCTAGCCCCGGGGATAAGATCTATTTGGTGTTTGATACCCCTAAGAGGTGGAAGCCCTTGAGGAAGGTCTTTAGGAAAGACATCCTCAAACTCTAAAAGGAGATTTTACAATCCCTTGGGCATAGAAGAAGAAGAGCCCACTAAAGATAGGGAAGTGCAAGGGCTAGAGATACTAGAAGGGCTAGGAGAGCTAGAAGAAGAAGATATAGGGTAAAGCATGTAGATAGGTTTGTGAAGAAGTAAGGCTTGCTTCACATCATGCTTAGAGGCAAAGAAAGAGGAGTGCCTCTTGGGATCTTTGTAGGTGAGGATCCTTTTACCCTTATCTTGTTGAGTGACTTTTTTTTTTTTGTGTTTTTGTTTTTGAGGTTTAGGAGGGGAGGTGGAAGGCCCAACCTCCCTATCCCTCTTCAACTTCATTTGAAGTTGGTCTTCTAAAACTTGTTTGGGAGATAAGGGATGCAAGACAAACTTTTTGTTATTATGTACAAAGGTAAGGGTGTTAGTAAACCCCTCATGGGTGACTTTCTTATCATATTGCCAAGGGCGACCTAAAAGCACATGAGTGGCTTCCATAGGAACCACATCACACCATATTTGATCATGGTAGGTGCCTATAGCAAGAGAGAGAAGAACTTGTTTGTTTACTAACATTTCACTTTTTTCATTAAGCCATTGAAGTTTGTAAGGTTTTGGGTGATCTATTAGAGGACAACCAAGTTTGTGAACTAGCCTTTGACTAGCCACATTAGCACAACTACCACTATCCACAATGAGAGAACAAAGTTTTTCTTGAATGTAACATCTTGTATAAAAGATGTTCTCTCGTTGTGTAGTGTCATCATCCCTTATATGACTACCTAGGAGTCTTCTAATCATAAATAGTTCACCTTCATCTCCTAGAACATGTTCACTCTCATAGGAATCACTATTGGAGCTATCACTTGAGTGTGAAGAAGATGCTTCCTCATAGCTTGAATAGTGATCAATGCCTTTTAAAATCATAAGTTTTTTTGTTGGGCATTGAGAGGCAATGTGACCCCTTCCCAACCATTTAAAACATTTGATTTAACTTGTTCTTAAAGAATTGGGTTGGGATGAAGAGTTTTTGTTCCTAGAAGGGTTGTTCCTAGATGGTCTTGTAGGGGTATGATCCCTATGAACCTCACTTTTGAGTTTAGGAGTTGAAGTGCCCACTTCATGCTCCTTACCCTTCTTACCTAAACTACCCTCTTTAGGGATGGAGTCTTCTTTACCCTTCCACCTAGATCTAAAAGGTTTGGAGTCTCTATTGTAGTAGGAAGCTCCATCCATGAGTTGAGCTTTTACTCTTGTGCATTGATGGAGAAGCTCCTCAATGTCCTCATGAGGTAGAAGTTCCACTCTTTTCCGAATATTATGATTAAGGCCATGTAAAAACCTATGCATGAGAATTTCTTCATCCTCTTCAACATTGGCCCTAATCATAGCCATCTCTAAAGCCTTATAATAATCCTCCACATTCTTAGACCCTTGGGTGAGCCTATTGAGCTTGGCCAATAGTTCACCCCTATAGTAGGAGGGGACATACCTCTTCCTAAGTAAGGCTTTCAAATCCTCCTATTCATCAATAGGTAGGAGATAGTCTCTTTTTCTTTCTTTTAGGATTTGGGTCCACCATACTAATGCATAATTTTGAAAGCTAAGGGTGGCAATCCTAACTTTTTTCTCATTCTTAGTTTCATGGGAGGTGAAGAGTTGCTCAACTATCATCTCCCAATCAAGATAGGCCTTCACATCACTTTTGCCATCGAAAGGTGGGACCTCTAGCTTGACCCTCTCTCAAGCTACCCTCCTCATGGTTTCTACTATGTCTTCTATAGTGCCTATGTTCAACCACACTAGTGTCATCATATTGTCTATTCGCATGGTGTCTATTTCTATGTCTATGATTCCTAGTGGTTCTATCTCTACCCTCCCCATTTTTTATTACCCTCCCTATTTTTTATGTTATCTAGCCTAATAGCCATGTTATTAAGTTGCTCTAAGATTTTACGCATGTGTGGGGGGGTGTGCTCTCCAACTCTCTCACTAGATGAGGACATGTTATAATGCAAGTATGCTAGTGATGAGATACTAGTCGTTTCACTCACTTTATTTGAATCGCTCATAAAGAAGAAAATAGAAGAAAGCTTTTAAACAAGACTAGTCGAGGTGTAAGAATTTAAACTAAACCTAGCATGCAAGAGCGCACTTATGCTAACTAGAAAGCAATTAAAGCAAACTAGTCAGATAGTGCAAAAATGTAAACTAGGCCTAGGATATCAAATTGCACTTACACTAGTCGAAAGCAATAATATAAACTAAGTCCTAAATGTAAACTAGGCCTAGGATATCAAATTGCACTTACACTAGTCGAAAGCAATAATATAAACTAAGTCCTAAGCGTAATTACTCCTAATCAACTAAATAAAAAAAAGTTTAAAGTCCAATGTCCAATGTCTCTAAAGTCCAAATACAAGGACTAAACAAAGAAACAAATTTAAAGTCCCAAAATACAAGGGAAACGAAAATACAATGCAAAAGAAACAAGTCCTAATTTATTACAAACTTTGCTTTCCAATACAGAATGTAACACCCTAATTTAAACAAATCATAAGCAAGAAAATCAGGGGAAATTTTTCACAATTATAGGAAAGCCAGAATGCCTTGGCATAAGAAGATGAAAGGAAAAGAGAACAAGAGAGATAAAACCGATTCAGAGGAGATGACAGCGGAAGAAGAGGAAATCGCTTAAGCAAAACACGCAGCTACGCATACCCGCTCAAGCGAAGGCTTCTCTCGGTATCTGCTCATATCACTCGGCATTTCCACACTCGGATTCCAGCGCCTAGTTCACTCGGAAGAATTCAATCTCAATTCACTCGGAAACGTAACTCATTCCACGGCTTCAACAATCAGAATACATACACGAATAATGCAGGAATGGTCCTCACTGGCTCTCACTCGGAATATATGGGAACCCTTTCACTCAGGACAACCTTCGCGCCCCTTCAGTCACTCAGGATATCTCACCTAGTTTTCACTCGGTAACCATCCCCTTCCTACTCTAAGCTTCCCACTAAGCTAAGTCTCACTCAGATTCCTTTATTACCAATAGTTCACCTCATTTGGGTCCTCTACAATCTAAGGTGTCACTCTCCATTCGGAAGAACCACCACTCAGCAAATTCTCACTCGGGAATTATTGACTATTCTACGCTTGGGAGGGCTCCTAGCAGTTAGTCGTTGGGGCAGTCTTCTACGTCACTCCCTACTCGGGCTATCTGATTTTCACTCACTCCGAACATCTAAATCTCTCCCACTCGGTTACAGAATCGTAAGCTCACCCTCTAGACCATGAATTGGCTTCCTTCATGCTGGGTCATGTTACTTCCTACACAATCAGAGATATGAACGCACATATATATATATATAGATCACTCGGACATTTCACAACATGAGATAGACATGTAACGTGGCATAAACATAGGCATATATATATATAGAAGTGTATGTCATGATTTTACAACCAAGAAGTCATGTTCCCAATCCAAGGAATTCAATTCTGATTTAAAGGCTAACGACAAAACACGAGCCGGCCAAGGCTTAACTCAAAACACTATATACAGCATATACACAACCATGATATCTCATAGTGCAACAACCCTTCACCCGGCATTTCAGCTCCTCCTCCACTCCTCATTACGAGAGATGTTCACTGAAAATTTTCCACAGCAGGGGTAAGCATCTTAAATTTTAAATGATAGCTACTGACTCAGGTTGCCTCACCTTTATACAACAATATTTATATACATAATTATACATGGCAACTATTGTAGTCGGGGCAATGCCAATCAGCCAGAACACACACAAGATCCTTACCAATCGGAATCCATCAGATATCACTCAGCCTTTCACACGCATCAACTTAATAATATCAACATACAACAATCAGTGGTAGTATATTGCGATACGTGAATTAGAATGCTTCTATTGAACAATTATCAGTTAGAATCCACAATCCTCACTCAGATATATATATATATACAAGCAATTCTCCAATACATAACATACATTCATGGAATAGACTTTAATCAGCATTAACATCATATACACACAGAATAGTACACTCAGTCATGAGGACATATATATATCGTCTTACCAACACCGTCACAAGCACAGTTAATTCCACATAACATCAATAGCAATATAAACACAGAATATTTACTCGGTTCCGCATTTGTGTGTATCGGTTTAGACGTTGCAACGTAGGCTCTCAGCCCTTTTTTTATACATAGCTCTTCAGTTATCAAATCAGCTCCCAGCTGCTTGGTCATTTTACAGGTACCCAACCGTTTGCCCACAGGTGACACCAACGCTCTCAGCGCCAACGAAGGTGATCACAGGCAGCCCGAGTCCCACTCAAGGATTTCATAGCGTCCCACGCTTAATAACCGATGGTAGTGTCCCACACTACGTACTCTCGGCACAACGCATCCCATGCGCCACATGCGGATCCATCATACAACATAGTATTCATGCGCACAATCTTCACTCAGTTTACATATTTCACATGCAGTCGGTAATATGCATTTCCAGGATTCTACATATTTATTTAACACACACATACTTCCATACAATCATCATCATAGCTCTATTAACAACATATAAATCCAATGCAATCGGTATCACTCAATATCAAGCTTCTATCAGCGTTCTTATCAACTCAAACATAACATCTGGCTCACTGCTTCACTCAGGCATCCATATGAAATGCCTTCATCTTTTCTCTTATCACCCGGATCTGCTCTGAAGTTTGCTTCACAACCTCTGGTCCCAATAGCAGACTCTCACCCGTTTCCAACCAGCAAAGCGGGGTTCGACATCTTCGACCATACAGTGCTTCGTAGGGTGCCATGCCAATACTATTGTGATGGCTGTTGTTGTACGTGAACTCGATCAGGGGAAGGTATTGCTCCCAATCCCCACCGTGCTCTAACACACACACCCTTAGTAAGTCCTCTAAGCACTGGATTGTTCGCTCGGATTGCCCATCAGATTGGGGGTGATAAGCAGAACTAAGCCAAAGTTTTGTACCCATTTCCTGGTGCAGACTGGTCCAAAACCAGGATGTGTACCTAGGATCCCTATCTGATACGATGGAAGTCGGTATACCATGCAGTCGGACAACTTTGCGAATATAAATCTGAGCTAACCTATGCATCGGGTACTTCATGTTCACAGGCAAGAAGTGTGCACTCTTCGTCAGTCGGTCAACAATGACCCAAATCGCATCATGGCCCGCTCGGTTTTTGGGCAATCCCATGACAAAGTCCATGGCAATTGAGTCCCATTTCCACATGGGAATCTCCAGGGGTTGTAATGCACCGTACGGCTTCTGGTGCTCCACTTTCGACTTCTGACAGGTGATGCACCGAGCCACGTATTCTGCCACGTTCCTTTTCAATCCGGGCCACCAGAATTGAGTTCTCAGGTCATGGTACATCTTCGTGGCACCCAGGTGGATACTTAACATGCTCTTGTAAGCTTCATCAAGTACCATTCTTCTCAATTCTCCACCACTCGGCACGTACATTCTGTTTCTTACTCAGAAGATTCCATCTGATCCTTTGGTTAAGGACAAGTCCTTACCTCGGGCCTGAGTCTCCTTCATCTCAGCCAAGTAGGGATCTGACTGCTGTTGCTCGCACACGGATTTTAGGAATTCATTGGTAATTCTCAGTGTGCCGATCGTCATCTTCCGAGAAGAGGGGATGACAACGTGTAAGTTCATGTCTCGGAACTGTTCCAATAGCTCTACCTCCTTCACCATCATCACTGCTATATGAAGGGATTTCCGACTCAACGCGTCGGCAACAACGTTTGCCTTACCCGGATGGTACCTTAGCTCAAAATCATAATCTTTTAAAAATTCCATCCATCTCCTCTGCCTCATGTTCAGCTCCTTCTGGTCGAATAAGTATCTGAGGCTCTTGTGATCACTGTATACTTCAAATCTGGACCCGAACAAATAATGCCTCCAGATTTTTAATGCGAATACCACAGCTGCCAATTCTAAGTCGTGAGTCGGATAATGCTGCTCATGAGGTCTCAGTTGCCGAGACGCATACGCTATCACTCGGTCTTTCTGTATCAACACGCATCCTAATCTGAGTCCTGATGCATCACAGTAAACCACGAAGTTCTCTTGCAAGTCAGGTAGTGCCAGTACTGGGGCAGTCGTCAACTTGTCCTTTAGCTCTCGGAAACTGTTCTCGCACTCGGGACTCCATACGAAGGGAATGTTTTTCCGAGTTAATATAGTCAGTGGCGAGGCCAACTTAGAAAAACCTTCAATAAATCTTCTATAATAACCTGCCAGGCCCATAAAGCTCCTTATCTCCGAGACCGACTTGGGTCTCTCCCATGCAATTACAGCTGCCACCTTTGAAGGGTCCACCGAGACACCTTCCTCAAAAATCACATGTCCGAGGAAATGGATTTTGTCCATCCAGAAGTCGCATTTCGAAAGCTTTACAAACAATTGCTTCTCCTTCAATACCTGAAGTACCGCTCGGAGATGCTCTTCATGCTCCTCAGGAGTCTTGGAGTAAATTAGGATGTCATCAATGAAAACAACTATGAATTGGTCTAAATACGGGTGGAATATGTTGTTCATGTAATTCATGAAGACAGCAGGGGCGTTTGTCACACCAAACGGCATCACTACATACTCGTAGTGACCATACCGAGTCCTAAAGGCAGTTTTTGGAATATTCGACTCCTTCAGTCGGATTTGGTGGTATCCCGATCGCAGGTCAATTTTTGAGAAAATTGAGGCTCCACGCAGTTGGTCAATGAGGTTATCAATTCTGGGCAACGGATACCGATTCTTAATTGTGAGTTTGTTTAGCTGACGGTAGTCTATACAAAGCCTCATGCTACCATCCTTCTTCTTAACAAGCAGTACAGGTGCGCCCCAAGGTGATACACTCGGCCTAATGAATTGTTTTCTGAGTAACTCATCTACTTGCTTCTTCAACTCGGCTAATTCAGTTGAGGACATTCTATAAGGTGCACTGGAGACTGGCTCAGCTCTAGGGATCAGGTCTATAGAGAATTCGACTTCTCTATTGGGAGGGACACTCGGTACGTCTTTAGGAAACACCTCTGGGAATTCACAGACAGTTGGGATATTGTTCAGTCGGGTTTTACTCTCACCCTTGGATAAACAAAGCATCATAAACAGTTGGGTTATACCTTGTGCTGTGTTGTCCTCATTGCGCTGCCTCGGGAAGATTATCCTTCGGTTTCTGCAATCCACTAACACCTTGTTGGCTGAAAGCCAATCTATTCCGAGTATAATATCGAGATCCTTTAAAGGTATGCACACCAAATTGAAAGTAAAACTCTGATCACACAGCACAAATGTTGTTGTTCAAGTGGCCTCAATACTCAAGAGGGGGGGTGAATTGAGTTTTAAAACTTTTGATTGGAATACCTTTGAAATTGATTTTTATAACCAAGTTTGTGAGATTATGCAAGTGAAATAGAATGGAGGATAACAAGCAATGCACTATAATGAGAAATGTTGCTGAAGCAATTTACCAAACACTTGGTGTGCAATATTAGAGATATAACAAATTAAGCAAGTTCAAGTATGCTCTTCTCAACCAATCAACACCAATCAACAAATATGCAGTAAATGAAAGTAAAAGAGTAAGGAAGAGAAGCTTGCAAACCGATATAACGAGTTCCACCCAATCCGGTGTACGTCTCGCCTCTAAGCAACCCACTTAGAGGATTTTCCACTATTGTAGATTAGAGATACAACTTTGAGCAATTGTGGCTTCCTAGTGTCCCACACTCAAGAACCCAATCCTCACAAGTATAAGGGCAACCCACCCAATCTCTCAATCTCACAATATCCCAAAGATTGAATCCTCAACCTTTGTAACCACTCAACCTAGAGTGAACAACCACTCAACCTAGAGTGAATATCTTGTGTTTGGAGTTTGTGTTTACAATCAATATACTCTCTTAATAGAGCAGATATACAAATGAAAAGCTCTCCCAAATTCTAATCTCTCAAGATGAGAGGATATACAAGTGAAGGTACAATATGCAAGAAATAGGCTTACAAAGCACAAAATAGAGCTATGAATTGTTACTTCTTGGTTATGTCTTTGTGCTTGTGTTCCTCTTCAATTTATAGAGCCAAGATAGCTGTTGAGGAGTGCCCTAGTTCATCATAGCCGTTGCACTTAGTGGAAATTTGAAGAATGGTGGAGACATGACCTGGTTTCCCACTTAAATCTGTTTTTCCACTAGCGTAATCGATTACACCCTCGTGTTGTAATCGATTAGCTTCAAGTCAGAGAGTCACTAATCGATTATTTCATTTCCTCTAATCGATTAGCATCTGTACCTGATGCATTTAATTTGTTTTCGCAGCATCCTAATCGATTAGCATGTCTTGCAATCGATTACCTTAAATCCAGTGACTCACTAATCGATTATATGGTTCCCTTAATCGATTAGCTTTCATACCTGATGCATTTTGTCCCATTTCTGATTGTTGTAATCGATTAGTCTCTGGTGTATAATCGATTACCTTAATTCCAGTGAGTACCTAATCGATTGTTCAGCTCCCTAATCGATTAGCTTTCATACCTGATGTAATTTCTTCCAAAACAGAAAGCTCCTAATCGATTAGCATCTATGGCCTAATCGATTAGCTTCGCTGTTACTTCAATTCTGATTTCATGTCTTTGTTTTTGCATCAATTTCTTCAAGAGTGATTGTCATTATCAAAATCTTTGCACATCTTTGGACCTGTTAACATATTCAAACACATTCTCCCCCTTTTTGATGATGACAACTATGTTCATCTCTTGAGGGTTGTTAGTTTAAATAATATAGACTTATCTTTTATCTTTTTGCAAAAACAACTGTGCTACATTATCTCTTTTTCAAATAGCAGATGACCAATTTCAAAAATCAGAGTAATCACATTCAGCAGCCAATGTCTTATCTCATTTTATCTATTGTCTATTATCTCTTATCTATAACTCTCCCCCTATCAAAAGGAATTTAATAACCAGATAAAATTATTCAAATATTGTTAACAGAGCATCTATTATCCATATTCTTAGTAACAGAATATATTCAAAATTGTAGTGTCAGAGCATCTATCAATATTATCCATATTTAATTATCCAAATTTTTGTATCAGAGCATTATCCAACATATGAACATATATTCTTCTCCCCCTTTGTAATCATCAAAAATAATTAGAGCAGTGAAGAGAAATAATATAAACTGAAATAAGATACTTTTATTGAATTAAAAAAAATGGGAAATACAAGAAGTAAAATTATGCAAAATTCAGAAAACAGCAAAAAGAAACCAACAGCTAAACAAAACATAACTAAAAAATCTAATTATCCGGGTTGAAGAAGCGGATTTCTGCAATTTGGTGAGCCAGCTCTTCATATCGCTGCTGCATCATCTCAAAATGTTGCTGCTCGGTCATTGAAAACTCTTGGAGGGAGTTTTTAAGTCGATCGAAGTGGCGATCAAGAAGGGTGTAGAGAGATGCAAATGGGTCAGCTTGTGGTGCAGATGAAGAGGCTGATGGTGCAGCTTGTGGTTGAGGTGGAGGAGGAGGAGGAGCAGCAGGTTCAGCAAAGGGGTTGGCACCATGTTCCCGGTCACTCCTTAGAATCCACATTCCAGCAATGTTGACCATGCCCATTTTATTGAGGTGGGAAGTGCCAATGCAAGCTCTTGGGGGCACTTCCTCAGATAGTTCCCCTGCCAAATCAACACCACAGAATTTAAAAATTTTGGTGAGGAGGATACCATAAGGGAGCTTTTGCTGGTCCTTGGCATGGCGCATGTGGAATTTGATCAACTGAACCCAGTTGATCTCTTTGTGGTTCAGCATGGCCCACATTAAGAGGACATCATCCTCTTCAACCAGAGCATAGTTCCCACCACGGGGAACAATCATCTTGACCAAGAAGAAGTGGAGCAGGCGGTTGTTCATGGTCAAGTGGCCAACTAGTTTGTGGTTGCTCATGGGAGGAGCCGGCTTCCACAAAGAACGGCGGGCAGTGATGGGATTAAAACCCCATTCATCCTCGGGTTCGCCTCCATCAAAGTCAGCATTGTTGAGGGGCAGTTTGGAAATTTCTGCAAATTGGGCATTTGAGAGTTTGATGGTGGTGTTTTTCACCTTGGATTCAACCATCCTATTGACAAGGCGGAGGTTGCAGTAGAATACTCTCATAAGCTCAGGATAGTATTCTTCTTCTTTGAGGGATAAGAAGGGGAAGAGGTTGTAGTGGTTGAGGCTTTGGGTGAAGGTAAGGCTTGGGTTGTCAAAAGTGTCAGCAACGGTGTAATGAGGGGTCATAATCTCCCTTTCAGAAAAATTCTTCATAAAATTTTGAAGTTCTCTGGGAGAAGAGAAGAACCTTGAGAAGTCAAGGGGGTTATGGGCTTGAGCTGCAGAGGACCTAGCTCTCTTGATAGTTCTAGAAGTAGACATGGTGGAAAATGCAAAAGAAGGAGATGAAGAGAGATGAGTGCTAGAGAGTTTTAGAGAGGTTTAAGAGGAAGGAGGTAGTGTGAGATGAGAAGGTGAATGAAGGGGTATTTATAGTTGAAAATTAGGTTTAGGAAGGAGGAAAGAGAGTTTGGAAAGGAGTGAAGTGAGTTAAGAGAGGGAGTTGTTCGAGTGAGCCTAGGAAATTGGAGTTTTGACTCATCAGAACGCGCGCTAATCGATTACAAGACAGGTGGTAATTGATTAGGTCATTGTTTTTGGGGAATTTCAAACGTTTCATACAGAGGGTAATCGATTAGAGGCTTAGGGTAATCGATTAGTTTAGAAACAGAATCGTCCTAATCGATTGGAGCAATGTGGTAATCGATTATGAAGAAGAGGAAACGTTTTGAACCTGAAACAGAAGCTTTGTAATCGATTGTGGATTAGTTATAATCGATTACCTTAGAAACAGAATGGTTGTAATCGATTATATGTAGGTGCTAATCGATTATCTTAGAAACAGAATGATAGTAATCGATTATTGGTGAGTTCTAATCGATTATCTTAGAAACAGAAGCTTAGTAATCGATTGTGATTAACAATGTAATCGATTATGGAGTCAAAAACTTCAAACATATCTAACAGCAAGGTTCTAAACATGAAATGTGATATATACCTTGCATTATGCCATTTAACAAGGTTCTTATCAAAATATTCAAACACAACTGGACATGTCAAGAATGCCTAACTCTCTTCTTATGTGAATGAATTGCTCTCTAGCCAAGGGTTTTGTGAAAATATTAGCTAGTTGCCTAGAAGTTTCTACATGTTCAAGTACACAATCCCCTTTTAACACATGATCTCTAATAAAGTGATGCCTAATCTCAATGTGCTTGGTTCTAGAGTGCATTACTGGATTTTTTGAGATATTAATGGCACTAGTGTTATCACATTTAATGGGGACTTTATTCAAGGTAATACCAAAATCAAGAAGTTGTTGTCTCATCCAAAGAATTTGAGCACAACAACTACCAGCTGCTACATATTCTGCCTCAGCCCTTGACAATGCAACACTTGCTTGTTTCTTGCTATGCCAAGAAACAAGGGAACTACCAAGCAAATGGCATGTACCACTAGTACTTTTTCTATCAAGCTTACACCCCGCAAAGTCGGAATCAGAATATCCTAAAAGATTACATTCAACGCCTTTGGGATACCATAAACCAACATTTTGAGTACCCACAAGATATTTCAAAATTCTTTTTACGGCAGTCAAATATGATTCCTTAGGACAAGCTTGGTATCTAGCACACATACACACCGCAAACATAATATCAGGTCTACTCGCAGTTAAATACAGTAAGGATCCAATCATACCTCGATATTTGGTGATTTCAATGTCCTTACCCTTTTCGTCTTTGTCTAGATAGCAGGATATGCTCATGGGTGTAGCTATCTCGTTTGCCTTGTCCATTCCAAACCTTTTAAGTAGTTCCTTACAGTATTTAGTTTGGCTAATGAACGTTCCATCAATGGCTTGTTTTATTTGTAGTCCAAGGAAGAAGGTGAGTTCTCCCATCAAGGACATTTCAAACTCATTCTGCATAATCTTGGCAAATTCTTGACAAAGATTTTCATTAGTAGCACCAAATATTATGTCATCTACATAAATCTGTACCAAGAGGATGTCATTATGTTTGCGTTTTATAAACAATGTAGTATCAACCTTTCCTCTTTCAAAGTTGTGTTCTAAAAGGAATTTGCTTAATCTTTCATACCAAGCTCTTGGAGATTGTTTCAAACCATATAAGGCTTTTCTCAATTTGAAGACATGGTTTGGAAATTTATGATTTTCAAAACTGGGAGGTTGATCTACATAAACTTCTTCTTGAATGTAGCCGTTTAAGAACGCACTTTTGACATCCATTTGATACAGTTTGAAATCTATACAACATGCAAAAGCTAGCAATAATCTAATGGCTTCTAACCTAGCTACGGGAGCATATGTTTCTTCATAGTCTATTCCTTCTTCTTGGTTGTATCCCTTTGCAACTAGTCTAGCTTTGTTTCTAGTTATTATACCATTTTCATCTAGCTTATTTCTAAAAACCCATTTGGTTCCTATTATTTGGTGATCATTGGGTCTTGGCACAAGATCCCAAACTTCATTTCTTTCAAATTGATTTAGCTCTTCTTGCATGGCCAACATCCAATGTTCATCAATAATAGCCTCATCTATGTTCTTGGGTTCTATTTGTGATACAAATGCTAGGTGATTACAAGTATTTCTAATAGCATTTCTAGTACTTACACCTTGAGTCATTTCACCTATGACTTTGTCTAAGGGATGATCCTTCAAAGTTACCCATTCTTGTTGTCTCTCAAGTTGTGCTGCACCTCCATCATTGTTGACTTCTTCTTCTTTGTCTTGCAAGTTCATTTCTTGAAAAGTACCTATAAGATCATCAACATCTTCCTTTCTCGGAGGGTTATGGCTATTTTCATCAAATTTGACATGAATAGATTCCTCAATGGTATAGGTTCGTTTGTTAAAGAGTCTATATGCTTTACTAGTAGATGAATAACCTAGAAAAATTGCTTCATCAGATTTTGCATCAAATTTGCCAAGATTTTCCTTTCCATTGTTTAAGACAAAGCATTTGCATCCAAAAATGTGAAAGTAAGAAATATTTGGTTTTCGTCCTTTATAAAGTTCATAGGGGGTTTTCTTTAATATAGGCCTTATCAAACAACGATTCATAACATGACAAGCGGTGTTCACCGCATCGGCCCAAAAATGTTTTGAAATATTAGCTTCATTCAACATAGTTCTTGCAAGCTCCGCTAAAGATCGATTTTTCCTTTCAACTACTCCATTTTGTTGTGGAGTTCTTAGAGCCGAAAAATTATGTTCAATGCCAAACTTTTCACAAAATTTCTCAAAAGATTGGTTTTCAAATTCTCCCCCATGGTCCGTTCGAATGGATGCTATTTTTAAATTTTGTTCATTTTGGATGACCTTGGCAAGTTTCTTAAATGCTTGATATGCTTCATGTTTATGAGTAAGAAACAATGTCCATGTATATCTAGAGTAATCATCCACAATCACAAGACCATAATAGTTTCCACCAAAACTTTTGATTTTTGAAGGCCCAAATAAATCCATATGTAAAAGTTGTAAAGGTCTTGTTGTTGAAACAATATTTTTTGCTTGAAAAGAAACCTTTACTTGTTTTCCTTTTTGACAAGCGTCACAAAATTTATTTTCAAATTTCAATTTTGGTAAACCAATAACTAAATCTTTTGAAACAAGTTTATTTAAATGGTCTACATGAATGTGAGCGATTCTTCTATGCCAAAGCCATGATTCATCCTCTTTGGTTATAAAGCATTGTACATCATTTGAAGCAAGGCGATCTAGATTAATCATGTAAATGTTATCTACTCTTTGACCAACAAACTTTATCTCCTTGTTTAGTTTATTTTCAATTATGCAACCATTTGATTCAAAAACAATTTTATAGCCCTTGTCACATAATTGACTAATACTAAGCAAGTTGTGTTTTAGTCCTTCAACATATAACACATCATTTATGGAGGTGGAAGAATTTTTACCAACATTTCCGATTCCAAGTATTCTTCCCTTTGTGTTATCTCCATAAGTAACAAATCCTTTGCTTCGTGGAGTAAGTGATACAAACTTACTTTTATCTCCCGTCATATGTTTAGAACACCCACTATCCAAGTACCAATGGGTGTTACTTGCCTTAAAACATACCTACAAAACAATTCAAGTTAGAGAGCTTGGTACCCATTTTATGTTGGGTCCTTGTAGGTTAGTTTGTGAAAATGTTCCCTTAGGAACCCATACTTTTCTCACTACTTTTGGTCCTAATCTTCTAACATTGCAATTATAAGAGTTATGACCTTTAAGACCACAATGATTGCATTTCATAAAAGGTGAGGAGGATTTGCTTGGTGGTGCAAAGAAACTTTTATAGTGCTTCTCCATTTTATGATTACTATGTTCTTGGTCATATCCTAAACCGGTTTTACTAAACATGCATTTTTGTTGCCCAAGTAGGATATTCAAATTATCTCTTCCATTAGTGAACTTCTCTAGTGTCCTATTTAGGTCTTCAACCTTGGTTTCTAACACAATGCACTTCTTTGCAAAATCACATGGTTTATCCTTAGAGCATGTTTGAACTTTCTCTAGTTCTTCTTTTAAGCACTCATTTTCTTTACATACTTCCGTGAGATGCAATTCAAGGGTATCACTAGTTTTCCTAGATGCTTTGAGTTTACTAGAGATTTTTGTAAATTTATCATATAATTCTTCAAATGCATCTAATAGCTCATTTTTATCTAAGTCAAGAAGATTTACCTCATTATCTTCTTCTTGATGATTTGCCATTAAGCAAAGATTGGCTTGCTCATCTTCCGAGTCGTCGGAGCTGCTCACATCGTTCTCATCCCAAGCAATATAGGCTCTTCTTCTTCTTTGTTTGTCCTTTCCCTTCTTTTTGAGGTTTGGACAATCGGCTTTGAAGTGCCCTTCCTTGCCACATTCAAAACAACTTGGTGAAGAGGAAGTTTCATTAGAGGTAGGTTTCTTACCTTGGGGCTTAAAGTTCTTTTGGAACTTTTTGTTCTTCATGAATCTTCCAAATCTTTTTACGAATAGCCCAAACTCTTCTTCTTCATCTAAGTCACTGCATGATTCTTCCTCATGCATGGAGGTGGCTTTGAGGGCTAGCCCTTTCTTCTTGGTGGATTTCTCCTCTTCCTCGGCTAGCTTCAATGCTTTAAGTTCTTGCTCTTGTTCTTGCAATTTTCCAAAGAGTGTTGCAAGAGACATTTCATTGATGCTAGGAGATTGTTTTATTGCTGTGACAAGAGGTTGCCATTCCCTGCTAAGACTTTTCAAAATTTTGTGCACAAGCTCTTTGTTAGTATATACTTTGCCAAGAGTAATAAGATGGTTGATAATAAGTGTAAACCTTTTCTGCATATCTACAATAGATTCTCCTGAATTTATCCTAAAGCATTCATATTGGCTAGTCAAGGTACTAATTTTGGAGTCCTTTACATCATTAGTACCTTCATGGGTTACTTGAAGAGTATCCCACATTTCTTTAGCAGTTTGGCATGTCATTATCCTAAAAAATTCATCTTGACCTAAAGATATAGTAATGAGATTTTTTGCCTTGTAGCCATATTGGACTTTCTTTTCTTCCTCGCTTATCCATTCATCTATAGGTTTTTCAACATTCTTGCTATCTATAGTATGCATTGGTATATAAGGACCATTTTCAATGGTATTCCATATTCTCAAGTCAATTGATTGAATGAAGATTTTCATTCTCTCTTTCCAAAAGGCATACCCTTCCCCATTGAAAGCGGGAGGTCTATTTATCGCACCACCCTCAGGAAAAACATTTTGAGAACTTGAGGCCATTTAATCTCTTGAAGCTGTTAAGCTTGATCTACCAAGAGTCAAGCTCTGATACCACTTGTTGTTCAAGTGGCCTCAATACTCAAGAGGGGGGGTGAATTGAGTTTTAAAACTTTTGATTAGAATACCTTTGAAATTGATTTTTATAACCAAGTTTGTGAGATTATGCAAGTGAAATAGAATGGAGGATAACAAGCAATGCACTATAATGAGAAATGTTGCTGAAGTAATTTACCAAACACTTGGTGTGCAATATTAGAGATATAACAAATTAAGCAAGTTCAAGTATGCTCTTCTCAACCAATCAACACCAATCAACAAATATGCAGTAAATGAAAGTAAAAGAGTAAGGAAGAGAAGCTTGCAAACCGATATAACGAGTTCCACCCAATCCGGTGTACGTCTCGCCTCTAAGCAACCCACTTAGAGGATTTTCCACTATTGTAGATTAGAGATACAACTTTGAGCAATTGCAGCTTCCTAGTGTCCCACACTCAAGAACCCAATCCTCACAAGTATAAGGGCAACCCACCCAATCTCTCAATCTCACAATATCCCAAAGATTGAATCCTCAACCTTTGTAACCACTCAACCTAGAGTGAACAACCACTCAACCTAGAGTGAATATCTTGTGTTTGGAGTTTGTGTTTACAATCAATATACTCTCTTAATAGAGTAGATATACAAATCAAAAGCTCTCCCAAATTCTAATCTCTCAAGATGAGAGGATATACAAGTGAAGGTACAATATGCAAGAAATAGGCTTACAAAGCACAAAATAGAGCTATGAATTGTTGCTTCTTGGTTATGTCTTTGTGCTTGTGTTCCTCTTCAATTTATAGAGCCAAGATAGCTGTTGAGGAGTGCCCTAGTTCATCATAGCCGTTGCACTTAGTGGAAATTTGAAGAATGGTGGAGACATGACCTGGTTTCCCACTTAAATCTGTTTTTCCACTAGCGTAATCGATTACACCCTCGCGTTGTAATCGATTAGCTTCAAGTCAGAGAGTCACTAATCAATTATTTCATTTCCTCTAATCGATTAGCATCTGTACCTGATGCATTTAATTTGTTTTCGCAGCATCCTAATCGATTAGCATGTCTTGCAATCGATTACCTTAAATCCAGTGACTCACTAATCGATTATATGGTTCCCTTAATCGATTAGCTTTCATACCTGATGCATTTTGTCCCATTTCTGATTGTTGTAATCGATTAGTCTCTGGTGTATAATCGATTACCTTAATTCCAGTGAGTACCTAATCGATTGTTCAGCTCCCTAATCGATTAGCTTTCATACCTGATGCAATTTCTTCCAAAACAGAAAGCTCCTAATCGATTAGCATCTATGGCCTAATCGATTAGCTTCGCTGTTACTTCAATTCTGATTTCATGTCTTTGTTTTTGCATCGGTTTCTTCAAGAGTGCTTGTCATTATCAAAATCTTTGCACATCTTTGGACCTGTTAACATATTCAAACACAAATGTCACATCCTTACATACTGACGATGTCAACACTTTAGGGCCAGTCGGATTGGCCACTTCCAAAGTCCGATCCATAAATATAGTCGGTAACTTTAAACGCTTTACACACTCATCAGCTATAAAAGAATGGGTGGCTCCCGAATCGAAAACAACATTAAGTGTATGACTACCGAATGAGCACTTACATTGTACCAGGTCATTTGCTTGTGCAACATCCTCTGCGTTAATGGCGTAGACTCTTCCTACTGCTGGTCGGTCGGCATTCTTCTCTCGGTTACTTGAAGCAAGCATTATGTTCCCTCTGGCTCTGTTATCTTCGCCGCCCGGTCGTTGGTTATCATTCACTCGGTTTCTCCTTTGGAAACCTCCTTGACGTACGCTGGTGTTTGCTTGACGGAGTTGGGGGCAATCGGGGCGAATGTGTCCTCTTTTATTACAATGGAAGCACACCATTTCACCATTGTTGTTGTAGTCTCGGGCATAGTGGCTTCCTCCACACTTGAAACATTTTTCGTCTCCCATCACTGGTCGTCTTTCAGACTGATTCCGTCCTCCAAATCTGGAAAAAGACTTGTTCCTACCAACGTTGCTTGGCCTTTTGAAGCGGGATTGCTGGGGCCTCAAGGAATGGTTAGCTCTGCTGCTCTGGCCCGAATGGGCCTTGTCATCCTCCTCAAATATTCTACACTTGTTTACTAATGCAGGAAAACTCCGTATCTCTTGGTATCTACAAGCTCTCTTAATATCAGATCTTAGCCCATTCTCAAACTTAAGGCACTTGGAACTTTCCATCCCAGGCTGTTGGAAAGGTGGGTAGAATAGGCATAACTCCTCGAATCTGGTCGCATACTCCTCCACCGTCGTGGAGCCTTGTTTCAACTCCATAAACTCCAACTCCTTCCGACTCCTTATAGTGTCGGGGAAGTACTTCTCCAAGAAGCATGTCTTGAAATCATTCCATGTCAGCTGAGCATCATCATCAGGGAATCAGTTTCTGGCTATCTTCCACCAGTTTTCCGCCTCGTCTCGCAGTATGTACATTGCACACTCTACCTTCTGGGCCTCGGTACAGCGAAAACCCCCAAAAATCCTTTCCAGCTCCTGAGTCCACTTAAAAGCCGCTTCAGGATTCCGTCCTCCTAGAAATTCACTCGGCTTCCTCTTCAGGAAGCGGTCCAGCACTTGGCCCTCCTCAGCTCGAGGCTGGCCCTGCCTTTCAAACACATCCGCAAAGCGTTGGAATACTGTGGCTATAGCCTCCATGCTTTGACGATGCGTCATTCCTTATCCTGAAATTAACACCCTTCAAGGATAAGTATACCAAGCCACTTACCACCGATCGGATTTCAGCCTAATGTTCAGTAACTGAGCACATCACACCATCTCTATATGCTACACAATCAATCAAACCAGGAGGGAACAACCTCCTATCCACAAGTCAATACCAATCAGGTTCAACTAACATCACAATCAGGATGACCACTCGGTCAGAAGCATACAACCGCTTACACTCGGTAAGGATACTGTCGCGACGGGGATCGCGGCGGCGCGGCCGACCCTCAAAACTATTTTAAATAATAAACAGGGAGTCGCCACCAATATTTTTTAGGATAAAATAGGGGAAAAACCTTTTGTTAAAACACTGGTTATAGAAATGAAATTCCATGATTCGGGAGTCTGATTACAGGTGAGGAAGGTATTAGCACCTCACAACTGTCCGTTATAAAAAATGGTTACCTCAATTTGATAGTGCGCATTATAATTAACCCAATAATTATTTTAACTTCTTCATGAAAAGAAAAATGTACGGAACGACAAAATAAACAAAAAAAAAAACAAAAATCAACACAAAATATTTACGTGAGATTAACAGGACGTCTCGTCCAAATTAAACTCGCTCCTCCTTTTAAAAGAGATAAAAAAAAGATATGAGATTAACAGGACGTCTCGTCCAAATTAACCTCGCTCCTCCTTTTAACAGCAAGATGAAAATGGAAAAACTCCAAAAATTGAATAAAGAAAGATGGGCCCGACAGGAACTGTTTCCCACTCCTACGTATTCTCGAGCTTTCGAGAAATCAGGGTCACGTAGTTCTTAAAAGTTTTTTTTTATTTAGGAAAAAGATTAAGGAAATGTTGATGGGAATCATTATGGTGAGGAACCCATACAAGGCGAAGTTCTTCGCACGTGTACGAATCCTATAAAAGTGGTGTAGACGGAAGTATTTTCCGTACGACACTGACTAAGAATGATTTATCTTTGATTTTTATTTAAACTAGAAAGAAAACATAGGAAACATTTATTCCCTTTATCATATTTTAGTACAAAGCAAAAAAAATGAGTGAAAACTGAGTCCAAAAAAAATGAAAGAAACGCATGAAAAATAAGAAAACCGAGTGAAAAATAAGAAAACCGAGTGAAACTATGAAAATCCGAGTGAAACTATGAAAATCCGAGTGAAAACAGGGAAACTGAGGGAAACTGGAAAGATCCGAGTGGAAAATTAAAAATCCGAGTGAAATAGTAAAAATCTGAGTGAAACAGTGAGAATCTGAGTGAAACAGTGAGAAACTGAGTGAAACGGTGAGAAACTGAGTGGAAATAAGGGAAACCGAGTGCAAAATAGTAAATCCGAGTGATAAGAGGAATACCGGGTGAAGGTTGAGCGAAAAACCGAGTGATGATGGAGTAGGAGTCCTGGTCCGAGAGGGGAAAATGCTGGGAAAGGTGCTGTTGAGTGGGAGTGAGGACGGTGTTGGAGTAGGAGAGGGGTGGAGGATGGAAGGATTGTGGCAATATGGTGAGGGATGATGGAAGGAGAAGAAGAGAAGAATTGGTGTCAGAGAGAGAGAGAGCGAACATTTTTTTGACAGAGTTTTTCTCCTCTAATGAATGCCCCCCCCTCAGCTGCCCTTCCCCTTGCCTATTTATAGGCTGGCCCGAGTGGAATGCCAGCTCAGGCTTCCACTTCCGAGTGGAATGCCAGGTCACACTTCCATTCAGAGTGAAGTGGGGGACAACGGCTGGGTGGGAATTTTTAATTCCCCCTACTTCCACCCCTGTCTGCCACCCCTAGGATTCCTGGATCCACTTGGGTGGTGGAATCCAGGTCAGCAAGGTGGAGATCTGAGTGTGGATAGTGGAATTCCGAGTGACAATGGCTCGGATTAGTCCCTCAGTCAGTATTCATCCACGGTTGGAGTCAATTCCGAGTGAGAAAAGGGGTCAGTCTTCACTTTGCCTCCTGAATCCGAGTGAGAAAAGGTTCATTTTGTGCAAAAGACCGAGTGAAATCATGTTGATGTGTGACTCGGAACATTCAGACTGGAACAATCATGTTGATGAGTGGGCAATCAAAGAAATTCCGACTGGAACATTCAGTCAAAGCCGAGCGAGAAGTGACTCACTGGGTACCGACTGAAAATTGGCTCAGACTTAAATTCCTCTCCATAATCGACTGAAATGTGTGAAGTGTGACTCGGAATTGAAAGATGACTCAGGAACGGGTGAAAATGGTGACTCGGAAATTGGTAAAAATTGACTCGGATATATGTAAAAGATGACTCAGAATCTGGGTGAAAAAGGAGGGGATTCGGTATTTGAAGGATTGGCTCGGAATTGGTTGTTTGAAGAAAGATAAGTGAAGATTGGCTCGGAAATCCTTCCACTCGGTTGTTGTCACTCGGAAACCGATTGAAGATTGATCATTCGGTACAAATTCACTCCTTCCTAAAATGTTTCAGTCGGAACGTGGCATTTTCACTCGGAAAGAGTTTGCTTCCCACTCAGGACTTAGAAACGGGGTACTTTCACTCGGAAATGACTCATTCTGAGTAATTTCACTCGGTTTTTATCATTTCTGAGTCATCCCACTCTGATTCACTCAAACTGGAGCACATTCCACTCGGAAATGACTCATCCTGATTACTGCTACTCGGATTTGATCTGTTCCGAGTCCTTTCTCTCGGCTTTGATCATTTCTGAGTGATTTTATTCGGACTTCTCTTCAACATGGGCATAATCCACTCGGAATGGCTTGGCAGGGAGCCTTCAACTCAGATTTTGTCCCAAACTAAGTCATTTCACTCGGATTATTCTTTACTGGGTCTTTTCTTCAAGCCTTTCCTTTATTTTTGCTTGCCACACTCGGCCAAATACCACTCAGATATCTTTTACTCGGAATTGATCATTTATGCGTCATTCCGCTCGGAAATGCTTCATTTTGACTCGGATTTAACCCTTTTTGAATCATTCCACTCGGATTCTCCCAACAAGAGCCTATTCCACTCGGAAATGCTTTATTTTGACTCGGATTTGGCCCTTTTTGAGTTTTTTCACTCGGATTTATCTCCACCAGGGCTGTATTTCACTCAGAAATGCTTAAAACTGAGTCATTCTACTCGGATTTGATCATTTTTGAGTCATTCCATTCGGATTTGCATCCAATAGGGCAATATTCCACTTGGAAAAGCTTCATTCTGAGTTATTTCGCTCGGTTCTGATTATTCTGGAGCCATTCTACTCGAATTTGACCACTCTGAATTGGAATTCAGTATAAAAAAGATTCATTCCACTTGGACCGGACCAAAAGAGGTGTTCACAGATGCCCCATCTTTACTTCTTTTTCACAAAAGAAACATGAAGCTTCTGTGTTTTTGAAGTGAAAAGGAAGTAAAGATATGAACACCGATGTAGGGGGCCAAGTGGGACTTCTTGATCGGTATGGTGTCTGATGGTGACCTTTTTCTTTAAAGACGAGCATTTCTTCACTTCTGTTTCTCTTTTTCTCTCATCTCTCTTCTTCTTCTTCTTTTTTTTTTTAAACTCTGAATTGACCAGGAAAATGTTTTCAAATGGACAGGAAGTGAGAAGATCGGGATTGATCTCCGGTAGACTGGAAGGTAAAGGATGCCTTGATAGGCGGCTGGAAGATAAAGGATGCCTTGATAGGCGGCTGGAAAGTAAAGGATGCCTTGATAGGTGGCTGGAAGGTAAAGGATGCCTTGATAGGCGGCTGGAAAGTAAAGGATGCCTTGATAGGCGGCTGGAAAGTAAAGGATGCCTTGATAGGTGGCTGGAAGATAAAGGATGCCTTGATAGGCGGCTGGAAAGTAAAGGATGCCTTGATAGGTGGCTGGAAGATAAAGGATGCCTTGATAGGCGGCTGGAAGATAAAGGATGCCTTGATAGGCGGCTGGAAGATAAAGGATGCCTTGATAGGCGGCTGGAAGGTAAAGGATGCCTTGACAGGCGGCTGGAAGATAAAGGATGCCTTGATAGGCGGCTGGAAAGTAAAGGATGCCTTGATAGGCGGCTGGAAAGTAAAGGATGCCTTGATAGGCGGCTGGAAAGTAAAGGATGCCTTGATAGGCGACTGGAAAGTAAAGGATGCCTTGATAGGCGGCTGGAAAGTAAAGGATGCCTTGATAGGCGGCTGGAAAGTAAAGGATGCCTTAATAGACGGCTGGAAAGTAAAGGATGCCTTGATAGGCGGCTGACGGCTGGAAAGTAAAGGATGCCTTGATAGGCGGCTGGAAAGTAAAGGATGCCTTGATAGGCGGCTGGAAAGTAAAGGATGCCTTGATAGGTGGCTGGAAGATAAAGGATTTGGGGGAGCTAACAGGACGTTTCGTCCGAATTAACTCACTGTTGGCAGGAAATGTAAAGGTTGGGGGAGCTAACAGGACGTCTCGTCCAAATTAACTCACTAGTCCTAAAGGCTCAGAGTGATGTCCCAGTTTGACATGATTGAGAGAATTGCTCTTTGACTGAAAGAGAGTAATCCTGGGGTGATGCCCCTAGTTTGAGATGGTTGAGAAGGAATCTTGGGGAATTACTCTTTGATTGAAAGAGGGTGAACCTGGGGTGATACCCGAGTTTGAGATGGTTTGAAGGAATCTTGGGGAATGGCTAGAACAAAAGAAATCTGGGGAGATGCCCCAATTTAATTTGTCTGGGAAGTGTAGTTCTACTAGGGAAGAGAAATTGAGAGATAGCGACTTTAACAGTTAAGGATGAGACTTTGAAGGCGCCTGATGGAAGAAAAAACCTTAAAAGGTGCAGGCTTTGGCGATTATGGTTCCATTGGGGAATGCATGGCAAGCCCGTCGGAGGAGAAAAATCTGATGGATGTCCCAATTTGGGACATTTTAATGAGGGTAACTCCACTGGGGAAAGTATTTTCCTCTTGGGAAAGGAAGACGTGGCCTTTGATCTCTGTGGTTCTGTCGGAAAGGTAATTCTGTTAGGTATAAACAGGTTTTCCTAAATCTGATTAGGAGGTTTTTTTTTTAAAGTCCATTTGGTGGCTTTTCCTCGAGAGGAATTCTCAGTCTGTGTTCTTTCTGGGGATGAATGGTGGGTCCACCAAAGGAGAGAAATCTAGGGGATGCCCTAATTTGAGTTGCTTGGGAGTTCAGTGTATTGTCTCTTAGGGAAGAGAAATCTAGGGAGATGTTTCAATTAGAGTATGATTGAAAGGATTTTTGGAGAACTACCCCTTGACTGAAAGAGGGGAGACCTAGGGTGATGCCCATTTTCGAAAAATTTGCCTGAAGGAATTAGGGGTGCTTCTCCTTGACAAAAAGAGAATAGAGACATGGGGAGATGCCCCAGTTTGGAAAATTGGGAGGACTTAGGGGATTGGCCTTTGGCTGAAAAGATTTAGGGTGATGCCCCAGTTTTGGAGATATTGGAGAAGCTAGGGGTGTTGCTTCTCGAATAGAAGAAAAATCTAGGGAGATGCACCAGTTTAGAAAGACTGAAAGTTTTAGGAGTACTGCCGCTGGACTGAAAGAGAAAAGTTATGGGGGACGACGCCCCAGTTTGACACAATTAAAAGAGTCCTAGGGGAAACTACTCCTTGACCAGGACAGAAGAAATCTAGGGGGATGCCTTAGTTCAAACCTTCAGGACACTGCCCCTTGGCCGACAAAAGATCTGGAGGTGAGGAATGATAAACTTGGGGGGTAAAGTCCCAGGTTTGAAAGATTTGGGGGTTAATAGGGTGTCCCGTCCAACTTAACCAGGTTCTAGAATATACCAAGTTGATTTCTTGGAGATGTGACCCCTAACATGCTTCATGAACAAGACAGAAACTTTGAGAAGACGCCGGCTTCGACTACAAGGTATTGATGGAAACCTCAAAGCAAAATGGAAACTCAGAAAGGTGTCGTGTTTGGCTATAGAAGGGTGTTTTGTCCAATGATTTGGGTGGATTATGAAAAGAAACTCGAGGATAGCCTACTTCAATGAGTAAGGGTGAGAGTGAGCTTTGGAGATTGATGGACATACACCTGGAAAGTGCCAGTTTTGGCGGTTGAAGCTTGACACATCTACTTATTACAACATCCTGCAAGAAAGGTTAGTGGTGCAAAACAAATTGGAACTTGAAAAGACTCACCGCAAAAACACAATCCTTAGAGATTCGAAGTGACTCATGACTGAAACAGAGCAGATGAAACAACCCTAGCTTTGGAAACATGCCAGGCCTAGTCTTCATAATGTTTGCTTGAGGCGAGATCAAGTAACAGGAACATCTTGTCCTCATGACTTTAAATTTTCATTACCTTTTCATTTATATATTAAGGGAAAACATATGTCTCATCAAATCATGGAAAATCACAATAAATACGTGTCAAAAATAGGTGAGATTGTATTTACAAGTCAAGTAAGTGTGGAAAAAAGGAAAACAAAAAAAAGCAAGTGAAGACGTATGGGAAATATTAATAATTAGGTAGAGTAGGAATGATTTTACGGATCTTCCAGTGAACTACTAAGAACAAAGCATATCTCAATCCCACATCATGACTCTGAATTCACCACTTGACTCTGCTTCTGAAAAGGTAATCAGACTACAATTACTTGGCCAAAATCTTGATCCCAATTGATTGCCTGAGCCGCTTATTCAGGTTTTCAGCTTACCAGGTCGCTCTAACTTTTGCCTAAGCTGCCCTTCCAGGTTTTCAGCCTAGCGAGCTTCTCTCTCCATGTGACGCCTCTCTTTTTTTCTTTCTTTTTTTTTCTTTTTTTTGTTTATTAAGGTTGTGTCCCTCACAACAAAAGTTTAAGCTGATTGCCAATGAGCTTATTTGATCTTTCTCAATTTGATCTCATCCTGTGGGGGAATAGATGTTATTTCGGATAGGAAAATTTGCCTCTAACACCATGTATCCAAGGAAACAAAGGCGAGCCCTTTTCGGTACCAATGAGGGGGCTCGTTTCGAGCCTCTATCTTTTTGTTCATTATTTCCTTTCTTTTTTGTTATTGTCTTTTTTTCATCATTTTTTTTTGGAATGACCCCTTTGGTACCTTTGTTATGGTCCAGCTATTTTATCCCCTAACCAATGTGGTAAAGAAATATGATATTAATGGTATCATAGTAGACCAATCCATTGGTTACACTAGTGTGGGAATAGTTATACTCCCTTAAAGTTGGGGTGTTGATTGCGACACAGATGAAACATTGTTTTTGTCACGTTCTTAGCTTGATAACATTTATGCCCCCATGTGGAAAAGTGATAATTTGATCTATGAATCAGCTTGCCCTAATTGGTATATGCGTAAGGCACCAACCTTGACCTTTTTTATATCATTTCTTTGTTTTTTTTTGTTTTTTTTGTTTTTTTTTGTTTTTTTTTGGAAAGTATTTCTTGACCATCTTAGTAAGCTTTTTGTTATCCATGTCGATCAATGATAACATTTCTTTGAAGGGTAGATATGCCATTTATGGAGTCTGGCACTATCTTCATTCATGTAGACTTTTGTATCACCAGACTGAGCTTGTAACGTCTTCCGTTGTTTGTGAGTCCTCTTCATTCTGTGTGCGGACCTTGCCTTTGGGCAGAGCTAGGTGATCCTTATCCAAACATCCTACTCAATTTAGCCAAGGAACTTCCGTCTTTACTACCCTTTTTGTCAGCGCAATCGACTGGGTGGTCAAAATTATGAAATGGAATTAGGATCTCATTGTTCTCAGAATGATCATTTTAGACCGGCATTTATTCGGTTTTTCATGGCGAATGAGAAAAAAAAATAAAAAAAAAAGCAAATAAAGGGAAAAGGATTTAAGGTGGCAATAAGGAAAGCAAGAAAAGGCATTTTGAAATTTGACACGTATTTATTGAGAGAAACTTAAAATGATAAAAACATGTTTTTGCCCTTATTACATAACAATATCCCAAAGCCTTAGGCATAGCGTTTGGGTTGAAACGTCATAGAAACAGAAGTTTAAAGTCATAAGGAACCAGGTGGTTTCCTGGTCATGAACCTCTCCAGTTGGCGTGCGATTCAGAAAAACTTGCATGCATCCTCTTTACACCCTTAGTCCCTCTTTACCACACTGACCCCAGAAGTCTCATGGTTAGACCTGGGGTTTATGATTATATTGGGACTCCCTTCCTGGAAATCTAGCCACTTGGCTTTAATCAGATCCCTCACTTTGAATTTCAAGGTATGACAGTCCTCAGTAGAGTGCCCTGAGGCTCCAGCATGGTAATCACATCGGGCGTTAGGATTATAACCTTTGGGGTAAGGAGGAACCATCAGTTTTAGTGGGCAGGGTACTGCAAGGAAATTACGAAAAAGGTGAGGTAAAAGTTCTGTGTAGGTTATAGGAATGGGGTCGAACCAGACCGGTGTTCGACTACCAGTGGGTTTTATTGTGCTTTGGTCTGGATTAGGTGGCTGAGTTTGTACTAGTGGGGGATGATAGGGTTGTGGAAGGGAGGACTTAATAGCAGGCAAATGAGAATGGGAAGGTGTTTGAGGGATATACGGACGAAAGTAGAGTTGGAATGGGAAAAGATTAGAGCCCTGGTTAGGGGTAGTGGTGGCCATATAAGGTGTAAGGAGATTGGCAGGTGGAAAGAAAGTATGTGTTATTGGTCTGGGTTGGGCCCTTTTTTGGTTACAGGAAGTTGAATTAGCATCCCCTTTTCTTTTCCCCTTATCTCCCGATGCAGACATTCTTGTGATAGGAGCCCCAGGCGACTGGGAGGACTGTGAAATATGGGGGTTCATCGTTTGTAAATCACGATCCTCTTGTTGGTTATGGAACAGGGGAATTTGGTCTTTTGTCAGTCCAGGAAGGTGGAGTGGGATGGTTGGCAAATGTTGACCATTCTTGACACCCGCAAAGGGTTCCTCCTCTATAATCTTTTTCTCTAAAAGTTTGGCCATCTCTGCCACTTGCTTCCTTAGCTGATTAACTTCACTCTTGAGATTTTCAATTTCTTGCTCTCTTTCAGCCATGAGTCTCCTTTGAAAATCGGGTGAGAGTGTCTTTCAGTGTCGAGTGAAAGAAGAAAAAGAAATGTCAGGTGGAAACAGAAGGAAAGAGAATATCGTGGGAAGCAATCACAGACCTTGACAAGCATCCTTTAACCGTTCCTTAGAACGTATCATTCAAAAGTACTAGGTATGGTAAACATGGAAATTAATACGGGATAGTTGTGAAGACAGAAAAATCCTTCATTCTGAAATGAAATAAGAGCCTCAAGTTTAGCTATTTCTAGCTCGGGGAACCATGATCCATCTCTTAAAGGTTTGATCCCACATTAATTTCCATATCTTGGTCAAGGGTATTCGTTAAGCTCTGAATAGCCTCCGATGAGAATAGAAAGAAAGGAGAGAAAGAGCCATTGGGAAATGACGTGCTTTGCAAATCGATACTCCCCTAGTAATTTTCTTGAAAACATTTTTGTATTTAGGGGGGTTACGATTTACTAAAACTTATGTCAAATCAAGGGTCATGTGAGCTACGGATTTTCTGATCATCGACAATACGAAGAAAATTGATTTTTTCTTTTGATTTCTTCTCTTTTTTTTTTATATGTATTTTTTGCTTTTTTTTTATGATTCAAAAGATCTGTAACTCAGGGCCCAAAGACTTGTGCATAAAGAGAAAAACTACTTGCCCGTTAAAAGATCACTAGTTAAAAGTATGTCATTTTTTTTTGAAAAAAAGTAACCCACTAAATAGGCAAGTAGTCCTATATTTTGGATCAGAAAAGAGAGTGAGAATGAGAAAAGGTAAAAGTAAAGTTTGCCTCTTTTGTGCCTTAAGGTGGGTTTTTCTGGAGGTCTCCTAATGGTTCTAAGGTTCATCTATCAGTGAGACCTCGCATTAGGTGGCTTGTTCTAAAACTTCTAAAGGTCACTAGAGCCAAGATCCTATTCATGATGTTGATCACAAATAGTAAGAAGTATACTAAGTGTGAGCACCATGAATAAGTCGAACTCTAGCTGAGGTTCTCACAGTAACCAGACAGGAAGTACATCCCAAATGGCTCCGCTATCAACCTCTCCTAATCTTAAGCTTATTTGGGCCCGGGTATAGGGTCCCACTCAAAAGTGTGTGCAAATTGTGAGTGTAGTGTGTGAAAGAGGCATTCAATACCTGTACCTTACTCATCCTGCACATAGAACAAACACAGAGCAACAAAATAAAGTCGACTACCCTAGGGTTCAATGATCACACAGATATTTACAGAACATAATGATAGAATACAAACAAAACAGAAACTAAACATTGACAAGGAAATAAAATAAAAGAAGAAGTTAAATATTTAATATGCTAATTAAAACATGCGCTATCAAATTGACTGGCTTGACTCTCTAATTCCCCAGCGGAGTCGCCATCTGTCGCGACCGGGATCGCGGCGGCGCGGCCGACCCTCGAAACTATTTTAAATAATAAATAGGGAGTCGCCACCAATATTTTTTAGGATAAAATAGGGGAAAAACCTTTTGTTAAAGCACTGGTTATAGAAATGAAATTCCATGATTCGGGAGTCTGATTACAGGTGAGGAAGGTATTAGCACCTCACAACTGTCCGTTATAAAAAACAGTTACCTCAATTTGATAGTGCGCATTATAATTAACCCAATAATTATTTTAACTTCTTCATGAAAAGAAAAATGTACGGAACGACAAAATAAACAACAACAAAAAAATAAACAAAAATCAACACAAAATATTTACGTGAGATTAACAGGACGTCTCGTCCAAATTAAACTCGCTCCTCCTTTTAAAAGAGATAAAAAAAGATATGAGATTAACAGGACGTCTCGTCCAAATTAACCTCGCTCCTCCTTTTAACAGCAAGATGAAAATGGAAAAACTCCAAAAATTGAATAAAGAAAGATGGGCCCGACAGGAACTATTTCCCGCTCCTACGTATTCTCGAGCTTTCGAGAAATCAGGGTCACGTAGTTCTTAAAAGTTTTTTTTTTATTTAGGAAAAAGAAGGAAATGTTGATGGGAATCATTATGGTGAGGAACCCATACAAGGCGAAGTTCTTTGCACATGTACGAATCCTATAAAAGTGGTGTAGACGGAAGTATTTTCCGTACGACACTGACTAAGAATGATTTATCTTTGATTTTTATTTAAACTAGAAAGAAAACATAGGAAACATTTATTCCCTTTATCATATTTTAGTACAAAGCAAAAAAAAATGAGTGAAAACTGAGTGCAAAAAAAATGAAAGAAACGCGTGAAAAATAAGAAAACCAAGTGAAAAATAAGAAAACCGAGTGAAACTATGAAAATCCGAGTGAAACTATGAAAATCCGAGTGAAAACAGGGAAACCGAGGGAAACTGGAAAGATCCGAGTGGAAAATTAAAAATCCGAGTGAAACAGTAAAAATCCGAGTGAAACAGTGAGAATCTGAGTGAAACAGTGAGAAACTGAGTGAAACGGTGAGAAACTGAGTGGAAATAAGGGAAACCGAGTGCAAAATAGTAAATCCGAGTGATAAGAGGAATACCGGGTGAAGGTTGAGCGAAAAACTGAGTGATGATGGAGTAGGAGTGCTGGTCCGAGAGGGGAAAAGGCTGGGAAAGGTGCTGTTGAGTGGGAGTGAGGACGGTGTTGGAGTAGGAGAGGGGTGGAGGATGGAAGGATTGTGGTAATATGGTGAGGGATGATGGAAGGAGAAGAAGAGAAGAATTGGTGTCAGAGAGAGAGAGCAAACATTTTTTTGACAGAGTTTTTCTCCTCTAATGAATGCCCCCCCCCTCAGCTGCCCTTCCCCTTGCCTATTTATAGGCTGGCCCGAGTGGAATGCCAACTCAGGCTTCCACTTCCGAGTGGAATGCCAGGTCACACTTCCATTCAGAGTGAAGTGGGGGACAACGGCTGGGTGGGAATTTTTAATTCCCCCCACTTCCACCCCTGTCTGCCACCCCCAGGATTCCTGGATCCACTTGGGTGGTGGAATCCAGGTCAGCAAGGTGGAGATCTGAGTGTGGATAGTGGAATTCTGAGTGCAAATGGTGGAAATCCGAGTGTGGATAGTGGAATTCCGAGTTACAATGGCTCGGATTAGTCCCTCAGTCAGTATTCATCCACGGTTTGAGTCAATTCTGAGTGAGAAAAGGGGTCAGTCTTCACTTTGCCTCCCAAATCCGAGTGAGAAAAGGTTCATTTTGTGCAAAAGACCGAGTGAAATCATGTTGATGTGTGACTCGGAACATTCAGACTGGAACAATCATGTTGATGAGTGGGCAATCAAAGAAATTCCGACTGGAACATTCAGTCAAAACCGAGCGAGAAGTGACTCACTGGGTACCGACTGAAAATTGGCTCGGACTTAAATTCCTCTCCATAATCGACTGAAATGTGTGAAGTGTGACTCAGAATTGAAAGATGACTCAGGAACGGGTGAAAATGGTGACTCGGAAATTGGTAAAAATTGACTCGGATATATGTAAAAGATGACTCAGAATCTGGGTGAAAAAGGAGGGGATTCGGTATTTGAAGGATTGGCTCGGAATTGGTTGTTTGAAGAAAGATAAGTGAAGATTGGCTCGGAAATCCTTCCACTCGGTTGTTGTCACTCGGAAACCGATTGAAGATTGATCATTCGGTACAAATTCACTCCTTCCTAAAATGTTTCAGTCGGAACGTGGCATTTTCACTCGGAAAGAGTTTGCTTCCCACTCAGGACTTAGAAACGGGGTACTTTCACTCGGAAATGACTCATTCTGAGTAATTTCACTCGGTTTTTATCATTTCTGAGTCATCCCACTCTGATTCACTCAAACTGGAGCACATTCCACTCGGAAATGACTCATCCTGATTACTGCTACTCGGATTTGATCTGTTCCGAGTCCTTTCTCTCGGCTTTGATCATTTCTGAGTGATTTTATTCGGACTTCTCTTCAACATGGGCATAATCCACTCGGAATGGCTTGGCAGGGAGCCTTCAACTCAGATTTTGTCCCAAACTAAGTCATTTCACTCGGATTGTTCTTTACTGGGTCTTTTCTTCAAGCCTTTCCTTTATTTTTGCTTGCCACACTCGGCCAAATACCACTCGGATATCTTTTACTCGGAATTGATCATTTATGCGTCATTCCGCTCGGAAATGCTTCATTTTGACTCGGATTTAACCCTTTTTGAATCATTCCACTCGGATTCTCCCAACAGGAGCCTATTCCACTCGGAAATGCTTCATTTTGACTCGGATTTGACCGTTTTTGAGTTTTTTCACTCGGATTTATCTCCACCAGGGCTGTATTTCACTCGGAAATGCTTTAATCTGAGTCATTCTACTCGGATTTGATCATTTTTGAGTCATTCCATTCGGATTTGCATCCAACAGGGCAATATTCCACTTGGAAAAGCTTCATTCTGAGTTATTTTGCTCGGTTCTGATTATTCTGGAGCCATTCTACTCAAATTTGACCACTCTGAATTGGAATTCAGTATAAAAAAGATTCATTCCACTTGGACCGGACCAAAAGAGGTGTTCACACATACCTTGGCCTTGGACCTTTCGGTCTGCTCTAATACCAAAATGTAACACCCTAATTTAAACAAATCATAAGCAAGAAAATCAGGGGAAATTTTTCAAAATTATAGGAAAGCCAGAATGCCTTGGCATAAGAAGATGAAAGGAAAAGAGAACAAGAGAGATAAAACCGATTCAGAGGAGATGACAGCGGAAGAAGAGGAAATCGCTTAAGCGAAACACGCAGCTACACATACCTGCTCAAGCGAAGGCTTCTCTCGGTATCTGCTCATATCACTCGGCATTTCCGCACTCGAATTCCAGCGCCTAGTTCACTCGGAAGAATTCGATCTCAATTCACTCGGAAACGTAACTCATTCCACGGCTTCAACAATCAGAATACATACACGAATAATACGGGAATGGTCCTCACTGGCTCTCACTCAGAATATATGGGAACCCTTTCACTCGGGACAACCTTCGCGCCCCTTTAGTCACTCGGGATATCTCGCCTAGTTTTCATTCGGTAACCATCCCCTTCCTACTCTAAGCTTCCCACTAAGCTAAGTCTCACTCAGATTCCTTTATTACCAATAGTTCACCTCATTGGGGTCCTCTACAGTCTAAGATGTCACTCTCCATTCGGAAGAACAACCACTCAGCAAATTCTCACTCAGGAATTATTGACTATTCTACGCTCGGGAGGGCTCCTAGCAGTTAGTCGTTGGGGCAGTCTTCTACGTCACTCCCTACTCGGGCTATCTGATTTTCGCTCACTCCGAACATCTAAATCTCTCCCACTCGGTTACAGAATCGTAAGCTCACCCTCTAGACCATGAATTGGCTTCCTTCATGCTGGGTCATGTTACTTCCTACACAATCAGAGATATGAACGCACATATATATATATATAGATCACTCGGACATTTCACAACATGAGATAGACATGTAACGTGGCATAAACATAGGCATATATATATATATAGAAGTGTATGTCATGATTTTACAACCAAGAAGTCATGTTCCCGATCCAAGGAATTCAATTCTGATTTAAAGGCTAACGACAAAACACGAGCCGGCCAAGGCTTAACTCAAAACACTATATACAGCATATACACAGCCATGATATCTCATAGTGCAGCAACCCTTCACCCGGCATTTCAGCTCTTCCTCCACTCCTCATTACGAGAGATGTTCACTGAAAATTTTCCACAGCAGGGGTGAGCATCTTAAATTTTAAATGATAGCTACTGACTCAGGTTGCCTCACCTTTATACAACAATATTTATATACACAATTATACATGGCAACTATTGTAGTCGGGGCAATGCCAATCAGCCAGAACACACACAAGATCCTTACCAATCGGAATCCATCAGATATCACTCAGCCTTTCACACGCATCAACTTGATAATATCAACATACAACAATCAGTGGTAGTATATTGCGATACGTGAATTAGAATGCTTTTATTGAACAATTATCAGTCAGAATCCACAATCCTCACTCAGATATATATATATATATATATATATATATACAAGCAATTCTCCAATACATAACATACATTCATGGAATAGACTTTAATCAGCATTAACATCATATACACACGGAATAATACACTCGGTCATGAGGACATATATATATATCGTCTTACCAACACCGTCACAAGCACAGTTAATTCCATATAACATCAATAGCAATATAAAAATAGAATATTCACTCGGTTCCGTATTTATGTGTATCGGTTTAGACGTTGCAATGTAGGCTCTCAGCCCTTTTTTTATACATAGCTCTTCAGCTATCAAATCATCTCCCAGCTGCTTGGCCATTTTACAGGTAGCCAACCGTTTGCCCACAGGTGACACCAACGCTCTCAGCGCCAACAGAGGTGATCACAGGCAGCCCGAGTCCCACTCAGGGCTACCTTGAGTCCCACTCAAGGATTTCATAGCGTCCCACGCTTTATAACCGATGGTAGTGTCCCACACTACGTGCTCTCGGCACAACGCATCCCATGCGCCACACGCGGATCCATCACACAACATAGTATTCATGCGCACAATCTTCACTCAGTTATACATATTTCACATGCAGTCGGTAATACGTATTTCCAGGATTCTACATATTTATTTAACACACACATACTTCCATGCAATCATCATCATAGCTCTATTAACAACATATAAATCCAATGCAATCGGTATCACTCAATATCAAGCTTCTATCAGCGTTCTTATCAACTCAAACATAACATGCACTCGGTACACAGCAGTATCAGAACTTACTCAACACAGGCATCCATATGAAGATCAACAGGTTCCAACAAACATTTCAAATCAGTACAACATAATATGCAATCGGTATACCATAGTGTCAAGACTCAGTCAACACATGCATGCATACGAACATGAACGGATTCAACAAGCATTCCAGTCAACACAACGTGACATGCAATTGGGTTATAGGGTATCGGAGTTCAAACAACGCATGCATCTTTAAGGACGATAATAACATGCAACACTCATTCTCACTTGTCTCACACTCGGTTACTCCACATGCAAGCATTATTATACACAGGATACAAAACTATCACTTCAACACTAGGAACCCATTCATAACCTATGCATTTAACATGTAAGGTACTCCCCCTACCAACTACGAGACTCCGAGAGACTTTTCTGCTTGGGTGTTGGTTCCCTTCCTCGCTGCTTCACTCAGTGCTTCCGCTCGCTTAGCCTTTACTTGAATGCTAGCCACGAATGGTGTAGGGTTATTTTTGATTCTGCTTCGACGCTCTTCTTCTACTCGTGTGAGGGAGCTCTGACTCCTCTGCAACACCGTCACTCGTCTTCCAAAACAGGGGATGAAATAGAGAGCAGAGAAGGAGAAAAGAAGAAGAAGAAGAAAGAAGAAGAAGGAACTCGTAGGGAACTCTGAAGAACGAATGGCAAGGAGAACCATCGTCCACTTATAAACGCATGCATGAGGGAAGGAATGGTGGGGTGGGAAAACGTGAGGAGCAGTCTGCTCACGTCACCCAGTCCCATCAGCACCCACTAAGGTCAATCCTCCCTTTAAATCAGCACACCCTTGATTAATTAAATTAATGGTACTTAATAAGCAAATTCCTACTTCTGAAATTATTACTCTAATGGCTTTATTCACTCGGTACTTTATTAAAATTTGGGATGTTACACATAAGTCTTCCAAGGCTCTTCAGACCACCAAGATGCTCCAATAAGCTACAAAAGAGAAACATGGAAACTCAAAGTAATGGTTAGCATAAAGTATAAGAAAATAACAAGAATTTATGTTTACACTCTAAGCTTTCAAGGTGTTTCACTCAAGGTCCACTTCTCTCTATATTGACAGATTGCTCTAGATCAAATCTTCTTGTTAAATCTCAATGCCTTCAACATGTTACCCAACTAATGGTGAGCTCACTAGACCTTAATCTCAAGAGTTCCAAGAATTGAAATACTCAATGGACAAAACTAAAGAGAAAAAGGACAAGCAAACAAAGGCAAATTAGGAAGCTAAACCAAAGGAGTAAGATGAGACAAACTAGAGTATGACAAGCAACAAATGTTCAATGAAAGAAGGCACACACAAGAGGAACAATATTTAGACAAACTAAGAGTGCAACAAAGACAAACTAAAATTAAATGCAAGAAAGAAAGTAGGCACACAAAAGTTACCTAGAACACTAGAATGCTTAAAACTTTGCACAAACTTTAGAAGAATGTTGCTAATGCTTTTGCCTCACACAAATGTACAATTAGGCACTACAATAATAAGGTACTACACAAATGAAATTATAGGTGCTGGACTGTATTTTTTTTTCTCTAATTCAAATATTTTTCAACACTTATTTCACACTGTTTTGTAAGGAAAAAGGCCTAAAAAATTATGGAATTAATGGCCAATGCACTTATAACTATTTTCACTTTTTTTCCTCTATTTTTATATGTTTTTTCTCTGTTTTTTTGCAGTCACCTACTGCAGCCACAAAACATGTACTAATAGTGCACAAAAAGAGGCAAAAATGGCAACTAAAGTTAGTGTAAAGCAAGCATCATCTTCCAAATCAATTATGTAATGGAAGGCATGAATTTATGCAATAAATGACATTAAAATAAAGACACAAATAGCATACAAAGATTAATGGACAGTTGATGGAAAAATGAAAACAAACTAGAAAATTCAACCTAAAAGGAGATCTAACAATCCTACAATACTTAAGTACACTTGTCACCTTAAAGTGAGGTGAACAACAAGGCTCTAAAGAGCTTGTTAGGTACTTCAACTAATGTGATTAAAGTACCTAAAAATCCAGAAAATCACTCAAGCAAAGATCAACACAAAACCTCCTAGAAGTGACAAGAAACAAGCTCCAAACTTAAGGCATAAACTAAGGCAACTAAGGAACACCTAAGCAAGCAACTAAAACCTAAAGTAAGCAACTATATGACATGGATCTAAACAATTCCAGAACTGAAATTAAAGTTGCAAATGATAAAATGACACAAAAATTGACACAAGATGCAAAGAAAAGTCAAAGAAACACAAGGCAACACATGTTACTTGAGGTAGAAGGCAACTAAGGTCAACTTTTTGACTTTTAACATTTTTTTCTCCAAAATTTATGAAACTTTGAGGTTATGTTTCGGTTGAGTGAAGTAGCAATATTTGTGAAGGAAGTTTGGAAAATTCAAAGCCAAAAGGTCTAGATCTTAGATCTCAAGTAAGCATAACTTTTGTATTTTTTTTAAGTTTTTAGGCATATGATATATGAAAATTTATGTAGAGAAAGCAAGGAATTCAGATCTAGAACCAGAATTTCAAAAAGAAAATAGCACCAAAACAGATCTAAGAAAATGAATTCAAGAAAAGTTGAGACTCATGATAACACATGTTGTAGGAATTTCTTCAATTCCTAGCTTTTGTTGAAGGATCTTCTCTTCTTGAACCTTCTTAGATCCAAAATGCTTGATGAGAATAGAGAGGAATGGTCACAGTTTAGAAGCTTATGGAGGAAGGTAGAGGAATCTTGTAGTGGAAGCTAGCTTGTGGTGGAAGTTAAAAGGAGAAAGGAACCTAGATCTAAGGAGATTTTAGTCTAGAAATGGAAGAGATGGAGAGGAGAGGAATGAAGCATGGTTCCGCCACTCTCTAGGGAGAATAGAGATAAGGTATAAAGAGTCACCACCTTTGGGAGAAGATCAAAGGATAAGACTAGAGAAAGGAGCCTAGAGCTTTTACTTTCTAGAGAGAAGGGAGAGTTTCTTACTCTAAGTTTTCTTATCATTCAAGTTACGAGCTAATTACAAAGGAGAGGAACTTATATAGTCCCTTGGAAATTTCGGCCACTTTACTCTAACCATGGGCCTTGGATTAACTCCTAAGGCCCAATCCTAAATCCTACTCTAGTTGGCCCAATACAAGCCCAAATGCAAAAAGGAACAAGGTACAAGGCCCAAAAGTGGCCCAAAATTAATGGCTATGCAAAGCCCAAACTAATTCCTAAAATATAGTCCTAATATACCTAGAATATAAAGGAATGGAAAATATGTACAAAATATATGAGGCCCAATGAAGAGGCCTAAAGAAGGCCCAAATATCCACACCAAGCCCATTACCCTTCTATAGTTCAAGAGAAAAGGGTAAGGGTCTTTAATAGCTCCTCCTTGGGCTTGGGCCCACTCAAGGAATGTATGAAAGAAGCTAAATGTATTTGGAGACCTTCCTTGACTCTCTTGGCCCTTGACCTAGTCATAGGGCCCTTGAAAGCATCCAAGGCAACCTCCAAAGACTGTGTAGGGTCCATGGCTTCTTCCTGGGTGATAGCCATGTCAGAGAAGTAGCTGGGACCTAGAGATCCCACCAGATTTTGCACTGACGTGAAATGGGATAGATTTCACCAGATAAAGGGCCAGAGGTTGATTTGGGAGAGAGTCCTTTATTTGAATGCTGGAGATTATCTTGAGCTATAAGATAAGATCCAAAGGAGGAGATGGGGACCCCTGTTATCCCTGCCTACTGAGGGGGATCCCATCTTGGTAATGGAATTTTTTGCGAACACCTTCAGGACTCGACAGGACGCACCGAACATCGGTCAGCAGAGGGCAAGCTGGGTGAGAGATCAGCACATCACTTATGACAGGGACACCATTAGTACCCTACTGGATAATCCTTGGGAGCCTACTCCCGAGAGTGACACTTGTTTTTGGAAGGAAAACAGAAACAAGGTTGGTACCTAGGATGGTAATCTAGGATATTTCCTGGATCAAGTTGCTCATTCCCTAAGCAAGGATAGAATCTTCTTCAACCTGAGTAAGGTTGGAAGGAATCCATCGAACCTCCTCAAGACCAACTGACCCCTATAGCTCAGGCGTGGTCTCATCTCATGCTTCATAACATCACTCCTATCACCCACCTTTCTTCTATCCCAGTTGATCACTGTTGCCTTCTCTACTCCATCCTTCAGGGCCATACTATTGACATTGCTGAGCTTATATCTGAGCAGATTCACTTTTATGCCCTCGGGTATAAAGTGAACCGTCCTATTCCCTTTCCTCTCATCATATCTGCTTACTGAGGATTTAAAGAGTTGTCGTGCCATCACCTGAGTTCGCTAGTTCTTCGGGGAGAGCCCCCAAGGTTCTAGTGAACAGAGATTACTTTGTTCAGCAGTGCGAGCTTCCACCTTTGGAGCAGGAGGCTCAACCCAGACAGAGACGGAGGAGACCACCAGTTCAGCCACTATCTGCTAATGTTATCATTGAGGGATTTGCTAGGATGACTCTTGAGTATTAGCATATGATGCAGATGATGGCTGCCACAAATAGAGCTTATATACATCTTCATGATTCTCTTTATCAGTATAGGATATAGGGAGAGGGAGCACTTTATGTTACACCAGCTGAGTTTGCAGTTCATGTAGCTTAGCCTGGTGATTTACCTACAGATCTTGAGGCCGGTGGACCGTCTGGAGCACATGTTGAGTCTGAGGGTGATGCTGATGAGGATGAAGATGATGAGGATGACCGCATAGAGGATTGATTGGTGTTATCTCACATTTATAGCATTTCTTTACATACATTTTGGTTTATATCGATATTTACATTTGGATTATTTTTACATTATAAATTATATTATAGTTTTTCTTTATATGGTATGTTTTGTTTTTGCGTATTTTCTTTAAATCAAAAATCAAAAATAAATTTTATCTTTTAATAAATAAATCAAATTTTTGAAAATAAAGGAAATTTATACACTTAAAGTTTTTACACAATAAAACCATTTTTAAAATCAATTATTGATTCTTTTGTAATTTAGGGATTTTGATAAATTTAATTACAATAATTTTATTAACTATGAAGCTAATTTCAATAACCTAGTGAGTTGAGAGATATTTTAAACACTTGAGGGTTTTGACATAACTTCATTCAAATTGATTTTGCTTTAATATGTGATTTGTGTGGTTGTACAGAAAATTCAAGAAAATGATCAAGGCACATTTTTGGTAAACGAAACCTTGGGCCAAAAAGCTTACCATGGTAAAATTATTTTTATCCTTTGAAAGCCAATTTGAGCCTGAAAACTAATTTCTTTAGTACCCTTAACCTTTATCAAATTTTAACCATTCCCTATACTTGATTGATTAAAAGAGTAATTGAGAAAAATAAAAAAATATTTTGAGTGTTCATACAAAAATGGGGAGTGAAAATTAACAAATTGATTCTTTTCAAGAAAAATTAAAAAATTATGCATATAAATAAAAAATGAATATATGCAAATCAAAAATAGTGAAAAGAATCAAGTTGGGGGTATTTATCATCAATAAGGGAAATAAGATTTGGGCCAAGAAAAAGCCTAAAAATTATAAAATGCTCTTTTATGATTTCAGGTTTTTGAATTCTGAGAAAAATAAAAATTTCTTGCAGCCAAGCCCCATTATAACCCTTGAAAAGACCTTGTGATTCTTGAATTAACTTTGTATAATCAACCATTGATTAGATGAAAATCAAAGTTAAATTTCTTTGATCTTATGATCAATTGAGTGAAACAAGTTACCCTTTACACAGAGATAAACACTTGTGGGGTAAGCCTGAAATTATGCTTGATTTGTTAATAAGACATTGTAAAGATTTTTGTCATTAAACCTTTATTACATAAAATATCTATTTTTGGTTATTTTAAATGGTGAATTGTAAAATTACTTTTTGTGGTAAATTCTCGGACTAACTCAAAAATTTGATTTCAAATTTTATTTTTTGTCTCTTGCTTGAGGACGACTAATGTCTCAAGTTAGGGGTATTTGTTAGTCCTCAAATTTACAATAAAATCCTTAATAAAAATTTTGTAAAAAGAATAAAAATTTGTTTAATTTATTAGAAATTTAGGTTTTACATTCAATAAATGGATGTTTTTGGAAATAATCTGCCCGTGATCAATTTTCTCTAGTTTTGTAGTGAAAAAGTAAAGAATTTAAAGAGAAAAATTGAAGAACTGGAGAGCTGGCGCGTAGCATCAACACATGTAGCATGTAGCATCAGAGCTACGTGGACTCTATTTCCAGGTGGACAAGCACTCATCCAATTGACCCATTATTGGCCAATCCACCAGCAGCTAATGTCCAAGCCGAATTGGGAGACAAGGCCACACATGTCTGGGCATTATTGAATAAAAAATTCTGAATCATAATCATGAGCTTAATAGGAGCTGAGTCAGGAACTTGACGTGTAGCATCAGGACCTTTCTTCAGCCCTATAAATAGGGCTATTCTCCACATATTTCAAGCATGCCATCTGAATTTTAGAACTTCTATTCTCTTTTTTCACTCGAGTTTAAGTGTTCTTCTTTGAGTTTGTAAGGTTAGAGTAATTTCTAGATACTTGAGAGTGTTGTGTAGTAGTGTGAGCTCTTGTATCGTGAAGTGTTTCCAAGTCTTCATAATGTCAAACTCTGTAAGTGTTATTCTTACTTTTACCATGTGTAACTAAATTATTTATGTTGAAATTTGGTGAATCAATATATTATATGATGTTGTGATTATGACCTCTATATATTTATGATTCAAGTACATGTTAGTATTTCAACTCTTTATTAATATGAACATCAAATGGGAGAATGATTTTCATGTGTATTAAAACTTGTTTTATTAGTATGAATGTCAAACGACAGAATGATTATTCATGCCGAATTAAAATCTGTTTTAATGAAAGTAAAAGTTGAAATACCCTTAATATGCCAATTATTAGGGATAGAATTGGTAATTATTGTTGCCATAAGGCCAGGACTTAATGTAAGTTTTTATTGAGAAAGCTCACGAGGGATCAGACTTTACGATAAATACTTAGAATTTATATCACGAGGGATCGGTTATAATGACTTTAAGCTGCAATAACATGAACTTGATGATTAAGTATGTATGTCTGTAATTATTTCATTATATTTTTGTGCGAGGATCCTAATTCTAACATAATTTGTTAATCTATGTTTTTACATCAGGTATCTGAATTATTCTGAATTACATCTCAATTTTATAGATAGATTTTATCTTTTCCATCTTTTTACCTTATGAACAAATCCACCATCAAATTCTGTGAATATTGTACAAATTATTTATAAATTATTCTTTTGTTAATAATCTTTGATAAAATTACCATAGTAAATAAGAAATTATTGTGAGTTTTTGGACTTTCAATCCCAGTGGAATGATATCTAAATTTGAAAACTATAAACGATTGGTGCGCTTGCCAATTAATAACCCAACACTAACACGGGGGTTAACAAACAACATGGTGCAGTTTTACAAAAATATACGTATCTCCCTCATATGACACCGAATCAACTTCTTTCTTTTTTCTATGATTTTGTATTAAAAAATCCTACAACTTTTGTGAGGGGCTTGAAACTCAATTCCTAAAGCCCTGGCCTCCACAAATTTATCTTTTTAACCTTTAATAATTTGGGAGCTCCGGGAGCTCTTTACCTTGGTTCAGGCCTAACTTGGGCTACCAAGATTGGATTTTCACATATGATATATCAAATCAAAGAGGAAATCAAGATTTACAATCTTCATGTGGAACATTTTTCCTAAATCCCACTCCACGAATTATTGTTAATTTATTTATAACTTCCTTAGTTTCCGGTTCCTAAAAATTCTAGACGCTTTAGATTTCTTACTCGACAAGTTAACTTTTCGGCCACCCGTTTACAACACCCCATCACCGTCCGACACCTAATTCCATAGGTATCACTCTCCTACTCATTATTCCCACTCACTTCATCTTCATAACTCACCACTCCTCCATTAAACTACATTTAATCTTAATTAAGGTTATGTTGGATTTTTGCATAATAAGGAACTGAATAGTTCAATTGGAGTTTGGTGTGGTTCCAGAACCCCCGAACAAGTCCAATAGGTTTCATTTGATATGTGTCATTGGTTATAGTTGAAATGACTCATTTTCAATGAGGTTTAATGGGTATATGATTTGGTTTTGGCCTAAATGGGTAGAAACGTATTTTTGCACATAAGTTGTTAATTTTTAGGAATTTTGAGGTGCAGACAAGACCAACAGGTCATAATTGGGGTATAGTTACTGCTTGTAAAAATAGGTCTTACTGGGATGAAGTTTGGGCAGTTTGGGCACCCGAGTAATTTGGATTTTTATAAAATGAACCATGTTTAACCTTGGGTTAGGTAGATTCGAGTGGCCAAATGTGGCTCACAAATCGGAAAAAAATTTCCTTTGGTTTTTTATTACTATTATAGACATAAGGATGTTTCAATATATATATATATATATGGATATTTTAGACACATATAAATAAATTTGAGTATAGATATTAAATAATAATGAATTAACTAAGAAATTGGACTTATGCTAGAAATAATTATTTTTATAAGAATCTATTTTCATAAGTAACAAAAAAAGGTGAATACTTAGATGTATATTGTGACGACCCGCGTCAATATTACATTTATTTATCTCCATTTAATCATTTTTTTAACCATAAACTTTTCGTGTTTAATGAAAATTAATTAGGTCCTAATATAAAATAATATTTATTTTTCTTAAGCATACTCAAAATAATAGATAATAGTGAATAAATCAATCAATAAAAATGAAATTAATTAAAATCAGCGAAAGAAGAAAATGAAGACAGGGGTCATTCGCCTGAGCGAGACCCCGATTCGCTTAAACAAAACACGTGAAGGTCGCTTAGGCGAGTTCTGACTCGCTTGGGTGAATTCTACACTTTAAACCTGAGCGAACAACGGGACCTACAAGGAAAATTAACAAGTCTTTTACTCGAAAATGGTCCTCTCGGTTGTATCTCACTCGGGAACATCTTAACTTCCACTCGGAGGTGATTCTCTCAGTCATGCCTCACTCGGAAACGTCCTAACCTTCACTCAGAAAGAGTTCTCTCGGTCATATTTCACTCGGAAACATTCTAATTTGTCTACACTTGGAAGTGGATCTCTCGGGCATTCCTCTCTCGGAAAACATTCTAACCACTCGGAAGGGGGCGAGGGATACTCGCTTGAGCGAAATAGGCACAGGATCAAATTCCCCCGGCCCTTGCTCGGACAAGATTGGATCCGCTCGGGAGAGATTCGCCCGGTAATCAACTATGCTACAACAAACAATTATTTACTAACTTGCCCATAGCAATTTATCACATACATCTATTATTGGCTTCGTGCCAATATATATATATATATACATATCATACTCATAAAAATTCAACACCGACCACATTAGCATCATAAATTTATATCCACATTAATCAACATACCGATTTGAATTTAGTTCAACACACAACATGTTGTAGCATCACATATACGGAAAACTCATTATATATTACACACATCATTCATTTCATAATCACTCGGTTCCTTGGCATCAATCCTCCGCTTGGCGCACCTCCAGGGCTTCGACCTCTTCCCTGTCACTGGTTACTAAATTGAAAACCACAGCAAGGGTGAGTGTTTGACATCATAATTAATCTAGAATGAAAATTAACAAATTACATGTATATAAACTCCGTCTGATTGCTTATTCCTCAATTTGCAAACCACACTCGGCAAATATAGCAAATCAAACTCGGCGAATATAGCAAATCACACTCGGTAAATATAGCCAATCACACTCGATAAATATAGCCAATCATACTTGGCAAATATAGCCAATCACACTCGGTAAATATAGTCAATCACACTCGACAAATATAGCCAATCACACTAGGTAAATATAGCAAATCAAACTCGGTGAATATAATCAAGTACATACGCATCATCATACAATGCCAATGGTTTCATCAATCATCACCACTGACTCTCACATAAAATCGATGCCTAGTATACGGATACTAAAGGACCGGCCTTCAGTTGGGAGTCCGACTTGACATCCCGTGAACCCGACTTGGTTCACCGAGCCCGACTTGGCTCCCCACCTCAACCACTGGGTCCGACTTGACCACTGGGTAGCTCAACTGGGCACAAAGACCACGGGAGCCAGAAAACGAGGGGTATACATACCGTTGGCCATCCCATACCATATAATCACATATCATATCTCATAATCATTACATATCATCAACAAACAACAGATGCAACTACCAGAAACTGGCATGTGCTCACAATACAGGGCGACCGACTTGTCAAGCCCATCCATCACATTGCCACTGGGCGACCTACTTGTCAAGCCCGTCATCACAACGCCACTATGCACATCGAATCATCACAATGCAAAACACTTTAATCTCACACATCATAAACCATACACAGTTCACATTAACTTGATGCTAAAATCCCGAGCCATTAACTTGGTTGTGAAAATCTTAGTAAAAACAAAATATGACTCTCGGATTTATACTTTGGCAAGCGCACCAGTCGTTAAAATTGTAGAATATTTGATCGTCCCACAGGGATTGTGGTAAGTACCTCAATCTTGGACTAGTACAAGCTGAACCAACAGAAAATACATGAATTTTATTCGGTTTTTTTTTTTTGGTTTTTTAGTGTTTTATAGTTGTTTTTGTATTTCCAGAAATAGAGTTAAAATGAAATGTGAAAGGTGATTAATAAAAAACAGATCAGGATTGCTTCGGTTCATAAATTCATCAAGAAACATGCAATTAAAGTATAATCAAACTCCATAATCCAGAGGACAATCCGCTTGTGGTTATTCCCTAATTCCTTAGGTGAAAAACACTAATCCTTTAGCATCGAACCTTAATTCCTTAAGTGCTCAATTAACCTAAGAATCTAATGCGAAATTAGAGGTTGAACTCTAACTATTCACCTAAATTGATTAGGCCTGAACTAGTTAGAAAGCTGGAAGTTACCTAAGCTTCAACCACGATTCCTCACTGGCGAAGTTCTTCATCAGTTCTGGATTTGTCAATCCAGCAATGCTACTCCACTCCTCAGCTTGTTCGCCTCAGGATCTAGAAGTCGATTCCCTTGCTCGCAGCTTCAAGACTCCTTTGTTAACCTTCGTAATCCCAACCTTAGGGAATTAGAACTCCATTGACTTCGGTTCCATCGAAGGATTGTGGAACGTCATGGAGGAGAGGATTTAGAGAGAGAAAATTACGTAGTGAGATGTTCGAAGTGTTAATGAAATTGTATTCTACGTATGAATCTCTGTTCTCTCTCTACAGAATATGTACAACCTATATATATAAGCTTCTACCTAACTAACTAACTTAACTGATAACTTAGGAAACTTAAGTTAACGACTAAACTAACTAGTTACACAGTTTACAGAATGATCAACTAATTACAGCTCAGCTCTTAACAGGATCCAGCTCAGCCTTAGCTAATTTATAGCACAGCACCAGCTAATTAACAGCTCACTACTTAAGTTACTAAGGGTGCATCAGTAGAGGAGAAGGTAATGGAAGCGGAAATAGCACTGCGCCGAGTATGTTGTTGGAGGAAAGGAATAGTGTTTCCTCTATGCTTCAGCAACTGGGTTCTCGCTTGAACGGGTTAACTCTCGCTTGAGCATTATGGCGAAGCTTGGGCGAATGAATGATGTTTTGAGGTCACGCTTGAGCGTAGGCTTGCTTTGCTTGAGCGAACTTTGACCCTCGCTCGAGCGAATTTAACTATCGCTTAAGCAAATTATCTTTTCAATCAGCATTTCTGAAATGGACGCTTGGGTTCTTCTTTTTATTTTCAATCGGTTCCTTGTTCTCTTTTGGAGTCAGTATCTTAGAAATCTTCGCAGTCAGCTTTTCATTAATTCTTTTCGGTCAACCTTTTGGGAAGTCTCACTCACTCGGTCTTTTGGACTCCTTTCATTCGGTTATACGAAGACTCACTCGGATTTGTAAATTCTCGCTCGGCTTTATGATTTCTCACTCGGCTTTATGTAATTTTTCACTCGGATTTGTCTTCTTCTCTCGAGTACGCCCTGTTCCTGCACCAATAAACAGCTAATTGCCTAGCATTTGTATGCTGGCTGCTGAGTAAATTTATAAATAGTAATAAACTCTTGATTTATTAATGTTTTTAATCTTTTTCTTACAAAAGTAAAGCACTTTTGAAATAAATAACTAAAACACAAATTATTAACAAATTATTAAATAATATAGTCAAAACTAAACAATAATTAATAAATTATGTTAAATAAAAGGTGGAATAATTAAGTCTTTTCAAGACTTATCACACATGCAATTATTATCCACAATCTTTCTTACGGTTTTAATACTTAGTTCGGTGACCCGAACCCAAAATACGCACCTATTCTAATTAATTACAACCCGAACACCCCCTTACCTCTATTCCAAGCTTCGACGATTTGTTCTTGATGTCGATTGCGTCCTCTAAGCGCTGGGTTCACGGTTTCACCTCCGAATCCAACACCAGCTTCATCACTCAGTCCTCCGACGTTCGTTTTGCTACCTACGGAGGTCGGAATGCAAAACCCATCAACGTCATACCACCCGCACTCTAAAGACCATTTTCAATCTTACACACACCAGAGGAGTGGAAAATAGAACCTTACCCCGCCATGCATGGCCATTCGGTTTAACAAAGAAAACAAAAGAGATGAGATAACCCAATTTTAAAGGGTCCAATGGACTCACCTCAAAGTCACGATCATGGAAATAGGGTTCCTTTGAAGTTCTGACACGGAAGAAACCTTCCCTTAGAGCATGCAACTCGACAGCGAGGGAGGAGAAAACAAAGAAGAAGAAATAGAAGAAGAAGAAGACGTGGGCTCGCGTGAAAGTGAATGAGGAAGGAGAAGGATTTTATTATTTAAAGCTCAGGGGCAAAACTGTCTTTTCCCCATTTTTTATATTTTCATTAAAAGTTTTAATTAAACTTTTACCTTCTTCTAATTACACCTCATTTAACCCTTTTGTAATTAATCAATCAAATAATTTTATTTATTTCCACAATAGTTAATTATTTATAATTGCCTAATAATTCATAAAAATATCAAATAAATCCCTAAAACAATTATTAATATTTTTCGCTAATCAAAATTTTACTAAAATATCGGGGATGTTACATATATGTATAGGTAAATAAACTTAGGTACAATTAGTAAATAAAGAACTTGTAAAATATTAGGCCTATAGTTATGGTTATGTTAAAAAAAGTAATAATAATGAATCATGGTTTACGAGGTCAATTGAATGATAATGATATCATGAGTTATAAATTCAGATAAATAAAACTAAGATTTCACTTATTAGACTTTATAAAAATCTAAATGGATATTTTTGTCTAGTCTTAAAAAAATAAGATTAATGGTACTAATTTAATATGTATAGATAAATCTAGCTAATTTTACTAAAAAGGAGTTTTATAAGTAAATTATATCTTCTAAAGAAAATAGATGTACTTATATATATATATATACACGATTATAGATATATATGTTAGAAGTAATAATATGGGTTTACTATAAAGACACCTTTATGATTAGTTTTAATACAGTAAATATTTAAATAAGTGTAATATAATTATGTCATTAAAAATTTGTACTAATTTAATAAATTGGTATATGTACTTGTGGATGTGATGTTTAGATGAGCATGCGTGTTTGGTTGGACTATGTAAAATTACATGTTGGTGTGTATGTGTTGACTAAATTATATGCATCTATGTGTTTGTATGGATGAACTTGATAAAAACATGTATGATGAGAATTAAGGAATGATATTGAGATGCATTAATAAATCATGATACAAAGAATGAAAGTGAGAACAAGTCTCGACAAGGATCTGAATGTGATATCGAAATAGTATGATGTGATTGGAATGGATCCGATGAGATGATGATGCACTGAGGTGCAAGTTAATACCCTAAGAAATGATGTATATGGATGCTCAAACCCCTTTCATTCTTAATTGTCAGATAGAATACATTATAATTTGAGTAAGTGCTAAAAGGTAATTATAACAATAACTAAAAGAGGTATTGGTAAATAAATTAGATAGCCAACCCAATAAATAATAGGAATCAAGTATACACCTATATGACTAGAGCAACCTAGATCCTTAGAATAGTCCAAAGATTAAGATTAACACCATAAGTGTCTTAGAGTAATTCCCTGAGACTTAATTCCTTTGACATATAAGTAAAAGAGATTTAATTTTTATTAAGGATGACCTAAAATATACCCGATGTTAAGAATGAATGTGTACTATTGAGAGGACCCTATCGATGACGAGTATGATGAAAATGAAAGAATACGTATGGAACATGCATCATTTACATATGATCTGATGAAGGCTAGAGCACACAATGAGGGGTATGTTGGACATGCGAGTGCTAGATCCCCCGAGTTGGATCTTGGGAGTACACCAGGAAGGGACCCCTAGTGGCTTGAGAGGAGTGCCCTGAGACCGAACAAAACCATGCAATCTTGGTGTACTTCGACCTCGGATAGTAATCTATGGCCGTTCAGAACCAAGTCACAAGTAATAAGTGGCCACGAATTGTGGTGAGATGAATCGGTATATTGTACGAGCATATATGTCCTGATTACCTTTAGAAGGCTTAGTGGGCTTTGGTAGCTCTAGTGTAGAAATGTTATGTCTAAAGGCAACTTGGGAAAGACGACTTTTGATGTGATATGATGATAAGATTTGGGCCCATATGCATCACGATGGCTAAAAAAAGATTAATCTAATGAAATAAAACCCTATGCATTGCATACTTTGAATGAATTTATAATTAATTATGATTATTGATTGTTGTAACACCCTTGGTTAACTTGGATAATCTCTTTCACTAGATTATCTTGGTTAACTGAGAGGCTACTAATTTTTAGAAAACATGGAAGTTTTTTTTGTACAAGGTAATACATGGTGAAATAAAAGCATCATATATACACATACATATATAACTCTACCATACATATTGACACGTTGTCATTGTCGGGTCAAAGAAAAAGTTAAATTAATATAGTATAAGGTGAAAAACCTTAGTCGTCTCTCGAGGACCTTAGTTCAATTAGTTACACTCAATTTAATTATAACAAAGGGGGGTTTGTGTTGAGATTGAAAGGAAAATTAAGTGATTATATAATAGTGTAAAAAGTAAATTTATGAGTAAGAATAATCAAATTTAGAAACAACCAACCCAAGGAATTAATAAATATTTAGTTAACTAAATCATTGATCACAAATATGATTAAATATAATTAATTTGTCAACCTTGAATCATTTGGAATCCCTAAATGATTATATTCTAGAAAATCTTCTAGAATTGAATTAATGAACTAATAAGAATAATAAATCGATATATTCTTATTAATTACTAAAATAACTTTAAAACCATAATTTGATTGAGTTAAGAAACTAAATAGAAATCTCTTATTTAGTGACTTAATCTTTGTTCTTAAATTGATTATTGATTAACCAACCAACATCAGTTTAGATTATAGATTTTTAATTATATATCAATCAGTTATACACTTAAATAATCTACCATCATAAGTGTTTGAGAAACAAAGAAAAGTAATTATCTTCAATCAAAATATTAAGAGCAAGACCTCAAAGTTAACATAAAGAAAAATTAAATTCCTTGAGTTGATTTTAAAAGATTAAGCTTCCATGATAATTTTTAACAACGAAAGCTAATATTAAATTTACTATAACTTTGATTATAAAAGTAAATAACAAATAATAAAATTAACTTACTTGATATTGAGGAAGGGAAATAAAAACCATAACTTGAGGGGTGGAATATAGAACAAAGAAATAAAGCAAGAGAAAGAACTAAAACTTAAGAAACTAAAGCAAAGATATAGAAATGTAATGAAAACTAAAGCATGTATTTCTTATGTATCTCTTGTGTATCTTCCTTACAACTTCAAGCATCTATTTATAGGCAAGATATCATGATACTATACATTTATTTTCTGATCATTAATGCATTTTTTCAACATTGGTGGGCTTGAAATTACAATAATTCAAAAGAAGATAATGGTAGGTGTTGAAATTCATTCTCCTCTTTATCTTCTCCATCTTGAGAGTCAAATATGACCATCTAGATTGATAAAGTTTGAAAAACCTTCAACATTAAAGTTGTAGATCTCTGTCTTATTAAAAATTTAGCGCAAGAATAAGGTCATTTGGACATCTACAGCTCTAGATATATGTATTTTGGTGAACTATATCCATGCTAGTGGGACACATGATGGCTGATTGATGTAAGCTCCATTTCTTCATTTTTTCAGATACAAAATAACCAAATCTAATCATCATGATGTAGGTCTCTATCTTAGCTTTCCATGGGCTCTAAGATTAGCCCATTTGGATCACAAAAGCCTAAGTTATGGCCAAAACAAGCCAAGATACTCAAGATACATACAAAAAATGAAAATTGAACCATATATACATAATACTTCAATTTAACTACACAATATAAAACTTAATTAAAATACTATTATTAAACATAATAATTATATAATAAACCCCAAGTGTAAAACTATAAGAAGTGTATTAAAATTGATTTATCAAATTCCCCCACACTTAAGCTTTTGTACTCCAGGGCAAAACCAAACCAAAAACTAAAATGAGAAACAACAGAAAAAGTTTTTTTTTCAAATTGATTTTTGAAATTTTTTTTTGAAGTCTAAAATAATAAGTAATACACATTATGTAACATCCTGATTTTTACCGATTGAGATTAAGCCATTAATTAAGGGTTAATTACAGAATTAAGATTAATGGTTGATTAGACTAATTGCTGATTAGTTAAAAGTGATTGAATAAATAATAATAATAATAATAATGGCAGGTGAAAGGACGCATGTGCCCCTGGTGGTATAAAAGAACTTCAGCTCTCTCTTTCCCTCATTTATTCACGCTGCTGGGAAAACTTGAAAGCTGGACATCTTTTCTTCGTGCATGCATCTGGCCTCTTCTTTCTACTATTTTTCTTCTTCTTCATCCTCTTCTTTCACTTGAAGGCTAACGGGATTTCGAGTGGATGTGTGGGCAGCGTTGACGTGCCTCAGAGTTGTAGAGTTGTTCTACTTGTGGTAAGACGAGACTGCTTAAGAGAGGGTGCAGAGCGCTGTGTGTCTCGAAGGCTTGGGAACCCTCCACTGGACCGAGTAATAGGACAGCGTGTGCTTTGGAGACTTGAACTCCCCATTGTCCTTATATGCAAGAGTGTTGAGTGCTTTGGTAGCAGAGCTGCTTGAGAGGAAGCAGCGTTGATTCTCCCAAAGCTGAGAGCAGAGCGCCGATGGATGACTGGAGGCATGGATGCCTGATTGAGAAGCTGTAGGCCCGAGAAGCTTCTGGGATCTTCATTCCAGGTAGGGGGAGCTAACTTGCATCTCAAATGCGTGGTTTATGGATGGATACTGGGTGAAATCTCTTCACTGTGTTGCGTTATACTAGTAATTTGTTGATTATGGTACTGTGATTGAGTGGTAGCCGAATGTGTGGTGCATGTTGGGTTCCGTTCATGAGATGTGCGTAGATGATCATGAGAATGCAAAGTGAATGTATGTGTATGCTATTATGACGATTGCCGAGCGCATTTTATTGTGAGGCAGTGGAAAAATATCTGTTTGATGTTTATACTGAAATGCATGTTGACTCTTTTGAATTGCCGAGTGTATGAATTTGTTATACTGATTCCAGTGCATGGTTTATGTTTAACCGTGTGAAATGTATGTTACTGATGATTCGAATACTGAGTGTACATGTGTAAATTGTTGATCGACCCTTGTTTGGGAATTCTCATATTAAAAAGACATGTTATGCATGAAATGAAAGAATGGATTATCGAGTACATGAGATGTATGAGCTTGCTATGTTGGATTCGTATGTGACTTTGTGTTTAAAAGTACAGGATGCATGTTACTGACATTGAATGCTGAGTACATAATATGAGAACTGTGGTGTTAACCCCTGTTGGGGCTTTTATATTAAAAGGCATATGATGTATACGATGAAAATATGGATTTCCAAGTGAAAATATATGCTATGTGAAATCTATGATGTATGATCATTCCGCGCGTGGTGCATGAGATGCATTGAATGCTGAGAGCATGTAGTGTGGGACACTACCATTGAATCAGTTTTTAAAAGCATGGGATGCTATTAAGACCTTGAGTGGGACTCAAGGCAAGCCGACTGAGTGGGACTCAGGGCTGCCCGTAACACCGCCGTTGATGCTGAGAGTGTTGGTGTTACAAGTGAGGGCAAACGGTTTGGTACCAGTAAAATGGCCAAGTCAGCTGGGAGCTGAATAAAAGGCTGGGAGCCTACGTTGCAACGATAAAAACCGATAACACGCGAAGCAGATCTGATTGAATATCTGTGTGCACACTTATGATTGTCATTGAGCTCAATGTGAATTACATGAATATTTGGATATGATATTATGAATGAAATCTTTGATATAGTTTGGAATTGAGTTGAGTAGATCCGATTGGATGAGTACAGATATATTGATGCCATTGCCGAGTGCAATATGATGTTATGGTTATGGTGCATGCTGTAGTGAACAATATGAGTAATATAGCCATGAATAATTGGTATAAAATCCTGACTGAATTGCATGAATCCGAATAAGTGATGTTATTATATAGCTGAGAATTGAGAATTAAATCTGAGCCAGTAACTAACATTTTATATGTAAAAGCTCATCCCTACACCATTTTTCAGTATATGCAGGTCGGACTCGGAATGGTGTGAAGGCCTAAACCCGAGTGATGGGTATCTGTGTTGTTGTAGTGTACAGAGTATACTGTACCGATTGTATATGGTTATGTTAAAGCCTTGGCCGGCTCTTAAGAATGTTGTATAATGAATACAAATTTATATGTATAAGAAATCCGAGTTATCAGTATTCTGAGTGCATGTTTATATATATGTATATATATGGTTTACATTGGTAACATGTATTTGAGTCGGTTAGGATGTGATGATTGAATGAATAGTGTAACATCCCAGTTTTGAAGCTAAATGCCGAATGAAAAATAAACCATCAAGACTCGATTTCAAATAGAAAACAACCGTTAATTGTATATAACTATCAAGTGGATTAAAGCCATTAAAATGATTAAAATGATTTGAGGAATTTAGCAGCCCAACTACCCTGAAAATCAGAAAACAATAAACTAATTAAAATATAAAGGATGGTGATGGCCAGGTGATGGGGCGGAGTGCGCGTGGCTGCTGGGCTCACGCTCTCCCACCCCACTCTTCTCTTCCTCGTGCGAATATATATATGAACGTAAGCCTATGGTCACAAACACTCACTGTTCCTTCAGATTCTTTTTCCTCCATCACTTCATTCTCTCTTTTTCCCTCTTCGTCTCCATCTTCTTTTCTCCCTGTCTTGCTCTTTGCTCCTGGAGATCGTGACGACAGTACTGGAGGAAGGACCACGCTCCATCCCAGAACCAAGCGCAGGATACGACGGAGCCAAGGGAGACTGAACGAACTAGGAGAAGGGCATCAGACCCAATGACGAGAGCAGAAAAGTTTCTTGAGGTTCTTCTGTAGGTAGGGGGCGCTTGCATGTCGAATGCATGGTCCACGAACGGTACCGGAGGAATGTACTGCATGAGTGTGTGTGCATGTGTGTATGACGACTAGATCTTATGCATGATTCTGGATTCTGTGTGTGTTTTACAGTGGGTATGTAGTGATCGCATGTAATCTAGATGGCGGTGACATAGTCTGTTAGTAATTGATAATGACGAATGAAATGCATGGTTCTATCCCTCTTATCTCTGTGAGACTATGAGTGTGTGCTTGTTAGTTGAACTGCCCGATGATATTATTTTGATTGCCGATTGTTGTATGCATTGGTATGACTGATAAAACAAAAATAAAGGCTGTGTTGAATCTGTTCTTACTTAATGGATACGAGGGAGGTATCAGTGGTGCGATGATACGTACTGGTAAATGCATTAGCTGCATGTGCAAGAGTGGGGTGACCCATGGAGGGTCATGAACCCCGAGGGAATGACTTCTAGCTACAGACCTTGGCTAGATCCTGATAGTGCTCGTGGTAGCCGTAGGAGCTAGAGAAGAGTCTCGAGACGCCCATGGGAGGCCGGTACCACCTGGTAAGAGCTGAAGGATGAGGGGCCAGACGAAGGGAAACCATAACTGAAAGTCATTATCCGAGTCAGATCTGCAGGCATGCATATAGATATGAGGCTGATTGTGGTAGTGCACATAGCATGTGTGGGGTGTGTGTATGATTTCCGAGTGCATGGATGCATGTGTGTGTGTGTGGAGATGAACTATATGTAGCATGTATGTTATAGACGTTATCTTACATTGCATGAACTTAGTTAACCTGAGAAAGATTGAATGAAAGTAGGTGCGTGTACTGACACTGATACCAAGTCTTTGATTATCATTTTACATGTAAAAGCTCACCCCTGCAGTGGCTATATTTTTAGTGAATATCTCTCGGAATGAAGAATGAAGGAGGAGCCGAGTGTAGAGCAGAGCAGTCGAGTACCATGGAATATGTGTGTATATGTATATACTGTGTATAAGGTCTCGTTAAGCCTTGGCCGGCTCGTGTTTTGATCTTAGTCCTTACTTCTGAAACTTGAACACCTTCAGGTAGAAGGAACATGTTGCATTTGTAATTATTCAGATGTTTCCTAAACATATGTATATATATATTGCGTGTTATATTGTGTTGTAGAAGATGTCCGAATGATAAACATGGACGCATAACTATACCTTCCGAGCGTAGGAGGCCAGTATGGCTAAGGGTAGAAGTGGAGCTAAGTTGAGGTTTGGAAGGATGAAATAAAGAGTCTAAATATGCGTCGAGTGAGGAATAAGCGAAAACCTGAGCGATTCCCTTCTGAGGAAGGAGTTAAGGCTGTGAGTCAGAATGAAATGGATTCCGAGTACTAGATAATTATAACCTGAGTGAATGAGGATCTGTAACAAGAAAGGTGAATTGGATAAGTCTGAATGGGACTTCTCTACCTAATTCCTGAGTGAATGAGTGAAGGATGACTCTGGGTCCGAGCGTCTATTTAGCCAAGTGAGACTCCTCGCTCCAGCGAGCAATGTACTCGCTCGAGCGAGTGCGGGTTTGGGAAGGCTTGTGTTGGCCTCGCTTAGGCGGAGTCATACCTCGCCCGAGCGACTAGGACGGTTTGCCCAAGCGTGTGGAACCGCGCTGAAGCGAGTAGGTGTCAGTGTGTAACTCCACCCAAATACCTTCATCTTCCGTTGTTGCATTAACGTGCCCCACTCGACGGTGTTGACCCCTGCTTGAACGGATGGGCGTCGTGGTGGAGTCCGCCCAGGCGTTGTCATGCTTCGCTGAACTGGACGGAGTGGGTTTAGGTCCCATTCCTTCCACAGGTTACCACGCATGGGAGTCTTTCTTCTCTTTCCCTTGCCTATTTCCTTATACTGATTGACTAGCGTTTGCTTGTGGAAAAATTCTCCCTGTTGATCCTCTTGAGAAAACGAGTGGGGGCTGGTGTTGGGTTTCATTTGTGAACCCCCTCCATCCGCTGTTGCATTGCCATATCCTGCCTAGGCGGTATCGGACCTCGCCTGAGCGAGACAACGATGTCATCGAATCCGCCCAGGCACTGGTGTGTCACACTGAACCGAATGGATCGGTTCCAGTCCTAATTCCTCTGCTGCTTGCCATGTGCATGTGAATGCTCTTCTATTTCTCTTGTCTTTTTCTTCCTTCTATGCCAAGTGACCCGTGGCTGCTTTTGTGAAAAATTTCCTCATTGTTTTGGAATTATTATTTGTTAAAACTTAGGGTGTTACAAATAGTACTAAGTCAATGTTCCAAGTGGAATATTGTGGTGAGAGCCATTTCCGCGTGAAGCTATGTATATATTCTGAGTGGCTAAATATTAGATAAATCTGAGTGAACCACCTCAGAGGTAAGGAATGTTGTAATGGTTGAGATTGGGATATATTCTAAGTGTGTGAGATATATATGAGCCGAGTGAGACTTAACTTAGTAAATTCCTCCGAGTGATGTGGGGATAGAGTAAACCCAAATGGAATTTAATTGTGGAGACCCCTTCTGAGTGAAGGAAGGTCTATGTGTTCTCCGGGTGAGAGGAGTAAATATATGCCGAGTGACGAATGTGAAATACATTCCGATTGTTTTGAGGTTGTGGTATACTGAGTGGTATTCGATTGAGAAATAATCTGAGTGAGGGAGGTTTATAGATTCCGAATGGAATAATTATTATTTTTCGAGTGGGTCTTATGTGTGTGACCTATGTGGATAAACATAAGGAATTAAACATGGGCTTCCGGGGAAGGCATGTGTATTGGGGTTGTTCCCGAATGAATGGAACCCCATATTTCGAGTGATGGGAATTACCGAGTGTGGTTTCTCGCTTCAGCGAATAAGGATTCGCTCCTGCGAGTGTGAATGGATGGAAGGCTTTTGGGCTAGCTTCGCTTAAGCGAATGAGTGTTCGCCCAAGCGTGTTGGGCTGTCTCGCTCAAGCGGAGTTGGATATCGCTTGAGCGAGTGAATATTTTGTGAGGGCTCGCTAAAGCTTGTCATTCCGCTGTCGGTTTTGCTTCCTTGCCTTCATGTTGTTTTTAAATTACCCGGCTGCTTGGCTTATTTTTGGGAAAATTTTTCCCTTATTTCAGATTTATTGTTAATTTGTTAGGATGTTTCACATTATCCCTTATATCAAAAAGTCATGATAAGTGTGAATAAGAAGCATTACATACTAGTTACATAAATTGAGTGATCAAATCAAAGAGTGGATGAAAATGTGATAGATGTTCTCTTCATGCTGTCTATATCTCAATTGCTTGGGTATGTGTATACTCTCATAAATCACCCAAATAAATTAGCACTACCATAGGCTTGACAAATTTCTAATTTCTATATTTGAACACATATGCATGCAGAGATCAAAAGGACTTTATTAAGGTTGTAATGGGGCCAAGGTGATACAGGATGGATAAAATGAAATAGTATGGCTAAACTTAGGATTGAAAAAGAACAATGGAGTAAGTGTTCAGTGATTGTGGAAGTACATTTTGAAACTCAATACTTAACAAAATGAAACATGATGGAGGATAAAACATGAGAATAAATCCTCCTGATTATTTTCATACATATATTTACCACTTCTTCTTTTTCTTTTTCTTTTTTAACATTTTCTTTTTATTTTTTTTACTTTCTTTTTTGAACAATGAAACAACAACATGCATATCTTGGGTACATTTCCACAATCATCAAGAACCTTTATTCATAGTAATTCCAAAACTCCTAATTAATTCCTAAGCAAAGGTGATCATGTTTTTTTTTTTGGCTATTGGCTAATTATGTGGCTAAATCAAGAAATAGATATAGGCTCAATGTGGGTCACAATGGAAAATGTGAAAGGTAAGGCATATGGCTAGTGGTTAGTTAAAGCAAAAATGGCCTTAATCACATCAAAGCATGCACATGGAACATAATACATCAAAAAGAAACAAGTCAAGTTCTAGAGTACTAATAAATAAGGGTTAATGAAGAAAAAGGAAAGATGGCATAATATGATCCATCCAATTAAGCTTAAAATCTCACTGAGGGTGGTCAATCTATCATAATTCATATACAATTTGATCTTTACAAACAACTTATTAAATTAATATGCAAGGAAATTATTCATAACATGTCATGAAATATTGGATAAGGGTGATTTAATTACTCATTACTGAGAAAAATTAAAAAAATTAGTAAAGGGTATGTAGAATTTAAAATAAAAAAAACTGAAAAATAATGATTTTTTTATGGACAAGAAACAAAGAAGGAAAAATAAATCATAACCAAATATTGGTGTTAAGATCTGGTTCCTTATGCTTCTTGCTCTGTACTTTTTTTTTCAAGGGCGCTTAGTAACGAAGATAACTACAACAAATTGGTCAGTTCAATTGCATGTAAAATGATTAGTATAACTGAACAATTTAATTGTGTATGGGCAATTATTTCATCTTTTATTTAACTCAATTCATTAAATATTGTTTAGTTTAGTTTTATTATTTAATAAATTGTTAATAATTCTTATTTTAGTTATTTATTTCAAAAGTGTTTAATTTAGGTAAAAAAATGATTAAAAACAGTAATTAGTTAAGAAATTATGTTTATCTATAAATTCACTAACCCAGCGTACAAACGCTGGACAGCCAGCGTACAAACGCTAGGAATTCATTTGTTTGCATGTGCAGGAGCAGTTCACGCTCAAGCTTGAAGGCTGCAAGCTCAAGCGAGAGGTCCATGCAAAGTACGTGAAAAGAAAGATAGGAGCGCACGACCTCGCTCAAGCGAGCAAGCTCACGCTCAAGCGTGACTCCAAAACATCACCCACGCCTAAGCTTCTCCATCACGCTTAAGCGTGAAAGCAATACTGTAGTGAATAACACAAGCGCGCTCAAGCGCGAGTCCTTCACGCTCAAGCGTGAAGGTGGTTATTTAAAAGCTGTTTTTCCCTCCAAAAGAAGCTCTGCACCATTTCTGTTCCTATTGCCTGATGCACTATTACTATTCATTAATAATTTAAGTATCAAGTTGTAATTATTTACTTATTTGTAATTATGTATTTAGTTTAGTTAGTTTAATTATTAATTTAATCTTCTTTGTAATTAATTGAGTTAGTTAGCTAGATACCTATATATACATATATATTTGTACATACTTTGTGAAAGGAGGACGAAGGAGGCAGAATACAGAAAACAATTCATTTGCCCATTTCCAATCTCTCTAATTCTTTTCTCTCTCTAAATTCTATCATCCATGTCTCTCCACATTCCTTCATCTGAATCCATTTCCATGGGTTTCTAAACCCCTAGGATTGGGATTATGAAGGTTTGCAATGAATTCTTGAAAGAGCATTGAGGAAGTCAGCTTCTAAATCAAGAGAAGAACAAGCTGAGGAGTGGATCTACTTTGCTGGATTGACAAATCCAGATCTGATGAAGAAACTCACCAGTGAGGAATCATGGTTGAGGCTTAGGTAACTTCTCGCTTCCTAACTAATTCAGGCCTAATAATTAGGTGAATAGTTAGGGGTCAACCCCTAATTTCGCATTAGATTTCTCTGTTAATTGAGCACCTAAGGGATTAGGGTTTAATGCTTAGGAATTAGTGTTATTCACCTAAGGAATTAGGGATTAACCATCTGTGGATTGTCCTCTTGAGTTTGAAGCTTGATTGAACCTTAAATGCATGTTTCTTGATGAAATTGTAAACTGAAGAAATTCTAACCTATCTTCCATTACTCACATTTCATCTTTTGTACTGTCTCTGAAAATACAAAAACATTAGAAATATAAAACAACAAAAATAGAATGAAATCTATCTGCATTGCGTTGATTCAGCTTGTATCACTCTTAGATTGCGGTAATTACCACAATCCCTATGGGAACGATCAAATATATTACAAAACGATTGGTACGCTTGCTAAAAGAATAAATCCTCTAAGAGTCATACAATAAGTCAATGTTAATTCAAGATTTTCTAACCAAATGAATGACTAAGAGATTTAGCATCAAGTTAATGGTGCCGTTTCCGGGGATTGTTGAGTAATATCAACAATCCTTGGACCGGTACTAGACTGAACCGTTTAATTTTGTTTTTGGCATTTAGTAAGTAGTTTAATTCTTGTTTTAGTATAGTAGTAGTTTGTTTTTGTGTAGTTGTAGCAGTAGCTTTAATATTATTTGTGTCTAACATTTGGTGTATGCACTCAAGGAACAGAGGAGAGCCTTTCTTCTTTGATCCTGATATTGATTTGTTAGAGCGTAAGCTTAGAAAGGAGAAAAAGTAAAAAGAGCATAAAGAAATGGAACAGAGGAGAGTTACATTAGGTGACTACTCTAGGCCTACTGAAGAAGGATCGCAATCTAGCATCCTTAGGCCTCCAATTGCAGCTAATAACTTTGAACTCAAACCGGCTTTGTTGCAGTTGGTTAGAAATGATCAATTCGGAGGAAGTGAGGTTGAGGATCCAAATTTGCATCTAGCAACCTTCCTCCAAATCTGTGATACTATGAAAATGAATGGAGTCCTTGAAGAAGCAATTAGACTGAGATTATTTCCTTTTTCTTTAAGGGACAGAGCTAAAGCTTGGTTGCAGAGCCAACCAAGAGGTAGTATTTCCACCTGGGAGGATTTACAAAGAAAATTTCTGATTAAATATTTCCCTCCTTCCAAATATGCCAAGTTGCGCACTGAAATCACTTGTTTCCAGCAGAGAGAGGGTGAATCTCTAATGGAAGCATGGGATAGGTATAAAGAGAGTTTAAGGAAATGTCCTCATCATCAAATCACTGATGTGCAACAAGTTACCATCTTTTATAATGGTGTAAGACCAGCAACTAGGATCTTGATTGATGCCTCTGCTGGAGGTTCATTGACCACAAAAACTGTAAAAAAAGCTATAGAGCTGAAAGATGTTATGGCTTCTAATGAATGTTTAGTAAGTGAGAGGAGCCAAATCCCTAAGAGAGTGATATTAGAATTAGAAGCACAAGATGCTTATTTGGCTCAGAGTAAGTTGATGACTCAGGCTTTAGAGAAATTAAGTGTACAGATTTCAGAACTTCAAAAGCCTAGTCAAGTTTGTATGATGAGTTATGATTTTTGTAGTAGAGATCATGAAAATGGCATGTGTGATCCAAATGTGACTACTGAGCAAGTTAATTACATGGGGCAACAACAATTTCAAAGGAATTATCCCTCTAATTCCTTTAATCCTAACTATAGGAATCACCCTAATTTTTGATGGCAGAAAGGTCCACATTTGAATCAAAACATACCACAAAATCAAACCACAAATAGATCACAACAACCTTCTCCCCTTCCTTCTAAAGAAAAGTCTGAACTTGAGAATGTGCTATCTCAGTTCATTCAGGCCACTCAGGCCAGCTTTAAAAATCAAGAAGCGTCCATTCGAAATTTAGAAAATCAGGTTAGACAGCTGTCAAAATAATTAGCTGAGAGATAATCAGGCAATTATTCTGGAGATACTGAGGTAAATCCAAGGGAACATTGCAAAGCAATAATTATTAGGAGTAGGAAAATTCTTCTCCCACCTCCAAGTCATGAAGTGAGTTTAGAAAAAGATACTGAAAAAGAAAAAGAGCAGGAAAGTGAGCAAGATAATAATAGAATTGAAAATGAAGTAGAAACAGAAGCAGAAAAAGAAAACCAAGTTAAAGAAAATCAAGTTCATCAAAAGAAAAAGAAAAAGATTGATTTGATTTTGGAGGAAGCTTCTAAGCTAACTCTTGAGAAACTAAAGAATGCTCCATTTCCACGTAGATTTAAGAAACAAATAGAGGAGCAAAAGTTTGCTAAGTTCTTGGATGTGTTTAAAAAGCTTCACATAAATATTCCCTTTGCTGAGGCATTGCAAGAGATGCCTTCATATGCTAAATTTTTGAAAGAACTTCTGTCTAAGAAGAGAAAGCTTAAGGGAGATAAGATGATTGCTCTGACTCAAGAGTGTGGTGCAATTATTCAAAAGAAACTCCCTCAAAAGCTGGAAGATCCTGGATCTTTTACAATACCTTGTGCAATAGGGGATGTTCATGTAGGAAGTGCCTTATGTGATCTAGGAGCTAGCATAAACTTGATGTCATTGTCTTTAATGAGAAAGTTAGGAATTAATGACCTGCAACCAACTCGCATGTCTTTGCAGTTGGCAGATAGGTCTATCAAATATCCTCATGGGATGTTGGAAGATCTATTAGTTAAGGTAGATAAGTTCATCTTTCCAGCAGATTTTATAGTTTTAGATATGGAAGCTGATAGAGAAATTCCTTTGATTTTAGGAAGACCCTTCTTAGCTACAGGTAGAGCTTTAATTGATGTAGAGAAGGGAGAACTCATGCTGAGAGTTCAAGAGGAGCAAGTAACTTTTAATGTCTTTAATGCTATGAAACATCCAGCTGAGAAGATGGATTGTTTTATGATTAAAGAAATTAAAAGCTATAAGACTTCTATGCTATTAAAAACTGAAGAAGAGGTTTTACAAGCCTTTCTTGAGGATGATTTTGACTCTGAGACTGAGGAGTTAAATGACTCACATACTGAGTTGCTGAACCTACTTGAAGCATGTGAAGTAGGTGATTTTGAAAAAGAAAACAAAGAAAATTTGAATAATACTGAAATCGAGAAAGGTAAGGAAGTGTTTGAAGAAAAACATGATTTAAAACCTTTGTTTCTCATTTGAAATATGTGTTCCTAGGAGATAATGAATCACATCCTGTAATCATTAATGCTGATTTAAAAGATAAGGATGTAGAAAAATTGATAGGAGTTTTAAGGAAACATGAATCTGCTATTGGCTGGAACATTTCTGATTTAAAGGGAATTAGTCCATCATTCTGTATGCATAAAATTTTAATGAAAGATGACTATTCCCCTGTTGTTCAACTATAAAGAAGATTAAACCCCATAATGAAAGAAGCTGTAAGGAAAGAGGTGGTTAAACTTCTTGATGCAGGAATTATCTATCCTATCTTAAACAGTGCTTGGATTAGTCTAGTCCAAGTGGTGCCTAAGAAAGGAGGGATGACCACTGTTAAGAATGAAAAAGGTGAAGTCATTGCCACTAGACCAACTACAGGTTGGAGAATGTGTATAGATTATAGAAGGCTTAATGACTCCACTAGAAAAGACCACTTTCCTTTACCATTTATAGACCAAATGCTTGAGAGACTATCAGGTCATGAGTATTACTGCTTCCTTGATGGTTATTCTGGTTACAACTAAATTGTGGTTGATCCAAAAGATCAAGAGAAGATAACCTTTACCTGTCCTTATGGAATCTTTGTATATAGGCGCATGCCTTTTGGTTTGTGCAATGCACCAGCTACCTTTCAAAGGTGTATGCTGGCAATTTTTGGGGACATGGTAGAGAATTTCATTGAGGTGTTTATGGATGACTTCTCTGTATTTGGAAATAGCTTTGATATATGCCTCAGCAACCTATCTAAGGTGCTGGTGAGATGTCAAGAGACTAATCTTGTCCTTAACTGGGAAAAATGTCACTTTATGGTCAAAGGAGGGATAGTCCTTGGCCACAAAATCTCTGCTGAGGGCATTCAAGTAGATAGAGCCAAGATTGATATCATTGAAAAACTTCCTCCTCCAATCAATGTGAAAGGAGTGAGGAGTTTCTTAGGATGTGCTGGCTTTTATAGAAGGTTTATTAAGGATTTTTTGAAAATAGCTAAGCCTTTGACTGATTTATTTGTGAAAGATCATGCTTTTGTTTTTGATGAAAACTGTGTCAAGGCTTTTGAAAATTTGAAACAAAGATTAATTTCAGCTCCTATCCTTACAGCACCTGATTGGTCTTACCATTTGAACTAATGTGTGATGCAAGTGACTTTGTTGTAGGAGCTGTACTGGGTCAAAAGAAAGAAAAATTAACACATGTCATTTATTATGCTAGCAAAGTATTAAATGAGAATCAAATAAATTACACCACCACTGAAAAAGAAATGCTTGTTGTGGTGTATGTATTTGATAAATTCAGAGCTTACTTGATTGGTGCTAAGGTCATTGTGTATATAGATCATTCAGTAATCAAGTACTTGCTAGCTAAAAAAGAATCAAAGCCAAGATTGATGAGATGGGTTCTTTTACTCCAAGAGTTTGATTTGGAAATTAGAGATAAAAAAGAAGTAGAGAATTCAGTGGCTGATCAACTCTCTCGTCTGGAGGGTGAATCTGATTCTATCTTGATTAAAGAGGAGTTCCCAGATGAGAGGTTGATGGCAATTATCATAGGGCCATGGTATACTGATATGGCAAACTTTAAAAGTGCCTCTGTGGTACCAGAAGCATGGACATCCCAGATGAAGAAAAAATTCTTTCATGATAGTAAAACTTTTCTTTGGGATGGTCCATTTTTTTATAAGATAGGAGTAGATGGAATTATCAGGAGATGTGTGCCTGAATCTGAGCAAGAAAGACTCTTGTGGCACTGCCATGACTCCTATTATGAAGGACACCATGGTGCCTCCAGAACAGCAGCAAAAGTCTTGCAATGTGGCTTTTATTGGCCAATAATTTTTCAGGATGCTAAAGTATATGTGCAAAGGTGTGATAAGTGTCAAAGAAGTGGAGGTCTCTCTGCTAAAGCTGGCATGCCTTTGACAAATACTTTAGTTGTGGAGTTATTTGATGTTTGGGGCATTGACTTCATGGGACCATTCCCAAAGTCATTCTCCAATGAATATATCCTTGTTGCTGTGGATTATGTCTCTAAGTGGGTGGACGCAATCCCTACTAGAACCAATGATGCACATGTGGTGCTTAGGTTTATAAAGAAGAACATTTTCTCTAGATTTGGAGTCCCTAGAGTCCCCATTAGTGATGAAGGGTCATATTTCTATAATAAAATCATGGAAAAAGCCCTGAGACACTATGAGGTGTAACACCCCAGCCGCTTTTCAGGAATGAATGACTCGCCCCACAGACCAACACGAGACCTTTCCAATGTGCTTTTGTCCTCACTCACACACTTCCTGAGAACTTCCGAGGAGGTCACCCATCCCAGAATTACTCCAAGTTAAGCACGCTTAACTTTGGAGTTCTTAAGTGATAGGCTACCGAAAAGGCTAATGCATTTGTTGGTATAGGTAGTACGAATTCATTTCTTTAAGCTATCCTCGACTGTATAGTCCCATACCTATACAGTCTTTGGATCCCTCTCATTCTGGTATGTATTCGGTTCGTTCATGTGTCCCTCCCACTGGAAGCCTGCCAGGAGCCTCTCCTTGTCCGTGTCTATGCACCGGCGATCACTCCCCGCCCTCAACAGTGCCCGGGATGCCATATTCCCCGCTGGAAGCCTGCCAGGAGCCGCTCCTTGTCCGTGCCCATGCACCGGCGATCACTCCCCGCCCTCAACAGCGCTAGGATGTCACATGCCCACCAGCTTCCGCTTGGTTCGTCCCCGAACCATACCGTACTAGGAGAGGCTAGGCTCTGATACCACTGTAACACCCCAGCCGCTTTTCAGGAATGAATGACTCGCCCCACAGACCAACACGAGACCTTTCCAATGTGCTTTTGTCCTCACTCACACACTTCCTGAGAACTTCCCAGGAGGTCACCCATCCCAGAATTACTCTAAGTTAAGCACGCTTAACTTTGGAGTTCTTAAGTGATAGGCTACCGAAAAGGCTAATGCATTTGTTGGTATAGGTAGTACGAATTCATTTCTTTAAGCTATCCTCGACTGTATAGTCCCATACCTATACAGTCTTTGGATCCCTCTCATTCTGGTATGTATTCGGTTCGTTCATGTGTCCCTCCTACTGGAAGCCTGCCAGGAGCCGCTCCTTGTCCGTGTCTATGCACCGGCGATCACTCCCCGCCCTCAATAGTGCCCGGGATGCCATATTCCCCGCTGGAAGCCTGCCAGGAGCCGCTCCTTGTCCGTGCCCATACACCGGCGATCACTCCCCGCCCTCAACAGCGCTAGGATGTCACATGAGGTACTGCATAAGGTATCTACTCCATACCATCCACAAACTTGTGGACAAGTTGAGCTGTCTAATAGAGAAATTAAAAGAATATTAGAAAAAGTGGTAGGGAAGTCTAGGAAGGATTGGTCTGTGAGGTTAGATGATGCATTATGGGCCTATATGACAGCATTTAAAACTCCCATTGGCATGTCTCCTTATCAGTTAGTTTATATGGTAAGGCCTGCCATCTTCCTGTGGAGTTAGAACATAAGGCATGGTGGGCCACAAAGCTGTTAAATATGGATTTTGATCAATCTTAAAAGAAGAGAGTCGTAAAAATCCATGAACTTGAGGAGTTCAGACTCAATGCTTATCAGAGTGCCTCAATTTATAAAGAGAAAACTAAGAGGTGGCATGATAAGTGGATAAATAGAAAAGAGTTTCGAAAAGAAGATAAGGTTTTGTTGTTTAACTCTAGACTGAGACTCTTTCCAGGAAAACTAAGGTCTAAATGGTCTGGACCTTTTATTGTGAATGAGGTTTTTCCTCATGGTGCATTTGAATTGAAAGACCCAACCACTGATAGAACTTTTAAGGTGAATGGCCAAAGACTCAAACTCTACTTTGGAGGAGAGTTTGATAGGTAGAAAACTTCCATGTTGTTGCAGGCATCATCTTAGATGTCAGAAGGTCAAGCTAGTGACCTTAAAGAAGCGCTTTAGGGAGGCAACCCTACATTTTGATTGTTGCATTTGGTGTTTCTATGTTGGAAATAATAAAAGAAAACTAAAATGTTTATGAATAAAGTATGAATAATTTAGTAAATTTTTAAATAAGGTCTGAGTGTTCATACGCTTAATTTCCAGTATACATACTTGCAATTGTATTAGTTAGAATCAGGAACCCTAGTTCGCTTGAGCGAATCTATTTGCGCTTAAGTGTGACTTCTTATTTGTCCAGTCGCTTGGATGAAATCTATTTGAGCCTGAGCGAGACCTGTTATGTTGAACCAGTCGCTCGAGCGTGATTTATTCATGCATAAGCGAGAATTGTTCCAGGTTTGGATCCTTCAATTTGCTCAAGCGAATACACTATGAGCTTAAGCGAGTGCATCCATTTTCTTTATTTTGCTCAGGCGAAGCATCTTTTGCTTATGCGAATTTCATACAGAACGCAAATTACCAAAGTATTGTCTTCTCGCTCAAGCGAAACCATGTGAGCTTAAGCGAGAAGCTCCTGTTGTTCCTACACGCTTAAGCGAAAGCTTATTAAGCTTGAGCGTGATCGTACTATGTACCCCCTGTTGCAACTCGCGCTTGAGCGCACATTATCTTCGCCTGAGCATGAGCTCATTTACGAGCCACTGATTCTCACGCTTGAGTGAACATTCAACACGCTTGAGCGTGATTGATGATTTCCTCCTTGCGCTTGAGCGTGCCTTGCCGTCGCTTAAGCGAATTAATTTCCTGTTGCATCTCACGCTTAAGCGTTAGTCCGCACGCTCTAAGCTTGATCGTGATGCATGACTACTTTTTGTATCTTACGCCTGAGCGGGATTCAACACGCCCTGAGCGTAACCACTGGTACCTGAAAGAAAATATCCGCGCTTGACCCTTGCTGACCACGCTTTGAGCGTGCCTTATAGATAAGTGCCACGCTTAAGTGCCCCAAGCTCACGCTTGAGCGTGATCGGGGCTGAGGTTGTACTGTTCCAAGTTCACGCTTAAGCGTGCTACTGTGAGCTTGAGCGTGAGTGCTAATATTGAAGACCTCTGATACTGTTTGTTTGGCGCTTGAGTGTGGTTTAGCACGCTTGAGCGAATATCATACCTGATGCATCCTATGTGATTTAATTTGGGCGTTTATATACCAGGATTGCAGCGTAGCTACGCTTACTTCAGCCATTGGGATCAACAGTATAAAACCCTCTCAGTGTACAAACCCTAACTTTCTACGCTGAAAACTTGGGTTTTGAAGAGGAAAAGGCACAACTTCTGATTCCTTAGAAAGGTACCTTCTTTACACTTCTTACTTTCAATTCTTCATAAGAATTTTAATATTTCACTGTTTCAAAGTCGAAATTCTTCCATTTATCATATCCTTTTATCTTACATTTTTTCGGTTGCTGTGATTGTTTGGTTTTTGTACTTATTTCCATTTAGGCTTTTTAACGACCATCTTTAACACTCACAATGATCAAAAGATCACAAAGATTTTTGAAAAAACCTGAAAAAGTTGTTGAAGTGGAAAACATGAAGAAAACCCCAAAAAATAAGGGAAAGGGGGTGGTTACTGTCAGTATCTCTGATTCCCCACCACCCAAAACAAGTAAAAGTCTTAGTGAAAGAAATAAATCTCAGACAATTGAGAGTTTTGATGGGCATAGGCTTAGAGATCTTAAAGCCGCCCAAGATTATGAGTAAAAGTTTAAAACTAGAGGAGTAATAAGGGATAGAGCTCTGGTTCTTGAGGGAGGAAAATGTGCTGATTTTAATATGCAAGCTGCTATGATTGAAAGGGGATGGCAGTTCTTTAATGAGAACTTAGGCAATGGTTACCAGGAACTCACTAGAGAATTTTATACCAATCTGAGGACTCATTCTATGGAGGATAAGTTTCCTTTTTCTTTCTTCTTGAGAGGAGTCACTATCCCCCTAACTGGTAACATTTTGAAGAAGCTGTAGAAAGTACCTATATTGGAGGAAGAAGGATGTCACTATACATGGAAAGTGGATATTTTTCATAGGGCTAAAAATAAAAATCTTAGGAAAGAAATATTAGAGGAGTGCTGTGAACAAGGAGCTGCATATTTGACAAGGGCTAATGGTGCACCAAAAAGTTTCAGGAAAAATTGTTTGAATCAGCTTCCCCTTCTATAGTGTCACTATGTCCTATTATCCTTGCAACCTGTGCTGCATGCTACTGAGATTACCATTAAGAGATTGGTATTGATTTACTGTCTAATGAGAGGCCTCTATGTTAATTTGGGTGAGTTAATACTGGAGGAGATGATGAAAACCCTTGAAAAGAATCTCCAACTGCCATATTGCTCTGTTATCACTCTGTTGGCCCAAAATAATCAAGTTATGGTGAATTATACTGAACTGACAAAGGTAAAGCCTGAGAGGATTATGGACAAGAAATGGGTGATAAACCACATTGACAATTTTATCCCTTACAAGTCCAAGCGTCCAAGGCAACCTCAACCAATATCTTTTGCACCACCACCTCCAACAGGAGCAGGTCCTTCTTCTGATATTTCCATGATAATGCAGGAACTGCAGGTTATGAAGAAGATGCAGCTAGGAACCTAAGATCTGGTCCTGAACCATGATCTCATGCTGAGAAAGATTGCCACCAAATTGAATGTGGATCACACTGAAGAAATAGGAGTTCCACCTTATAGAGATTTATGGTTGGCTTCCATTGGATTCACCATTCCCCCTAATGACACACCCTTAGCAGCTGAATTTCCACCCTATCCTGAGCAAGATGATGATGAGTCTATGAGTGAAGAAAATGAAGAAGAGGATGACTGATCTTTTACTTTGTTATGTCTTATGTTGCTACTTTCAAGTTGTACTGACTTTGTTTAAATATTCTCTTGAACAATGTATTTTCTTTTTCGGTGTAATGAAGTTTATTTTTATGTTAAGTTGTTTGTTGTTATTTCTTTTCTGAATTGCATTATAATTCATGCACACCATTCCTCACCATTCACTGCCATTCAGGTAAAAAAAAGGGAAGTATTCTATCCTTTTGTCTCATTGATTGATAAACTATGTTAATTATGTTTAATTTAGAATCCATCTTAATAATTTAAAGTTTACTGATTTTCAGGCTTTAATTGGATAAATTAATTGATTGGCATTGCTTAATTCATGATCCCTGTCCCTAACTATTTTTCATTATCAATTATTTGTTTATTCTGCATGCTAGTTAGCAATCTGAGTTATAATCTTGCATTAAGTTTGGGAACATTATTGGCTGATTACCTGTTATTATTAGCTTTTGAGCCTTATTAATTCTTTTCTGAGTGTGCTTGCATTCTTGTTTAGTGAGACAGAATTTGCTTCAGTCCTTGCTAAATGATTATTTGTTTGCCAATTGGAAATGATGAAGGCCTTCTTTGTTAAAATAGTCAGGGCCAAATTTAGCCATCCTAAATATTATTAATTATCCTTTGACCCAATAATTATATTTTGAGCCTGAGACCCTTTCATTCTAATTATTTACCTAACTTTACAAACATATTTATCTGTGAAAAATCAAGTAAACCACCCCTAGATGTTCCACTGATGAATTTCTGAGTCTTACTTGTTGCTAGGGACTAGCAAATTCTAAGTTTGGGAATGAAGAGTATGCCTAACAGCAAATAAAGGACACACTCTGACCTTATTTATAGATGAGTACTTTGAGAAATGAAAGGAAGAACAATAAAAGTAAAAGAAAAGTGAAAAATCAGCAAAGAAAGAAGGTGCAAAGCACCACAAGAAAGAAAAATGGTATTGAGAAAAAAAAATGAATTGAAAAAAAAAAATTTGAAGGAAAGAAAGAAAAGGAAGAGTCTAAAGGACTGAAAAAGAAGAAGGTGCAAAGCACCACAAGTTATTGAGTTACCCTTCATCTGAAAAATAATGAAAGCAAGAGAGCTTGTTAGTAGGCATTTAAGTTAAGATTGAGGAAAGGCATCAGTGGGCATATCTTTTAACATAACATTGACTAGAAAAACAAAAATAGAGCCTGTAGCCTAACCCCATTACAAGCATAAAAAGTCCTTACTGATCCAATTGTGCTAGCATATTTCATGATGTTTAGAATTGTTGTAAGCCTATGTTGATCTAACAATTATGCAGGTGATGAGTGCATGAAATTGAACCTTATACACTGAGAGAAGAGTGAAACACCAATCCAGTGAGGAAAGTATCACCAGCTTGTCTCTCAAAGGATGTGTGAGTTATTATATTTTTAGAATTTGTGAAAAGAAAGCATGGTTGGTATTCAATAATTATGGTATGAATTAAGTTAAGGAAAAGATTGATTATTTTGAGTAAGCGCTGTTAATTAATTAATCTGAGAATTTGCTTGAGGACATGCAAGTTTTAAGTTTGGGGATGTGATAAGTCTTGAAAAGACTTAATTATTTCATCTTTTATTTAACTCAATTCATTAAATATTGTTTAGTTTGGTTTAATTATTTAATAAATTGTTAATAACTCTTATTTTATTTATTTATTTCAAAGTGTTTAATTTAGGTAAGAAAATGATTAAAAACAGTAATTAGTTAAGAAATTATATTTATCTATAAATTCACTAACCCAGCGTACAAACGCTGGACAGCCAGCGTACAAATGCTAGGAATTCATTTGTTTGCATGTACAGGAGCAGTTCACGCTTAAGCTTGAAGGCTGCAAGCTCAAGCGAGAGATCCATGCAAAGTACATGAAAAGAAAGATAGGAGAGCACGACCTCGCTCAAGCGAGCAAGCTCACGCTCAAGCGTGACTCCAAAACATCACCCACGCCCAAGCTTCTCCATCACGCTTAAGCGTGAAAACAATACTGCAGTGAATAACACGAGCGTGCTCAAGCGCGAGTCCTTCATGCTCAAGCATGAAGGTGGTTATTTAAAAGCTGTTTTTCCCTCCAAAAGAAGCTCCGCACCATTTCTGTTCCTATTACCTGATACGGTGCTGCTATTCATTAATAATTTAAGTATCAAGTTGTAATTATTTACTTATTTGTAATTATGTATTTAGTTTAGTTAGTTTAATTATTAATTTAATTTTTTTTGTAATTAATTGAGTTAGTTAGCTAGATACCTATATATATATATTTGCACATACTCTGTGAAAGGAGGACGAAGGAAGGCAGAATACAAAACACGATTCATTTGCCCATTTCCAATCTCTCTCTAAATTCTCTCATCCATGTCTCTCCACATTCCTTCGTCTGAATCCATTTTCATGGGTTTCTAAACCCCTAGGGTTGGGATTATGAAGGTTTGCAATGAATTCTTGAAAGTGTATTGAGGAAGTCAACTTCTAAATCAAGAGGAGAACAAGCTGAGGAGTGGATCTACTTTGCTGGATTGACAAATCCAAATCTGATGAAGAAACTCACCAGTGAGGAATCATGGTTGAGGCTTAGGTAACTTCTCGTTTCCTAACTAATTCAGGCCTAGTAATTAGGTGAATAGTTAGGGTTCAACCCCCAATTTCGTATTAGATTTCTCTGTTAATTGAGCACCTAAAGGATTAGGGTTTAATGCTTAGGAATTAGTGTTATTCACCTAAGGAATTAGGGATTAACCATCTGTGGATTGTCCTCTTGAGTCTGAAGCTTGATTGAACCTTAAATGCATGTTTCTTGATGACATTGTAAACTGAAGCAATTCTAACCTATCTTCCATTACTCACATTTCATCTTTTGTACTGTCTCTGAAAATACAAAAACATTAGAAATATAAAACAACAAAAACAAAATGAAATCTATTTGCATTGCGTTGGTTCAGCTTGTGTCAGTCTAAGATTGTGGTAATTACCACAATCCCTGTGGGAACGATCAAATATATTACAAATTTAACGATTGGTGCACTTGCCAAAAGAATAAATCCTCTAACAGTCATACAATAAGTCAATATTAATTCAAGATTTTCCAACCAAATTAATGACTCGGAGATTTAGCATCAATGGGACTTGTGTTAGAACCCAAAAGAAAAATATCATCAACACAACCATGAGTAGCATCAAGAGAAATAATATACATCTTAATTCATTTGTATGCCTATAGAAAGACTCTGCTATATCATCCATTAAAAGAAAATAAAGAACCTGATGATTGACTAGTGGTGAGGTGTGGCTCCGATCTGAAAGAAAAGGATGAAGCCAAAGTGTAACGGCTGGAGAATGATGAAGATAATGTTTATGGTTGCAGAATGGTTGATATCGAATGGAAATGATTCCGGTGAAGGTAAAGGCAAAGGCGCGGCACTAAAGTAAAGATAGTGGCTATGTGTGTGTGTGTTTTTTTTTTGTTTTTTTTAAAAAATTTGATAAAGAAGGTGAAATGATTGTGGTTATCCAAGTGAGATTTGTTGTGAGGATGCGTCTCAAGAGTTTGGACTCTATACTCGGCCCATCCCAACAAAAGTACTCATGACAAAAAAAAATAAAAAATTATTTTTTTATTTTAAAACAAAAAAATTAAATAAAAGTGATACTGAAACTATATAGTGAAGGATACGTCTTAAGACTTTGGTTCTCAAAGATGCATCTTTATGATTTTAGATGCAACTTTCCCAAATTAATCTTTACTCTGTCTATCCCTCACAAAAAAATAATAGAATAAATATATAATTCAGACCCCCACACTTATTCAAGACATTGTCCTCAGTGTCTTATATGATTTCCATAGTCTCTTTTTTCTTTTTTCTTTTTTTATTTTTTATTTTAATATAGATAAAGGTGAGAAAGAAGTTATAACCGAAGGGTGGTGTCTGGTTCTGGATTCTTTCGCTTGTGTGTGTGATCCTTATCTTGCTTCAAAAGAGGTTGAGGTTGGGGTAAAAAGCTCTATAAAATATCAATCAATTCATCTGTATTTGATGAAGCATGAATGAATGATCGATCATCTTGAGTTATAAGACCCTGTTCCATAGTGTTATCTAAAAACATTAACAAACTGTCATAAAAACCATTAATATTTTACAATCCTAATGGCTTTTTATGAAGGTTCATGCTACACCATGATGCAATGCAAAATATTTCCTCAAAAGTACCAAAACCTCTAGGAAGTACAATAAAGGCTTCAGCACCTATAACCATACGAGTCATTCATTGATGAATGCTTGTAACTTTTACGTCAGTTCCTACAGCAATAGCTGGTGCAATACCAACATGTTGTAGGATGATACTAGAGACATTTCTTCCTTCAACTAGTGCAGATAGTGTCATGGAGCCTCTCAAACCCTATACTCCTCCTCTATACAAGACCTTTATTTCTTTCGCAGCCAATAGTTTTCCTAACTTAGTAGCTGCTATTAGGTACTCCTTACAATTACCATTGTTGGATCTACCAAACACACAAATGGATTTGATTTTTTTCATCTTTTTTTTGTGTTTTCCATATAGAGTTATGAGCCCTTATATAGATGAAAACTGAGATGAAATAATTGATGAAAGATAAAAAGTTTACATAATTATTATTATATAGAAAAAATGATGGTAATGAAGAAATTTGAAAGACATGATTGAAGAAAATAAAAATAGGTAATTTGAAAAGTCAAAGTGAATTCAGAAAAGTAAAACATTGAAAACAATAGTAAATATGTATAGTAGTTGTGATTGTGGCTCACATCTTCCTCTGGTTTTACGTCCAGTAACGGCTTAAACGCCTTCTATGAGTCGAGGTTTTTGCTACCCATCCAGTTTTCTTATAAACTGGTAAACAGGGTCATTTAACGCCAGATTCCCAAGGCTATAGTTTTCTTTTTGTTGAATGAATAGATCATATAATTTCAGAAGGACTCCTTGAACAATTCCACATGGATGCGTCTCAAGAGTTTGGATTAAGTTATCCAAGTTCTCTTTACTCAGTCCATCCTTTATAAATTTAATTTTGTCCTCCCGATTTATAGATACCATTCCAGGGTTTCTACAACGTGTATCACAATTCCATCTTGCACACTTATGGCAAACTCCCATCCTCTTAGCTCTTCGTTTTTTAGAATAAGAACTATGTCCCATACCTAGCAAATATTTTATATAAGATTTATGTAATTCACCAGAAAGATGTACCTTTGCTTCAATAAGCCAACGAACATCCTCTGGAATGCCAAAATATGTGAGTAGTTTTAACCGTTGAACTCGAGCTTTATAAATTTTTACAACCACATCGTGTGGAAGTGTATGGAATCTTTCCTTAAGTTTTGCAAGGGTTTTTTCCATTGTCAGATTACTTTGAAGTTGTAGCTATTTAGAAAAGAGAGAATAGAAAACGAGGTTATAGAGAATAGTAGAGATGAAGAAGGTGAAAAGGTGATAGGTTGCCTTCTATCAAGCGCTTGTTTAACGTCATGAGCCTGACGATGACCTTTTAACTACTGCAAGAAAATGATAATAATACCAAAACAATAATAGTAATAATGATTAAGACAAGTGTTAGCACCGAAAAATGATGATGTAACTAATTGATATCCATTTTTTATTTTTTTTAAATTTTGTTATTAGGAAAAATTAGTCAAAATATTTGGCATCACACAAATACACCTCCGTATCTATGTGCTCTTGGAACCCTTGAAAGAAAGGTTTAAGTCGGTTCCCATTTACCTTGAAAACCTTGTTTGTCGCTTTATCTGAAATTTCAATCACACCATAAGGAAAGATATTAGTTATTTCAAATGGGCCTGCCCATTTAGAGCGAAGCTTACCAGATATGAGCTTTAGACGTGAATTATACAATAAAACTTTTTGTCCAATAAAAAAGTTTTTTCTCAAGACCTGTTTGTCATGAAAGGATTTGGCTTTTTCTTTATAGGTTTTAGAACTTCCATAAGCTTCCAAACGAATTTCTTCCAGTTCCTGTAGTTGGAGTTTCCTTTCTTTACTGGCCTCATTTAAGTCCAGGTTACATTGCTTTACTGCCCAATAAGCTTTGTGCTCAATTTCTACAGGTAAGTGACATGATTTTCCAAAAATAATCCTATAGGGTGACATTCCAATAGGTGTTTTATAAGCTGTTCTATAAGCCCAAAGAGCATCTTCTAACCTTTTGTTCCAATCTTTCCTATTTGGTTGTACTATTTTTTGAAGGATAATTTTTAATTCCCGATTAGACACTTCAGCTTGCCCATTTGTTTGGGGGTGATAAGGTGTTGAAACCTTATGCATAACTCCATATTTTTTAAGAAGGGACTCCATTTTACGGTTGCAAAAATGTGATCCTTGATCACTAATAATGGCTTTAGGAACACCAAACCTGCAAAATATGTGTGATCTAACAAAATCTACAACAACTTTAGAATCATCAGTTCGAGTAGCTTTAGCTTCAACCCATTTAGACACATAATCGACCGCAAATAGTATATAAATAAAACCAAAAGATACAGGAAAAGGTCCCATGAAATCTATGCCCCAAACATCAAAAATTTCACAAAATAACATGGGTTGTTGAGGCATCTCATTTCTACGAGATATGTTTCCCATTCTTTGACATTGTTCGCAAGATTTACAAAATGTATATACGTCATGAAAAATTGTTGGCCAATACAAACTAGATTCTAATACTTTCCTTGCTGTACGTTGAGGTCCAAAATGTCCACCACATGCATATGTATGACAAAATGTAAGAATGGAATGAAATTCATTTTCAGGTACACACCTTCTAATGACTTGATCACTACAAAGTTTCTATAAGTAAGGATAATCCCAAACATAGTAATTAGAACCACTTTTTAGTTTTATTATTTGTTGTTTAGATGCATGTATGGGAGTAACAGAAGCAACTAAGTAGTTTACCAAATCAGCAAACCATGGAGTGGAATCATGTATTCCCATAAGTTGTTCATCAGGGAAATCATCTCTAATGGAAATTGGGTCAAGTTCTTTTTCAATTCTGCTTAAGTGATCAGCCACCAAATTTTCTGCTCCAATTTTATCCCTAATTTCAATGTCAAATTCTTAGAGCAGCAACATCCACCTGATTAATCTTGGTTTTGCATCTGGTTTCTTTAAAAGGAACTTTAATGCTGCATGATCTGAAAATACAACCACTTTTGAACCGAGCAAATAAGATCTAAATTTATCAAGAGCAAACACAATCGTAAGCAGTTCTTTTTCCGTGGTAGTATAGTTTATTTGTGCAGTATCTAAAGTTCGTGAAGCATAGTAAATTACATGTTGTACTTTACCTACTCTTTGAGCAAGAACAGCTCCTAATGCATAATTTGATGCATCGCACATAAGTTCAAATGGAAGTGACCAATCTGGTGCCTGGATGATAGGAGTGGTAGTTAAAGCTTTCTTTAAGCAATCAAAAGCCTCTTTACATTTGTCATTAAAGTCAAATGTTATATTTTTTGTAGTAAGTTAGACAACGGAAGGGCTATCTTACTAAAGTTTTTTATAAACCTTCTATAGAAACTTACATGACCAAGAAAAGAACGAATATCTCACACACAAGAAGGATAAGGTAATTGAGAAATTACATCAATTTTTGCAGGATCTACTTCTATGCCTTTTTTAGATATTACATGGCCTAAAACTATTCCTTCTTCTACCATGAAGTGGCATTTCTCATAATTAAGAACAAGGTTAGTTTCAATGTAACATCCCAATTTTGAAGTTAAATGCTGAATGAAAAATAAACTATTAAGGTTTTGATTTCAAAGTGAGAAGTTAATTGACAATCATAATCGGATTAACTTATGGAATAATGACAAGTTAATTAAGGCTTAGTTGGTGAAAGATGGCTGTTTGTGATTGGCGAGTTACGTGAGTGGGCTGCGACTCACGTTTTCCCATCCCACTTCCTTCTCTTCGCATGTATATATACCCTGTATCACCGTGGATACTCATCCTTTCCCACTGCTTCATCCTCTCTTTTCTTCTTCTTCGTTTCATCCTCTTTTCCCTTCCCCTGTTTTGCTCTTCATTTCTAGAGATCGCAATGACGGTGCTGAAGGAAGGTTAGAGTCCCCTCCAACTGGTGGAAGACGATCATTGAAGCAGAGGAAGAACAACTTCTCATCCCTGAGCCGATTGCAGAGTACGATGATGCGAAGGGGATCTGGACGAGTCGGATAGAGCGTCAGACCAAACGTTGAGAGAAGGAGAGCTTCTTGAGTTCCTTCTGTAGGTAGGGGCGCTTCCATGTCAAATGCATGGTCTACGAACGGTACCGGATGAATGTATTGCTTTAAGTGTATGCATGTGTTTGTGGCGATTAAACATTATGCATGATTGTTGATTCTGGATCCTGTGTGTAATATAGTAGTTGTACAATAATTGCATGTATTCAAGATGGTGGTAATGTAGTCTGTTAGCCTTGTTATAGACGAATGAGATGCATGGTCCTATCTCTGTTAACACTATGAGAATATGAACGTGTGATTGTTAGTTGATTTGTCAGACGTTATTACCTTGATTGTCTGATTGCTGTGCATGTTGGTGTGGCTGGCAAAGTAAATGTAAAGACTGTGTTGAATCTGTTTCTACTACGATGGTTGCGTAGGAGGTATCAGTTGAGTAATGATGCTTGCTGGTAAACGCATTAGCTGCATGTGTAAGAATGGGGTGACCCGTGGAAGGTCTAGAGCCCCGAGGGAATGGCTTCCAACTACAGACCTTGGCTAGATCCTGTGAGAGCTCGTGGTAGCCGTAGGAGCTAGAGATGAGTCTCGAGACGTCAATGGGAGACCGGTACCACACGGGAAGAGCTGATGTACGAGCGGCCAGTAAGGGGGAAACTGTAACTGAATGTCATTACTCAAGTCGGATCCGCAGGCATGCATGTAGATATGATGATGATTAAGATAGTATGCATAGCACGTGTTGAGTGTTATGAATGATTTCCGAGTGCGTGGATGCATGTGTACGTGTGAATGAAGATGAACTTTATGTAGTATATATGTAATAGATATTATTCTGATTTGCATGGTCTTAGTTTAACCTGAATACGACTGAGTGAAAGTAAGTGTGCGTAGTGACACTGATACCGAGTCTTTGATTGTCATTTTACATGTAAAAGCTCACCCCTCAGTGGTTATATTTTTCAGTGAACATCTCTCGGAATGAAGGTGAAGGAGGAGCTGAGTGCAGAACAAGCAACCGAGTGCTATTGAATATATGTGTATATGTATATACCGTGTGTAAGGTCCTGTTAAGCCTTGGCCGGCTCATACTTTGATTTTAGTCCTTACGTTAGAACTTGAACACTTTCGGGTGAACAAAGACATGATGATACTTTTGTAATTATTCAGGTACCTCTCTATGTATATATACTGTGTGTTTATTTTATGCTGTAGGTAATGCCTGAGTGATAGGTATGGATGTGTGGGTATACTTTCGAGCGTATGAGATCAGTGTGACTATGGGTAGGAGTGTAGCTAGGTTGTGGATTGGGGAAAAGCGAGATAGTGAGTCATTCCGAGTGATTAGGAGTTGAACAGCCGAATGATTGTGGTCGTATAGTTTGGAGGAGGAGTTGGGTTGAATCCTGGGAGTGGTAATTGTAAGGTCCCCTGAGTAAGGATTAATTAATGATTTCCGAGTGAGAACCCGTCAAAGTGAAGGTTTTCCGACTAGAATGTGTTGTATGTCAGCGACTCGTAGCTGGGCCTTTCCAAGTGGGGATTACCTGAAAAGGATTCTGAGAGAAACCCCCCTTCATAAATTCTGAGTAAATCGCATATATATATGTAATCCGGGTGACCAAAGGATGGTATTCTGAGTGGTTAGGATTAGGTTAGGTCTGAGAGAGTGTAAAATGGGTGAAATAACCAAATAATAGAGAACTGGGGAGATTGTATGAGTGAAGAATACCCCTGGTTTCCGAATGGAACAACCCTCGCCCCTTAAGTGGACTATTGTGTGGTATATGAATACAAAGTAAGGAACTAAGTTACGGAGCACATGAGAATGAAGTCGAGTGGAAAGAGCCCCCTTCACCGAGTGATCCTAGGAACAAATTCCGTGTGAGCTAAGTCGATACCGGGTGAATGATTGTCTCAAATCCGAGTAAGCTGAGAGTGGACCCTTCCCGAGTGTACCATACGCTAAAAACTGAGTGGAGTGACTGGATACTGAGTGTAGCTTCGCTTTAGCGAGTGTTGTGTGGACTGGAGAACTTAAGTAGAATCGCCTGAGCGTAGTTCGCTTCGCTTGAGCGAATGTGCCAGGTGCCATTGGATTCGCCTAAGCGTTCCCTTCGTTCACGGTGCATAAGCTCTTTTCTTTATCTTCCTCCCCCTCCTTCTCCTTGTTGTGCTCGGTTTTGTTAATCTGGACAGAGTATGCACGGTTTGCTAACCTTAAATTTTTCGAAAAATTTCCCTTTAATTTCATTTATTTAATTAGAAATTAGGGTGTTACATTCAATGCATCTATGTAATACTTTATCTAGACTATTTAAGCAAGCATCAAATGATGAACCATATACTATTAAATTATCCATAAATACTTCTATGAAATTTTCAAGAAAATCAACAAAGATACTAATCATGCATCGTTGAAAGGTACCAGGGGCATTGCATAAGCCAAAAGGCATCCTCCTATAAGCAAAAGTACCAAAAGGACATGTAAATGTAGTTTTTTCTTGATCTTCTGGTGCAATATAGATTTGGAAGTAACCTGAAAATCCATCTAGAAAGCAGTAATGTGACTTACCTGCTAGTCGTTCTAACATTTGATCAATGAAAGGTAAAGGAAAGTGATCCTTTTGGGTTGCTTTGTTAAGTTTCCTGTAATCAATGCATACTCGCCAACTATTTTGGATTCTGGTAGGAATTAGTTCATCATTTTCATTTTTAACCACTGTGATTCCAGACTTTTTAGGAACCACTTGTATAGGGCTGACCCAAGTGCTATCTGATATAGGGTAAATGATACTAGCTTGTAATAATTTTGTTACCTATTTTTTAACTACATCAAGGATCTGAGGATTAAGTCTTCTTTGTGGTTGCCTTACTAGTTTAACTTCTTCCTCTAATAGAATTCTATGCATACACATGGAAGGGCTAATACCCGGGATATTTGCCAAAGTCTAACCAATTGCTTTCTTATGCTTCCTAATAATCTGCAACAACCTTGTTTCTTGATCAACATTTAATTTGTTAGAAATAAAAACTGGAAGATTCTTATCTTCCTCTAAATATGCATACTTTAAATGTTTAGGAAGAGGTTTTAACTCTAACATAGGAGGCTGCATTATTGAAGGAATCAACTTGGTTGAATTTGTCTCAACAACTTGTACTTCAACATAATCAGATGTATTTATAACTACTTTAATCAAATTATCACACTCTGATTCTTTTGAAACAACATCTAGAACTATATTTTCTGTTTTAAGGGAGTTTGGATCATTATTATCATTAAGCAGATATTTCTCAATTTCAGCACACACATTGCATTGATGAGAACTATGACACCCCAAAAATAGAGGTAAATTTTTCGCCATTTTATTATTATTAATCTATGAAACATGTGAGTGGTGAAGCCATTTATCAATTACCCTGGATCTATCAGAGACCTATCTCATATATGAAGATATGAGAAGGTAAGTTAAAGAAATTAACTCTTAAGAAATCCATAATTAATAATAGCGGAAGTATCTTTAGTAAAATAATATTATGGAGTTAAATTCTTAAGAGATCACTCATTTGAAATTAAGAAGCCAAGGTTATTCCAAAGTGTTTATAAAGTAGGATGGAATCATGGATTAATATGAATAAAAAGGAAATAACATGTTTAAAGCATTTTGGGAGAATCAGGTCCCCCTCGCTCAAGCGAAATCCCAATTCGCTTGAGCGAGCTTCGCATAGCACGCTTAGGCGAATCATAAAATGCTGAGCGAAAGAAGAAAATGAAGATTCAGGGGTCACTTCGCTCAAACGAACCCCAACTCCTTTGAGCGAGTATTGCAATCCTCGCTTGGGCGAAGCCAGCGAGCGTAAGGCGAAAAACGCCCAGAACCCACTCCACGCTCACTCGCTCGGGTGAAACCATCCCCGCCTAAGCGAGATTACTCCCAAGAGCAATTTCCTGATAAACCCGAGAGCAAAACCTGAGACCAAAACCCTCTCGCTTGGGCGAATCCCCAGCTCACCTGAGCGAACACCAACCAAAATCCAAACTCTGATTCTAATGTAATTTCGCTTGGGCGACTTGTACATCCGCTTGAGCGAAAATGGAATAATGGCCCAACACTGATGCTGGGACGATCTCGCTTGAGCGAGTCCCATTCCCGCCTAAGAGAGAATCATCCAGAATCCAAAAATTGATACAGGGGCATTCTCGCTTGAGCGAGAAGCCCTCTCGCCTGAGCGAGTTTGACAGAAAAACAGGGGAAATGCAGAAATCACCCAACTCTCTACACCAAAACTCATTCTAATCAATTTTACTCAATTTCAACACTTCATACATATGATATTACATGTTTAAAACTTGTTCAAATAAATCATTCTTGTAAATTTCCATTACAACTCATCTATTGTATGAATCAACTCATTAACTCTTCCATTTCATAAGTCTAACATTTCACATATAAACTTCATTCATTCATCAAGATATGGAGAGTTTCATCATTCATTCATTCACAGGATCATGATTGAAAATGAGTCATAGACAAAAGATCTTATTTTCCTCCATGACCTCCCAAACTCATCATTCATATAATTATCCATTCTAAATCCACACTATACCAACATACATTGTACTATATACATTACATCTATTCCACACATCTATGTAAACCAAATATTGCCGGCCAAGGCATTCTTTACCAAAAAGGGGCCTCCTTCACACTTCTCCTCCGTAACAGCTCCAAAGCATTACCTACAACACAGGAGCTAAAAAGATATACCACAAGGAGAGTGAGTATACTTTCTCAATGATGAAAACTTAAAATTTATGATAATATATACATGAATGCAATATAAACATCATCCATAAAAACTTAAATCCATACTAATCATCAAGTATCAATTTGCTAAACATAATCATCTATATATATGTCCCTTTTAATTCACAAGAACAAGTCGTCCACTAATCCAATTCACAGTTGGTTTCAATAGTAAGGTCCATTTATTTTTTTTCATACGTTTCACTCACCAGGATATCATTCTATGCCACATTCTTATGGCTAACATACTTGCTAATGTTTTAAAAAGGCATATGCACAGACCAACTATCATTACAACAGAAATCTCAACCACTTAAGTGCACATCGTCACTCCAGGATATACCCTTCGTGGCACCCCGCAAGGTGATATACTCTTCAATTTACAATATCCTCATCACTCCAGGTTTAACCCTTCGTGGCACCCCGCAAGGTGATATATTCATCAATTCACAATATCATCATCATCACTTAGGGATATACCCTTCATGGCACCCCGCAAGGTGTTAGGTTCAACAATTAAACCATCATCATCACTCCGGGTCATACCCGTCGTGGCACCCCGCAAGGTGTTATATTCAACAATTAAACCATCATCATCACTCCGGGTCATACCCGTCGTGGCACCCCGCAAGGTGTTATATTCAATAATATCATAACATAATCATCACATGATATGCCATTCATAGCCTAAAAAGATCTCAATCCACAATCAATCATTTTAGGCACCAAAGTCAAATCCTCATCACAATCCCATGATATTACTTCCATTCAAGTAAACATGCTACATTACATCATCATATACATTATCAACATACATGTTCTCATACATTTAGAAAATATACCCCCTCCCCTACCTCAAGAGAAGTAGACCTCTGGGGTTGATGTTCCTGCCTCACCAATATTGCCAAGCCCTACACCAATCAATTATAGGGCCACATCAATTATTCATTCAAACACCAATTTAATATACATTTACATAAGTGTACACATGATTCTTATCATGTGGAAACTATCTATCAATTTCATTTATTTGCCTAATTAGGCTTCGGGAATTCCTCCCCTTAAATCACAATCCATTATTATCAAGGGTTACAACCTAATTGTTAGGTTATTCCATCTATTAAATCTCCACCAACACCTTGGTGAGTTTCCCACCTGTTATGACTTTAAGTCAACATCACCATCATTTATTGTGTTCTAACACCAAAACTTTAACTAAACTTTAACTATATACTTATATACATGGAAAATGATCATAATCTTACCTCAAGAGGAGAAAAGAGTGAGTTTGCAAGAGATGAGGAGGTTCACACGAATTTGAGGAGGAAAGAGGAGAAAATATTTTAGTTTCCAAGCTTTTTTTGAGGTCCTTGAAGGTTATTAATGGAGAAGGAAGAGATATCTTCTTTTAATTTTGAGTTCAAAAGAAAGAGGAAGAGGAATTATGAAGAAGAAGAAGAAGAAGAAGAAGAAGAAGATATGTATATGAAGATAAGAAGAAGAAAAGTGTCTACGTGAGAGACAAAAGAGTGCAACCGACTTTTGAATGAGAAAAATAGGAATTTAACATTTAAATTATCAAACCTTCATTAATTCTTTCATTTTTAACCAAACAGGTTCGCTGTTCGGGCTCAATACATATTCTAAAAATTATTCCGAATATAAATTCGGAATCCCAATAACATTATCTACGGCCCTGACCAACGGCATCTCAATCGGAGATACTTGGTCCGACACCTATATTTTATCCGGGTCAGTTTTCAACTCAACCGATCACCATAATTCACCAGCAATTTCAAAAAGTCTTGTTTAAATCATTTCAAGAATTTTGGGATATTAATTAGTCCACATTTAATTATTCCATATTTATTTTCCTAATTTATCTTCCTATTTTAAAAATTCAGGGTGTTACAAGAACCCATTCATAAATCACAAACAAATGAATCACAAAAATCAGACAATACAGGAAAATCAACATCATCAAACAACTTAATAATATTATCATCAATTAAATCAGTTATTAAGTCAATTTAAAAAACAGAATGATCCTCAATAGGATGCTGCATAGTATCTAAAATGTTGAATCTAACCACACTATCTCCAAATTCCATAGAAAGTGTTCCTGCGTGCACATCTATCTTTGTTCTAGCTGTTTTTAAGAATGGTCTACCTAAAATTATTAGAGCTTTATTGGTGGAATTCTCATTTTCCATATCTAGAACATAAAAATCTGCAGGAAAAATTAAATCGTTAACTTTAACAAGGACATCTTCAATAATTCCTGCAGGATGTGCAGAGCTTTGATTTGCTAATTGTATAACCACACCTGTAGTTTGCAAAGGTCCAAGGGAAAGTGAAGTAAATACAGTCATAGGCATAACATTAATAGATGCACCTAAGTCTAGCATGGCATTTTCAAATTTGTTATTGCCTATTATGCATGGAACGGTAAACGTCCCAGGGTCTTTATATTTTTCTGGTATATGTGACAAAGGTTTCTCAATTAATACCGACACATTTCTACTTATGTTAATCCTTTTATTGCCTTTTAGTCTTCTTTTATTAGTGCATAGTTCTTTAAGGAATTTGGCATATCTTGGGATTTGCTTGATGGCTTCTAATAAAGGTATATTTACCTCTACTTTTCTAAATGTTTCCAAGATCTCCTCATCCATTTTCTTATTTTGTATAGATTTTTATCTTTGTGGAAATGGAAAAGGAATATGTTGTTTATCAAGACCAGCTGCAGAAGGAGGATTTGTAAGAGATATATCATTACTATTATTACTTGAACTATCTAAAACTTCTTCTGCATGTTTTTCTGTGACAATAGTATTTTTAGTTTGTTGTTGTTTTTCTGGTCCATGGATAGCTTTACCAGATCTTAAAGTAATTGCACTTACATTTTTTGGATTGACAATTGTCTGAGCAGGCAACTTATCTGAACCTTGAGATTGCAAATGGTTTAAAGATGTAGCTAATTGACCAATCTGATTTTCAAGAGTCTGAATTATAGCCTCAGTTCTTTTTTGAAAGTTCAAATTATCTACTGACATTTGCTTTATCAATTCCTCTAAATTTGATTTCTCAGTGGAAGGTACAGCTATTTGTGTAGCTTGTTGTTGAATATGAGGAGGTTGATAAGGTCTACTTGGTCTAGTATTTGCCTGAAAAGGTACATGAGGTTGTTGTGAAGAATTACCCCATCTTAAATTAGGGTGATTCCTCTAACCAGGATTATATTTGTTAGAAGAAAGATTATAATTATTATGTTGTTGTTGTGGTCTGTTATTGTATAAGTTGGCAGCACATACTTGATGATTTTCATCGGGAATTTTAGCTTCCTACAATGTAGGACAACAATCGGTATAATGATCTAATGAAGTACAAATAGAATATACCTTAGCAGGGGTTGTAGGTTATTGTTTTTGAGACACAATAATATTTTTCATAAGTGTTGCTAGTTCAGCAAATTTACTTTCCTATTTTTTATCTCCATCATTAGTAGTTTCAATTTCATGGACTCCTCTAATTACTACAAAATTATTTCTAGTGGCATGTTGTTGAGCATTAGCATCCATGTTCTCAATTAAAGTTTTTGCTGCATTTGTAGTTTTATTTTACAAAGCACCACCACTAGCTGCATCAACCAAAGTTCTATCCATTGGATTAAGACCTTCATAGAAATATTGTATGAGAAGTTGGTCTGTAATTTGGTGATGGGGACAAATAGCACACAATCTTTTAAATCTTTCCCAGTATTCATAAAGATTTTCTCGGTGATGTTGCCAGATGCCACATATTTCTTTTCTAATTGAGGAAGTTCTTGAAGTGAGGAAAAATTTTTCAAGAAACATTTTATTTAGGTCATCCTAACTTGTAATGGAGCCAGAAGGAAGGTAAAATAACCAATCCTCAGCGATATCTGCTAGGGAGAAAGGAAAAGCTTTAAGTCTTACATGTTCTTCTGAAACTCATTCAGGTTTCATGGTAGAGCAAAGGATATGAAATGCTTTTAAGTGTTTATGAGGATCTTCACCTACACAACCATGAAACTTTGGTAACAAATGAACTAAACCAGTTTTAAGCACAAAAGGAACATCTTCCTCAGGATATAAGATGCATGATGTTTGATTAGTTATCATTTTAATTATGAAATGCTTAGAACATATATTTAAAAATTTAAAGTTTTTTTATATTTATATTTTTTTTCAATGGTTGAAAATAAGATTACTAGAAAATAAATAAGAATATAATAAAGTGGAATTTTTTTTAAAATTTTTTTTATATGCTCACATTCAACCAAACCTGAATATCTTCAACACACCTACAAAAAAATGTAAAATATATTAGGTAATTGAATGCAAATAATTAGGACCAAAGGTCCCCGGCAACGTTGCCAAATTTGACACGCTATCGTTGTCGAGTCAAATAAAAAGTTAAATTAATATAGTATAAGGTGAACAACCTTAGTCATCTCTCAAGGACCTTAGTTCAATTAGTTATACTCAATTTAATTATAACACAGGGGGGTTTGTGTTGAGATTGAAAGGAAAATTAAGTGATTATATAATAGTGTAAAAAGTAAATTTATGAGTAAGAATAATCAAATTTAGAAACAACTAACCCAATGAATTAATAAATCTTTAGTTAACTAATCATTGGTCACAAATATGATTAAATATAATTAATTTCTCAACCTTGAATCATTTGGAATCCCTAAATGATTATATTCTAGAAAATCTTCTAGAATTTAATTAATGAACTAATAAGAATAATCAATCGATATATTCTTATTAATTACTAAAATAACTTTAAAACCATAATTTCATTGAGTTAAGAAACTAAATAGAAATCTCTTATTTAGTGACTTAATCTTTGTTCTCAAATTGATTATTGATTAACCAACCAACATCAATTTAGATTATAGATTGTTTAATTATATACCAATCGGTTATACACTTAAATAATCTACCATCATAAGTGTTTGAGAAACAAAGAAAAGTAATTATCTTCAATCAAAATATTAAGAGCAAGAACTCAAAGTTAACATAAAGAAAAATTAAATTCCTTGAGTTGATTTTAAAATATTAAGCTTCCATGATAATTTTTAACAATGAAAGCTAATATTAAATTTACTATAACTTTGATTATAAAAGTAAATAACAAATAATAAAATTAACTTACTTGATATTGAGGAAGGGAAATGAAAACCATAACTTGAGGGATGGAATATAGAACAAAGAAATAAAGCAAGAGAAAGAACTAAAACTTAAGAAACTAAAGCAAAGATATAAAAATGTAATGAAAACTAAAGCATGTATTTTTTATGTATCTCTTGTGTATCTTCCTTACAACTTCAAGCATCTATTTATAGGCAAGATATCATGATAATATACATTTATTTTCTGATCATTAATGCATTTTTTCAACATTGGTGGGCTTGAAATTACAATAATTCAAAAGAAGATAATGGTAGGTGTTGAAATTCATTCTCCTCTTTATCTTTTCCACCTTGCGAATCAAATATGACCATCTAGATGGCTGAATTTTGAAGAACCTTCAACATGAAAGTTGTAGATCTATGTCTTATTGAGAATTTGACACAAAAGGAGGTTATTTGGACATTTACAGCTCCAGATATATGTATTTTGGTGAACCATGTCAATGCTGGTGGGACACATGATGGCTGATTGATTCAAGCTCCATTTCTTCATTTTTTCAGATGCAAAATAACCAAATTTGATCATCATGATGTAGGCCTCTGTCTTAGCTTTCCATGGGCTCTAAGATTAGCCCATTTGGATCACAAAAGCCCAAGTTATGGCAAAAACAAGGCAAGATACTCAAGATATACAAAAAATGAAAATTGAACCATATATACATAATACTTCAATTTAACTAAACAACATAAAACTTAATTAAAATACTATTATTAAACATAGTAATTATATAATAAAGTGTAATACTATAAGAAGTGTATTAAAATTGATTTATCACATATACAAGTGGTCTTAACAAAACCATACAACTAAAAGCAAGAGGGGCACACAGGCACCCATACAAAATGTATATCTACATAAACAGGTAAGTAAACCTACAACTAAGTGTCTCCACCCATAAACTCATCATTTGACCAGGGTGACTCCAGGGGATCTAAAGTGGCTGCCAGCTGGGTCAAGTCTAGAGGATGGGATGGTCCTGTAGGACCTGTTCTCGAAGATGACAAATCATTGACCTGGTAAACTGGCTAATGCCTCTTACTACTGTAGACCTTATAAGCCTCTGCCAAAAGGCCCTAGGCTACTGATAAGATTAGTCATCAGTCTTGCCATACATGTAGCTCTTAAAGATGTGCCGGAGAAAACCCTGGGACTGGTCCCACTAACGCTTTGCCAAGTATATCTCTATCGGGGACATCACTAACACCCCCTGGCGCATGGGGATATCTTTAAATCTCTCCAGCTCATAGACTGCAAGGGGCACAGTTGGGGGAAGCTACTAAGGGAAGGCTACTAGGGCGACTGGATCCTCGGTCATCAAGTCCATTGGCATGTCAAGCGGAAACTCCTCGAGGTCCTTATCGTTGTCATCCTCAGCTAGTAATGGAACATACTCGGGGGTTGGCTCCCTCGGGACTCCTGCCTCAACTGGACCTGGTGCTACCAGCGCCTTTACCTGCTAGGGGAGTCCGGGGGCCAAAAGGGGCTCTGGCAGAGCGTGGAAACTGAAGGGATATATTAATATCGCTGCTTCTCTGCTAGCTAGCTCCTCAATCTCCTCAGCACTAGGAGGGCGTGGGTGATCGCCATAGCGTTGGACTGTGCTTTCAATAACTTTGACATCCCGGTCGTAGATTCGCTCGGGCTTGGGCCGCTTTGGGGGAAATCCATCAACAGGGGCCTCTTCGGGCTCCTCTGGTATCACTGACAAACGATTGGGACCTGCTTGGTCCACTCGACGCAGAGAACTCCTCGTCTGATAAGCATGTCTATGCGAGGACCCTAAAGACAATTGTAAAGGTAAGCTTTCACCTCCATAACAATTGGAGTACCATGTCGTACCGACACACACCCCGTAATACACAAATAGTCCAAAATCAACTTCCTACTCTCTCAAGGGGATTCCTAGCGAAACTTAATCCAAGTTATCTTACCTCTTTAATCTTAACTAATCGTTCTTGTCCCGTTTTACCCTAAAAGGTGTAACACCCCGTATCATCATGATCAAATAATGATAAGAAATCACAATTTCACACAACAATGATATAATGCATGTGTTTCCTTTCTTTAGATTAAATATTCTTTAGCCAGTATGATGCATGTAGGCCCATTCTTCTTCCTCATTCATAACACAATATACCTCAGTGTACCCATCACTATGTGCTCTAGGGGATCTCTAAATCGTCCATCCTTATCCTCCATGCATGATGCATGATTCACATATTCAATGATCACTTATTGGTCATCAGAAGGGTTACCTTAATAACTCCTTTCCATTCCTAACGTCAAGCTTTTTTCTTTTCATTAAGTATTATTTGATTCCTTCTTTCTTTCTTGACCACATATAGTGGTCTCACCTGAAGTTTGGGAGTGAAGTGAGATTTCACAATTTCCAAAAAATCACAGGGTATATTGGCGCTACAACCCACTAACCATCTCAGATCCTTATTCTCATAGTTTCACAATTTAATCATTTTGGGAACCTTACCGATACCATATCTCATATTTCTTCCTTATTCTCATTTCATAGTTTTCCTCTATTCAATCATTCGTGCATTACATGACAATTACTATGGTAATATCATCCTTAAGGTATTTTACTTAATTAACATATTCAACACCCAAGTATATTGCATTAATAGTTATTTAGTAGCACTACATTACATGTAGAATTCATGAGGGTAAAGAAATGACATATTTACTTCTATTTAACTATGATTCATCGAAAGTAAAACATAACCATTGGCATTAAACTCGATGTACTAGTTCGCTCATTATTATCTCGTCACTAATCTAGACGTTAGATCACATGTTTAGTCAAAATATCTTATGAAGGGAGGGGTTTGGATCATCTTACATCCTTAAGCTATTTATTGCCCTATTATTTATTTATTTATGGACTTATCTTGTTTTCATTACCCAGCCTTAGTTCCTAATGTCTTCTTATGGAATCTGAATCACCACTAAGTGGTCTCATTATTTATTTTCTTTTACTAATCCAAATAATTTTTTACTAGTTGAATAACTCGTTCCCTTTATCACCAATTAGTTACTATTTCCTTATGCTCATATTTATAAGTATACTCCTAGTGGTGTCCCTTCTAGTTTTTCAATTATCACTAACCTTTAACTAATGCCATTTCTTTACTTTTACAGTTATCCCATTACTAATTATACTAATTATTTCATCCTTTAGTCATATTTCCTTTTAATTAACTATAATCTATTTTCTCTTATGACACTAATTTATTATTTAGGAATCTAGTCACTACCTTAATTTCTCTATTTGATTTTAGCTAAAAAAACATCATTCCTCCTTAGAAGTTGTTATCCAATTTATGAGTTATCCTAACTCCTTTCATTGCTTAGTTCAAAGTTTGAACTCTAAAGTCCTTCCTATAACTTTTACTTTTACTAGTTACTAAAATTCTTAAATTCTAATGCCTTATTTTTCATTTGAACTTCTAATTTTTCTATCATCTTGTCTAGTCATCATATTATATTTTCAACTAAATTCTTTAAGCCTTTATTATTATTTATTCAAATTTAGAGCCCAAAAATCTCTTCTCTCTTTTCTTTTTATCCTTGAGAATTTAGTCATAAAAAAAACACTTAAACCAAAAATACTTACTTTTTACTTTAATTTCTCAAATGACCTCTATTTTACTCATTTTTATATCAAAATCAATTTATTAAAAGTTGATTAACCCATGATAACTCTTATAATTAAAATAACGTCTTTTCTCATAACTCGGTAAAATAAAATATCGTGATCATCTCAAGCAGAGAAATTTCTCCAAATACATGCTTTATAAAATTTGTAAAAATGCCCATTAACTTAAAATATAATAAATTTAATTGTCGGTTACGAAAAAATGCGCAGTTTGAAATCTAACTGTTAGATCACGACGAAACTTGAAATGATGATTCTCGGATACTAAAGCAATATTATAGAGTAATTTAGAACGTAATCAAAAGAGGCGAAGCCCCCTTACCTCATTGGACAGTCGTTGTTTTGAGGAAGAAGAAAAACGAGTCCGCTGAAAATTCATCAAACGTTCCTAAACGCCCACCGATCATCGCCGATGGTCTCCAATCCTATGGAAAAGTAGTATGCACACAAAATTCAATAAGTAAGGTCACAGTTTTGGGCTCCCAAAACAGAGAAGAAAGAGGCCAATATGCATGCATGGTGGCTAAAAATTTAGTAGATGAAAGAAGTAAGAATTTCAAGGATAAAAATCAAGGGTTTCGCCTTACCTTGGCAAGAAGAGCTCACGACTAAGGAGTGATGGAGCTAGGTGGCACAATGACACTTATGAAGGCTTTTTGATGGAAGGATGAAGGGATTAAGGGCTGTTCTTGGTGAGGTTAGCCGCGGGTTCAAGAGGAGAAGAGAAAATTTTAGTGGTTGGTGGTGCTGTGTAATTGTGAGGGACGAAAGGTAGTGATTGATTTTAGGTGATCAAGTAGAGAATGAAGAGAGTGGTGAATGAGAGGGTTGATGTCGTGAAGGAGAAGGGAGCTGGATGAGTAAAGTTAGAGAAATTAATAAGTGGAGAAGGGTTAAGGTGATATGATGGTGATTAGCCTTGCATGAAACCTAATTGGTGGATTAGGGAGGTGGAAGGCTGAGTAGAGGGGAGTGATAAGGAGTTGACACCTTGCATGGAGGGTGGTATGAGGTGGTGAGGTGGTCAGAAATGGGTAGCCAAGAAATTGAGTTGTTACACAAGAAATTAAGGCGTGTAGGATTTTTAGGAACCAGAAACTATAGAGGTTAAAAATAAATAGGGATTAATTTATGGGATAGGAATCTCGAAAAATGATTAACATGAAGTTTTAGGGCTTCTTTTTCCCTTTAATTTGATATATCATTTGCGAAGATCCATGGTCGGTAGCCTGAGATATTGCCCGATTTAAGACAAGGATGTTCCTAACGCTCCTAAATCTGATAGGGCTTAAAAATTAAATTCACCACTAATTCTCCTTTAAGAATTTGCTTTTGTTCCCTTTATGACATTTATAGAGTTATTCGATTTGGATCCATAGAAAAAAGAATGAAGTGATTCAAGTACTGGACAAGGGAGATATGTGAATTTTACTACAAGCTGCCAGCATGGTGACGAGATAGTTAGGGGGCAGAAAAGATTCATTAAACTGTATTGATCTAGAGGAATCAGCTCTTTATATGCACAATCAAACGTAGAAAACTTTGGAGGTTTTGATCAGACCAGTTAGGCCAAGTCAGTCATCCTTGATTTTTTAGAAAAGGATCTTAATAAGACTAGTTTCCCATCAGGATCACTAGTCTCTGGTCAAACGATCAGAGTCTGACCTCTGACTGGGTCCCATAGTTAAAATCCGAGGAACTAGGTGATATTTATCATTTAAATATTATAATAAATGAGTTTTAACTAAACCTTATTATAATTAAGCGTTTATCTTTCTAAATTTATCATTAACAATATTATTCATCAAAATGAATAATGTTTAGTTATTTTATTGTATATTAGTTAATAGAGTCATTAAAAAATTTATTAACCAATTGACACCGAATTAAAATAAGATACTTACTACTAATCCTATTCATTAAAAGGCCAATTATCATCTTATGAAATTTTAGGTTTCAATAATTATCTAGCATTAAAAATTAAACTTGCTATTTAAATAATTAAATATTCTTAACAACTATTACTAAAACTAATCAATGGTTGGCTAAAATTACATATCAATTACTAAAATAAACATCATCTATTAATCATTATTTCATCTATAACACCCTAAATTTTAAAATAAAGGATTAATTAAGGAAATAATTATTAAATAGTTGTATGTGGGTTATTTAATATCCCTAAATATTAGAAATAATTAAAATAAGATTTTTGGGGACTACTCATAATTTATTGGAGCTGAATAAGCTAAAATTAAGCCTGATTAGAATATGGGTGCCGGACCAAGTATCTCTGATTAGGACGATATTGGTCAGGGTTGTTAAGACTATTATTGGGAGTCTGAATATGTATTCGAAATGATTTTTAGATAAAGGAAAATCAAAACCCCATACTTTCTCTCCTCATTTTCGTTCATATACTAAAGCTATTTGGAGAAATGCATTTTTCCTCCATCTTCTCCATTTCCTCTTTTCTCTTCTTCTAAAAACCCTAGCAAAGGTAGTAACCCATTTCATTCCTCTATTACTACTTGAGAAAGCTTAAAGGAGGCAATTGGAGCTTGGATTCTCTTCTTCTCTTCTCTATTTTCACAGCTCACTCCTTCCCTTTAATACCCATTTTTGTTTTTGGGTGAGGTAAGCTTTTCTCATAATTTTTGATGAATTTAATGTTGGAAATATGCACTAAAAGCCTATATAGGTTCGTATCATTTTGAATAAGTCATTTTTTGTTAAATAGTTTAACAACTTTTACATATCCTTGGAGTAATAGGTCATATGAGAGTTATTCCTAAAATGTCCCTAGTCAAGTATTTACGTGGGGACATGTAAATACATTAGGACTAGTGTGTGAATGTACTGATGATCTGATCTCACAGATCATGGATATAAATGATATCAAGTCTTCACACGGGTATACATTAAGAGTAATGATGTACTGGACAGACCCACCATGAGAACGTTGCATGGATCGTTACATGAATGTCATAAACGATTCTCAATGTGATAATGGTATATGTAGTCCTTTGACCAGAAGTCACTACGATTCCTACATAAGGAGTTTATTATTTTAATATAATCAAACATCTTCTGTAATAAGAGGACTATAAAGGTTGTGGTTAGGCAATGTACAAATTATGTAGAGGGATGTGGGTGATGTAGATGGGATTTGTCTTTCCTATGTGACAGGAGTGATATCTATAGGCCACTTGATGGAGTGAGACTAAGGAAATGCATGGCCATGCTAGAAAGAATAAATATTGGATATTTATTCGGATAAAGTCTACTCCGATATCAAGTAAAATAAATTGGACCGTACAAGGATGACACGACCATGCCTTGGACCCAATTAGGATATCGTGACAAAAGGAACAAACATATAAAATAATTATCACTTATAGGTTATGTTGTTAATAAATAATATTCGGACATAATGATGCATTGCTAGATGCCGCTCTTATTTTATATTAATAATAAAATAGTTTATTATTAATATAACCGAGTATTTTACCTATAGGGTCACACACATAGAGTAAGCCCATCAGAAAATAGCTTTTTATTTTAGTTGGACTAAAATAAGACTATTGGGCCTAACTCATTTAGAATGAGTAAGGAGCCTACTCTTTAGAGAGCAAATTAGGTCAAACCTAAGCCTATAAATAGAGCATAAGATGCTCATAGGCGGCTACCCTAAAGAGACACAAAAATACGCAAAAGTTGCAAAAGCTACACGCCGTCAAACTAGCATTTGGAAGGTGTAGCATTTCTGGTGGGAGTACTCGTGTGGACTCCTAAAGGACGAGGCTACGATTGCTTCGATATTCTTGAAGAGGTAATCCTAAAACGTAATTTGTTTTGTGTGTTTGTCTTATGCTTTGAAACACGGTGCTTTGCAAATCCTATGGGAATCCTTATATTTCCGCTGCTCATACACTAGGGATTCCTAACAGTGGTATCAGAGCCAGGTTGCAAAACCATGTTTTGGGTAAACATTTGTTTAAAGAACATGTAAAAATAAATTTAAAATTTATTTAAAGAAAAGAATTGTAAAGGTTGAATCCTTTTGCAAAGGTTGCATCTTTTATTAGATATGTTGCAAAGGTTGCATTTTTAATGAGATATTATGTAAAGGTTGCATTTTTATGAGATATGTTTTAAAGGTTGCACGTTTTGAAAGCTAATATCAATATATTTTGCTTTATGTATATTGATTTCTTTTCTCAACATTTTAATTAAAGAACATGTTTTTAGGATGTGCTTTATTATATGAACATGTTGTATGTTGCAATGGTGATTGTTTTATATGTGTTCTAATTATAAGGCATGTTTTATGTTTATTTAATTAAATTGAAATCAAGGGTTGTATGCAATGACGTCTATATGCTTTCTCTTTTCTAATATGAATTGTTCACTTGAGATTGTGTTTAGAAAGTTTAAGAGTTAAACCCTAGCCGTAATGAAAACTAAGATTCAAAAGTTGAAACCTAGCCGTAATGGTATTTTATTTATTTGTAAATGTTACAAATAAAATATTTGATTTTAATATTATATTTTAAATTCGATTTGTAAAAGTTACAAATCAAATTTTTAATTATTTGTTAAAATTAAAGTTTGTAAGAGTTACAAATTTAAATAATTTATTCTTATTAATTTTAATAGGATTTGCATTGTTTGTGATCCTTTTAAAATTAATGTGATTTGTAGGAGTTACAAATTTAAATAATTTATTCTTATTAATTTTAATAGGATTTGCATCATATGTAATCTTTTTAAAATTAATGTGATTTGTAGGAGTTACAAATTGATTCATATTTATTAAATTTAATATGATTTGTAATTGTTACAAATAGAAGATAAGATCTTTATTAAATTTAATAATTTTAAAATCAAATATTTAATCCTTAATAAATTTGATAGGATTTGTAAAAGTTATAAATTAAAGATAAGATCTTTATCAAATTTAATAGGATTCGAAATAAAATATCTTGAACTCTAGAGATAAGGTCTAAAATTTAAACCTTGATCGTTCCTAAAAATTAGGATGATTGTTGAGACTCTAGAGATAAGGTTTAAAAGTTAAACTTTGACTATTCCTATTTTAGGATAATTATAAGGGTCAAAAGATAAGGTTTAAAAGTTAAATCTTGGCCGTTTCAAAATTAAAGATTTCAAATTGTTTGAAATCATAACCGAATATTTTGAGCTGTTAATGGTCAGTGGGACGTTCTGGCTAGGAAAGACTTGGTACTTAAGCGGTCACTCCGGACCCACCTCTCTTTCCTGGGAACTAACCTGATTACAGTACTAAATATTTGGGTTGGAACACCCCTTGACCCTGTCTGTTGAACGGTCAACAGAGCCGCCAAACTTCCTTGCGTAGTTTTCCTTTTATGACCCCACGTGTTTAATTATGTGTTTTAAAATTTATTTTATTTTAAATACAATTGATTACTCTATTAATCGATTAATTAACATGTCCAGCGGTGAATGGTTATGGTCTTAGATTTTTTTATTTAATTTTAAATACAGCCTGCGTGCTGTGCCTTACTCTATTCTTAAATTTCTTCTCTCAACCCTTCACTCGTATATAAAACGAGTTTTCTTTATTACATTATAATCTTGGAAAAGCCAACAAGGTGGAGACCTAGAAGAAACATAGAGTGGTGATGGATATGACCTTGAAAGGAACAAAGGAGTGGTGACTCTAGGAGGATGGTGGTTTCAAGAAGTAGGACTTCATGAAGTCAAGACACCATAGTTCCTTTAGGTTTATTTTATTTTATTTTATTTTCTAGGAAGACCATAACCATCTCACAATTTTTGATTGCATGTTTTGGGGTTTTATTTTGCGTTAAAGCGTTTAATGAAAGTTGGTAATGAACAATAAGAAAATTGAAATCCCTCAAGCCCGACAATCATACCTTCAAATAAGTAATAACGTCTAACTTGATATAAATAAAGTGCAGGTCACGTCATAGTTGGGTGCCTTTATTTATGTTTAGTAGGACATGATTGGATAATTGGATTATCCAAGAATTATTAAGTTTTATTCAAATAGACTTTTTTTCAATTGGATTGGAAAAGCCTAAAGGTATGAACAGTCTAAAACGGTTTCTAATAAACAACAGTCACCAATGCTAGTTTCAATAAAGTGTAGGTTCTGACAAAACAGGGTGCTTTTATTGATATTAGTAAAGGATGATGGATAATTGGATTATCCAACCATTTGTTATTGGACTTATCTAGGTAACTTTAATCAGATTGAAGAACCTAGAAGCGTTAATATTAAGTTTAAACGCCTTCTAATAAGTAACACTCGTCGAGACTAATGTCAATAAATAGTGGGCCTGCCAAAGCAGGTGCTATCATTTATATTAGTAAGGCGCGATGGGATAATTGTAATATCCAAATTGTTTTTATTAGGCCTAAACTTAACTAAGTTTTTCAATTGGATTGAAAATAACTTAGAGGCGTAAGGATTGAGCTTAAATTCATAAGATGAATAAGGGTAAAGAGTTACCCACTCAATCATCCAAGAGTTGCATGAGATATAATTGGAAATGTGTTTCCTACCTAAATAACCAAGGGTTGGGTGATCAGCCAAAGCTGACTCAACATTAAGCTAAATATGGATCTTGGCCCACTAGAAAAATCTTCCAATGGGATTTTTTTTATGATTCAGTGAGGGTATTTGTTTTGAATCAAAATAGTGGGAGACAACATATTTATTTAATGACCAAAATTTAAATATGTTTTAAATAAAAGTGATAGATTTGCATGTAATTTGTTTTAGAATAACCATGATATACCAAATATTGTTTTGTTGCAATCTGTCCTTTGGAAGGACACTTTATCTAAAAAAAATGCCTAGATAGGTATTGAGACTTGAGAATTATCTTCATTAAAGATGAAGCGGCAGTGTGTGATGTTTGGCTTATATATCATCTATGGTTGGGTCTTGAATACCCTATGGAGTCTGCATAAACTCTGAGCTATAAAAGGCAATATGAATATATCGGAGATATACGATATGATCATATACAGACTTTATTAAGGCCAAGTTAGTCTGAAAGTCTATAAGATGATCAAGAAAGGAAATTGTTTCCAGTTTTAGCCAAAATAAGACATTGAAATAATTTGTCTAAAGAACTTGAAGGAGTTCAAAAGAAAGGGAAGTAAGACTTCCACTACAGGTCATGTTATAGAAGTCAAGTTATTTTACTTCACTAACATTAGTATCAGATACTAGTAGTAGATCTCAAATTTTGAAAGATCAAGGAAGTAGATCACTTGTTAAGGGTGGAGAAATCTGAATAAAATTGAGCAAAAGTTGTTACAATAAAGATAAGATCTTTACCTATTGGGCTAGTTAGTGAACTAGACATTGTGCATATTATTTCTTGTTAGACAAGAAATGTTTTTCTTATTATAAAATAACTTTATTTCTTCAAATGGAAGTTGATGCACAATTGAGTAATGGATTCCACATCCTAAATCTCAAAACACCCATTTATAACAACTGCCAAAGTAGGTTAAAATAAGTGATTTTGAACCTTACTTACATAGTATTGTCTCCTAAGGCAAATGGATAAGAAAAACATTTTCTAAATACCATTAATGTGGTTATATGGACTCTTTTTGATTTTGGAATCAATGGAGACATGTAAATCTTATTTATTGGAGAGATAATTGACACCTCATTCATTGAAAAGATGAGTAATCTATTATCTAATACATAGCGATGTATGTGGGCCTATTGGAACAATAACTAGATATGTTTTTCAATACTTCAACATACTAATTGAAAAGTCAATGATTATGGATTTATGTAACATAAGTTAGAAAGTCTTTGAAAAGTTCAAAGAATTCATAATGAAGTGAAAAACTAAATTGACAAGACAATTAAAGCTCTTGATTAGATCAAGATAGCAAATAATTTGAGTTATAAGTTTGATAACTATCTAATAGAGTGAGAGATTACCTCTTAACTCATTCCTCATGGAATACCTTAATAGCATCTCTATGGGGAAAAGTCAAACCTTGTTGGACATAGTTTAATTATTGATTATTATCAAACATCTCTAACTCCTTCAATGTTTCTTTATTAACAAAATTTCCATACTTAACCATGTTCTATCTTAGACTTTCTTAAAGAAACCATATATGATATGGACTAGGAAGAAACCTAGTATGTCTTTACTAATAATTTGGAACTATGATGCTTCTATAGAGCATCCAACTCTGACAAGGTCGGATCCAAATTAGATAAATGTCTTCTGTGAGATACCCAAAGAAAGCTAAGGGTTATCAATTCTACAATCCATCTGAGAATAAAAGGCTTGTTGCTTTGAATGTTGTATTCTTGAATAAGAGTACATCCCTTAAAGAATTAGTGGGAGCATGGTAGAACTTGAAGAAATTCAAGTATCACAAAGCATTTAAAAGTCAAGGATGGACTTGGAGCAGAAATCACAAAGTGTTGTGAAATCCTTAGCTCCGGTAGCACAAGACTTGTGTAAGATCAAATAGGATATGTCACCAAACCTGAAAGATATGGATATCTTATAAATCAGGAAGGAGGCATATTGCTAAATGACCAAGCTTCTTATGAAGAGGCCAATGCAAGTTTAGATTCTAAGACATGGCATAAGACCATGGGATTTGAAATGGGTTCCATGTATATTAACAAGGTATGAACCTTGGTTGACGCACCTAAAGGGTAAAACCTATAGGATGCAAGTGGGTTTTCAAAAGGAAAACTAAACATGGATGGTAATAAAAGTACCTTTAAAAGTAAGATTGACAAAATTCAATTAGCTTAAAAACCATTTAGATCCTGCTTATTGTAGCAGTATACCACCATTATGAGATATGGTAGATAGATGTCAAGATGGAAATCATCTTGAGGATATGTATGTGACACAACGTAAAGGCCTTTTTATGCCTAAAACATCTAGGAAGGTATGTGAACTGCAAATGTTCTATTTATGGACTAAAGCAAGCTTTTAGAAGCTAGAATCTTCATTAAAGAATGAAGATAAATCTTGTGACTATAAAAGGGTTAGTAACTGCACAATTATAGTTCTAGTATTACATGCAGAAGACATGCTTCTTCTAGAACTAATAATATTCTCATTCTATAGTCAAGAGTATCCTTAAACACATAAGAAGGACTAAGGATTTAATCTTGATAAATGGAAGATGAGCTCATTGTAAAGGTTACATCGATGTCAATTTTTTGAGTAATTTGAAAGACTTAAGATTGCAATCAAAATATATGTGTTGTCAAGATGGTTACGATGTATGCTTGAAAGGTTCAAAGCAAGAAACAATCATTGGTTCTACTAACAAATCTAAGTATTTTGCTATGTTAAATTACAAAAGAAGTCAGTTTACATTTAATCATTCCAAATGTTTTGTATCCTATGAGTTTCCACTGTGATGACAATGGAACCATAGAACAATATAAGGAAGTGGATTAATTCAAGCATATACTTAAATAGTTCCATCTTTGGAAGATGTGAAAATTTGCAATGTGCATACCAACAAAATTGTTGGGAACCCACTAGTAAAACCGCTTACGTAGTAAAAGCATAAAGGCACTGTAGACGTCGTTGGGCATTAACCTTATCGGCACTAAGTGCAAGTGGGAGATTGTTGGAAATATGCACTAAAAGCCTATATAGGTTCGCATCATTTTGAATAAGTCATTTTTTGTTAAATAGTTTAACAACTTTTACATATCCTTGGAGTAATAGGTCATATGAGAGTTATTCCTAAAATGTCCCTAGTCAAGTATTTACGTGGGGACATGTAAATACATTAGGACTAGTGAGTGAATGTATTGATGATCTGATCTCACAGATCATGGATATAAATGATATCAAGTCTTCACACGGGTATACATTAAGAGTAATGATGTACTAGACAGACCCACCATGAGAACGTTGCATGGATCGTTACATGAATGTCATAAACGATTCTCAATGTGATAATGGTATATGTAGTCCTTTAACCTGAAGTCACTACGATTCCTACATAAGGAGTTTATTGTTTTAATACAATCAAACATCTTCTGTAATAAGAGGACTATAAAGGTTGTGGTTAGGCAATATACAAATTATGCAGAGGGATGTGGGTGATGTAGATGGGATTTGTCTCTCCTATGTGACAGGAGTGATATCTATAGGCCACTTGATGGAGTGAGACTAAGGAAATGCATGGCCATGCTAGAAAGAATAAATATTGGATATTTATTCGGATAAAGTCTACTCCGGTATCAAGTAAAATAAATTGGACCGTACAAGGATGACACGACCATGCCTTGGGCCCAATTAGGATATCCTGACAAAAGGAACAAACATATAAAATAATTATCACTTATAGGTTATGTTGTTAATAAATAATATTCGGACATAATGATGTATTGCTAAATGCCGCTCTTATTTTATATTAATAATAAAATAGTGTATTATTAATATAACCGAGTATTTTACCTATAGGGTCACACACATAGAGTAAGCCCATCAGAAAATAGCTTTTTATTTTAGTTGGACTAAAATAAGACTATTGGGCCTAACTTATTTAGAATGAGTAAGGAGCCCACTCTTTAGAGAGCAAATTAGGTCAAACCTAAGCCTATAAATAGAGCATAAGATGCTCATAGGCGGCTACCCAAAAAGAGACACAAAAATACGTAAAAGTTGTAAAAGCTACATGCCGTCAAACTAGCATTTGGAAGGTGTAGCATTTCTGGTGGGAGTACTCGTGTGGACTCCTAAAGGACGAGGCTACGATTGCTTCAATATTCTTTAAGAGGTAATCCTAAAACACAATTTTTTTGTGTGTGTTTGTCTTATGCTTTGAAACACGGTGCTTTGCAAATCCTATGGGATTCCTTGTATTTCCGCTGCACGTACACTAGGGATTCCCTAACAGTGTAATCCTTATTTTCTTTTTGTGTTGATGGACTAGAATGTTTGGTTTTATGGTGAGAGATATTGATCTCTAGGAAACCTTAAGGCTATTGTGATCTAGTTGCATTTTGGAAATAGGTTGAGAGGTAGATTTATGTTGGACAAGTAGTCTAAGAGTTGTGAATAGACAACCTTGTAACCATTTTATATTATAGTATAAAACTCTAAACCTTTGCGCTGTGAAAATGGACTAGATCACAGTGGTTATGATCGAGCAAGGATATATTGTGATGTTGTATCTCTCTTCCTTAATCTCTTTACTTAAGTCTATTATTTATATTAGCCATATATGTATATATATATATATATATTCTTGAAAGTTAAATATGTCTTTTGAATAGTTTGGATCTTTACATCTCTTTATCAAAAGGTTTTAATTTGTTTGAACAAGAATTGTTCTTTTCTCTAATATTCTTGGTTATATCTTATTTGAATCAAATTTTATATTTTATCTTTCTCTAATATCTTTATCAAAGGGTTTTAATTATAAAGATTTGTTCCTTTCTCTATTTTACTTAGTCTATCTTATTTCAATCAAATCTTATCTCGTATCTTTCTCCAATCTATTTATTTCTCATAAAAAGGTTTTGACCCTTTTATAAAGGTCTGATCTTGTTTATAAGGATTTGTTTCCTTCTCCAATATACTTGGACAAATTGATTGAAACAAATTTTTTTATCTTTTTTATATCATCTTCTATATTTCTTATCAAAAGGTTTTAAATCTTTTCTAAAGGTTTTAATCTTTTAAATATATTCCTACTGCTTAAAGACTTTTTTTTTATCAAAAAGTTAAAATTGGTTAAAGTTTTTATAAATTGGCATTACCCAATTCACCCCTCTTCTTGGGTAATGGTTGTCATGTCTAACAAGCTCAATTTCTCTCAGGTTCCTGTTAAAAGGCACATACGAATCAACGTGACTTTTCCACTCAAGTGTTTTGCCTATTGCCACCCGAGTCTCAAAAGAGCATATTTTCCCTAGTAATTTATCAGTATCAAAAGGTATACTTTTATGCTAAATAACATAAAAACTACAGTCTCAATTAGGTATCAGTGATCTTAGGAAGTTGAAAAGAATAAAGCTAAAGGGTATTTTTTATTCACACTCTTTTTGCTATTCTTTTTTCATTTTTCTACTTTTTTTATATATGCAAAGAAAAGATCCTGACAGGTGTTTCTCTAGTAACCTTTAAGTAATGAGTGTCCCAATGGACCCCAAGGTTAGAAGCAATAGGACTTTGTTTCTCGCCCCCTACCTAGCTAAAATATAACACCTAACCCAACCTGTCTCCTCTACCATGTGGTGATAGGGAAATACCTAGATAGCCATAATTCCAATGAAATATCAAGCAATAAGTATATCATCATCAATGCCTATCAAAGACAACATCACATAATATCATCATGAAAATAAATTGATTAAACACAAAAGTCTTAAAATATTTTTGGTATTTTTGTTTACATTTTCCATTTTTATATTCAAAAGGGGAAAATAAAAAAAATCTAATGTTATGCAATGCTATGTAAATGATTATGAAAATATGTGTATTATAAATAAAAAACTAATAAGAAAAATAAAAAACAAAAAAACCGTGTAAAGGACAAATATTCATAAGACATATAAAGAAGAAAAGGAAAATATGATCTTAAACATGTACTTTTATTTGCATCATAAACTATATGACATATAAAGTATGCACAGGAACATGTGAGGACCTTTCTGACACAACCTTAAGCTAAAACTTTGTGTTATCCCCAATGTAATAAATAGAAATAGAGCAAGAGAAAGAGGGAAGGAACTTACCTGATCACTCAAGTGAGGGGGAATAACATTGGAAGAGATGCAAGTCATAAATAGCATCCACCTAGTGGCTCATCCTATCAATCTAGCCATGATGTCTAGCTTGTTAAGCCTGCATCTCAAATAAATTTATATACATATCAATCATGTCACACCTTGAAATAGTGGAGCTCGAGGGCCCCTCAAAGCAGGTGGGACCTCAAAGGTAAGTGAATCCATATCAGGTATCTTAATTTGAATAGGTACAACCTCAATGAATTCCTCATCTATAAAATCTAAAAAGATATAATCATTTTCCCCAGGTGGTAGTAAAGTAAAGGTTAGGTAGAAGCCAAGGGTGAATAAAGCCTCTAATTGGAAACTCATAATGGGAACTAACCTTTTTAATGGCCTCGACTCTCATAAACTTTCCATTATCAAAGAGCTCTACCTTATATACCATAGTCTTAGTACTAAGGTCTATGCCTAGATGGTAGAAAATGGGTGTTAGGGAGACCACTAATGGTGATGGCTCCTAATGAGGCCCTAGTAGTCTTTTCTATTTGTTTGGCCAATAAGTACCCAAAGTTAATAACTTTCTCCAACATGCAATGGAGAACATACAACTCAAAGTTATGTACCACGTCATAACTATCAATCTTACTGAAAATAATGTGTGTCATCATCCTAAACATATACTTGAAAATGGGGTTAAAGATTGAAGAAGCCTTCATAGTGGAAGGATCATAAGAGTCCTCCCAAGTCAGCCTATGCCACAAGGATAAGCTCTTAAAGCTCTTAAGGGGATCACTACCTCCTCCAACAGGGAAAAAAAATTTCATAGAATTAAGATTAAGGCATTATACGGTCCTCATTGTTCAATCTAAAACTAAGTTCCCATTTTAAGCAAAACTCATTTAACAGAACAAGAACTAAATAACTCAAGCATATACCTCTCATTGGTATCTTCCCTCTAAGTTACAAATTTGGTCCATCTTACCCTCCTAAACAACCAGTTAACATTATTCAAGAGCCTTAGGGTTTCTAAACATTTAGGATGAAAATATATAGTTGGCTTTATTTTTCTACAAACAAGTATTTAATAGCATTATTTTTTAGCTTTAGTAGAAAATATAATACCATGGGGGTTATGGGGTACCACTTAACCATTGCAGTGGCCTCTAAGAAGCGATAAAGAAGTGAAAAGTTTTATGGAATTTGGAAGGAGGTAGTTAGGGTTTTGAAGTTTTAGTTATAGAGGAACAGTTTTTAGGGGGATTAATACGGTATGGGTTTTGGTGAAAGGGAAGATGAAAAATTAGGGGAAAGTATGGATAATGTGTGATGAATGAAAATGTTTAGGGATGGAAGTGTGATTTTGGTGAAAGGTTTAATGTTTAGAAGATTAGGTTTTATGGAATTAGGGATTTTGGAGAGGTTTAGAGAGAGGGAAGTTTGAATTTATGAAGGATTTAAGTGAGAATGAATGGAAAGGGAAGGGAAATAAGGATTTAAGTGGGTTGTAGAGGTGGGTCCCCAAGCTGATAGGGTTCTAGAATGGTGGTGACGCAAGGGGATGAGTCCCTAATCATGGAGTTTCCTATGGCCAAGTCATAGACGTATTTGTGAAAACTCTACGGTTTACTCTTTTTGCCAAAACTAGGTTGTGGCGATGCCCAAACAATGCCTTTTCAAGCCCACAACCATGGATAACTCCACACCTTGGTTGTGGATGATCCTTGATGCTTCTTTTGCCAAATTTGACTAAGTTTCTTTCACCTAGGGGCATTCCTCTCCATCTAAGCTCAATTTTTTCATTATTGGCTTTAAATTTTACACTTCATGCACACTATAACATATATCAAAACATCCCAAAATGCAAGACTCAAAACAAAACTCACTAATTTGACTCAACCCAAAGACTTTACCAAATCAAAATTCACACAAATATTAGGTTTCCTTCCAACTAGCACTAGTTTGACATCAATGCCAGAAGTATTACACATCAAGTGCTAACATTGATAGGTCATTCTTTTTAAAACTTTTCAACTTGCATACATCAACTAAAATGGATCATATCCCTTCATGACAAATCAACACAATTATGATTCAAAAGAGGTTTCCATATCTTGAAGGGCTTAAAAATTCCCCACCCCTTACTATTACTACTAAATTGCATATCAGTAGTCTTCTAATCTCATCTCAGCATATTGTTCCAAAGGATTATCAATATATATCTTAGGAAGAAGCTCCTTGAACTTCTTTTTCTTAGGGTTCCTTCAAGACATGCCTTTTCCCTTAAAGTGTGAAGGTAGTGATTGAATTGTTTCTTCTTCCTCATGATTTTGTTTGAGAAGCTCACCTCAAGTTTATCCTTTTTTTCATCCTTAACACAAAAAACATATTCCTCCTCTAGAGGCTTATTAGTATTATATAATTCAAACTCAACTTTATCATTCCCTATTGAAATGTTTATATTTTCATTTTTAATATTAATCACCACTTCTATAGGGGCTAAGAATGGCTTGCCTAAAATAATAGGGGTATGAGGGTTTGTTTTCATGTCCATGATTATAAAATCAACTGGAAAAAATACTTACCTATCCTCAGAGAAACATTTTCTAGTATACCTAAGGGTAACTCAACAAAGTTTCCCTTCAGTTGCATAATCATTCAATTGGTTTTAGGATAACTCATTCCTAATTTTTCATAAATTTTTAGGGACATTAAGCTAATGCTAGACCCTAGATCACATAAAGTATTATTAAATTATATTCCACCAATAGAATAAGGAATGGAAAACTTACCTGTGTCCTTAAGCTTCAGTGAAAGCTGATTAAGGACCAATGCACTATATTCCTTAGTCGAGGCTATTGTTACATCATCATCAGACAATTTCCTTTATTGGAGAGGATTTTCTTCAAGAATTTGGTGTATACGGGCATAGCCTCCAAGAAGGGAACTGTGATGTGTAGCTTTCCCAATACCTCCAAAAACTTTTCAACGGTTTTTTTCAAGACTTTGAGGGTAAAGGACTTGAGGCACAATATGAGGTGTTTGAGCCTTATCAAGCTTAGGTTCTTCCCCATTAGTAATTTTCTCAAGAGTATTAACCACAGGTTTTGTGCTCCTTAATGATATCTCTTAGTGGAATTTCTAACTTTTTGCCTCTCATGAGTGAGACAGTCATACAAAGAGCTCCAAGATTAGGCTTAGGTTGCCAAGGAATTTCCCTTGGTTTTTCACTAACTGAGTTACGGTGGAATCTTATTGGGCCACTTGTATCTCAGTCATCTTATTACAAGTGATGATCGAGTCAACCTTTCCTTATAATTCTGACACATTATTGACAATAATTTGTATGTGTGCCCTCTGTTCCTTATTATTCTTTTCTTAAGATATAATAAAAAGGATAATCACCTCTTCCAGTCTATCAATCCTTGACTTCTGCCCTCCTTAAGGGAACCCAAGTGGTCCCTTATTGTTGTTGTTATTGCTACCCATCCCACCTTATGGTTGATTGTTTTGGTAAGACAAGCTAGAGTGATATCTCCATCCCAGATTATAGTTTGGATAGTCATAGAAATTATGGGTGGCATGCACTTACTCTACACGAGACCCATCTTTCCCTAAATCATCTTATATGTTATTGTTATGCAACATGCATTACCATAAAACTCACAAATAGACAATGGGTCAGTAGCACTTATTGTGTGCGTAAGGTTTCATATTGTCAAATTTTGATGCTAGAGCATCAACCTTTATGGCTATGAAATCAAAAGTATAGATCTTAAATTTACTTGGGGTCCTATTAGTCTGACCATGATTTTTGACCCAACTACCATGGCTAAATGGAATGCTCTTAATTAAATCCAGATTTTCATCAAATTATTTAGCGATAAATTCCCCACATGTAGCTATGTCAAGCCTTATGCGAGTCGCATTATCCAAAGCATCATAAAAGGTGGAAACTAAGCCTTATGCGAGTCGCATTATCCAAAGCATCATAAAAGGTGGAAACTATCATCCACTTCTACAAACCATGATGAGGACACTTCCTTAACAACTCCTAATACCTTTCCCATGCTTCAAAGAGTGACTTGCCATCCTTTAAAAAAATTAGTTTTTTGAGCTCTAAGAATGACAGATTTACTGTGTGGGAAAAAATGTTTTAGGAATGCTGAAGTTAGTTAGCCCCAAGTAGTGATGGAACCTTTTGGTAGTGAATCAAGCCATAACTTAACTTTATCTATTAGTGAGAACGATAACAACTTTAGGCGAATTTGATCCTAAGTGGCACCTTCATTTTAATGGTGTCATAATACTCCATGAATATGGATAAGTGGAGGTTTGGGTCTTCCATAGATAGTCTATAAAATGACATTTTCATTATCATGCTTGCAAGCCTAAGCTTTAGCTTAAAATTGTTGGCTTTTATGTTAGGGGTTGTGATACTAATGCATGCCCAACATGGTTAGAGCTGTAAACTCCTTGAGCGGTCTCACTCCATCTCCCATTAGCCATCTCTTCAACAGTTCCTTTAACGCTTGTTATAACACCCCTGATTTTCTGTACTCGAATCCCGATGTAATCGCCATAATTAATAAAAATACGAATAAATTTTTTTCGCGTTTGAAAATATTTCCAAGACACCACCATGATCACATCAAGACCCGAATAATAGAAAACCAAAGAGTGAGATTTAGAAACCTATAACTGGATCGAGAAATAGTTTACCCATTCGGTATACAAAAATAACAGAGTTTACAGCGGAAGAAGAATGTGTATAGCGGGCACACGCCTAGTCCCATATATGAAGATATGAGGAAAGGCTCGGCAAGAATGCAATGGCATATCATAAGCCTAATATACAACCATCATCATTTTACATAATCGCATAAGCATACGATGCCTAAGATATAAGTATATACTCATCTATATGGTCATGCGTCATACATCATCAATGTTCATATTCATAATAGACCATAACCAGTCCAACCTCAATTCATATATCTCCACTATTAGTACATCATCCAAATGCATAATTATATTCACAGTTCATCCATCAATATCAATAATTACAACATCATGTTATCCATTATATACATAACACATTACATTACAATGCTGCCGGCCAAGGCATTCTGTTACTACTATTTACCTTTCCAAAAGCTTTACTTTTAAAAACATCCTCTTCCCATGGCATTCCTGCATCAATACTAAAAAGTAGACCGCATGGGAGAGTGAGTTATACATTTTAAATGACGATATGAATACAATTGAAATTATATGCATATGCATATCAACATCATGTATGCCTTGCTAAACCCATCAACAATCATCATAGATTATTAATTAAACAATATATATTCCTTTCATGCTTATTCATCAAATCCTAGCAAAGCAAGGATATACACATTTGTCACACCGCCACAATGGGCCAACACATATCTTTCACATCACCTCAATGGGCCAACACATCAATATAGACCATTCTGGTCTTTCATCAAAGCCACCACGGGCTAACATAATCATTAACAATCATAAACAAATACGCCCTTCATTACCTTGGGCCATCACATACATATAGTCATATTCAACATCATTTCATATATTCATAACATTTATTACTTTTATGTGATCTTTCGGTATATTAATTACCCATCTTATCAACACCATACCATCATCTCAATCATCATCAATCATCATCATATTCTAGCATATCTCCATGCTATATGCAAATGCTCTTATGGCTAATGCATATGCATAATGGAATGATCAACAACAAATGCGAATCCGACTATGGGAAATAACACCAATTGTGGGTTCAAGCATGATCACATACCATGCCCCCACTGCAGTAGTAAAATGTGTACACATATATCATAATGCATGCATATTCACCATATTTTTACTGGTACCAAACCGCATCGCCCATCATGCAACACCTAGTCATTTTCACCATGACCGCGGTATACAACATATTCAACATACGGTGTTGTGGGCCAACCATAATTCTCAACATGGCAGCTGTGATCCAAAGGACCACCGGGGACACCTGCTCCTTAAGAGCCACCCCCCACAAGGGTCAACCACATGCAGCTCCATGTAGCTCAGCATGGGCAGCTTCGTGACTTACACACTGAGTCACAGGGGAACAACATAAATGCTCGTGCACTGAGCCGCCCTTCCACTGGGCCAACCGTGGGAATCCCCTAATATTCCAACACCGACAGCTATGATATGCCATGGATGCAATGCAATACAAATCAAATGCATTCTCACTCTGTGCATCCTAAATGCCACTCATCAATCATCATCATCATAATCATGATGCTAAATCTCTGAGTCATCAATCATCATCATCCTAAATGCAATGGATGAACTGAGAAAGTGCATTCTCAAGTTCTGATTTTTCTTTAACAGGAGCGTGAGAAGGTTGTTGTGGTCTATTTGTGGGTTGATTTTATGGGATGTTCTGATTCAAATGTGGACCTTTCTACCAGGAAAAATTGGGGTGATTCCTATAATTAGGATTAAAGGAATTAGAAGGATAATTCCTTTGATATTGTTGCTGCCCCATATAGTTCACTTGCTCGGAAGGCACATTTGGATCACACATTCCATTTTCATGGTCTCCACCACAAAAGTCACAACTTATCATAGAAACTTGACTCTACTTTTGGAGTTCTGAAATCTGTATGCTAGGATCTCCAAAGCCTGAGTCATCAGCTTACTCTGAGCCAGATAAGCATCTTGTGCTTCTAGTTCTAATATCCCTCTCTTAAGGACTTGGCTCCTCTCACTAATCAGACATTCATTAGAAGCCATAACGTCAATCAGCTCTATGGCTTCTTCTACAGTTTTAGTTGTTAATGAGCCTCAAGCTGAGGCATCAATCAGGACCCTGGTAGCTGGCCTGACACCATTATAAAATATAGTAACCTGTTGCACATCAGAGATCTGATGATGAGGACATCTCCTCAAACTCTCTTTATACCGATCCCATGCTTCCATCAAAGATTCACCTTCTCTTTGTTGGAAACACATGATTTCATTGCGCAACATCGCATATTTAGAAGGATGAAAGTACTTAATCAAAAATTTTCTTTGCAAGTCCTCCCAAGTGGAAATACTGCCTCTCGGTTGACTCTGCAACCAGGCTTTAGCTTGGTCCCTCAGAGAAAATGGAAACAATCTCAGTCGGATTGCCTCTTTAGGGACTCCGTTCATTTTTACTGTATCATAAATTTGGAGGAAGGTTGCTAGATGCAAATTTGGATCCTCAACATCACTTCCTCCGAACTGTTCATTTCTTACCAACTGCAATAAAGCTGGTTTAAGTTCAAAATTATTTGCTGAAATCGGTGGCCTAAGGATGCTAGATTACGATCCTTCTTCAGTCGACCGGGAGTAGTCACCTAGTGTAACTCTCCTCTGTTCCATTTTTTTTGTTCTTTTTGCTTTTTCTCTTTTCTCAGTTTACGTTCTAACAAATCGATATCAGGATCAAAGAAGAAAGGCTCTCCTCTGCTCCTTGACTGTATACAACAAATGTCAAACAAAAGAACAATTCATAGCTACGACTACAGCTACACGAAAACAACAAACTACTACTAATAAAAACAAAATTCAAACTACGTATTAAATGCAAACAAAAGTAAACGGTTTAGTCTAGTACCGGTCCAAGGATTGTTGATATTACTCAACAATCCCCGGCAACGGCGCCATTAACTTGATGCTAAATCTCCGAGTCATTATTTTGATGTGTAATTCTTAGAAGATTTACGCTTTGGCAAGCGCACCAGTCGTTAAAATTGTATTATATTTGATCGTCCCACAGGGATTGTGGTAAGTACCTCAATCTCAGACTAGTACAAGCTGAACCAACACAAGCACAGAAAGTTCATTCGGTTTTTGTTGTTTTAATGTTTTCTAGTTGTTTTTTTTGTATTTCCAGAAACAGTGTTAAGATGAAATGTGAAAGGTGATTAATAGAAAATAGGTCAGGATTGCTTCGGTTCACAAATTCATCAAGAAACATGGAATTAAAGTATAATCAAACTTCATAATCCAGAGGACAATCCGCTTGTGGTTATTCCCTAATTCCTTAGGTGAAAAACACTAATCCTTAAGCATCGAACCTTAATTCCTTAAGTGCTCAATTAACCTAAGAATCTAATGCGAAATTAGAGGTTGAACTCTAACTATTCACCTAAATTGATTAGGCCTGAACTAGTTAGAAAGCTGGAGGTTACCTAAGCTTCAACCATGATTCCTCACTGGCAAAGTTCTTCATCAATTCTGGATTTGTCAATCCAGCAAAACAGATCCACTCCTCAGCTTGTTCGCCTCATGATCTAGAAGTTGATTTCCTTGCTCATAGCTTCAAGATTCCATTGCTAACCTTCGCAATCCCAACCTTAGGGATTTAGAACTCCATCGACTTTGATTCCATCGAAGGATTGTGGAACGTCATGGAAGAGAGGGTTTAGAGAGAGAAAGAAAGTAGCAAGATGTTGGGAAATGGAAAATGAATTGTATTCTATGTACTCCGTTTTCTGGTTGTGTTACAGAATATGTACAAACATATATATAAGCATCTACCTAACTAACGAACTTAACTAATCACTAGGAAAGCTAAGTTAATAATTAAACTAACTAACTAATTACATAATTACAGAATAACTAACTAATACAGCTCAGCTCTTAACAAATTACAGCTCATCATTAACTAATCACAGCGCAACACTAACTAATAACAGCTCACTACTTAAATTACTAAGGTGCAGTAGGAGAGAAGGCAGCAGGAAACAACACTGGTACCGAGTGTCTTCTGGAGGGAACAATCAGTGTTTTAAATAACATCCTTCACGCTCGAGCGAACTGGGTTCTCGCTTGGGCGAGCTTGAAATATGTACTGCAGTATTGCTTTCTCGCTTTAAGCGTTATGGAGAAGCTTGGACGAGGGGTGATGTTTTGGAGTAGCGCTTGAGCGGACTTGCTCGCTTGAACGAATTTTTGACCCTCGCTTGAGCGAATTTGACTCTTGCTTGAGCGAATTGATTATTCAATCAGCATTCTGAAATTGACGCTCGGGTTTTTCATGCAATATTTGGTTCCCTGTTCTATTTTGGAGTCGGTATCTTGGGAGTCTTTTAAGTCGGACTTTTATTAATTCCTTCCGATCAACCTTTTTGGGAAGTCTTTTCAGTCAGCCTCTTTGAAGTCTCGCTCAGTTTGGGCTTTTGGACTCTTTTCAGTCGGATTTGTGAAATCTCACTCGGATTTTCCAAATCTCGCTCGGCTTTTTCCTTTAAGCTTGAGCGCTCTTTTTCCTGCACCAATAAACAACTAATTTGCTCAGCGTTTGTTCACTGATTGTCCAGTATTTGTACGTTGGGTTAATGAAAACTCAATTTCTTAACTAATTAATGTTTTTAATCAGTTTCTTACATAAATTAAGCACTTTTGAAATAATTAAATAAATTTTAAATTATAAGCAATTAATTAAATAATAAGGCTAAACTAATCACTAAACAATGAATTAAGTCAAATAAAAGGCAGAATAATTAAGTCTTTTCAAGACTTATCAAATCACCAACACCACCATACACCTTAGTGGATTTCACCATTATTGGTTTCTTAGTCATGATTTTCAAGTTTTAATGTGGCATTATCATCTCAACATATTTCACATACATTCCACATCATATACGCAAGTCAACACTTGCAATCAACCATAACGGCATTACAATATTATATAATATTCATAAAAAATACCTCACTTTCATTTAGTGGGTTTTCATCTCATTATTCATTACCATTGCTCAAGTATACTTTATATGTATATATAATTGTGTGGCATTCACAACATTTTTCAATTTCGTAATTCATACCACACATACAAGACTATGCTTATATCACACACAATGGCACACAACAATTTATCACTATCAATATGCACCTCTTTGTGCAAGAGAGTGCTCAACATCATCATCTAACATTATTTTATATCATATTTTCTTTAATTCATTAATTTATATTGTATATCATGTCATTCAATTATCCCTTCATCAATTTCAAATTCATCCAAGGATCTATATTTCATAATCCTATCATCAGGTTCTCAATATCATCCCCATATTCGTCTCAGATTTACCTCATAATGCCAAGAAAGAGGGTCTAAACTAAGCCTGCCACCATAAATAAAATAGAACAATTCAATTCTGGGGAAAACTCGCTCAAGCGAGATTCACATCCGCTTGAGCGAGACAGGCCAGGTTCGCTTGGGCGACTCCCTTTCGCGTAAGCGAAAAACATCCAGTAGCATTTTCACGCTCACTCACTCGAGTGAAGCACCATCACACTCGGTCACTCGCTCAAGCGAGAATTATCCAGTAACCAATTCCTTTAACACCCGCTTGAGTGAAGCACCAGCTCGCTGAAGCGAAATCCGACTAGAGGTCGTCCTTACCAACACTCAGTTTTCACTCTACAATTCATTCAAAATCGACTCATCTCACTCGGTTGTCCACTCGGTAAAATCAATCAAAACCGACTCCCAACATTCAGGTTTCCACTCGGTAGAATTTCCCTGAAACCGGCTCAAAGCACTCAGGTTTTCCAATCAGCAAGATAATCCAGACCGACCCATCACTCACTCAGTCAATTAATTCCAAATCCGAGTCATCTCTCAATCAGTCTTTCACTTGGCAATTTCATTCCAAAACCGAGTCATCTCAATCAGTCTTTCACTTGGTAAACTTATTACAAAGCCGACCCATCCTTCGCCTGATTTTCACTTAGTGAAATTATCTCTAAAACAACTCCTTTTTCTTTCTCTCGGGCTAGGTTTCCTAGCACTAAGCCTTTCACTCGGGCGGAGCTATTCCAGAATACATCTGGACAGACTCACAGTATGTCCCCATCGGTGCCAATCCCCACTCGGAATTACACACCCGGAGTATCACACTCGGACTCCACCATCAAGTTCTATTCGGAATTACTCTGACCTCTCATCACTCGGAGGAATTCACTAAGCTTTCTCACTCGGACCTATTTAAATCTTGTCCACTCGGAATATATAACTTTATTGTCTCGAAAGAGGACTCCTAAAATACTTCAATCATAACCATCACAATCACACTCCCCTCGGGAGAGGTTCATTCGGGATTTTCCACTCAGGAATAATTAGACCTATCATTACTCGGGGAATTCTCTCGCTAAGATCCCACTCGGAATAGGTTTATTAAAATGGATTTCTCTCAGAACACATTTCTCTCAGATTCCATTTAAGCCTTCACTACTTGGAAAAAGGCCCAATGGCTATAGCCTCACTCAGAACGGCTCACAACAATATTCCACTCAGGAGGTCCCGTCTCGGACATAGCTCACTCGGGATTTCACTCAGAAATTCACCACCTCATAAAGTTATTAAGACTCCAGCTCGGACAGAATTCGTCCAGTACCTCACCCATTCACCACTCACTCGTCTCGCTTGAGTGGAAGGCTAGCTTGCTTGGGTGAGATTGGTCTAGAAACTAATTCTCTGAAGCAGGGGACTCTCGCTTGGGCGAGATCCCATCTCGCTTGAGCGAGACCACTCGGACATAAGCAGAATCAACAATTCTTATAACTTAACACCTGAAATCTCACTCTAGGCCAACTGATTCACCACTAATACATCATACTCATCACATGAGGCATATAAAACTCGCTCTGACCATTCATACTCAGGAGTTCTCATTCCAACTCATCAATTACTCCTTTAAATTCCAATTCATCAACTATAATCACTCATCTCAAAACAATCCTCTATATTTTAACTCGTGCATTCATAAATTTTCACCATCATTAGTTCACGTCCAACCAAGGGACCATCAAACACTTATCATCAACATTATACATATATATATATATATATACATTTTCATACAATCGATATAAGCCAAGCCATCATTCATCACTTCATCAAATTAATCATATAAGTCATTCATGGCAAGGCATTGCATGAGTTCAACATATACATAATTAACAATGAATTCACTCATGTGATTTGAAACGTAAACTCCTCTCCTACCTCGAGAGAAGAAATCGAAATTCCAACGCTCCGATTACTTTGATCATTATGCATCATCGTCCGGAATACAATCCTATCCACAATTACACATACACATGTAATCAATAAATCATCACAAAACATCACTTCTCTTAACTTATGATCAAGTCCTAGACTTGTCTAAGCTCCAATTCCATATACCCATGTTAGGCTTCGGGAATTCCTTTCCCGAAAGCTAAGATTCTCCAAGTCTTAAGGGTTAAACAAATCCAACAACATCAACACTTAAGATTAATCCCTCAAATCAACATACCTATATACATGCATATATCTTCATTTGTAACTCATGACTTAGTTCACCATTTTATCACACCAATATTCAACTCCTATCCTTCAAATATTCATTTCTATGTATAACATCATTCCAAGGTACCAAAATCATCAAAATCATCAAGTGGGTCAAAATCCCTAAATTATTAATACTTAGGGTTCCCTTTCTAAACATTCAAGCCTAGGGTTTCCATTTCTACCCACATGCAAGGTTTCTAACATCACCATCTTCAACTCAACAACCCCAAAACCATAAATAAAACAAGGTGGAGGTAAGAAATCTTTACCTCAAGCTTAAGCTCCACCAAACGAAAATGAAGTGAGGAAGAGGAAGGAGATGACCCCACAAGCTCCCAAGCTCCATAAGCGCCATTCAAGCCTCACAAATCCATGGAAACCATTTAATTTTAAGTGGAATGGCAAGGGAGAGGGGTGGCCACGGTTTGGGCAAGAGAAGAATGGAGGAGAAGAAGAAAATGATAAAGATAGAGTGGAGGAGAAAGTGTACCGAGAATGAGGAAGAGAAAGGAAAAATTAGACCAAAATTGGACATTGTCCAATGGTTAAAAGGATGCCACATTTTGCTTTTACCAATGGGTAATAATTCCCCATTATCCAACGGGTAAAAGAACCAAGTGATAAAGAGAAAGAGGCTATGGTGATAATGGGAGGAAAAATGGGATTTTTGGTTTTCTTTTTATTCCAATTGGTTCGTATTTTCCCCGGTTATTATCATACATCGCGTCCAATTAATTATTTCCTTGACACCAAAAATCATTTTAAATATACAATCTTAACCATGATAATTTCCTGAATATTCTAGACCCGTCAAACATCTAATTAAATCACGTGGGTCCCATATCAGCAGTTAATTCCTCCAGTTCCGGTTAGTCTTAATTTACCGATAATTCACCTCTAATGTCTAACAACATCTCCCATAATTATTTGACCATAAACAATCAATTATCATCATCCAATAAATTTATTTTATTTAAAAAAATCCGGGATGTTACAATCCACCCCACCAACAAGAAACTTTGTCCTCGAAGTTTAACCTCGGCATATATCATAAGGCCACACTTCGGTCACACACCAGTAGAGTCTAATGACACCAAGAAATAATATTGGACTTCCCAAAGTCCACAGGATATGATCATCATCACTCCTTTAACCAAATATAAAACTTCATATATATCAAAACCAGTCACCACTCATCAATTCTCAAGTTTGTTCATCATTACCCTCACATTCATATCCAGTACCACCGGATAGGTTCAATACATTTACCATAAGCAGTTACAACACTACACTTGCCCGGTCTATGTGTTGCTACATCTGACATACAGAAAGGTATCCCAATCCCGTAGTGGTTACCATAAACACTTGAGTTCGGTGCAGAAATGCACGTTACCACAATGCCTATGGTATGTAGAGACATATCAGGATAAGTACCTTCTGAAACACCCTAAAAATTAATTAGAGATAAACCCGGGACAGGGGAAAATTTTCCCAAAATAATCATGAAGAACCGGGTCCAATTATTTAGAAAATACCTGGATCAATAATTAAAAGCCACTCCCATATATGAAGATATGAGAGCCAGGTCCAATGACCAAGAAGAACCGGGTCCAATTAAATAAAGAAAGAGAAAGGAAGGCAAAGGCAATGAAAAGCCGACCAAGAAAGGCAGACGGCGGAAGAACAATAGCGCCTGAGCGAACCACAATACAGCGTGCACTCGCTCAAGCAAGATCCGACTCCGCTTGAGCGAGGCCGACCAACTCGCTCGGGCAAACGCCCCTTCGCTTAGGCGAAGCCGATCCAAAAGCCTTCCAACAACACACTCGGTATTCGAGACAGCCATTCACTCGGTAATGACTTAGTCCACTCGGTATAAGGGAATTCCAATCACTCGGGAACCACCCCAACATTTACTTCACTCGGCAACCCATAACTTAGTCTCTCAATTCTATCCATAGACTCAACATAAGGATCCACTCAGGAGATAAGGGTTATCCCACTCGGGTTCTATCAAACTACTCGGCATAATTCAACCTCGAGTCACCCGGTAAACATCAACCATTTAGCACTCGGTATATTTGAACTCCATTACTCAGAGGATACATAGGCTTCCTCTCGGCCATAAATCACTCGGTCTAATCATTCATAAACCAACTTATATTCTGAGTGGTATTCCACTCGGTAACTAATATCATTACCGACCGGTACTCATTCGGCCACATACTCGGCATTCATGCCTATTCTCACTCGGATAATACCTTAACCATTCGTTACTCAGAAATAGCCTACATAATCAATTCCACTCGGAATGATCCAAACTCCTCAACTCTCAGAGGAATTACCCAATTAGTTCACTCGGACTCATTCCACACTTACACACTCAGAACACATATTACCCTATTCACTCGGAATAGGTTCCCATGTTCACTCGGGATACATTCATAATTCATACACTTAGAATATAATCAATCTAAGTCATTACAACAACTCTCCTCTCGGAAGAGGATCACTTGGATTTTCACTTGGATTACTCGAATCATTCCCCACTCGGGGTTCACCATATATTCTTCACTCAGAATCCACAAGGGCTATCAACACACATAAAGAGACTCACAGATGAGTCACACTCAGATATGTCATCACATACATAAGACTCACTCAGAAAAGCAATCTAAGCCACTTACATTTCACTCAGGATTCATTAACTTAGGATTATTCATACAACATCGTTTCCTAGTCGGTAGGAAGCATCAAATCAACATAAATCACTCATATATATATATATTCTCTAATTCCAAGTCCGACTACCACTACAGCAATACACTTCCACCGAATCACAACCATGTTATCAACATAGCATATATGTATATACACATGCGCATACACTCGGATACTTATTATCTTTATACTTTCCATTCACCAACACATTCAGTCGGTATGCATATAATACCATCACACGAAGTATATATAGCCGTCCAATACATACAGCCCATGTGAAAACATATATATAGTATAGGCATACACTCAGATTCTATAACTCAGATTCCAATATAAACTTGTATTCATTATACAACGAGTTATATGAGCCGGCCAAGGCTTAATACATCAAAGACACTCTGTACATTACATTATGTACACAACCACATCAATAAACACCCAACACTCGGGTTTAAGACCACCACATCATCCAAACCGACCTGCATACACTGAAAAATGGTGTAGGGGTGAGCATTACATATTAAATGACAGTTACTGACTCGGATTAATCATAGAATCCATAATACAATTAAATATAGACATCATCAATCAATCAACATATACTGCCATTCAATGTGAGCAATCACAAACATCTTCCGATCGGGATTCACCCATTTCACTCGGCTATAAAGCTCAATTCACTCAGTAACAACTATACTGATCCACTCAGATTTCACTCAACTCCGAGCCCTGCTCAAGGAGTGTGCCTGAGCCCAGCTCCAGGACTTAATCACATTTCCACATATTTCATCATCTGATTGTCGATCGGTAATAGAAGTCCAACGCATTCCAGTGGCGAATCGGATGCATACAATTTCATTTACTCGGCGTTCCATGCCAATGCACTCGGCATTTCATCAAGCGTCTCATTTTTCACGCTTAGTGCCCCAGGCACTGCCCGAATCCAATCCGGGTCTTTCATCACACTCAACATTAGGACCACGTCCTCTTCACTCGAGATAACACCCTCATGGCACCCCGCAAGGTGTTCATATTCAATAACACAATAACACGTATGCATATAAAATTCAACTCATATTCATTCGATTGCCCACTCGGAAATCTGCGTTCAACATCATGTGCACTCGGTAATTCAACAACAATCAGATGACTCGGCTTATACCACATCCACTCGGCAATCCTATGCCATTCACTCGGCAATCACTATGCCATGAGCCTCACATTCCTAGGATCCATTCGGCCTTAGCATTTCTAAGCCTCACACCATTATATATATATAATTCCACTCAGAATCTAACACCAATAAACATCCCATGCTTTTACATATGATATTTCACTCGGATTGTCCTCTATTACTCGGATTTATCCTTTCCAGTAAGCATTTCATGCTTTCCTCTATAAAGCCCACTCGGCATTCATCATAACAGTCCCTATACATGCATTTATCACAAGTATATGCATGAACAAGCATCATACGCATTTAATCATACCATCACAAATATAGGGACCAATAACCACCACACAATGCACTCAGCATCAACGTAACATGCATCTCAAGCATCACAACATAATCATCATACATCATATGGACAAATAAGCATGCACCATGCAGCAACAAATAATCGTACATCCGGGTTCAACTCAACAACAACACACAATACACATCAAACGCAACACAATACAATCATGTCACCCGGAAATCCGTCCATAAGCCATGCATTTGAGATGCAAAGCTCTCTGTACCTGGAATGATGTTCCAGAAGTCACATGGGTGACTCGGCCCAGCCACAGCAGCACTCTGCTCGGCATTCCAATCGTGGGAAGGGCCAACATGGCTCCCAGTCGTCCCAACACACGTTCTCAGCCTTGGAGAACCAGCCACTGCTTCCTCTCAAAGCAGATCAGCTACCAAGCACACCATGCCAAGCTTCCAAGGCACCACAGACCTCACTCGGCCCAGTAGAGGTCCCAAACGCTATCTCCACTCAAGCCTTCAAGCCATCGAGTCAGTGGAGAAACCTCCCAGCACAACATGAAGCTGTTCCATACTTTCCATAGCACCGTGAGCTAGTCCTCACCATCAGTGGAGGACAACCAAGCTTCCATGCACCATCTATGCCTTCCTCTTCACAACAGCAGCACAGCACGGCCTCAACAACAGTGAGCCACTCTTCCCAAACGAGGCACCCACACGCTCCAAAACACACAGCCACAGGAAAGATTCTCAACCTTCAAGCAAGGCACCCAGTACCATGCTGAATTCCACCACCATGCAGCTCCACTCGAACTCAACACAGCGTTGAGTGGAGGAAGATGAAGATAAAGAAGGAGGCAAGAAGATGAAGTAGAAGCTCCATGAATTCTACAGAGAAGGAAGAGCATTTCTCTCCTCCGAAAAGCCACCAAGGAGAAAAATGAAGGAAAATGAGGAGAAAACATGGAGCTGAAGCCTTATCACCACGCAACCAGCGTCTGCTCCCATTTCAATCAACATTCCATCCTCATTAATGCAATCCCATCTGCATTTAATGCTAGTCCTTTTTAATCATTACCCCCTCCAGCATTTAATACACTCCACGTGGACCAAGGAAGAGGGAGAAGGAGAGAACCGGCCCATTAACCACCAAAGGCATATATTATTATTATTATTAAAATTATTAACACTCAATAATTTGCCCAATTGGCAATTAATCCATTAATTAACCATTAATCCCATCTATCCATAACCTTAATCTGAATTTTATAATTATTTAAAAATCTGGGATGTTACACCTTCACGTTATGTCACTCATATTATTCATGTCAATTCAAATAATATTCCTTCACACACGAGACTTCCTAAGAAGTCACACAAACCCACGAGTAATATACTCGCATCATATTATCATTTAACCATAATCCGGCGTAAATCATGCCATGCAATTCACCAATTGTCATCCATCATAACCATATATGGATACATCAACCATAGATTTCTAATCATCATATGGTAATCACCCCACCATTGGACTTCACCCATCTTGAAGTCATAGTAAAATAACTTAGAATTCATTTGTCTAATCCGAACATTGTCGGTTATAATTCGATTTAAGCCTAAACAAATCACCAAATTCACATAAAAATCTCCCACACTGGTGGGTCTCCCTCATTTATCATAGCCAATGCTAAGTTATACCCCAAATTCATCATCATTATTCACCAAGTACATAGGGGTTTACGTTTTCTTTTCAAATCCTATCACACATCAGCTCTAGCCTCAACAACTCATTCCACAGTTTATTTCACTATGGTCCAATTGTTCACAAGATTCGATCTCTCATGAGGCTCAAAAATTCAAGGGTCACGGAGTACCCATTGTGGAATACTTCCACCACAAATAAATTCATTTAACATAGCTCATAGAAACATCATAGAGCCTAGACCACCATAGGGTCAAATTCAATAAGGTTCGATCTTACAAGATCATATTGAGTTATCCGGGGTTACCACACTTAGTGGGTCACAACTAAATCAATCGTTCACTCGGTTCATAAACGTGAAACCGAGTCCAACCCCAATCATGTGCCAACACAATTTTAACATTCAATGAGTATACCATGACTAGAAGTCATCTCATAATTCACACAAGAGATCTAAGCAAATAATCCAATTTCAATATACATACATATCAAGGTCTTAACATCTCATAATTTATTACCATCTCAATTCATATTTAATATCTCCTATCCGAGATCAACACACGGCATAGGTCCATCCTCAAATCAATTCACATTCAATATATCATATCCATGATCACACATGGTACAAATTTATCATCTATTCAAGTCATACTCAACATATCAATATTCAAATGCATAATATCAATGTATTTGTCATTAGAAGGAAATAGTGTAAGGAACTTGGCCGGACTTACACAAATAATCACATCAATCACATTGAGGAATTCATCCATATGTATTTAATCTCATGATTCATCAAGTTTTCCAATGAGCAACTATGCCCCACAATTGCATCATACAACCTCAATGATATTGGGCATACATCTATAAACATCAATCATATCTTCTGAATCATAATCTCATAAAGTGTCCTCAATGAGCATCAATCACAACTCAACCTTAACGATTCACAATAATCCTCAATAAGCAATAATGCCTTTACAATAAATTCAAAAATTCTTAGACAATTGGTCATCCTCAAATCCATATAGGGCAATCAATACCTCAACATGTCATAATCCTCTACATAGTTATCACTCTTAAATCTATGCAGAACAACCATATTCCAATAATCACCAAAGTGTTCCAATATTGAGCAATCGTGCTCCAACCATCCATAACATCAACTTTAATACCAATCAACCATGAACTGTCAACAACAAAGATCTCTAATTCAGAGCAAAATACGCTCTGATACCAAATTATAACACCCCTGATTTTTTGTACTCGAATCTTGATGTAATCGTCATAATTAATAAAAATGCGAATAAATGTTTTTCGCGTTTGAAAATATTTCCAAGACACCATCATGATCACATCAAGACCCGAATAATAGAAAACCAAAGAGTGAGATTTAGAAACCTATAACTGGATCGAAAAATAGTTTGCCCATTCGGTATACAAAAATAATAGAGTTTACAACGGATGAAGAATGTGTATACCGGGCACACGCCTAGTCCCATATATGAAGCTATGAGGAAACGCTCGGCAAGAATGCAACGGTATATCATAAGCCTAATATACAACCATCATCATTTTACATAATCGCATAAGCATGCGATGCCTAAGATATAAGTATATACTCATCTATATGGTCATGCGTCATACATTATCAATGTTCATATTCATAATAGACCATAACCAGTCCAACCTCAATTCATATATCTCCACTATTAGTACATCATCCAAATGCATAATTATATTCACAGTTCATCCATCAATATCAATAATTACAACATCATGCTATCCATTATATACATAACACATTACATTACAATGCTGCCGGCCAAGGCATTCCGTTACTACTATTTACCTTTCCAAAAGCTTTACTTTTAAAAACATCCTCTTCCCATGACATTCCTGCATCAATACTAAAAAGTAGACCACATGGGAGAGTGAGTTATACATTTCAAATGACGATATAAATACAATTGAAATTATGTGCATATGCATATCAACATCATGTATGCTTTGCTAAACCCATCAACAATCATCATAGATTATTAATTCAATAATATATATTCATTTCATGCATATTCATCAAATCCTAGCAAAGCAAGCATATACACATTTGTCACACCTGTAACACCTTAATTTTCAATTAGTGGATAAACCGAGACCAGGAAAATTTTTCCAAAATCGGAATAGATGCAAGGGCAGAATGAGTAGCTGAGAGCTTAGGAGGGTAGAATTAGAAGAAGAAGGAGAGGGAAGGAATACAAACCATCCACAAGGAAAACAGTGGAGGGTGCAGGACATGAGCGATCCCAACAGCGCCTACTCGCTCAGGCGGGATTCAATATCGCTCAAGCGAGACCACACGACACGCTTGGGCGAAGTTCGCATAGCTTAAGCGTAACCCATCAGAGACCTTCCTTACGCTCATACTCGCTGGACCGAGCACTTAGCCGCTGAGGCGAGTAACTTCACTCGGTATTCCCATCACTCGGATTTCAGAATCTATGTTCACTCAGAAAGGTCCTTACTCACGATTCATTCGGATTAACCCCTTTATACTCACAAGCTCCTTTTCGGGAGTTTACCACACACTTCATAACTTCATGCCTTTAAGCCACGGATGTTGACCACTCGGGAGGTGATTCCCATAGTCATTTCACTCGGATTCCACACGTACATTTCACTTGGAATATTCTTTACGGTCTTTTATCACTCGGGTATTTCACTCGTTCTTCACTTGGCACATACGGTCCTTCTTACTCAAGTTCCCTCACCAAATCAAGCCTCACCTAAGAATTTTCTAGCTTCCAATAAGTTTACTACAACGGATTTCACTCAGAACCTTATAGATCTCTCATCAGTCGGAAGCACTCACTCGGAAGGTTCTCACTCGGAAGCATATTGTTATCCCCCATTCGGGGAATCCTAACAGTCTATACTACCTCATTCACTCGGAAACATCTAAGCTTTTCTTCACTCGGGGTAAAGTCACTATTTCGCTTCCCACAGCAATAACTTAGTTTCGTTTTTACCTAGGGTCATGCTAACCTCACACGCTCGGAAAAGTATGTATATATATATATCACTCGGTCATCACACACAACAGCAAATAAACATGCAGTATGACATATATAGGAATGTATGTGAATATTTACAGGCACATCATCATACTCTCAACCCGAGAGAGTTCAAATTCTAACATAGAAAGACAAAGACCAAAATACGAGCCGGCCAAGGCTTAACAAAACCTTATACACAGTATATACATATACACATCTATCCCATAGTGCGTAGTCGCCTTACTCGGCACGTAGCTCCTCCTTCATTCATCCTTCCGAGAGACGTTCACTGTAAATTATAGCCACAGTAGGGGTAAGCTTCTACATATAAAATGACAGTTAGTGACTCGGCATCAGCATCAATACACACACTCATGTTCACTCAGTTTGCATTCAATTTAAATTTAAGCCATGCAGAATATGATATTTTCAATGACATACACTTACATACATATTACATGAAGTTCATTTTTATTTGTACACAAGCATGTATCAACTCATTCGGAATTTATTCGTATCACTCTGAGCCATACCACTCGTACTATCCTAATCAACAATGCATCTACATGCATGCCTGCGGATCTGACTTAGGCAATGATTTTTAGTTACAGGTTCCCTTACTGGCCTCTCGTCCATTAGCCCTTCCCGCGTGGTACCGGCCTCCCATTGATATCTCAAGACTTAACTCTAGCTCCTACGGCTACCACGAGCTCTCACAGGATCTAGCCAAGGGTCTGTAGCTGGAGATCATTTCTTTAGGGCTCCTGACCTTCGACGGGTCACCCTGTTCCTGTACATGCAGCCTATGTGCTTTAACAACGAGCATCCTCGATTATCCGACTCATTCCTCGTAACCATTAGCGTCATAACTGATCCAACATAGTTCCTACATTCAATCGTCCATCGTACCAGCATACACAGCAATCAAACAGTTCATGTTTACAACATCCCAGATGAAATCAGCCAACAGTCACAGATACATATCCTCTCGGTATTAACAGTAATAAGAATATACATCACACGCGTTTATGTATAAATGACTATCAGAATTCAGCATAACCACCCTGAATACATGCATATAAATGTATAACCATAATCAGGACTCTGCTATCATACATATGGTATTCAAGGATTAACAATCATGCATTGTACACAGTCATCATAGACACATTCGTACACACGCAAGGCAAGACGTTCATCCGGTACCGTCCATAAACCATGCATTTGACATGCAATTGCCCCCTACCTACTGAAGGGACTCGAGAAGCTCTTCTGTTTTCCGACGTTTGATCTGATGCTCTGTTTGCCTCATTCAGTCCCCCTCACACAGTTGTACTCTGTAATCGGCTCGGGGATAGGAAGTTATTCTTCCTTCACTTCGATGATCGTCCTTCAACAACCGAAGGAGACTCTGACTCTTCTGTAGCACCGTCGTCATGGGTTCCTAGAAACAGAGAACAAGGACAGGGGAGAAGAGAAGAGGACGAAGAACAAAGAGGAGAAGAAAAGAGAGAACGAAGCAGTAGAGGAAAAGGGAGTCTGAAGGGAAAAATGAATAACCATAGTGACCTTGGGCATATATATGTGCACGAAGAAAAGAAGAGTGGGGTGGGAAAGCGTGAATCGGCAGTTCCACTAAGCCACACGCACCAATCACAATCAACCAGTCATCACAATTAATCATAATTAATCAGCCATTAATTTCTTAAGTTAGATTAATTAAGTTAATCATAATTAACAAGAAATTTTCCACTTTGTAATTATTATTTTAATGGCTTAATTCTGTTCGGTAATTAATTTTTAAATCAGGATGTTACAATTCTCCCCCTCTTAAAAGAATTTCATCCCCGAAATTCACTCGGTAATTCACCTTAGTAAACAACTCGGGGTACTGTTGCCTCATGGAATCCTCGTGTTCCCAGGTATAAGAGGTATACCCGTCTTACTGCCATTCTACTTCAACCAGTTGTACATCCTTGCTCCTTAAACACTTTACCGATCGGTCCACGATTCTAGTCGGTACAGTCACAGTGGTCAGATCTTCCTTGATCTCCACTCTATCATCTGGCATTGTGTGAGTAGAATCGGGTAGATACTTCCTTAGTTGAGACACATGAAACACATTATGCAATCGGGATAGGTGAGTCGGTAATGCTATTCGGTATGCCATGGAACCGATCTGCTCTAATACTTAGTAAGGTCCAATGTATCGGGGGCTCAACTTCCCACTTTTCAAGGCTCTTCCGACTCCTTTACTCGGTGAAATCTTTAAAAACACCCTATCTCCGATTGAAAACTCCAGTGGTTTGGTCCGTTTGTCATAGTAGCTCTTCTATTTGTCCTGAGACGCCTTCATCTTTTCCCTTATTCCTTGGATTGTTCTGAGGTTTGTTTCACAATTTCTGACCCCAATAGTAAATTCTCACCCGTTTCTGAGCAACAGAGAGGGGTTTGGCATTTTCGTCCGTACAAGGCTTCGTAGGGTGCCATACCAATACTGTTGTGCTGGCTATTGTTGTACGTAAATTCAATTAAGGGAAGGTACTGTTCCCAACATCCACCATGCTCCAACACACACGCTCTCAGTAAATCCTCTAGACTTTGTATCGTTCGCTCAGATTGTCCATCCGATTGGGGGTGGTAGGCGGAACTTAGCCAAAGTTTCGTACCTAATTCTTCGTGTAAGCTTGTCCAAAACTGGGACGTGAATCGAGGATCCCTATCTGAGACGATAAAAGTCGGTACTCTATGTAATCGGACAATATCGCGGATGTAAATCTGAGCTAACTTATGTAACGGGTATCTCATGTTCACAGGCAGGAAGTGTGCAGTCTTAGTCAATCAGTCAACAATGACCCAAATTGCGTCATGCCCCGCTTGGGTTTTGGGTAATCCCATGACAAAGTCCATGGCAATTGAGTCCCATTTCCACACGGGAATCTCCAGAGGTTGCAATGCACCATATGGCTTCTAGTGTTCAACCTTTGACTTCTGGCAAGTAATACACCGAGCCACATATTCTGCTATATTTCTCTTTAATCCAGGCCACCAGAATTGTCATCTCAGGTCGTGGTACATCTTTGTAGTACCTGGGTGAATACTTAGTAAGCTTTTGTGGGCTTCGTCAAGCACCATCGTTCTTAATTCTCCTCCACCCGGCACATATACCCTATTCTTCACTCGGAAAATTCCATCCGACCCCTCGGTCAAAGACAAATCTTTACCCTTGGTCTGAGTCTTCTTTATCTCCGCCAAGTAGGGGTCTGACTTCTGCTGATCGAACACCAATTTTCGGAACTCATTGGCAATCTTCAACGCACCAATCATTATCTTCCGAGATGAAGGGACGTCAACATGTAAATTCATGTCTCGGAATTGCTCCAATAACTCCACCTCTTTCACCATCATCACAACCACATGGAGGGATTTCCGACTCAACGCGTCGGTAATAACGTTTGCCTTACCCAGATGATACTTCAGCTCAAAGTCATAATCCTTTAAAAATTCCATCCATCTCCTCTGCCTCATGTTCAGTTCTTTTTGGTCGAATAAATACTTGAGGCTCTTGTGGTCGCTGTACACTTCGAATCTGGATCCGTACAAGTAATGCCTCCATATCTTTAATGCGAAAACCACAGCTGGCAATTCCAAGTCATGGGTCGGATAATGTTGCTCGTGAGGTCTCAATTGCCGAGAGGCATAAGCTATCACTCAGTCCTTCTGTATTAGCACGCACCCCAGGCCGAGTCCCGAAGCATCGCAATAAACCACGAAGCTCTCTTGCAAGTTTGGCAATGCCAACACTGGAGCGGTCGTTAACTTATTCTTTAACTCTCGGAAACTGCTCTCACACTTAGAACTCCAAGCGAAAGGGACGTTTTTTTGAGTCAATTTAGTCAGTGGCAAAGCGAGCTTAGAGAAACCTTCAATAAACCTTCTATAATAGCCAGCTAGGCCCATAAAGCTTCTTATCTCCGAGACCGACTTGGGTCTCTCCCATGCCATTATAGCTGCCACCTTTGATGGGTCTACCAAGACTCCTTCCATGGAAATTACATGTCTGAGAAAGTGGATCTTATCCATCCAGAAATCGCACTTCGAAAGTTTTGCAAACAACTGCTTCTCCTTCAATACTTAAAGTACCGCTCGGAGATGTTCCTCATGCTCCTCAGGGGTCTTAGAATAGATTAGGATATCATCAATGAAAACTACTACAAATCGGTCTAAATATGGGTGGAATATGTTGTTCATGTAATTCATGAATACAGCAGGGGCGTTTGTCACGCCAAACGGCATCACCACATACTCGTAGTGGCCATACCGAGTCCTAAAGGCAGTCTTTGGAATATCTGAGTCCTTCACCCAGATTTGGTGGTATCCCGATCGTAAATCGATCTTCGAGAAGACTGAAGCACCACGCAGTTGGTCAATCAAATCATCGATTCTGGGCAATGGGTATCGGTTCTTAATCGTGAGCTTGTTTAGCTGTCGGTAATCTATGCATAATCTCATGCTACCATCCTTCTTTTTGACAAGCAGCACAGGTGCGCCCCATGGTGATACACTCGGTCGAATGAACTGCTTCCCGAGTAACTCATCCACTTGCTTTTTTAATTCAGCCAGTTCTGATGGGGACATTCTATAAGGTGCACTGAAGACTGGCTCGGCTCCAGGAATCAAGTCTATAGAGAATTCAACTTCTCTAGTCGGAGGGACACCCGGCACATCCTCCAAAAACACCTCGGGGAATTCACAAACAGTCGGGATATCGCTCACTCGGGCTCTACTCTCTCCCTCAGTTAAACAAAGCATCATAAACAACTGAGTTATACCTTGTACCATGTAGTCCTCATTGCTCTGCCTCGGAAAAATTACTCTTCGGTTTCGACAGTCCACCAACAACTTGTTGGCTGAAAGCCAATCTACACCAAGTACAATGTCGAGGTCCTTTAGAGGCACGCACACCAAGTCAAAGGTGAAATTCCGATCGCCCAACGTAAACGTTACATCTTTACACATTGATGATCTCAATACCTTAGTGCCAGTCGGATTGGCTACTTCTAAAGTCCGATCCATATACACAGTAGGTAACTTGAAACGTCTTACACACTCATCGGCTATAAAAGAATGGGTAGCTCCAGAATCAAAAACTACATTAAGGGTATATCTACCAAGTAAGCACTTACTTTGCACCAACTCATTCGCTTATGCAGCCTCCTCAGCATTGACGGCGTATACTCTCCCAGCAGCCGGTTGGTCGGTATTTCTCTTTCGGTTGTTTGGAGCAAACATCATATTCCCTCTGGCTCCATTACCTCTGCCCCCCGATCCTTGGCCACCATTTCCATGGCCTCTCCCTCGGAAGCCTCCATGACGCACGTGGGCATTTGCTTGGCGTAATTGAGGACAGTCAGGGCGAATGTGCCCCTTCTCATTGCAATGAAAACATATGACATCTCCTCCACCATCACAATTCTGAGCAAAGTGGTCGCCACTACATTTAAAACACTTGCCATATTTTGGACGTCCACCAGTCTGTCCCCCTTGACTACCCCAACCCTTATATCTAGCAGAGGGTCTACTTCTTCCAACGTTACCTGATCTCTTGAAGCGTGACTGTTGAGGCCTCAAGAAGGGTTCTGTCTTACTACTCTGGCCTAAATGGGCCTTGTCATCTTCTTTGAAAATCCTGCATTTATTCACCAGCACTGGGAAGCTTCTAATTTCCTGATATCTACAAGCTCATTTAATGTCCGATCGCAGTCCGTTCTTGAATTTGAGGCATTTAGAACTCTCAGTCCCGGGTTTTTGGAAGGGCGGATAAAACAGACACAACTCTTTAAATTTGGCTGTGTATTCTTCTACAGACATAGAACCCTATTTCAGTTCCATAAATTCCAGTTCCTTCCGACTCCTCACTATGTCGGGGAAATATTTTTCTAGGAAGCACGTTTTGAAATTTTCCCAGGTCAGCTGGGTGTCAGGATCAATCAGTCGGTTTCTGGCGATCTTCCACCAGTTTTCTGCTTCGTCCCGCAGCATGTACACTGCGCACTCCACCTTCTGGGCCTCGGTACAGTGAAGGCCCCCAAAAATCCTCTCTAACTCTTGAGTCCACTTATAAGCTGCCTCAGGGTTAAGTCCCCCTTGGAATTCACTCGGCTTCCTCTTTAGGAAGCGGTCCAATACTTGGCCATCTTCAGCTCGAGGCTGGCCCTGCCTCTCAAACACGTCAGCAAAATGTTAGAATGTCGCGGCTATGGCTTCCATGCTTTGATGATTCGTCATTACTTATCCTGAAATCAACACCTCTTCAAGGATAAGCATACAAGTTACTCACTACCGATCGGATCTCATCCTAACATTCAATAACTATAGCATATTATACCATTCCTATATATCATATAATTAGTCAGACCAGGAGGGGAATAATCTCCTATCCTCAATTCAATATTTCAATATCGTTCATGTTCAACAGAATATCACAATAATAATGACCACTCGGTCATAATGCACATAACCGCTTACACTCGGTAAGCATACCTTGGCCTTGGACCTTTTAGGTCTGCTCTGATACCAAAATGTAACACCTTAATTTTCAATTAGTGGATAAACCGAGACCAGGAAAATTTTTCCAAAATCGGAGTGGATGCAAGGGCAGAATGAGTAGCTGAGAGCTAAGGAGGGTAGAATTAGGAGAAGAAGGAGAGGGAAGGAATACAAACCATCCACAAGGCAAACAGCGGAGGGTGCAGGACATGAGCGATCCCAACAGCGCCTACTCGCTCAGGCGGGATTCAATATCGCTCAAGCGAGACCACACGACACGCTTGGGCGAAGTTCGCATAGCTTAAGCGTAACCCATCAGAGACCTTCCTTACGCTCACACTCGCTGGACCGAGCACTTAGCCGCTGAGGGGAGTAACTCCACTCGGTATTCCCATCACTCGGATTTCAGAATCTATGTTCACTCAGAAAGGTCCTTACTCATGATTCATTCGGATTAACCCTTTTATACTGACAAGCTCCTTTTCAGGTGTTTACCACACACTTCATAACTTCATGCCTTCAAGCCACGGATGTTGACCACTCGGGAGGTGATTCCCATAATCATTTCACTCAGATTCCACACGTACATTTCACTTGGAATATTCTTCACGGTCTTTTATCACTTGGGTATTTCACTCGTTCTTCACTCGGCACATACAGTCCTTCTTACTCAAGTTTCCTCGCCACATCAAGCCTCACCTAAGAATCTTCTAGCTTCCAATAAGTTTACTACAACGGATTTCACTCAGAACCTTATAGATCTCTCATCAGTCGAAAGCACTCACTCGGAAGGTTCTCACTCGGAAGCATATTGTTATCCCCCATTCAGGGAATCCTAACAGTCTATACTACCTCATTCACTCGGAAACATCTAAACTTTTCTTCACTCGAGGTAAAGTCACTATTTCGCTTCCCACAGCAATAACTTAGTTTTGTTTTTACCTAGGGTCATGCTAACCTCACATGCTCGGAAAAGTATGTATATATATATCACTCGGTCATCACACACAGCATCGAATAAACATGCAGTAGACATATATAGGAATGTATGTGAATATTTACAGGCACATCGTCATACTCTCAACCCGAGAGAGTTCAAATTCTAACATAGAAAGACAAAGACCAAAATACGAGCCGGCCAAGGCTTAACAAAACCTTATACACAGTATATACATATACACATCTATCCCATAGTGCGTAGTCGCCTCACTCGGCACGCAGCTCCTCCTTCATTCATCCTTCTGAGAGACGTTCACTGTAAATTATAGCCACAGTAGGGGTGAGCTTCTACATATAAAATGACAGTTAGTGACTCGGCATCAGCATCAATACACACACTCATGTTCACTCGGTTTTCATTCAATTTAAATTTAAGCCATACAGAATATGATATTTTCAATGACATACACTTACATACATATTACGTGAAGTTCATTTTCATTCGTACACAAGCATGCATCAACTCATTCGGAATTTATTCGTATCACTTCGAGCCATACCACTCGTATTATCCTAATCAACATTGCATCTACATGCATGCCTATGAATCCGACTTAGGCAATGATTTTCAGTTACAGGTTCCCTTACTGGCCTCTCGTCCATTAGCCCTTCCCGTATAGTACCGGCCTCCCATTGACGTCTCGAGACTTAACTCTAGCTTCTACGGCTACCACGAGCTCTCACAGGATCTAGCCAAGGGTCTGTAGCTGGACATCATTTCTTTGGGGCTCCTGACCTTCCACGGGTCACGTTGTTCCTGTACATGCAGCCTATGTGCTTTAACAACGAGCATCCTCGATTATCCGACTCATTCCTCGTAACCATTAGCGTCATAACCGATCCAACATAGTTCCTACATTCAATCGTCCATCGTACCAGCATACACAGTAATCAAATAGTTCATGTTTATAATATCCCAGATGAAATCAGCCAACAGTCACACATACATATCCTCTCGGTATTAACAGTAATAAGAACATGCATCACACGCATTTATGTATAAATGACTATCAGAATTCAGCAGAACCACCCTGAATACATGCATATAAATGTATAACCATAATCAGGACTCTGCTATCATACATATGGTATTCAAGGATTAACAATCATGCATTGCACACAGTCATCATAGACACATTCGTACACACGCAAGGCAATACGTTCATCCGGTACCGTCCATAAACCATGCATTTGACATGCAAGCGCCCCCTACCTACTGAAGGGACTCGAGAAGCTCTTCTATTTTTCAACGTTTGATCTGATGCTCTGTTTGCCTCATTCAGTCCCCCTCTCACAGTTGTACTCTGCAATGGGCTCAGGGATAGGAAGCTACTCTTCCTCCACTTCAATGATCGTCCTTCACCAACCGAAGGAGACTCTGACTCTTCTGCAGCACCGTCGTCGTGGGTTCCCAGAAACAGAGAACAAGGACACGGGAGAAGAGAAGAGGACGAAGAATGAAGAGGAGAAGAAAAGAGAGAACGAAGTAGTAGAGGAAGAGGGAGTCTGAAGGGAAAAATGAATAACCATAGTGACCTTGGGCATATATATGTGCACGAAGAAAAGAAGAGTGGGGTGGGAAAGCGTGAATCGGCAGTTCCACTAAGCCACACGCACCAATCACAATCAACCAGTCATCACCATTAATCATAATTAATCAGCCATTAATTTCTTATGTTAGATTAATTAAGTTAATCATAATTAACAAGAAATTTTCCACTTTGTAATTATTATTTTAATGGCTTAATTCCGTTCGGTAATTAATTTTTAAATTGGGATGTTACCACACCGCCACAATGGGCCAACACATATCTTTCACATCGCCTCAATGGGCCAACACATCAATATAGACCATTCTGGTCTTTCATCAAAGCCACCACGGGCTAACATAATCATTAACAATCATAAACAAATACGCCCTTCATTACCTTGGGCCATCACATACATATCGTCATATTCAACATCATTTCATATATTCATAACATTTATTACTTTTATGTGGTCTTTCGGTATATTAATTACCCATCTCATCAACACCATACCATCATCTCAATCATCATCAATCATCATCATATTCTGGTATATCTCTATGCTATATGCAAATGCTCTTATGGCTAATGCATATGCACAATGGAATGATCAACAACAAATACGGATCCGACTGTGGGAAATAACACCAATTGTAGGTTCAAGCATGATCACATACCATGCCCCTACTGCAGTAGTAAAATGTGTACACATATATCATAATGCATGCATATTCACCATATTTTTACTGGTACCAAATCGCATCGCCCATCATGCAACACCTGGTCATTTTCACCATGACCGTGGTATACAACATATTCAACATACGGTGTTACGGGCCAACCATGATTCTCAACATGGCAGCTGTGATCCAAGGGACCACCAGGGACACCTGCTCCTCAAGAGCCACCCCCCACAAGGGTCAACCACATGCAGCTCCCCATAGCTCAGCATGGGTAGCTTTATGACTTACACACCGAGTCACAGGGGAACAACATAAATGCTCGTGCACTAAGCCGCCCTCCCACTGGGCCAACCGGGGGAATCCCCTAATATTCCAACACCGGCAGCTATGATATGCCATGGATACAATACAATGCAAATCAAATGCATTCTCACTCTGTGCATCCTAAATGCCACTCATCAATCATCATCATCATAATCACCAACACCACCATACACCTTAGTGGATTTCATCATTATTGGTTTCTTAGTCATTATTTTCAAGCTTTAATGTGGCATTGTCATCTCAACATATTTCACATACATTCCACATCATATACGCAAGTCAACACTTGCAATCAACCATAACGGCATTACAATATTATATAATATTCATCAAAAATACCTTACTTTCATTTAGTGGGTTTTCATCTCATTATTTATTACCATTGCTCAAGTATACTTTATATATTTATATATATAATTGTGTGGCATTCACAACATTTTTCAATTTCATAATTCATACCACACATACAAGACTATGCTTGTATCACACACAATGGCACACAACAATTTATCACTATCAATATGCACCTCTTTGTGCAAGAGAGTGCTCAACATTATCATCTAACATGATTTTGTATCATATTTTATTTAATTCATCAATTTATATTGTATATCATGTCATTCAATTATCCCTCCATCAATTTCAAATTCATCCAAGGATCTATATTTCATAATCCTATCATCAGGTTCTCAATATCATCCCCATATTCGTCTCAGATTTACCTCATAATGCCAAGAAGGAGGGTCTAAACTAAGCCTCCCGCCACCATAAATAAAATAGAACAATTCAATTCTGGGGAAAACTCGCTTAAGCAAGATTCACATCCGCTTGAGCGAGACAGGCCAGGTTCGCTTGGGCGACTCCCTTTCGCATAAGCGAAAAACATCCAGTAGTGTTTTCACGCTCACTCGCTCGAGTGAAGCACCATCACACTCGGTCACTCGCTCAAGCGAGAATTATCTGGTAACTAATTCCTTTAACACCTGCTTGAGCGAAGCACCAGCTCGCTTAAGCGAAATCCGACTAGAGGTCGTCCTTACCAACACTCGGTTTTCACTCTACAATTCATTCAAAACCGACTCATCTCACTCAGTTGTCCACTCGATAAAATAAATCAAAATCGACTCCCAATATTCAGGTTTCCACTCGGCAGAATTTCCCTGAAACCGGCTCAAAGCACTCAGGTTTTCCAATCAACAAGATAATCCACACCGACCCATCACTCACTCAGTCAATTAATTCCAAATCCGAGTCATCTCTCAATCAGTCTTTCACTCGGTAATTTCATTCCAAAACCGAGTCATCTCAATCAGTCTTTCACTCGGTAAACTTATTACAAAACCGACCCATCTTTCGCCCAGTTTTCACTCGGTGAAATTATCTCTAAAATAACTCATTTTTCTTTCTCTCGGGCTAGGTTTCCTAGCACTAAGCCTTTCACTCGGGCGGAGCTATTCCAGAATACATCTAGACAGACTCACAGTACGTCCCCATCGGTGCCAATCCCCACTCTGAATTACACACCCGGAGTATCATACTCGGACTCCACTATCAAGTTCCATTCAGAATTACTCTGACCTCTCATCACTCGGAGGAATTCACTAAGCTATCTCACTCAGACCTATTTAAATCTTGTCCACTTGGAATATATAACTTTATTCTCTCAAAAGAGGACTCCTAAAATACTTCAATCAGAACCATCACAATCACACTCCCCTCGGGAGAGGTTCATTCGGGATTTTCCACTTGGGAATAATTAGACCTATCATTACTCGGGGAATTCTCTCGCTAAGATCCCACTCGGAATAAGTTTATTAAAATGGATTTCTCTCAGAACACATTTCTCTCAGATTCCATTTAAGCCTTCATTACTCGGAAAAAGGCCCAATGGCTATAGCCTCACTCGGAACGGCTCACAACAATATTCCACTCGGGGGGTCCCGTCTCGGATATAGCTCTCTCAAAATTTCACTCGGAAATTCACCACCTCATGAAGTTATTAAGACTCCAGCTCGGACAGAATTCGTCCAGTACCTCACCCATTCACCACTCACTCATCTCGCTTGAGCGGAAGGCTAGCTCGCTTGGGCGAGATTGGTCCAGAAGCTAATTCTCTGAAGTAAGGGACTCTCGCTTGGGCGAGATCCCATCTCGCTTGAGCGAGACCACTCAGACATAAGTAGAATCAGCAATTCTCACAACTTAACACCTGAAATCTCACTCTAGGCCAACTGATTCACCACTAATACATCATACTCATCACATGAGGCATATAAAACTCACTCTGACCATTCATACTTAGGAATTCTCATTCCAACTCAACAATTACTCCTTTAAATTCTAATTCATTAACTATAATCACTCATCTCAAAACAATCCTCTATATTTTAACTCGTGCATTCATAAATTTTCACCATCATTAGTTCATGTCCAACCAAGGGACCATCAAACACTTATCATCAATATTTTACATATATATATATATATATTTATATATACATTTTCATACAATCGATATAAGCCAAGACATCATTCATCACTTCATCAAATTAATCATATAAGTCATTTATGGCAAGGCATTGCATGAGTTCAACATATACATAATTAACCACAAATTCACTCATGTGATTTGAAATGTAAACTCCTCTCCTACCTCGAGAGAAGAAATCGAAATTCCAACGCTCTGATTGCTTTGATCATTATGCATCATCATCCGGAATACAATCCTATCCACAATTACACATACACATATGATCAATAAATTATCACAAAACATCACTTCTCTTAACTTATGATCAAGTCCTAGACTTGTTTAAGCTCCAATTCCATATACCCATGTTAGGCTTCAGGAATTCCTTTCCCGAAAGCTAAGATTCTCCAAGTCTTAAGGGTTAAACAAATCCAACAACATCAACACTTAAGATTAATCCCTTAAATCAACATACCTATATACATGCATATATCTTCATTTGCAACTCATGACTTAGTTCATCATTTTATCATATCAATATTCAACTCCTATCCTTTAAATATTCATTTCTATGTATAACATCATTCCAAGGTACCAAAATCATCAAAATCATCAAGTGGGTCAAAATCCCCAAATTATTAATACTTAGGGTTCCCTTTCCAAACATTCAAGCCTAGGGTTTCCATTTCCACCCACATGCAAGGTTTTTAACATCACTATCTTCAACTCAACAACCCCAAAACCATAAATAAAACAAGGTGGAGGTAAGAAATCTTTACGTCAAGCTTAAGCTCCACCAAACAAAAATGAAGTGAGGAAGAGGAAAGAGATGACCCCACAAGCTCCCAAGCTCCATAAGCACCATTCAAGCCTCACAAATCCATGGAAACCATTTAATTTTGAGTGGAATGGCAAGGGAGAATGGTGGCCACGGTTTGGGCAAGAGAAGAATGGAGGAGAAGAAGAAAATGATAAAGATAGAGTGGGGGAGAAAGTGTACCGAGAATGAGGAAGAGAAGGGAAAAATTAGATCAAAATTGGACATTGTCCAATGGTTAAAAGGATGCCACATTTTGCTTTTACCAATGGGTAATAATTCCCCATTATCCAATGGGTAAAAGAACCAAGTGATAAAGAGAAAGAGGCCACAGTGATAATGGGAGGAGAAATGGGATTTTTGGTTTTCTTTTTATTCCAAGTGGTTCGTATTTTCCCCAGTTATTATCATACATCGCGTCCAATTAATTATTTCCTTGACACCAAAAATCATTTTAAATATACCATCTTAACCATGATAATTTCCCGAATATTCTAGACCCGTCAAACATCTAATTAAATCACGTGGGTCCCATATCACCAGTTAATTCCTCCAGTTCTGGTTAGTCTTAATTTACCAATAATTCACCTTTAATGTCTAACAACATCTCTCATAATTATTTGACCATAAACAATCAATTATCATCATCCAATAAATTTATTTTATTTAAAAAAATCCGGGATGTTACACTTGTTATCTCCTTCACTAGTTAAAAGTTCACTCAATCTTGGGATCACGTAGGGGTAGATGTGTTTCACCACTTGATCTCGTCCTTTGCATAAAAGAGCACTTTCTTCACAAAGGAAAATACATAATACCATAAATAAAATCTGAACAAAAGAAAAAAACATAAGAAAAGAAAATACTCAATCCCAAGGTCTACTAACTTGACTGATTCTAGTGGACCGTAGTCCCTGACAACAAGGCAAAAAATTTGATAGTCCCCTGTAAGCGCCCAAGTTTTATCGTGTAATAAAAATAGCGATCCCAAAGGGACCACGTCACTAAGCACCGATTGGGTCTTTGGGCTTTAGTTTGAGTTGACAAAGATTATGGTTTTAAGGATTAAATTATAAATAGAAACAAATTGAGTACTTTAAATTATATGAATTCAATTTAGAAAATACTTTTATAGGTTTCGTTTCGTTCTAATTATATGCATATTTCCCTAAGGTCTACTTGTCATGATTATTCCCATGATATTAATTAACTTTTTTAAGGTTGCCACAATTCCTTATCAAAAATTAACTAAATCTAACACTATACCAGATAAGCATAAACATGAAATCAAATTGTCAATCATTAGGTACATAGTTCTCTAGTTAGGATTACTCCTAAGTCCTTAAGAGTAAAGATGACTACTCACTCATGATGGTCGAGGTTAAACAAAATCCTATAACACTCACCATTATGAATGGACAAAAGAAAAAGAAAAGTAAAGGATGAATTCCTTGAGAAAAGGGATAAGGCGAGAATGTCTCTTTGTGGTTCCCCAAAGTACTTTGCAAACAACTCTAAAACTCAAAACTAGGATTACTCTAACTTGATAATCTCTAAAATTGAAAACTGGGTCTAATGCAGTCTCCCAAAACCTACTAACACTGGCTAACTAAAACATAATTGGCCCAATCTAAACACAACTAGAAAAGAATACAAAAACTAGGCCAGGTAAACTCGATAGCCAAAGTCTTGTGCCTAGGGCCTAGTCGTGGAATCTTCTTGAGTACTATGGAGTGCTTCTGGTGCTCCACTAGGCTTAATTTTGCTTGTCATCCTTTTTGGGAAAATAGGGTCTTTTTCACTTATTTTCCTACAAAACACAAAAACAATGAGTAGATAGGACAAAATACAGAAACAAAGGAAAACAAAACAAAAATAACATAATTCTTAATGTAACACCCTTAGTTAATTAGGATAACCCTTCCACTAGATTGTTCTATTTAATTGAGAGGTTACTATTTTGAGAAAATATGGAGGTGTAAAAAAAATTTGTTTATAAAATTAAACAATAAACTGTAATGACACCATAGTATAAAACTAAAATGTAGTAAAATAAATAATTGGAAAACAAAAATAACAACATCAACTTGTGGTGGATAATATCATCAGAATATATACATTAGTACAAAATACAGGCATCATCAATCCTATCCTAATAGAACCACAAGGGCACGCAGGCTCCCTGGCTATATACAAACAAAACAACATAGAACATAAACTTATAAATCTCTAGTTCTTGTCACTAAGAGGAGAATCTAGACAATTCGGTCTGAACGTGGGTGGTGACAAAGATAGAAGTCCCAAGTTAGATAAAGGCTGGTCTAGTGTAGGGCAGGGAAGCTGTCTGTATCTCTCGTTATAAGCGTCGAAGGCTTCCCTCATGAAGTCCCTTACAGCAGGGGATATCTCAAGAAGCTGTTTGGTTCCCCCATACATATAGATCCTGAACATATGCCTGAGGAATCTACAGGACTAATCCCACTGTCGTATAGCGAGGAAGATATCCATCTGGGTAGTAATGGGAGCAACAGGGAGAACCAAGTCCTCCATCTCTATGTCTGGTAAATACATACCTACTAGCTCAGCGGCCAAGGCTATCGGGGCAGGAAGAGTACTGATGTTGCCACTACGTCGAGGAACTCCAAAAGCGGAAGTTGAACTGGCAAGGGAGGAAGATCTGTCAGCCATAACTACATCAGTCGGTGTAAGTTGGGTTCCCTTAGAGGCTCATCCTCTGGGTCCTTGTTCTCTTCTGTATTAGTGTCCCCTCCAGGAGATAGATGAAAGTATACTGGCGAAGGGGATTGTGGTGGACGCACTGGAGGTAGGGTCAAAGGGTGAAGTGATAGAACTCCTAAATCGATAGCGGCTTGACGTCCCACTATCTCCTCCAACTCCGCTGCATTAGGTGGAAAGGATGGATCCCCGTACCTTCTTACTGTACTCTTTATCATTCCTAAGTTCTTCTCATAAGGATACTCTAGCTCCTATAGGGGAGGAACATCAACTGGCAGGTGGTCATCAGGGAGGTCTTTGGAACCCTCAGGAATGACTAGGAGACGGGGAGGTCTGAACCCCCCTCTGCTGCGATCCGAGAACACTCACGCCTAGTGTAAGATTGAAGATGTATCAGTAGACTATGACAAAAATAAGGGTGAGCTCTCTGTTCTAAACAAATCAGAGGGTGTCATTTTTGACGTCCTCTCACAGTCATCAATCAAACATAACAAGGATACTCATACTCAAGGGAAACCTAGTTCCTCTAAGTTATGTCACACCGTTCCAGCTTTCCTAACGTTCCCAATACCATATCCCAGTTCCAAGACTACTTTTTACTACTTTCAAGATAGATTCTATCATAACAGTTATTCAATCACAATCATATTATATCAATGTTATGTAATGCAATGCATGAATTCTTTCATTGTATTCAGATTATTCATTCTTCTTATTAGTTCATATGAATGCATGTGGGCCCATTCTCATTTCATCAGTCATTCTCATCATTATCAGAACCTGTCCTGTACAGCTTGTCCCTGTATATAACATTTCTAGACTAGAGCAGTCGGAGCCCACCAAGTCCTTTTCAGCACATCATTGGGTACGAAGGACTCATAGGTCCTACTCAATATTGGATCCATCTCATAATATCAATTAACTAGGACTTCACTCTCCACGACCATAGTTACACTCTGTCTTTAGTCAAAGTACATTAGGTTTGCCACGAGTTATCCATCATTGGGCGCGAATCCAAGCCATTGTAATGCCCGACCCAATTTTACTCCCAAGATCCTTCATGGGGATTGAACGTGAATGTTCTCCAACATACCCCGGTGTATGCTCTAGTTTCTCAACCAGTCATTCTTATGTAATGATGCATGTTCCACACAAATTTTTATTCTTTCTCTTGATCCTCGACACTGGTAGAGCCTCGTCAATGATTAATTTTTATTCACAACCCCTTCACTTTTACCCCTACTATACAGGTCTTAGAGAGGGATTTATTTGGTTTGTTTAGATGGATCAAGTTTTATGGTAGTTGGGTTCTTTAAAGGTTAAGCATTGGTTTCACAAGTATGTATATAGTCACATCACTTTCATAGTGATTTAGGAAAATTGAGAATGAAAATGACCAAGCATTCAATCTTCTCATTGGGTACTTTTCATCATATTCTCATACTTATTTCTTTTCATATCTTATATCTTATTTTTCATTGTATGAGACTCGTTATCATGACAGATATTCATTAACTTTTACTTGCTGATGCACCGTCATTATGTCATATTAATACAAATATATTCATAGAATAATCAGATAGATACATCATCATGACTAATCAATTTATGCAGATTATCAGTATTGAAATAATGTCACAACATCCCTCCATTCTTAACTCATCCTACCCGGTTATCACACGTATATCACTTAACTGTTCCTTATGACTCACCTTCATTAGATCTGCTTCTTATAGTTTAAGTTATGTTCATAAAGTTTATCATTTTCTAAGAGTTGTAACTCTCTTACCTCCAGGTCTTACTCTAAGTTCAATCGAGTACCTACTCATGTCAGTGTTGTATTATGGTTCAAGTATATTTCTATAACATATTACGAGTATAAGTTGATTATGAGGGTAAGTTCTACTACTAAGTGTTGGTAGTAATTTATCAATTGTATGATTAAGTCACACCTCTACCTTATTAGTGTTTCCTAGCGATGATCTCCATAAATCTTGTTTGTTATAGTTGTAGTTAATCAATTACTACACCCAAGTGACATTACTAATTAAAGTGTTAATTATCATTAGAATATAATAACCATGTCCTAGTCTCATAATCAAATGTTAGTTTCTTTTCGGGTATACTAATGTTATTACCCTAAGTATCATTTGTCTATTTTAGTCTAATTTAACCAGTCTACTAATTATATCCTTATATACTTTAGTCATCCTATAAATAATTTAGTGACTTAGACCTTCGATCTAATGAACTTTATTAAGAGGGTTCATAATTTAGAACTAGTATTATTAATCCTTATTATTATTCACTTATTGCTATCTTCTTTAATAACCTAAATAATTATCATTTGTAAGTTCATTTACCATTAGTTTATTTTAACTATAATGCCTTTCTTTGTTTAGTTTACCTTCCTTACTAGTAATTTACTATGAATTAACTTACTTAATTTTTTCCACTTATATTTTATCACTTACTTGCCAATACTAAGTTTTATTTTGATAACTTAACCTTTTAATATAACCTTAAACCTTATGAAGCGATAAGACTTAGTCTTAGTACTATCTAACTTATGAAAGTACCATTATTTTAAGTCACTTATTCTAGTTATTTAATTATTAGAATTTCTTCTAAGTATTATATTTTAGTATTTACTAGACCATTAGTCACATAATTATTTATACCTTAATTTCTTTAAATACCATTATATCATTTAATTTATTACTATTCTACTTTTAAATTAAACTACATTATCTTAAAAAAACTTAAAACAACATCTTTGAAAATCCGGTAAAATAAATTAAGGTGCCAAAAACATCCCGTTCATTAAAATTCCTTGTAAAGCGTGTGCTTCTAGAATCGACTCCGACCACTTAGTAGGAAACTTAATTTCTAATTGCGGGCTTACCAGAAAAATTTACAACAAATTACATCATAATACATAAAAATATAAAATTTAATATTACAACCATATCGAATGTCAACCGAGCCCGCCTAACTTTAAAACCTGTAACTTTTCTGTCTTGGCTCTGATTTCGATAAAATTTCTTTCGGTTACCTGATCATTGAGGCACGCATCACGAGATTTTATAAGATACTAGATTTAATTTTTAACATAACAAAATCGCTCTCGGTTACTAAAAATCGCGTAGTTTAAAATCCGACCAGACGTTAGAGTAATGTTACGAGACAATTTTAAAACACAATCAACCGAAAAAGGATCCTCTTACCTCATAGTAGCTCACGGTTTTAAGGAAGAGCAAGGGATAGTCTATCAAAACTCTGTCAAACACTTTCGATTGTCTGTCGATAAACACCGATAGTTCCTGATCCTAAAATAATTAACATGCATGGTTAAAAAAAAGGGACAACCATGGTTTTTGGTCTCTAAAAACCAGGGAGGACCTCATTTAATTTCAAAATAGAAGCTGATTTTGAGCCAAGAAAATTAAGAACAAGATTTAGGGAGAAATTTGGCCAAACTCACCTTGAAGGGTTATAGATGGTTCATGGTTTTGGAGTCCCTAAAGCAAGGAGATGGAATTGATTCTTGAAACCTTTTTGCTTGCAAAGAAGATTTGAAATGGAGGAGCTGTATGGTTATGGGTTGGTCACGATTCAGAAGAGGTAGGAGAAGGAGGAAGAAAATTTAGATAATTGGAGGTGGGAGATGGTGCATTTAATGTTGTAGTTGAGTGCAGCTGTGGTGAGGTGTGAACCGTGAGTGGGCTGGGCTCTCCTGGGGTGACACCTGCCCCAAGAGGTGGCTGATGGTAGTGGTTGGCTGGAAATTGGTGGCCAAAAAATTAATTTATTACCCGGTGGTTTTAGGCTTGCAGGATTTTCAGGAACCAGAAATTAAAGATGTTAAAAATAAATAAAGGATAATTTGCAGATACAGAATCTCAGAATATGCCTAACACAAAACTTGTAACTCTTCTTTTTCCCTTCAATTTGATATATCATTTATGGCGATCCAATATTGGTAGCTTGAGATATGGACAAAATACGACAGGATACTCCAATTGTTCCTGAATCTATTAGGGTTGTAAAAATAAATTTGTAGTTATTTTTCCTTTGAAAATTGGTCTTTGTGCCCTACATGAGATTTATGGATTTCTTTGATATGGATCCATAACAAAAAGAATGAAGCATTTCTCATTACAGAAGAGGGTGATATGCTTATTTTACTAGAAACAGTCAGCATGATGATGTGATGAATAGAGGTCAACAAAGATATCTAAAACTGTATTAATCTAGAGAGATTAGGCTTTCAATATCTGTACTAAAAATATAGAGAATTTTGTTACAAAGATTTTGGCACCAGGTTTGCATGAATCGAAGGTCGTACGAGGAATTTATGAATTTTTGAATGAACCATGCGCAGAGTGAACATGTGAATCAGATGGTTTTAAGGTGGATTTACTTAATCTTTGAATTTGGGCATGACAGGGTAAGAATCGGGGATCGAGACCAGAAATAGAAGCTGAAGATCTCTTTGAAACAAAGTGAAAGAGACTAGGATCATTCCATTCAAGCTTTGTTTGGAAAAGTTAGGTCAAGAGTACCAAAGATGTGCAGGCCGAATTTTAAGATCCAAATGAAGAAATAAGATAGCATGGAAACGGGGATGATAGAGTCCGAATCAAGTGTCGGGCTCTTCAGGAAATGATCCTAAAATGTCAAGACAAGTCATTGGAGATTGACCGTGCCACCATCAGATGCTCCGAGGTATACGCATAACCAAACATAGGTGACATCGAAGGTTCTGATTGGTCCGATTAGACCGAGTCAATTACCCTCGATCCATTATAAGAAAACCCTACTATGACTAGTTTCCTTTATGGGGTCACTAGCCTCATGTCAAGTTACCAGAATAGATCAACAATTGGGTCCTACAGTATAACGCTGGGAAAACCCGTAATATTTTATTATTTAAATATTATTACTTGTTATAAATTAACTAAAAACACAATAAAATATTATTTAAATATTATATATATTTTTAAAATAATTATTAATTATTAAGTATTATTATATATTATTTTAATCCTCACTAATTAATCCTAATAAATCAATTAATCTAAACATAATTTACTAAAAGGGTAATTAAGTAGTTAATCATAGTTTAATAAGGTAAATTAATCATTAACAATTAATTACTAATACCTTTGATATTTTGCTACTACTCACGATTACTCATCTCTTATTTTCTTTTATCACTCATTATACATTTCTATTCCTCTATTATTCTTTATCCTTCTTACAAATCTCTATTCTTCTACCACACCTTCCCTCTTCCTCATACTTAGCTATTTATTAATACCTTAAGGACTCTTTTCCTCATCATTTCTTTTTTCTCATAACCACTCGGGGGATATGGCTGAAGCCTTATCTTCCACTAAAAGACTCATTAGAGCACTCTCAGAGGTCCTAAGAGTCTAAGCTCTGATTATAAAAACTAGGGCCGTTACACTTAAGATTTTTATGAAAAATCATAATAAAATATAACTAAAAAGTAATTCATTTTGGGAATGTTTCATCTCACCAAATAATCGGTTAATGATCAATATTGAAATGAGGTAAAGCTTAGACAAAAATATGACCCCATGTATTTCTCCATATATTCGTACATAAGGCATAATCTAGGCGTTCATTATTGAGTGGGGCTGAGTCATCTGATTAGTCTATGTGAACAAAGATCCCATGCAACCTAGGTCCACTGATCCACAATAAGATAATGACTCTTGAAAATCACGTGCATGTTAAAGATCAATTGGGTCCCCACCCACCTTTTTATCTCAAGTAATTACTTGGTTGAAATCTCCACCAACCAATCATGATTCTTCCATTCTTCTTTTCAAGCCTTGTAATAAGTCTTATGTCAAATTTTTTTAGGATAACTTCCATTAATCATACACCCTTGTGAACTTCACGCTTCTTCTTCTTTGTTATTGACACTAATACAATGATGTCGTTCCAAGTGAACCTTGGTAATTTGACATCCAATGAAGAATCCCACCTCTGTGGTTTCCATCTTTAACATTCATGCATTTTTCATTTAGTCTCCATTATAATGTGGACATCAAAGCCTAAGCCCATGGAAAACAGAATCAAGTCTGGGATTCAATTCAAGACTTAGGTGGGCTAATGACTAGAGGAAGGATTAGGAAGCCCTAGAAGAATTGCAGCATAAGATGGCCTATCTGTTGAAGGCCCAATACATGAAGGGCATGCCAGAAGTGCTAGGAAAAAACCCAATTAGGAGACTTAGTTCTTTGTTTAAGTTCTTAAGGGTGTTTTAGTGTTTTCTTGTAAAAGGAATATGTAAAAATTAATAAATTGCCTAAATCTAGGATTTGAATACAAGACCACAAGCTTAGTTTACCCAAACTTAACCATTAATGGAAATAATCTTTGCTTGTGATATGGGGATTTATTTTCCTTTTATTTACTTCCAAATAAGGAAAACTCATAAACTGAATTTGTATTAAATGTTTGGGAATTCATAATCAAAGATAGAACATATATTTTGCCAAAATAGTGAGAGAATTTCTCTACTAGAGTTCTTGCCTGAACTTATTCAATCTTACCAAGAATTTTTTTAATTCTTATGGTGATCCTTAAGGTTTATCAAACTGTTGGGTATACCATTCTCTGTATCTAAATAATCTTAATTATAATTCCCATGGTATACTAGTTTCCTTAACCTTCTATTTTACATTTCTTTATGTTTTTTAAGTCTATTTTTGTTGTAGTTTTTGTGTTTTATATCTCGTGCTATAGAACACATTTTTGGGTGATTCTTCATTCTAAATTGCATTTCAAAATATACGAGTTATTTAATCATTTGCAAACTTTTTTTTTTGTTACATGCTAATTTTGTCCTAAATTCTCCATTTTTGTTTCCCCTAATAACTATGAATCTTAAAGTGTGTTGGGTTATGCTTTAATTGTTTTGTTTTAATTTAAATTATGTTTATGTTTTTGTTCAAGTTAGGTCCAAAATTCAAGGAACATGAGTAACCCTTATCAAATAACATGAATGAAAAAGAATTTGCCTTGAATATAAGTTTGACAAAAGGATATATTTTTAAGTAAAAGGTTTAAAGAAGGATCTTGATGTCACACTCAATAAATAAATAAAAAGGAGAGTGATAAGTCATACGTCGATCGCCACAAGTAAACTTGATAAGATCAATTTGATTGCCACAAGTTTTCTTTATAAGATCGATTTAGATCGTCATAAGACAAGCCACCTTGATAAGATCAAACTTTACTCTTTACTCAATTAAGAACCAAGGAACCTCACACAAAGAAGATAATGGATACTCAAACTCAACTTGATTTCTTTCGCATTAAATGATTCTATTTATAGGCATAAGTAAACTATTGAAATCCTAAAGCAAATAAATTTCCACTAATACTCATATTATATTCCTTTAACTATTTAACTTCCTTAGCATTAAAACTTAAAATAAACTCCCATTAATCATTATAATGACTTAAAGACTCATAAAACATTAAAAATTCACCCAAAGAAAAGACATCTAAAAAATATATTTAAAATTCAATATGAAAATTATAAAAATAGAAAATTTATTTCTTTGATAAGTAAGTTATGTTTTTTGATCATATCATCATTAAGAAGACCATGTTGGTATTTTTAAGAGCCCGTACTACTTGTGGTTTCCCAAGCCCATGAAAGTTCTAGCAAATAAGCCTCACTATTCCTAGCAAGGTTGCATAACAACCTTTGCTGATAAATATTCAACAAAATATTTCTTCAATCTTGGTTCTAAGGGTGTTTATAGTCTGGATCACTTTGGTTTTAAAATAAAATATCATTTGATCCGATCATATTATAAGTTATGGTTCAATTAAAATGTATCATGACATCCAATCTGATCCAATAAAATATGGTTCAAATTAGATTGGTTTGTTTGGTTTTACATTAATTATTTTTTTGCAAAATCAAGTATAAGACGTATAATTCCAACTTAATAAAATCAAGAATAACTACTTTTTAAAAATAGTACCATTGTAAAAAAAATTAGCATAATCAAAAAATCATAAATCACTACCTAGAGTCTTTTAAGTCCCACTTTAAGTTTAAGTCATTATGTAATTTAGTAAGGTAATATAGATATACGAGTAATATATTAAAGAATATGGTTTGGTTGAACTTTGTTCGATTTTCATAGGTAGATCCAAAAATTGATCGAAACCGCACATATAATGTATTTTGTTTATAGTTTTGATTTGATTAGTTTTTAGTTTGATTAGTTTTAGGTTATTTTAGATTGGTTGAGTGGTTTTGATGGGTTCGTATTAGATGACTAGCACTTCTAATTGTTTCATAAGTCTTCATCAACCATTCTATGTCATCTACTTTCTGCCTTTTTTTTGGTCGCGAATAGACGGCTTTGCCTTATTCAAAGCTCCATTATTTCTGACCACCCTTTTTCCATTTCTTTATCCCTAACTCTTCCACTATTTCCTTTAGGTCATTAACATCATCAGCTTAGGATACGAGCACATTGTCATTTTCCTCCTTGATATCTCCCTGGCTATCTCCTTACCCCTATCATCTTCAATCTGACTTATTCTTTTTAGGATCATTGTTAGAAACCCTTAATATTAAGTTACACTAAATTAGAGAGTCCAACACCATCAAGATATTCTGAGTCTCTTCTCATTCCTTTATTACAACACATTCTTTACTTGTCCCCCTTATTCACATTATCCACCAATTGTCACCTAGTTTGAGAAATTTCTAACTCGAGTTTAACAGCCACCTTGGTAAAAGATTTTAGTGGTGATACTTTAAACCAGTACCCAAAGGAGAAACTCTTTGTATCACTCTCATCAAGATCACTTTCACGTTCATCATAGTCCATTCTACTATTATCCAACCTCCCACACACATAACATAAATTTGGGAGGCATTCATACTTAAAGAAAACCTTTAATGGATCCTTCTTATCATGTCTCATCATACCGTTCCCCACTTCAAAGGTCTATCAATGTCAATAAGGACATGGATACAAAGGAATTTCCCCAAACTTCTATTGTCTTTCTCATCGGAGCTCCCAAAGCCCCACATGAAGTCCCTTATGGATTTCGTTACTACTTTGTTCCACATATTTAAGGGATGGTCATACACCCTTGCCCATAATTGAACTCATGAGAGATCAACCTTATTAGGGTTTTTATTGAAGCTCCAAGGACACCCTATCATAACCATGTCTCTATCCCTCCTATTAAAGAACTTGAATGCAAGGAGATTTCGCTCAACGTCCCTCATCTCCAATCCATCATTAACTCGCCAAATGCAAGTAATAGTATTCTTGAAAGCCCTAGTATTAACTGAATCAAGTGTTACCACCCTCCTTACTAACTAGTACTTGTCTTTTCCTTTACCCCTATCGGCGTCTTATGTCAAAACATCAAGCACCAATATTTCTCTTAAATGGACTTGATTCAAGATTCTAAGTTATCATTTTCAGATACAAATATAAGTTAGATAGGATGAAGTTAAAATACGTCATACAAGATCAACTAATCAAATATAATTATTGTAACAGCCAAGGTTTTAGGAAAGGAACCCAAACTCTTAGAAACCCTCAAGATACCTTGCTGACCTTTCTATGGAAAGCATGAGGCCCCGACCTACCCCTTGAACTACCCTTAGTGTAAGAAAATGATGAGAGGTTGGCCCTACCAAGGTATGAGAAGGAGATACAGAGACCTCGAGAGAATGTGAGTGATAAGTAATAATTAGTTAACAACAATAATATTTAATAATACTATTTATTTTGTAATAGTGTGTTAGTTTAGTATTGATTGGTAGCTAAAAATGATAATCATATTTGGTTAATATTGACTAATTAATAATATTTTCTTGATCATAATAATTAATTATATAATAATAAATGATAATATTTAATTTTTATATTATTTAATTAAATTTGAAAAAAGATATATAAATAATAATGATATTTGATTTAATTATTTAATTATTTAATAAATATATTTAATAATAAAATATTGTCGGGTTCTCAAATTTAACATCGGAACCAGGTGAATAGTGAGGTTTTATCAATCTAGCTTGAGGCTAGTAATTTCATAAGGAAACTAGTCCAGATAGAGCAATCTTGTAGTAAATCAAGGAAAACAAGTTCGGACCCGTAAGCCGAATCCGTACCTTAGATACCTCCCGTTTGACAGTACAAGTATTTTGGAATATCTAATTCCAGCACAGTTAATTTCTAATGATCCGTTTCGACAATCTGAACACTTCTTCTGAAGGGACCCAACTCTAATTTGGGCCCTATCATCCTCATTTCTCAAGAAAACAACCAATTAAATCAGAACCCTTGGATTCGGCTTGAACACTTTCAGTGTTTTGAGCGTAACTCTTCCATGCGATGCCAAAATCAAGTGATTCTTGCCTTGGTTTCTTCATTATGAAAAACCTAGCAACCTCTATTTCTAGCCGCGAAAGCTAATTCGTAAGATAACCACCCCTAATTTGAGAATCAAGAATTCATACTTCGAAACCCCGTTTGTTAAACCTGTTAAATCGCATTAGTTTATGAGAAAAATAATATCTTCCTCATATGAGCCTGGAATCAGTTTGTTTTAATTTCATAATTCTTATATCAAAGCCCTCTACAATTCTTGTGAAGGACTCAAACAATAATTTTTGCTCAATCAGTGTAGAATAATAATTCTTTTCAGGAAGTTGCTATTCATATTTTCCCTGGACCTATTTGTAGTAAATTGCATATATCTCTCTCATATGATTTCCAATTCATGTGATTTTAATTTAATAATTCTCATAACAAAATTCTCTACAATCTTCATGAAGACCTTGAAGGCCAATTCTCACCCCATTGGTACAGTTTAATAAAATTTTCCAAGTCTAATTCTGATTTGTAACAACATTGCCTAGTTTTAGTAAAATATGTGTACCTCCCTCATACGATGCTAAAACCACTTTGTTCTTTTTAATATGGCTCTGTATAAAAAAATCCTACAACTTTCATGAAGGCCTTGAAACCGAATTCTTAAATCCCTGATCCAAGTAAATTAATCTTTTTATCCTTAAAGAATTCAGGAGCTCTGCGAGCACCTTTTATTGGTTTCGGCATAACTCTTGCTCCAGTTACTGGATTTTCGTGTGCCATATACCGTTTCAAAAAAGAAATGAAAACCTACAACTTTACTGTTGGGAGTTTTTCTTAATTCTTAACCAAGAGTTAGTTAGGAATTAATCTAAAACAGGTTCTGAAAAGATAACTAGTCACTCATCAGGTATTCATTTCTAGTACCCTACATTGCTTTCCCATACACCATTTTTCTTTCCCACTATACACCACTTAGTCTAACCCTGGCCCCTAACATACATAAGTCTGAACCAAAATTTCCTTGCTCTCCACATTGTCAACTTGCTTAACAAGTTGCTTCTTTGCTTATAAAAACACTTGATCATTTGTTTCTACCATCAGGTTGTAACATCCCGAATTTTATAAAAATGATTAAATATAAGGAATAAATATTAAATAATTATAAGTGGGTTAATAAGTGTCCCAAAATATTAAAATAATTAAATTGAGATTTATAAGGATTATTTATAATTTGTTGGGGCTTTAAGAGTTAAAATTATACCCGGTTAAAATATGGGTGTTGGACCAAGTATCTCCGATTGAGATGCCGTTGGTTAGGGCTGTTAAGAATATTATAGGGAGTCTGAATATATATTCAGAATAATTTTTGGATAAGGTATTGAGCCCGAACAGAGATCTTATTTGTTGTAAAATAATAAAATTTTAATGAGGGGATTAAAATTTAAAACAAAAGCCTATTCTTTTCTCTCTTTCTCCTCTCTATTTACGTTGGCCTTTTCTTCACCTCCCTCCACTCTTTATTTTCCTTTTTCTCCTTCTTCCTTCTCTTGCCAAATCTGTAGCCTCCCTCTCCATAACCATTCTCCCCCTAAATCTCTTAGTTTCTTTGGATTCATGAAGTATTTATGGGATATTGAGGCAAATATTTAGTGGGTTCTCCTCCCCTTTCTCTCATTTTTGTTTTTGGAGCTTGAGCTTGGAGATGAGGTAAGGTTTTGAACCATTCTCCTTTCATTGATAGCTGTTATGGTGTTTAAGTTTGAAATGATGACATTAGACTTTATGGGTAATGAGGAAGATGGTGAAAACCCTAAGCTTAAATGATTTAAAATGTGGTTTTTGATTATGGTTAGTGTTGTATGAGAATGAAGGGTTACTAAGTTTATGATGCTTTGAGGAAATGATGGAAGTTGATTGTTATTGGAAGGTTTTAGAGAAAACCCTAAGTTTAAGAATTTAGGGCTTTTGGCTAAATTGATGTGTATTAAGGATTTATCCTTTAGAATGAGTTTCGGGAAGATTGGAGTTGATTATTGATGGATGATGATATGAAAAATGATTTTTAGAAGTAAACCCATGAGAAATTGTGTTGGGTATTGTTAAATATAATGATTATTGGATTTTGATGGGATCCTAATCTTGAGATTTGAGACTATATATGTTGTGGTTAGAAAAGTTGAATTGTGATGAATGAATATATAAGGAAATAGAAGAATTGATTTTAAGAATAAGTATATGAAATATTCAATGTTGGGTGTCATTAGTTGTGATAATAGATGATAATATTGATGGATGACCATTGTGATGGTAAATGAAATAAAATGGTGATTTAATGAGGCCTTAGGCCATGGCATGTGCCATTCGAATTTGTTGATTAATTATGGTTATTGTAGGATAAGATAGCTATGTTGAATTTTGAGTGATAATGATGGCCAATGGATGATTTATATGATGATTGGATGTATTATGATAAGGGATGTGATCTTGTTGTTGTTGGGTGTGGTTAGCCTTTTTGAGATTTAGAGAATCATGGTTTTAGGAAAGGAATTCCCAAACCTAACACAATGGTATGAATTGGTGTTTTAGCAAGTCTAGGACTTGATATTAAGCTTTATGATAAGCTAGCAATTGTTTAGATTTATGATGGTGCCTTGTGATGGCTCATGAATTGAATACATGTGTATTTATATGTGTTGATGGGAGATTATATTCTGGACAGTGTGGCGGAACTTTCGGAGCATGCGAATCGTTGCGGTTCTTCTCTCGAGGTAGGAGAGGAGTTTACATTTCAATTGCATAAGTGAATAATTGATGGTTGATGTATATGATTATACTCATGCTTGCCTTGCCATGATTATCTTGAATAGTGATTGATAATGTGATGGATGATAGGCTTAGCCATTTGTTGAATGTTTGGGAATTGTATATATATGAGATAATGATAAATGTTTAGTGTGTGTTTGAATATGTGTTTCAGGTTGAATAATTTTGATAATGACAAAGAGGTCAAAAAGCAATTGAAGAATCATGGCAAAGAAGTCAAGTGTTCATAAAAACACTTGCAAGGATAAAAACAGAGAAAATAGCATCAGACCTGCAAAAACACGCAAGCTAATCGATTACAAGACCATGGCTAATCGACTACGAAGCTTCTGTCTATCACACAATCAATTACAAGTTCATGCCTAATCGATTAGAGGGTTTCTGTTTGTCACCTAATCGATTGCACCAAGGAAGCCAATCGATTACCAAGTTGAGAAAATGAATAAAAAGAATCAGGTACATCTGTTAATCGACTACAAGGCTGCCACAATCGATTACCAATATTCTGTAATGTTTCTAATCGATTACAAGACAAGAAATAATCGATAAGAGAGTTTCTGTTTGTCCTATAATTGATTGCAAATGAGTCATAATTGATTACCATGCTGCGTAACACAATTAAATGCATCAGGTGCCATTCACAATCTATTACAATGTAATGAACAATCGATTAGCAAGGTTCTGTCTCTTAGCTAATCGATTACATGGGAAAGTCTAATCGATTACCAGTCCAATTACACTAAATAATTCAAAGTGTAATCGGTTACAGGTCGAGGCCTAATCGATTACACTAGTGCCAGAATTTGGGGAAAGCGTTTTTCAGTGGGAAACCAACTCACTTCTCCATTTTCACTCTAATGCCCATACTGTGCAATGGCTCTAAAAACTTTAGGGCACCCCTCCAAGGCCTATAAATAGAAGACTCATCCAAGCTACTCAAGCAATCAATCCAACTTTATCAAAGTGAAATCAAATCTTGAGTCTTGTGAGTTCTATTTCTTTGTGTAGTTTCAATTTCTGAAACTTAGAGCTTATATTTGTAAATCCTCTTTTGTGAGAGTTTAGAAATTGTGAGAGCTTTCATTTGCTTATCTATTCTAATTGAGAGAGTTTATTGATTGTAAAACCAAACACCAAAACACTAAGGTTATTCAATCTAGGTTGAGTGGTCACAAAGGTTGGGGTTCAACCTTTGGGTATTGAGAGTTAGAGAGATTGGGTGGGTTTCCCTTGTGCTAGTGAGGATTGAGTTCTTGAGTGTGGGATTGGGACGCTGCAATTGCTCATATTTTGTATCTCTAAACTTCAATAGTGGAAATCCTTCAAGTGGGTTGTTTGAAGGCGAGACGTACACCGGGTTGGTGGAACTCGTTAAATTGGTTTGCAAGCTTCTCTTCCCTACTCTCTTGCATTTACATATTACTTTTGGCTGGATTATTATTGTTGATTGTGAAAGCCCCTCTTATATTTGCTTGAACAACTTGTGTTAAAGTGTTGCACACCAAGTGTTTGACATATTGCCTAAGTGACATTTGCACATTGTTTTACATTGATTCTTGCACTACACTTGCTATCTATTGCATACAAGCATATTTTGTAAAAGAGGAATCAATTTCAAAGGGATTCGGAAGAAAAGTTTTTAACACTCAATTCACCCCCCTCTTGAGTATTGAGGCCACTTGAACAACAAATGGTATCAGAGCTTGACTCTTGGTAGATCAAGCTTAACAGCTTCAAGAGAACAATGGCCTCTAATTCTCTAAATCTTTTTCCTGAGAGTGGTGCCATAAATAGACCTCCTGCTTTCAATGGGGAAGGCTATGCTTTTTTGAAAAAAAGGATGAAAATTTTTGTACAATCTATTGACCTTAAAGTTTGGAATGTAATTGAAAATGGTCCTTTCATACCCATGCATATTGTAGATGGTAAACAAGTAGAAAAATTGATGGGTGATTGGACTAGCGAAGAAGAAAAGAAAGTCCAATATAACTATAAAGCCAAAAATCTAATCACCTTAGCTTTAGGCCCTGATGAATTCTTTAAAGTAGTTACATGTAAATCTGCCAAGGATATATGGGATACCTTACAAATAACCCATGAAGGTACAAGTGATGTTGAAGACTCTAAGATTAGTACCTTAACTAGTCAGTATGAAAGCTTTAGATTAAATTCTGGAGAAACAATTGTTGATATGCAAAAGAGGTTCACCCTTATTATAAATCATCTCATTACTTTTGGCAAGACTTACACTAACAAAGAACTTATTCATAAAGTGTTAAAAAGTCTTACCAGGGAATGGCAACCTCTTGTCACCGCCATCAAACAATCTCCAAGCATCAATGAAATGTCTCTTGCTACACTATTCGGTAAGTTATAAGAACAGGAACAAGGGTTGAAAGAATTGAAGATGGCAGAAGAGGAAGAAAAGTCTTCCAAGAAGAAAGGTCTAGCTCTCAAGGCCACTTCTATCAATGAAGAAGAATCCGGTAGTGAGCTTAATGAAGAAGAAGAGTTTGGTCTGTTTGTGAAGTGTTTTGGAAAATTTATGAGAAATAAACGCTTCCAAAAGAGCTTCAAACCTCAAGGTAAGAAACCAATCTCAAATGAAAATTCTTCCTCACCAAATTGCTTTGAGTATGGCAAGGAAGGGCACTTCAAGGTGGATTGTCCAAACCTCAAGAAGAAGATTAAAGAGAAAAGAAGGAGAAAAAGAGCTTACATCGCTTGGGATGAAAACGATATAAGTAGCTCGGAAGAATCAGACAATGAAGAGGCAAATCTTTGCTTGATGGCAAATCACCATGAATAGGAAAATGAGGTAAATCTTCATGAGCTTGACAAAGATGAATTATATGATGCTTTTGAGGAATTGTATGACAAATTTGTTAAAATCTCAAATAAATATAAATTGTCTAGGAAAACCATTGATACTCTAGAAATGCATCTCATGGAGCTTAGTAAAGAAAATGAATGCTTGAAAGAGAAAGTAGCTAATGCTCAACCATGCTCTAAGATCAAACCATGTGAATTTGCTGTAAAATATGATCATCTAGAAAAGAAAGTCCTAGACTTGAATACAACTCTTGAGAAATTCACATATGGTAGAGATAATTTGAATGTATTACTTGGAAATCAAAGATGCATGTTTGACAAAACCGGATTAGGATATAACTCCACCAAAAAGGAAAAACATTACAAAAATTTCTTTATGCCACCTAGAAAATCCTCATCACCATTTACTAAATGTAATCATTGTGGCACTAAGGGTCATAATGCTTCAAATTATCATATTAGAAAATTTGGACTAAAAGTGGTAAGAAAGGTGTGGGTTCCCAAAGGAACATTACCACAAGCTAACCAAAAAGGACCCAACATAAAATGGGTACCAAGTTCTTTAAACTAATTTTGTTTTGTAGGTATGCTTCAAAGCAAGCAACACCCATTGGTACTTGGATAGTGAGTGTTCAAAGCACATGATGGGAGATATGAGCAAATTCATGACTTTCACTCCCAAAAGAAAAGGAAGCGTCACTTAATGGGACAATACCAAAGGAAGAATACTTGGTATTGGAAACATTGATAAAAATTCCTCTACTTTAATTAGTTATGTATGATATGTTGAAGGACTCAAACATAACTTTCTTAGCATAAGTCAATTATGTGATAAAGGATATAGAGTATTATTTGAGTCTAATTATTGCATAATTGAAAATAAGCTAAACAAGGAAGTTAAGTTTGTTGGTAAAAGAATTAATAATATTTACATGATTGATGTTGATAGTTTATCTTCAAATGATGTGTAATGCTTCATGACTAGAGAGGATGAATCATGGTTATGGCATAGAAGAATAGCACATATACATATAGACTATCTAAACAAACTTCTTTCTAAAGAATTAGTAATTGGTTTGCCAAAGCTCAAATTTGAAAATAAATTTTGTGATGCATGTCAAAAGGGAAAAAAAGTAGAGGCATCTTTTCAAGCTAAAAACATTGTTTCAACTCAAAGGCCTTTACAACTTTTGCACATGGATCTATTTGGACCTTCCAAAAATCAAAAGCTTTGGTGGTAATTACTATGGTTTAGTAATTATAGATGACTATTCAAGATATACATGGACCTTGTTTCTTGCTCACAAAAATGAAGCATATCATGCATTTAAGAAACTAGCCAAGGTTATCCAAAATGAACAAAATTCAAAGATTGCATCCATAAGAACCAATCATGGGGGAGAATTTGAAAACTAATCATTTAAAATGTTTTGTGAAAAACATGGTATTGAACACAATTTTTCAGCTCCTAGAACTCCACAACAAAATGGAGTAGTTGAAAGGAAAAATAGATCTTTGGTGGAGCTTACAAGAACCATGTTAAATGAAAATAACATTGTGAAATATTTTTGGGCCGATGCAGTAAATACCGCTTGTCACGTGATGAATAGATGTCTGATTAGGCCTATTTTAAAGAAACCCCCTATGAACTTTACAAAGGTAGAAAACCAAACATTGCCTATTTTCACATATTTGGATGCAAATGCTTTATACTTAACAATGGAAAGGATAATCTAGGAAAGTTTGATGCTAAAGTTGATGAGGCAATCTTTCTTGGATATTCATCATCAAGTAAATCTTATCGAATATTTAACAAGCAAACAAATACTATTGAAGAATCAATTCATATGAAATTCGATGAAAATAGCCATAACTCCCCGAGAAAGGAAGATTTTGATGATCTTGTAGGTACTTTCCAAGAATTGAACTTGGATGACAAAGAAGAAGACAACAAAGAAGGAGACATAACACAAAGTGTGGAAACTAAACAAAAAGAATGGATCATCTCAAAAGACCATCAATTGGACAACATTATAGGTGATATCACTAAAGGTGTAAGTACTCGACGCTCTTTCAATACTTGCAATCATCTAGCGTTTGTCTCTCAAATTGAACCTAAAACAATTAATGAAGCTATTATTGATGAACATTGGATGTTGGCCATGCAAGAGGAGCTAAATCAATTTGAAAGAAATGAAGTTTGAGAATTAGTGCCAAGACCTAATAATCACCAAATAATAGGTACTAAATGGGTTTCTAGAAATAAACTTGATGAAAATGGTATAATCACTAGAAACAAGGCTAGGCTAGTAGCTAAGGGATACAATCAAGAAGAGGGCATAGATTATGAAGAAACATATGCACCCATAGCTAGGTTGGAAGCCATTAGATTATTATTAGCCTTTACATGTTGTAAAGACTTTAAATTGTACCAAATGGATGTCAAGAGTGCTTTCTCAAATGGATACATTCAAGAAGAAGTATATGTTGATCAACCTCCTAGTTTTGAAAACTATCAATTTCCAAATCATGTTTTCAAACTAAGAAAAGCGCTAATGGTTTAAAACAAGCTTCAAGAGCTTGGTATAAAAGATTGAGCAAATTTCTTTTGGGAAACAATTTTGAAAGAGGAAAGGTTGATACAACATTATTCATTAAGCATAAGAAGAATGACATACTATTGGTGCAAGTATATGTGGATGATATCATTTTTGGTGCTATTAATGAATCACTTTACAAGGAGTTTGCTAAGTTAATGCAGGACAAATTTGAAATGTCCATGATGGGAGAACTTACATTCTTCCTTGGGCTGCAAATTAAGCAAACCAAAGAAGGTACATTCATTAGTCAATCCAAATATTACAAGGAGTTGCTTAAGAAATTCAACATGGACAAGGCAAATGAAATTGCCACACCTATGGGCACTTCATGTTATTTTTATAAGGATGAGAAAGGTAAGGATATAGAACTCACAAAGTATAGAGGTATGATTTGATCCTTACTTTACATAACCGCTAGTAGACCGGATATCATGTTTGCTGTTTGTATGTGTGCAAGATGTAACATCCCGGATTTTTAAATAAAATAAATTTATTGGATGATGATAATTGATTGTTTATGGCCAAATAATTATGGGAGATGTTGTTAGACATTAGAGGTGAATTATCGGTAAATTTAGATTTACTGGAACCGGATGAATTAACTGGTGATGTGGGACCCACTTGATTTAATTAGATGTTTGATGGGTCTAGAATGTTTGGAAAATTATTGTGGTTAAGATGGTATACTTAAAATGATTTTTGGTGTCAAGAAAATAATTAATTGGACTCGACGAATGATAATAATCAGGGAAAATACAAACCAAATGGGATTAAAAAGAAAATGAAAATTTCCTTTCTTCTCTTCATTTCAGCCGTCCACTTCTTCTCTTTTTCCCATTTCTACTTTTCATGCTATTATACAATGGTTAATGGGGTTTTATGACCCAATGGACAAATGGCACAAAGCAAGGTTTTAACCATTGGACAATGTCTAATTTTTACTCAAATTCCTTCTCCTTTCTCTCATTTTTCGGTGGCACCTCCTCCTTACCTTTTCTTCACTTTTACTTCCTTTCTTCCTCCTTCCATGGTAAAAACCGCCCACCTCCATTCTTCTTCTTTCTCTTGCCAAAAACGAAAGCTAAGCTTGGATTTGTGAAGCATCTATGGAGCTTGGGAGCTTGCATTGGTCATCTCCCTCTTCCTCACTTCATTTTCGTTTGGTGGAGCTTAAGCTTGAGGTAAAGATTTCTTACCTCCACCTTGTTTTATTTATGGTTTTGGGTTGTTGAGTTAAAAAGGGTGATGTTAGAAACCTTGCATGTGGGTGGAAATGGAAATCCTAGGCTTGAATGTTTGGAAAGTGAACCCTAAGTATTAATAATTTGGGGGTTTTAACTCACTTGATGATTTTGATGATTATGGATGTCTATGAATGGAGTATATGAGAGGAATGGATTTTTAGAATCATTAAGATTGATTAATGAGGTTGATGATATTTGCATGTGAGTAGATTTGATGCTTGAGTAATAAATCTTGAGAATAGGAAAATGATAGGCAATGTTGAGTAATGTTATTGGTAATAACAATAATGGTGGATGACCATTGATAATGGATACTTGACTTGATGAAGTCTTAGGCCATGATTAATGCCATAAGGGTTTATTGATTAGTGATGGCTTAAGAAAATCCATGGTGACTTAAGTTGAAATTGGATGCCTTGTGATGGCTTATTAATTACATGTATATATGTGTGTTGTTGATAGGATCGTATTCCGGACGATGATGCATAATAATCAAAGCAATCGGAGCGTTGGAATTGCGGTTCTTCTCTAGAGGTAGGAGAGGAGTTTGCATTTCAAATCGCATGAGTGAATTAATTGTTAATTATGTCTATGTACAACTCATGCAATGCCTTTCCATGAATTTCTTGTATGATTAATTTGATGAAGTGTTGAATGATGGCTTGGCTTATGTTGATTGTTATGAAAAATTGATGTACTTGTATGATGATAAAGATATATGTTTGATGGTCCCTTGGTTGGACACAAATTAGATGAGTATGAAAATCTGTAAATAAATGAACTACATGAATTGTAAAGAATTGTTTGAAGTGGTTATGTGGAAAGGTGAATGAGGGAGTGATGTGGGTTATAGTTAAAACCTTTTCTTAGAAAAATTAAATAAGTAAAGGTGATTGATAAGCTGGAATGAGTATTTCCGAGTATGAATGCTTAGAACGAGTTTTAGATGTCCCATATGGCGTGTATGAAGTATTGGTTGTGATTAAGTTGGCTTAAAATAAGAATTTCCTACGTCAGGTTGTGAGAATTGTTAATTTTGTGTAAGACCTGATAGTCTCGCTCAAGCGCGGTGGGATCTTGCCCAGGCGAGAGTCCCCTGCTTCAGTGAATTAGCTACTAGAGTAAATTTGCCCAGGCAAATTGAGCTTCGCCCGAGTGGGGGCGAAGGAATTAACCACTGGTCTGATTTCGCTCAAGCGAATGGCCAGTTCGCTCAATCGAGAATGTTAGTAGATCAGGGATTTAGCTACTGGACGAAATCCGCCTGAGCGAAGAGTCTTGAGGGATGGCATTCGCCCAGGCGAGATAAGGAAATGGTGATTGGGTAAGTTTCTAAACAAACTTTGTCTAAGTGGGAGTTTTGGAAATGAATTAAGAGGTGGTGGAATTTCCGGGTGAATTCCGAGTGACTCCTATCCGAGTCATGACCTTCCGAGTGAGGAAGTGGGCATAATTCGAGTAGAAGGCTCGTGAATGTGATGATCTGGGCAGTGGAGTCCCGAATGGGGAATTTCCGAGTCCGGTGTAACCTGTACCGAGTGGAGTTCCTTCTAATGTGCAATTCTGACTGAGGCTATAGCCATTGGGCCTTTTCCGAGTGGTGAAGGCTTAAGAGGACTCCGGGGGAAATATGTTCTGTGAGAGATCCATTTTAATAACCTAATCCGAGAGGGATCTTAGTGAGAGAATTCCCCGAGTAATAATAGGTCTAATTATTCCCGAGTGGAAAATCCTGATTGAACCTCTCCTGCGGGGAGAGTGATTGTGATGGTTCTGATTGAGGTATCCTAGGGGTTCTTTTCTAAGTGAATAAAGATATATAATCCGAGTGACAAGACTTAAATAGGTCCGACTATGACAGCTTAGTGAATTCCTCTGAGTGATGAGAGATCAGAGTAATTCCGAATGGAACTTAATGGTGGAATCCGAGTGTGTAATTCCGAGTGGGGATTGGCACCTATTGGGATATACTGTGAGTCTGTCCAGATGTATTCTGGAATACCTTCACCCGAGTGAAGGCTGAGTGCTAGGAGACCTAGCCCGAGAGAAAGAAAAAGGAGTTATTTTATAGATAATCTCGCCGAGTGAAACTGAGTAGGAGATAAGTCGTTTTTGAGATGATTATACCGAGTGGAAACTTGGCAAAAGATGGGTCGGCTTTGTATTAAGTTTACCGAGTGAAAAACTGATTGAGATGACTCAGTTTTGGAATGAAATTACTGAGTGAAAGATTGATTGAGAGATGACTCGGATTTGGAATTAATTGGCTGAGTGAATAATGGGTAGGTCAGGATTAATTTGCTGAGTGGAAAACCTGAGTGCCTTGAGCCGGTTTTAGGGAGATTCTGCCGATTGAAAACCCGAGTGTTGGAAGTCAGTTTTGATTGATTTTACCGAGTGGACAACCGAGTGTGATAGGTCGGTTTTAAAGTAATTTGCCGAGTAAAGGATCGAACGAGAGGGATCGGTTCTAGAACAGGTTTACCGAGTAAAAACTGAGTGTTAGTAAGAACGACCTCTGGTCGGATTTCACTTAAGCGAGCTAGTGCTTCGCTCAAGCGAGTGTTAAAGGAATTAGTTACTGGATGTATTTCGCTTACGCGAAAGGGAGTCGCCCAAGCGAACCGGGCCTGTCTTGTAACACCCTTAAATTAATGAATAAATAAACCCAAAAAAACACGAGAAATTTTTCCAAATAAAACCAAGAATAACCGGGTACAAAGAAATACGGGCATGGAAGGCAGGAGAAGAACAAAACCGATCGGAACAGGCATACAGCGGAAGTCACAGAAGCGTTCAAGCGAAAGCCAACATAACGTACACTCGCCCAAGCGAGAACCAGTACGCTTGAGCGAGGCTGCCCACTTTCCAATCTACCGACCCATATATATGTAACTATATACTCGGAATACTCATTAACTTAACATTATACATTTACCAATATTTACAGATCCATACAAGTGACACCATGACTATACTTCTCAAAGTCAATCTTTATAAATAAATTTGTTTAATTATCATTTTACATGAGAGCCGGCCAAGACTACACTGACTAAGCGTAATAAATGCAACACAAGAACTCAACAGTCGGAGTGCACCACACTCGGACTTGAGGCCCTATCATCATTTCTGAGTCCGTCCTGCACACACTGAAAAATGGTGTAGGGGGTGAGCATCTTAAATATTAAATGATATATACTGTATAACATCCTAAATTTTAGGGAAAGAAAAAAAAAATTTTGCGAATTAATTGGGAAATAACCTGGACCCTTAATAAAACACTCCCATATATGAAGATATGAGAGCTGGTCCCATGGCCAAGAAGAAGGAGAAAAGGAAGGCAAAGGAATTAAAAACCATTCACACGGAAACACAGACAACGCCTGAGCGGACCACCACACAGCGTACACTTACTCAAGCGAAGCACGAATCCGCCTGGGCGAGACGCCCAACTCGCCCGAGCGATACCGCGACGACGCCTTCCAGCGACCCACATTCGCTGGAGTGAATCCTCCATTCATTGAAGCGAGGAGTCTCACTCAGCTAATCCCTCACTCGGCATCGACACATCCATACACTCGGTAAACGACTAAGTCCGCTCGGAATTCACTCTTAAGGCACCTCGATATGAGGGGTTCCAACACTCGGGGATCGACTCCCACGCCTACCTTCTGTAACATAATCTCTTATATTTATCCACCAGGGTACATACTAGATTCGCCCGGTAAGTAGGGGACTTTCCACTCGGATTCTATAGACTCTCACTCAGAATATTTCCCGCTCGGGGCTTATATACGTTTTCACTCGGAATCTGTTAAGCCTGTGTGCTCGAGATTCTTTCCACTAAGTTACTCACCAGGATGCCATTGGAGGAAACTTCCCTAAGAATCCGTCTAAGTGTTTCTCTATCGGGGAACTCATGTGAGTGAATCTCACTCGAATTTCATACTTACACTTGCTCGGAAATCCTCAGGCCTAGATTTATTCGGGGAATAACAGCTAACTCACTCTGCATACTACAATGTGATCACTCGGATTATAATTATCCTACGCTTAGAGTACATTCCATTCCAAACCACTCCATTAATTCCTCCTTCAGACGGGGAATCACTCAGGATCTTTTCACTCGGGAGTACAAGCTCTTCCTCACTCGGCTTACATATAATCTTTCACTCGGAATCACTCAGATTCATAACCACCCATAAACACACTAACCTCCTATGCTCGCAAGACATACTCATGTCTCCATATTCACTGCTCGGACATCACTCACAGTATAGAAGGATACACGACATATATATAAATGAAAGCATTCCAATAGTTACAAGAGTTTCATCATGACTTCTGTTACCCGCAGCTATTCGAGTTCTAACGTAAAGACTAAAACTAAAACATGAGCCAGCCAAGGCTTAACAGGACCTTACACACGGTATATACATATACACATATATTCAAAAGCATTCGGCTGTTTTGTTCTACACTCAGCTCCTCCTTCATCCTTCATTCTGAGAGATGTTCACTGAAAACGTAACCACTGCAGGGGTGAGCTTTCACAGGTAAAATGACAATCAAGGACTCAGTATCAGTGCTAATACACATACTCACTTCATTCAATCATTTTCAAGTCAATTAAGGTTATGGAAGCAGAATATTATCTATGGCACACATACAACACATACAAATGTCCACACACTCGGAAATCATTCATAACACTCCACCCGTGCTATGCGTACCATTCTAATCAACCTCATATTTACATGCATGCCTGCGGATCCGACTCGAGTGATGACTTCCAGTTACAGTTTCCTTTCTACTGGCCCCTCGTCCCTCAACTCTTCCCGTGTGGTACCGGCCTCCCATAGGCGTCTCGAGACTCCTCTCTAGCTCCTACGGCTACCACGAGTTCTCTCGGGATCTAGCCAAGGTCTATAGCTGGAAGTCATTCCCTCGGGCTCATGACCTTCCACGGGTCACCCCACTCTTACATATGCAGCTAATGCATTTTCCAGTAAGCACCATCACACAACCGATACTTCCTTCGTAACCATAAGTAGAACAGATTCAACACAACCTTTACATTTACTTTAACAGTTATACCAATATGCACAACAATCGGGCAATCAAGTAATAGCATTTGACAAATCAACTAACGAGCACACATTTATACTTCACAGTGTTAACAAAGATGGAACCATGCATTTCATATGTCATTATCAAAAGCTAACAGTCCACATTATCACCACCTTGATTGCATACAACTACTATATAACCACTGTAAAACACACAAAATCCAAAATCAACGATCATGCATAAGATCCTGTCGTCATAAACACATGCACACACTCAAGCAGTACATTCATCCGGTACCGTTCGTGGACCATGCATTTGACATGCAAGCGCCCCTACCTTCGGAGGGAACCTCAAGAAGCTTTTCTGCTCTCGTTGTTGGATCCGACGCCCTTCTTCTGATTCGTTCAGCCTTCCTTCGCCCCGTCGTACTCTGTACTCGGTTCTGGAATGAAGCACTGTTCTTCCTTTGCCTTAACGATCATCCTTCACCAGTTAGAGGGCTCTGACCTTCTTCCCGCACTGTCGTTGTGAAGAACAAAAACAGGGGAGGAAAAGAAGATAGAGACGAAGAAGAAAAGAGAGAATGAAGTAGTGGGAGAAGTTTCTGCACCCACGGTAATACAGGGTACGCATATATATATATACGCATGTGAGGGGATGGAGTGGGATGGGAAAGCGTGAGTCGCAGTCCACTCACACCTTCCGCCACTCACAAACAGCCATATTCCACCAACTAAGTCCAATCAGCTTGTCACTAACTTACAAGCTATATTGATTATGATTAACAATTAATTCTTTACTTTGCATTCAGGTTTTTATCGTTTAATTTTCATTCGGTAATTAACTTCGGAATTGGGATGTTACATACTGACTCGGGTTGACCCACAGTTATGCAACAATATATATATACATAATTATACATGACAATAATTAAGTCAGAACAACACTAATCAACCAGGACACACATAAGACCTTTACCGATCGGAATCCACCAGTTGTCACTCGGCCATATACACATATCATTTCAATAACATTAACATAACAACAACTAATAACCTTATAATGCGAATGAATCAGAACGCACATATTCAACAATTTCTGATCAGAATCCAACAGTTCTCACTCGGCTATACACACATAACATTTCAATAACATTGATATATATATTCATAGAACAGATTTCAATCAGCATCCACAGCATATGCACACAGAATAATTCACTCGGTTATATACATTCATCATCTCATTAACATCATCACATACATAATCAAATTTCAATCAACATCAGCAGTACATATGCACAGATTATTGCACTCGGTTCCGCATTTGTGTGTAATCGGTTTTTGACGTTGCAACATAGGCTCCCAGCCATTTTATACATAGCTTGCAGCTACCAATTCAGCTCCCAACTGCTTGGCCGTTTTACGGGTACCCAACCGTTTTCCCACAAGGTGACGCCAACGCTCCCAGCGCCAATGGAGGTGTTCACAGGCAGCCCGAGTCCCACTCAAGGGCTACCTTGAGTCCCACTCAAGGATTTCACAACGTCCCACGCTTTATTAGCACCCGGAACCCGTTCATAATCCATGCGTTTAAGATAGAAGATACCCCCTACCTGGAATGAAGCTTCCAGTCGGTCACCATGATACTCTATTCTAGAGGAACATTGAGTCACTCAACTCACAGCTTGGAAGAACCAGAAGCATCCTCGAGCTAACAATGCTGACCAGTCGTCCTTCAACCGTTTCCCCCAACCCACACAACCACTGGGCTCAGACGTTAGGTTCAGCACTCCGTATGGAGAACTCAAAGCTATTTCAACACCCATGAACAATCTGATTTTGCCAGCAAGGGAGGGTTCCTAATTCAGGGCATCTCAACGTCACTGAGTTGGGTGGAGGAGAAGATGACGAGGAAGGAGATGAAGGAACAGCGAGGAAGAAACGGGTTGCATGCAGAGGGAAATGCACACTCTCACCTTCTCTGGCTCGTCGAGGAAGGAATGAGGACTCCGATCCTCAGGCACCACTGTCGCGAGCTCACGGAACAGAGAACAGAGGAGAAAGAAGAAGATCGAAGAGTGAAGAAGAAGAAGAAAAGAAGAGAGAACGGAAGGGAGAGAAGTCTGAAGGAAAAAAAGAATAATAAAGTGGCCCAGTAGCACATATATGCATGCACGGAGAAGGGAAGAGTGGGGTGGGAAATCGTGCACAACAGCAGCTCCCACACGCGTCACACGCACATAGTTACAACTAATCAGCCTTTATTTCCTTAGTTAAATTAATTAAGTTAATTATAATTAATAAATAATTTCCCTACTTTGCAATTATTATTTTAGTGATTTATTTTTCATTTGGCAATTAATTATTAAATCGGGATGTTACAGTTCTCCCCATCATAAAAGAATTTCATCCTTGAAATTCAATCGGTGACTCACCTTAGATATTAAATGATAGATACTGACTCGGGTTGACCCATAGTTATGCAACAATATATATATATATATATACATAATTATACATGACAATAATTAAGTCAGAACAACACTAATCAACCAGGACACACATAAGACCTTTACCGATCAGAATCCACCAGTTGTCACTCGGCCATATACACATATCATTTCAATAACATTAACATAACAACAACTAATAACCTTATAATGCCAACGAATCAGAACGTACATATTCAACAATTTCCGATCAGAATCCAACAGTTCTCACTCGGCTATACACACATAACATTTCAATAACATTGATATATATATTCATAGAACAGATTTTAGTCAGCATCCACAGCATATGCACACAGAATAATTCACTCAGTTATATACATTCATCATCTCATTAACATCATCACATGCATAATCAAATTCCAATCAACATCAGCAGTACATATGCACAGATTATTGTACTCGGTTCCGCATTTGTGTGTAATCGGTTTTTGACGTTGCAACGTAGGCTCCCAGCCTTTTTATACATAGCTCTCAGCTATCAATTCAGCTCCCAGCTGCTTGTCCGTTTTACGGGTACCCAACCGTTTGCCCACAAGGTGACACCAACGCTCTCAGCGCCAATGGAGGTGTTCACAGGCAGCCCGAGTCCCACTCAAGGGCTACCTTGAGTCCCACTCAAGGATTTCACAGCGTCCCACGCTTTAATAACCGATGATAGTATCCCACACTACGTGCTCCCAGCACAAATGCATCCCATGCGCCACACGTGGATTCATCATACAACATAGAGTTCATATAGACAGTAATACATGCATCTTATGCAATCTGCATCATACATCATCAGAACTCAAACAGCATGTAACACCCTAATTATTTCTTGCTAAAAATTCCAAAAATATGAGAAAATTTTTCACAAAACAGTCCCGTATTATTCGACATATGAGGAAGCAGGCAAAGGAAGAACGAAAAGCATTCACACGCACATAGCAACCTACAGGGAAACTAAAACTAGGGCCGGCTCAATGGGTTTATCGTAACACACCAGCTCTAGGGCGGATTACACAACACCGTTTGTTCGCTTAGACGGGGTCTGACACCGTCCAGGCGGAGTATGGTAATGCAGCAGCGGATAGAGGAGATTTCGCAAGGAGGCTTCCCTTCGGGTAACACTGGTCACTCAACGGGAGGAAAGAGATAAGGGAAATATGTTAATATATTCACACGCGTAGCATTCGGTGGAAAGGCGGAGTTATAATCATCCTACTTGGCTAGGCGGGGTATATTCATCTTGGGCGGACTTAGCCATAACGCCCAAATCCGGGGTTCAACACCGGGGTCCGGATTGCGTTAGTATCACAACGGATAGGAAGGATAATTGGACGGTGTCCCACTCTAACAACTACATCGCTCCAACGCGAGTCCTCTCGCTTGGGCGGATTGCTCCCATACTTCAGGCGGGGTACAACTCCGCCCAAACGTATCCGACATAAGTTTTCCTAAGGACAATTCACAATTCACTCAGACTTGGCTATAGCCTGCTCAATCTTACTGTCCCTGCGTATCCATTAAAGCACAATTATGAAACAAGGTAGCACATAGCATCGCACACACAAAACCATACATCCATATATATACATAAGAGTATATGTCAATATTTACAACACAAAAATCGGATTTCTCCTTGTTCATAAAGTTCTATTCATCACAAAACATTAACATCCGGTATGAACCAGTTGGGGCTTAGTCTAACAGCGCCTTAATTAAACCTTCCAAATGCATCAGCACTCCGCCCAGCATTCCAGCTCTGCTTTTGATCCTCCTCACGAGAGACATTCACTGAAAATGGCCACTGCAAGGGTGAGCTTTTACATGTAAAATGATACTCACAGACTCGGTATCAGCGTCAGTACACGCTCCTGCTATCATTCAACCCTTCTCAAGTAACCAAGTTCATACAGTTCAAACAACATTCATGACACACACATAATTCACAGAGTTTATTCCACATCTAAATATATATTCATGCATTCAAAATCATACACATGCACATACATAGATTTATACATTACCACAATCAGCCTTATTTCTATATGCATGTCTGCGGATCCGACTCGGGTAAAGACTCTCAGTTACAGTCCCCTTTTCTTCTGGCCCCTCGTCCCTCAGCTGTTACCAGGTGGCACCGGCCTCCCCACGGCGTCTCGAGACTCTCTTCTCTAGCTCCAACGGCTACCACGAGCTCTATTGGGATCTAGCCAGGGTCGGTAACTGGAAGTCGTTTCCCTTGGGGTTCTTGACCTTCTATGGGTCACCCCACTCTTACTCATGCAACTAGCACATTCATTATTACACATCATCGCGCCATGAACACCTTACCGTAGTCATTAAGTAAGAACGGATATCCCCCACTACTCGTAATCATTCGGTCAGTCACACCAGCGCATGTTACAATCGGTCATCAGACTAACAACATTGAGCAATCCAATTAAGAACATACACATACATACTTTCCATAGTGACAACAAAATAGATCCATGCATATCATCCATCATTATCATCCATGAACAGGCTACACCATCGCCACGAAGATCACTATCAGAATCTCAAATCATGCATCAGTTTTAGTAATTATGAATACATGCACACATGCACAACATCAATTCTAATGATTATAAATACATGCACACACACACACCCGAACTCAGCAATACGTTCATCCGGTACCGTTCTTAGACCATGCATTCGACATGCAAGCGCCCCCTACCTTTAGAAGAATCCTCAGAAACCTTTTTCATTCTTGTTGTTGGGTCCGATGTCCTTCTCCTGGTTCGTCCGGTCTTCCTTGGCTTGTCGTATCCTGCGCCTGATTCTGGGATGAAGTGTGGTCCGTTCTCTAGTACTGGAACCAAGACCTCCAGAAGCGAAGAGTAAGATAGAAGAAGAAGAAAGATGGAGACGAAGAGAGGAAGTAGAGAATGAAGTGACGGAGAAGGGAGTCTGAAGAAAGAGTAAGTGCGTTCCTCCCCAAGGCTCACGTTTTATATATATATATATATATGTGCATGCACACAGTAAAAGAAGAGTGGGATGGGAGAGTGCGTGTCCAGCAGTCATGTGCACTCCACCCCATCCCCTGACCACCACCATTTTTAATATTTTAATGGCTTAATCCTAAGTAGTTAAATGAAATTAACAGTTATTTCTTAGTTAAAATCAAATCTTAATGGTTTATTCTTCATTCAGCATTTAATTTCAAAACTGGGATGTTACAGTTCTCCCCCACTGAAAAAGAATTTCGTCCCCGAAATTCAGTCGGTACTTACCTAGGTAAACAACTCGGGGTACTGCTGTCGCATGGTATCTTCGCGTTCCCACGTGTAGAAGGTGGTCTTGCCTTGCTGCCACTCCACCTTAACCAGCCTTACGTTCTTGTTTCTTAAGCGTTTTACCGATCGGTCCACGATCCCAACCGGTGTAGTCACAATGGTTAGGTCTTCCTTGATCTCTACCTCGTCGTCAGGCATCGTGTGGCTAGGGTCATGCAAATACTTCCTTAGCTGAGACACGTGAAATACGTTGTGCAATCGGGACAATTGAGTTGGTAACGCGAGGCGGTATGCCACGGGGCCAATCCGTTCTACTACCTCATAAGGTCCGATGTAGCGAGGGCTTAACTTCCCACTTTTTAAGGCTCGTCCAACTCCTTTACTCGGAGAGGTTCTCAGAAACACCCGATCTCCAACTGAAAATTCCAATGGCTTGATGCGCTTGTCATGGTAGCTCTTCTGCCTGTCTTGTGATGCTTTCATCTTCTCCCTTATTACTCGGATCTGTTCTGTGGTTTGCTTCACGATGTCTGGTCCCAGTAATAGACTTTCACCCGCTTCTGACCAACAGAGTGGGGTTCGGCATCTACGCCCATATAATGCCTCGTAAGGTGCCATGCCAATGCTGTGATGATGGCTGTTGTTGTACGTAAACTCGATCAAGGGAAGGTACTGCTCCCAGTCCCCACCGTACTCTAACACGCACGCTCTCAATAAATCTTCTAGACTCTGAATTGTTCGCTCGGATTGTCCATCCGATTGGTGGTGGTAGGCAGAACTAAGCCAAAGCTTCGTCCCCAATTCTTGATGCATGCTGGTCCAAAACCTGGACGTAAATCTAGGGTCCCTATCCGATATGATGGAAGTAGGTATGCCATGCAGTCGGATAACTTCTTGAATGTAGATTCGAGCCAATTTATGCAATGGGTACCTCATATTTACAGGTAAGAAGTGTGCACTCTTCGTCAATCGGTCAACAATGACCCAAATTGCATCATGGCCCGCTCGGTTTTTGGGCAATCCCATGATAAAATCCATCGCAATTGAGTCCCATTTCCACACGGGGATCTCTAGAGGCTGCATTGCACCGTACAGTTTTTGGTGCACTACTTTCGATTTCTGACAAGTGATACACCGGGCCACGTACTCCGCCACATCCTTCTTTAGTCCAGGCCACCAGAACTGTCTCCTCAAGTCGTGGTACATTTTCGTGGTTCCTGGGTGAATGCTGAGTAGGCTTTTGTGGGCTTCATCAAGCACCATTCTTCTCAATCTTCCTTCACTTGGTATGTATATTCTGTTTCTCACCCGGAAGATCCCATCTGACCCCTCTGCCAAGGATAAATCCTTTCCTTTAGCCTGAATTTCCTTCATTTAAGCTAGGTAAGAGTCCGCCTGTTGCTGTTCGTACACGGATTTTAAGAATTCATTGGCAATCCTCAACGTACCGATTGTCATCTTCTGAGAGGAAGGGGCGTCAACATGCAAGTTCATGTCTCGGAACCGCTCCAACAACTCAACTTCTTTTGCCATCATGGCTGCTATGTGGAGGGATTTTCGACTCAATGCGTCTGCCACGACATTTGCCTTACCTGGGTGGTATTTCAACTCGAAATCATAGTCCTTCAAAAACTCAATCCATCTTCTCTGCCTCATGTTCAGCTCCTTTTGGTCGAATAGGTATTTGAGGCTCTTATGATCGCTGTACACTTCAAATTTGGATCCGTACAAGTAATGCCTCCAGATTTTCAATGCAAAAACTACTGCTGCCAGCTCCAAGTCATGGGTCGGATAATGCTGTTCGTGGGGTCTCAATTGTCGAGAGGCATATGCTATCACTCGATCCTTCTGCATGAGTACACATCCTAATCCGAGTCCGGACGCGTCACAATAAACCACAAAGCTTTCTCGTAACTCAGGTAATGCCAACACCGGAGCAGTTGTCAACTTATTCTTCAGCTCTTGGAAGCTGTTCTCACACTCCGGACTCCACACGAAAGGAACGTTCTTCCGAGTCAATTTAGTCAGGGGTAATGCCAACTTAGAAAAACCTTCGATGAACCTCCTATAATAACCTGCCAAGCCCATAAAACTTCTTATTTCTGAGATCGATCTGGGCCTCTCCCATGCCATTACAGCAGCTACCTTCGTAGGATCCACCGAGACGCCTCGCTTGGAGATCACATGCCCGAGGAAGTGGATCTCATCCATCCAAAATTCGCACTTTGAAAGCTTTGCAAACAATTGCTTCTCCTTCTACACTTGGAGTACCGCTCTGAGATGTCCTTCATGCTCCTCAGATGTCTTAGAATAAACTAGAATATCATCAATGAAGACAACAACAAACCGATCTAAGAAGGAGTGGAATATGCTGTTCATGTAATTCATGAAAACAGCAGGGGCGTTTGTCACACCGAACGGCATCACTACATACTCGTAGTGACCATACCGAGTCCTAAAGGCAGTTTTAGGAATGTCCGAGTCCTTCACTCGGATTTGGTGATATCCCGATCGTAAGTCGATTTTCGAGAAGACTGAGGCTCCACGCAGCTGATCAATTAAATCATCAATTCTAGGCAGTGGGTATCGATTCTTGATTGTGAGTTTGTTAAGCTGTCGATAATCTATACAAAGTCTCATGCTGCCATCCTTCTTCTTAACAAGTAGCACAGGTGCGCCCCATGGTGACACGCTTGGTCTAATGAACTGCTTCTCAAGCAACTCATCCACTTCTTTCTTCAACTCTGCCAATTCAGTTGAGGACATTCTGTAGGGTGCACTGGAGACCGGTTCGGTTCCAGGGATCAAGTCTATAGAGAATTCAACTTCTCTATTGGGAGGCACACTCGGGACGTCCTCTGGGAACACTTCTGGGAATTCGCAGAAAACCGGAATTTCGTTCACTAGGGTCTCACGCTCATCTTTGGTTAGACAGAGCATCATAAATAGTTGGGTTATACCTAGTGCCGTGCCATCTTCAGTGGGTTGTTTTGGGAAAACTATCTCTCGGTTTCTACAATCTACTAATACCTTATTGGCTGAAAGCCAATCTATTCCAAGCACAATATCAAGACCCTTTAAGGGCATGCAAATCAGATCGAAGGTGAAACTCCGATCATACAACTCAAATGCTACATTTTTACATATTGACGATGTGAACACACTAGGGCCAGTAGGGCTGGCCACTTCCAAAGTCCGGTTCATAGACACAGTTGGTAGCTTAAACCGTTCCACGCACTCATCAGCTATAAAAGAATGGGTTGCTCCTGAATCGAAAACAACATTAAGCGTATTCATTCCAAGTGAGCACTTACATTGTACTAGATCGTTTGCTGGTGCAACATCCTCTGCATTGATGGTGTAGATCCTTCCTGTCGCTGTTGGGCCGGTGTTCCTCTCTCGGCTGTTCGGAGCACGCATCATATTTGCTCTGGTTCCGTTGCCTCTGCCACCAGGTCGTTGGTTATCATTCACTCTGGTTCGATCTTGAAATCCTCCTTGACGCACATTGGTGTTTGCCTGGCGGAGTTGGGGGCAGTCTGGGCGAACGTGTCCCTTCTCTCCGCAGTGGTAGCATTTAACATTTGTATCATTGCAATCCTTAGCAAAATGGTCACCGCCGCATTTAAAGCATCCGCCATACCTTGGTCGTCCACTCATTTGTCTCCCTTGGTCATTATGATTCTGATATCTGGTGAAGGGTTCATTCCTCCTCACGTTCCCTGGCCTCTTGAAACGTGATTGCTGGGGCCTCAAGTGCTGGTTGGCTCTGCTACACTGGCCCGAATGGGCCCTGTCATCCTCTTCGAATATTGGACACTTGTTCACTAAGGCAGGGAAACTCCGGATTTCATGGTATCTGCAGGCCCTCTTGATATCCGATCTCAGTCCGTTCTCAAACTTAAGACACTTGGAGTGCTCCGTTCCTGGCTGCTGGAAGGGCGGATAGAATAGGCACAATTCCTCAAATCTGGTCGCGTATTCTTCCACAGTCATGGAGCCCTGTTTTAACTCCATAAACTCCAGCTCTTTCCGACTCCTCACTGTGTCGGGAAAGTATTTGTCTAAGAAGCAGGCCTTGAAATCGTTCCACGTCAGTTGATTGTCATCTTCGGGGAATCGGCTTCTGGCTATTTTCCACCAATTCTCCGCTTCATCTCGCAGCATATACATTGCGCACTCCACCTTCTGGGCTTCAGTACAGTGAAGACCCCTAAAAATTCTCTCTAATTCCTGAGTCCACTTGAACGCCGCCTCAGGATTCCGTCCTCCTAAGAATTCACTCGGCTTCCTTTTTAAGAAGCGGTCCAGCACATGGCCATCCTCAGGTTGAGTCTGGCCTTGCCTTTCAAACACATCAGCAAAGCGTTGGAATGCTGTGGCTATAGCCTCCATACTTTGACGATGCGCCATTCCTTATCCTGAAATTGACATTTAAGGATAAGTATACGGAGCCACTTACTACCGATCTGGTTATTAGTCCAACAATTAATAGCTTAGCACATTATGTCATTCGCCTAAGTCATACACACAATCGGACCAGGGGAAACAACCTCTTGTCCTCAAGTCATCATCAATCAAGTCAACTAGCATCAGAACAATTTCAACCATTCAATCAAAAGACACACACACACCACCGCTTACACTTGGTAAGCATACTTTGGCCTTGGACTTTTTGGTCCGCTCTGATACCAAAATGTAACACCCTAATTATTTCTTGCTAAAAATTCCAAAAATATGAGAAAATTTTTCACAAAACAGTCCCGTATTATTCGACATATGAGGAAGCAGGCAAAGGAAGAACGAAAAGCATTCACACGCACATATCAACCTACAGGGAAACTAAAACTGGGGCCGGCTCAATGGGTTTATCGTAACACACCAGCTCTAGGGCGGATTACACAACACCGTTTGTTCGCTTAGACGGGGTCTGACACCGTCCAGGCGGAGTATGGTAATGCAGCAGCGGATAGAGGAGATTTCGCAAGGAGGCTTCCCTTCGGGTAACACTGGTCACTCAACGGGAGGAAAGAGATAAGGGAAATATGTTAATATATTCACACGCGTAGCATTCGGTGGAAAGGCGGAGTTATAATCATCCTACTTGGCTAGGCGGGGTATATTCATCTTGGGCGGACTTAGCCATAACGCCCAAATCCGGGGTTCAACACCGGGGTCCGGATTGCGTTAGTATCACAACGGATAGGAAGGATAATTGGACGGTGTCCCACTCTAACAACTACATCGCTCCAACGCGAGTCCTCTCGCTTGGGCGGATTGCTCCCATACTTCAGGCGGGGTACGACTCCGCCCAAACGTATCCGACATAAGTTTTCCTAAGGACAATTCACAATTCACTCAGACTTGGCTATAGCCTGCTCAATCTTACTGTCCCTGCATATCCATTAAAGCACAATTATGAAACAAGGTAGCACATAGCATCGCACACACAAAACCATACATCCATATATATACATAAGAGTATATGTCAATATTTACAACACAAAAATCGGATTTCTCCTTGTTCATAAAGTTCTATTCATCACAAAACATTAACATCCGGTATAAACCAGTTGGGGCTTAGTCTAACAACGCCTTAATTAAACCTTCCAAATGCATCAGCACTCCGCCCAGCATTCCAGCTCTACTTTTGATCCTCCTCACGAGAGACATTCACTGAAAATGGCCACTGCAGGGGTGAGCTTTTACATGTAAAATGATACTCACAGACTCGGTATCAGCGTCAGTACACGCTCCTGCTATCATTCAACCCTTCTCAAGTAACCAAGTTCATACAGTTCAAACAACATTCATGACACACACATAATTCACAGAGTTTATTCCACATCTAAATATATATTCATGCATTCAAAATCATACACATGCACATACATAGATTTATACATTACCACAATCAACCTTATTTCTATATGCATGTCTGCGGATCCGACTCGGGTAAAGACTCTCAGTTACAGTCCCCTTTTCTTCTGGCCCCTCGTCCCTCAGCTGTTACCAGGTGGCACCGGCCTCCCCACGGCGTCTCGAGACTCTCTTCTCTAGCTCCAACGGCTACCACGAGCTCTATTGGGATCTAGCCAGGGTCGGTAACTGGAAGTCGTTTCCCTTGGGGTTCTTGACCTTCTATGGGTCACCCTACTCTTACTCATGCAACTAGCACATTCATTATTACACATCATCGCGCCATGAACACCTTACCGTAGTCATTAAGTAAGAACGGATATCCCCCACTACTCGTAATCATTCGGTCAGTCACACCAGCGCATGTTACAATCGGTCATCAGACTAACAACATTGAGCAATCCAATTAAGAACATGCACATACATACTTTCCATAGTGACAACAAAATAGATCCATGCATATCATCCATCATTATCATCCATGAACAGGCTACACCATCGCCACGAAGATCACTATCAGAATCTCAAATCATGCATCAGTTTTAGTAATTATGAATACATGCACACATGCACAGCATCGGTTCTAATGATTATAAATACATGCACACACACACACCCGCACTCAGCAATACGTTCATCCGGTACCGTTCTTAGACCATGCATTCGACATGCAAGCGCCCCCTACCTTTAGAAGAATCCTCAGAAACCTTTTTTGTTCTTGTTGTTGGGTCCGATGTCCTTCTCCTGGTTCGTCCGGTCTTCCTTGGCTTGTCGTATCCTGCGCCTGATTCTGGGATGAAGTGTGGTCCGTTCTCTAGTACTGGAACCAAGACCTCCAGAAGCGAAGAGTAAGATAGAAGAAGAAGAAAGATGGAGACGAAGAGAGGAAGTAGAGAATGAAGTGACGGAGAAGGGAGTCTGAAGAAAGAGTAAGTGCGTTCCTCCCCAAGGCTCACATTTTATATATATATATATATGTGCATGCGCACAGTAAAAGAAGAGTGGGATGGGAGAGTGCGTGTCCAGCAGTCACGTGCACTCCACCCCATCCCCTGACCACCGCCATTTTTAATATTTTAATGGCTTAATCCTAAGTAGTTAAATAAAATTAACAGTTATTTCTTAGTTAAAATCAAATCTTAATGGTTTATTCTTCATTCAGCATTTAATTTCGAAACTGGGATGTTACACAGCACATGCATCTCATGCAATCGGTGCTAGGCATCAGCAGAACTCAACAACACATGCATCTCGTGCAATCGGTATAACACATCACCAGAACTCAAACAGCACATGCATCTCATGCAATCGGTATTACATAACATAATATTCATCAAGTCAACACCTTCTCTCATGCAGTTAGCACTTCAACTCAGAATAACATACATGGCATATAAGTCACACGGCAATCATCAACAGTACCTTAGCATATTCTTTTTATGCAACCATTCAACACTCCTCAGAACTACTAACATGCAATCTATGGACAGAACTAAACATGCAACTCTTAGTTCATAAGCATCATGCATCCGATATCACAGACTCCACATACAAACAAATCACAGAATCAAATACAGAATCGGTAAGCTATTAGCACCCGAAACCCGTTCATAATCCATGCGTTTAAGTAGAAGATACCCCCTACCTGGAATGAAGCTTCCAGTCGGTCACCATGATACTCTATTTTAGAGGAACATTGAGTCACTCAACTCACAGCTTGGAAGAACCAGAAGCATCCTCGAGCTAACAATGCTGACCAGTCGTCCTTCAACCGTTTCCCCCAACCCACATAACCACTGGGCTCAGACGTTGGGTTCAGCACTCCGCATGGAGAACTCAAAGCTATTTCAACACCCATGAACAATCTGATTTTACCAGCAAGGGAGGGTTCCTAATTTAGGGCATCTCAACGTCACTGAGTTGGGTGGAGGAGAAGATGACGAGGAAGGAGACGAAGGAACAGCGAGGAAGGAAACGGGTTGCATGGAGAGGGAAATGCACACTCTCACCTTCTCTGGCTCGTCGAGGAAGGAAGGAGGACTCTGATCCTCAGGCACCACTGTCGCGAGCTCACGGAACAGAGAATAGAGGAGAAAGAAGAAGATCAAAGAGTGAAGAAGAAGAAGAAAAGAAGAGAGAACGGAAGGGAGAGAAGTCTGAAGGGAAAAAAAGAATAATAAAGTGGCCCAGTAGTACATATATGCATGCACGTAGAAGGGAAGAGTGGGGTGGGAAATCGTGCACAGCAGCAGCTCCCACACGCGTCACACGCACATAGTTACAACTAATCAGCCTTTATTTCCTTAGTTAAATTAATTAAGTTAATTATAATTAATAAATAATTTCCCCACTTTACAATTATTATTTTAGTGATTTATTTTTCATTTGGCAATTAATTATTAAATCGGGATGTTACAGTTCTCCCCATCATAAAAGAATTTCATCCTCGAAATTCAATCGGTGACTCACCTTAAATAAATAACTCAGAAAATCACTGACATACCACAATAAGAAATTACACATCTATGCATCACAAGTATTCATACATTGCTTAAATTCCAGTCGGTATAATTGGCTTCCAAAGCCATTTACCGACCGCTCCACCCGGAAAACCGATACATCACTCTTAACACATTTCCACTCGAAAGTGTCACCATTGACTCAGAGTAACATTCCTTTCTTTCACTTAGACTTACCTCAACAAATAGATCAGAATACCACAGTCATGCTCCGACGGCAACTCTTCGCTTCTCAACGTTTCCGACTGCGTCACAATTTTCTAATCAGCATAAATAAAACAGCTCTTCATAGTCTTTATTGCATTCGGGATTCCATTTCCCACGTAGTTACCCCCATTCAACTCTGCCAGTTCACCCTAGCCATTGGCACTTTCCAGATCTTTGGCCGCTCGGCCCTACACTCTCAACACCGATCAGCGTATTTACACCATCGGGTTCCCCGACTCAACGAGTCACTCAGCACGACCATGAGCTCACACAAAGCATAGGCTCGACATTGGGTTACATGGGACATATTCTAGATGTTATTCAACCAGATGGGAAGAATCTAGTCGGTAAACAACATTATCGATTCCCTATAATACCCACTACCGACCAATTCATTTCGGATTAAGCTCTCGGATTTTCAAAATTCGACCACAAAATTTCTTTCTTAACCAAAATGAACACTCAAATGAGTTCCCATGTGCTTCAATTAGCACAATTCGCCTGGATTTACCTCGCATAGGCACCACACTCGGTTCTAACATCTCAGATTTCTAATCATTCCTTTGGCTATTTTCATGCCTATAACCCGAGAATGTCACTCGGACCTCTCACTCAAAAATATTAATCGGGGTTTTAAAGGCAGTCCTCATCTGGAAATCTTTCCACTTGCAAAATTCACTCGTAATTCAAGCCTACCTCGAAACCAAACCTGAGTTCAAGCCCAGCAGTCCCAATCGCTGACCTGAGTACGATTTCACATAAATCCTTCTCTCGGATATCTACTCCCCTTGGAGACCCTTCGTGCGGAAACTTTCTATTTACCAAATTTTCACTCGGAATTCAGGCCTACTCCAAATATAAATCTGAGTTCAAACTCAGCAGCTCAACATCACCCGAACACAGCTATAAATAAGTTTACCGCTCGGTATCTACTCCCCCCTTGGGTAATTCACTCGAAAACTTACACACTCGAAGTTCCATTTCCCAACCAGAAGTACTTTTCTCCTAGAGAAAGATTCACTCGGTGAAACATCACACGGGTATTAGGGATTCTACACTCGATATCTCTTCACTCAACATCGTTCCACATGGTACCATTCCACTCGGAAATGGTACACTCCGAGACACTCCACCCGAAATTCACACGACTCAGATATTTCACTTTGATTTTGCCTAACACAGAAGTGTCATTCGAACACAGCTCCTTATTAATGACCAAAACGATGTTTCACTCGGAACATCATAATTTTCACTCAGCAATTCTTTCTCCCAGAAGGATTTCACTCGGAACTATCTCCACTTTCACACACTCAGAATATACTAATCTTTCCCGAGCAAATCCTTACCTTATGATTTATCTTGGCTCAAGATCCTGGTCCCCTCGTTAAACTTACAGTATCACTCGGTTAACCTTATAAAACTCCAATTCCAGTGATAGGCTTGATCACCCATCTGTTTCAATAACTAATCATCATTTTAGTAGCCAATCTATACCCAACAGCCTCTAATCCTCTCGGAGGCAAACCCATCAAGGTTAAACAAACCCTCTATCCTCAATTTGGTACATAATCACTTATTTATTCACTTAATACGACTCTCATCTCCACTTAAAGCAGTCTGATAGACTCACCATCACCATAAGCAGCTACAGCCTCACTTGCCTGACTTATGAATTGCTGCATCCGACTTATAGGATGACGTCTCATTCCTATAGGGTTACAACAATTACATAGTCACTGCAACGTGTACGCTGCCACAATACCCATGGTATGAAGAGTCATCTCAGAACAGCATGCCTCACACTGACCAGACTCACTCAACTAATACTAATTCACACGGAAATTAATGGCAATTCACACACACACATTGTAAGCAATACATCTACATCAACATCATCATTATGCACCACATAGGGTACATCACGCAACAACAATCATGAAAATTATTTATCACTTCAGTAAAACAGTAAGATGGCAATACAACAATCGGCTTCTAGCCAACACCGAGTAAATATTTCCTCTAAATCTTATTCTTCACAAAACCATGGATCGGATTAAATTCTCAATTCTCAGCTATATAATAACATCACTCACTCGGGTTCATGCAATTCAATCAGAATTAAGTAATTCACAATCACATATGCTGTCATAACACGCCATGGACTCGGCAATGGCACTAATGTACATACAGACACTCAGTCGGATTTCATACCAATTATTCATGGCTATATTATTGTTCACTACAGCATGCACCATAACTATAACATCATATCGCACTCGGTAATAGCATCGATATATATGTACTCATCCAATCGGATTTACCCAAATTAATTCCAAACCATATTAAGGATTTCATTCACAATATCATATCCACATATTCATATAATTCACACTGAGCTCATTGACCATCATAAGTGTGCACACAGACATCCAATCGGAAATTGCACCATAACATACATTCTCAATTATAACATCACATCACACTTGGCAACAGCATCAATACATGCACATTCATTCAGTCAGAACTCACTCATACAACATCATCAAGTCGGAATCTACTCAATTCATTCAAATCCATGCAAATCATGTTAGTCTCAATAATAATGCTCTTATGCACATGCATGCGGATCTGACTCAAACAGTGATTTCATCTCATGTATGCAATTTCATACAAGCATCCAAGTTTACAGGTGCGTCTTACACAGCCATTAATAGATCACGACCGTTTCAACACGAAATATAGATTCACTCGGAATTTCACAGTTTCATCACAACATCACAGGCGTTTGTCATAGTGACTCAAAACAAGCAAAACAGGGTAACAATACTACAGCATATCCTCTCGGCACTTTTAATGAAGTCAGCATGCATTTCAACACAACATCCGAATGGAAATCAACAGATCGACTCACATATCATGCATTCGAAAATCATCATGGTATTCTCATTCATATAGATTTGAACATGAAATTACAAATAGAACTCAGAGAATCATCCCTTTTTAACTCACGCACTCGGCAATAATGGTAATATTCTCATTTACAAGCGTTCAGTCACCATTCGTAGAAATATTAACATGCACTTATGGACGGAGTCGCACGACACTAGCAGTTTACAAATACCGCAAATTCGGGAGTTACATGCATTATTACTTAATCACAGCACAGCTACCAACATATTTCACACATAACACATCACACGATAATCATTCAAGCCTCAATGAATTATTACACAATTGCTTTACTCGGCTCAACAACTCTCAAGGTTAATAAATTATTAGACTTAGAATTCCTAAGGGGTCACTACACCTATTGGTCCAGCATCTAGTCCATCACTCACTTGGTTTCTTCAATCGCGACCGTGACACAATCCCAATCTTAACATATACCCGATCTCACCTTTACTCACCTATCACACACCCAGATTTTCAACTTAGGAACTAAACACATCTTTTATACCGCAAATCATATACATCATGTACCATTCATTCATCACACATTCAAATTCCTCAACAAAGCACAAGCATACAACCACACCATTCATAGTCAAACATATATCAAATCCAATAGAAGATCATAAGCATATATCATCACACAAGTCATGATTGAACATGTATCAACATTTAATAGAATATCATAAGCAATTATGACAATCTGGCATAATGCACTCAACCGCCCACTAACAGTAGGCAAACCTTGGCCATGGACCTTTTGGTCTGCTCTGATACCAAAATGTAACACCCTTAAATTAATGAATAAATAAACCCAAAAAAACATGGGAAATTTTTCCAAATAAAACCAAGAATAACCGGGTACAAAGAAATACAGGCATGGAAGGCAGGAGAAGAACAAAACCGATCGGAACAGGCATACAGCGGAAGTCACAGAAGCGTTCAAGCAAAAGCCAACATAACGTACACTCGCCCAAGCGAGAACTAGTACGCTTGAGCGAGGCTGCCCACTTTCCAATCTACCGACCCATATATATGTAACTATATACTCGGAATACTCATTAACTTAACATTATACATTTACCAATATTTACAGATCCATACAAGTGACACCATGACTATACTTCTCAAAGTCAATCTTTATAAATAAATTTGTTTAATTATCATTTTACATGAGAGCCGGCCAAGGCTACACTGACTAAGCGTAATAAATGCAACACAAGCACTCAACAGTCGGAGTGCACCACACTCGGACTTGAGGCCCTATCATCATTTTTGAGTCCGTCCTGCACACACTGAAAAATGGTGTAGGGGGTGAGCATCTTAAATATTAAATGATAGATACTGACTCGGGTTGACCCATAGTTATGCAACAATATATATATATATATACATAATTATACATGACAATAATTAAGTCAGAACAACACTAATCAACCAGGACACACATAAGACCTTTACCGATCAGAATCCACCAGTTGTCACTCAGCCATATACACATATTATTTCAATAACATTAACATAACAACAACTAATAACCTTATAATGCCAATGAATCAGAACGTACATATTCAACAATTTCTGATCAGAATCCAACAGTTCTCACTCGGCTATACACACATAACATTTCAATAACATTGATATATATATTCATAGAACAGATTTTAGTCAGCATCCACAGCATATGCACACAGAATAATTCACTCGGTTATATACATTCATCATCTCATTAACATCATCACATGCATAATCAAATTCCAATCAACATCAGCAGTACATATGCACAGATTATTGTACTCGGTTCCGTATTTGTGTGTAATCGGTTTTTGAGGTTACAACGTAGGCTCCCAGCCTTTTTATACATAGCTCTCAGCTATCAATTCAGCTCCTAGCTGCTTGGCCGTTTTACGGGTACCCAACCGTTTGCCCACAAGGTGACACTTACGCTCTCAGCGCCAACGGAGGTGTTCACAGGCAGCCCGAGTCCCACTCAAGGGCTACCTTGAGTCCCACTCAAGGATTTCACAGCGTCCCACGCTTTAATAACCGATGGTAGTGTCCCACGCTACGTGCTCCCAGCACAAACGCATCCCATGCGCCACACGCGGATTCATCATACAACATAGAGTTCATATACACAGTAATACATGCATCTCATGCAATCTGCATTATACATCATCAGAACTCAAACAGCACATGCATCTCATGCAATCGGTGCTAGGCATCAGCAGAACTCAACAACACATGCATCTCATGCAATCGGTATAGCACATCACCAGAACTCAAACAGCACATGCATCTCATGCAATCGGTATTACATAACATAATATTCATCAAGTCAACACCTTCTCTCATGCAGTTAGCACTTCAACTCAGAATAACATACATGGCATATAAGTCACACGGCAATCATCAACAGTACCTTATCATATTCTTTTTATGCAACCATTCAACACTCCTCAGAACTACTAACATGCAATCTATGGACAGAACTAAACATGCAACTCTTAGTTCATAAGCATCATGCATCCGATATCACAGACTCCACATACAAACAAATCACAGAATCAAATACAGAATCGGTAAGCTATTAGCACCCGTAACCCATTCATAATCCATGCGTTTAAGTAGAAGATACCCCCTACCTGGAATGAAGCTTCCAGTCGGTCACCATGATACTCTATTCTAGAGGAACATTGAGTCATTCAACTCACAGCTTGGAAGAACTAGAAGCATCCTCGAGTTAACAATGCTGACCAGTCGTCCTTCAACCGTTTCCCCCAACCCACATAACCACTGGGCTCAGACGTTGGGTTCAGCACTCCGCATGGAGAACTCAAAGCTATTTCAACACCCACGAACAATCTGATTTTGCCAGCAAGGGAGGGTTCCTAATTTAGGGCATCTCAACGTCACTGAGTTGGGTGGAGGAAAAGATGACGAGGAAGGAGACGAAGGAACAGCGAGGAAGGAAACAGGTTGCATGGAGAGGGAAATGCGTACTCTCACCTTCTCTGGCTCGTCGAGGAAGGAAGGAGGACTCTGATCCTCAGGCACCACTGTCGCGAGCTCACGGAACAGAGAATAGAGGAGAAAGAAGAAGATCGAAGAGTGAAGAAGAAGAAGAAAAGAAGAGAGAACGGAAGGGAGAGAAGTCTGAAGGGAAAAAAAGAATAATAAAATGGCCCAGTAGCACATATATGCATGCACGGAGAAGGGAAGAGTGGGGTGGGAAATCGTGCACAACAGCAGCTCCCACACGCGTCACACGCACATAGTTACAACTAATCAGCCTTTATTTCCTTAGTTAAATTAATTAAGTTAATTATAATTAATAAATAATTTCCCCACTTTGCAATTATTATTTTAGTGATTTATATTTCATTTGGCAATTAATTATTAAATCGGGATGTTACATGTGTCGCTCAAGCGGATGTGAATCTCGCTTGAGCAAGTTTCTACCAGAATGGGTTTTACTCGATATTGCTGGTGGCAGGCTCATATTTGACCCTTTTTTTTGGCATGACGAGGTAAAGTTGAGACGAATCAGGGGATGTATGAGAGGTAATGTGTTAATGATAAAATATGGTGGTGATTGAGGTTAGTTGGTACATTGGGACTAATTAATTATAACCCATTACCATTTAAAAATAGAATAATGAAAGGATAATTAGATGATATGGTATATCACATAAAGTGATGAAGTGGTGAGAATGTGACATTGAATAATGTTAGATGAAGATGTTGAACACTCTCTTGCACAAATAGGTGTATAATTGTGTTGATGAATTGTTGTGTACCATTGTGTGCGATACAAGCATGGTCTTGTATGTGTGGTATGAAATATGAAATTGAAAATGTTGTGAATGCCACACGATTATATATATACATATGAGTATACTTGAGCAATGGTAATGAATAATGAGATGAAAATCCACTAAATAAAGTATGATAATATTGATGAATAATATGTGATGTTGAAATGCCATAGTGGCTGTTTGCAAGTATTGACTTGTGTGTATGATGTGAAATATATGTAAAATATGTTGAGATGGAAATGCCACATTAAAGCTTAAAAATAATGACTAAGAAACCAACAATGCTAAAATCCACTAAGGTGTATGGTGGTGTTGGTGATTATGATGATGGTGATGATGTTTGATGAGTGGCATTTAGGATGCACAGAGTGAGAATGCATTTGATTTGCATTGCATTGCATCCATGGCATATCATAGCTGCCGGTGTTGGAATATTAGGGGATTCCCCCAGTTGGCCCAATGGGAGGACGGCTCAGTGCACGAGCATTTCTGTTGTTTCCCCTGTGACTCGATATGTAAGTCACGAAGCTGCCCATGCTGAGCTACAGAGAGCTGCATGACAGGGCCCGCAAGCGCATGGGTTATGTCGCGTAATATAAAAGATTATCGTTCTCCACAGGGAATGTGTTCAAAGCACCAGCATATTGAAATTTAATTATCCACACAATTAATTTTTAAGGTTTTTGTAAAATAAAGCACAAATTAAAGTTGCATAGAATACGAATAAAAATAAAATTTACTTGACACTTTAAAAAAAAATCAGAGTTGAGAGTATCTTGGGATTTCAGGGGATTAAGACTCTATTTTATGTTAATGAATTTTAACTTTTCATAAATAAGGATCGATTTAAGTTTTCCAAGGCGAATTTTCCAAAAGCTAATTAATATGTTCCTCTCGGAATCCTATTAATGTACCTAACTTATGGAAAGCGCTGCTTAATCCTCAGAAAGGCCCATTATCATTTTATGAAAATCCCTTTTATTTCCTCAAAAGAATTTTGATTACTTTCACGGTTTTACCGAGGTCACAAAAAGCATTTCAAAAATCTTAGGTTTAGTTCAAAGCTTTCCGGTAAAAATAAATCTCTCGATTCTATTTATTACCTAAACTTACTAATATACCCGTAAGTATACAGTTTTATCATTTAGGTTCTTGTTAGGAATTACTAAAAGCATTAAGCATAATTGAACTAAATGGAAAACAGAATTTATTTAATTCCAAGTCAAAATAACATTAAAATAAAATATTATCATACCCCCTTTATCCCAAGATAATTAATTTAGCTACTCATGAAATAATTTAAATTCATGTAAATAATGGAAAAATAAAACATACAAGACATGATAAAAATAAAGACTTACGGGTTTCACCAAAAGCTCAAAATAATTTACCACTGTATTTCCTTGTTGCAATATTCTCCACCAATTATAAATTTAAATTCTCACTTTTACAGCCCTCACACTCTTACAAAATAAAAGAAAGAAAAGAAAATAAAAAGAAAAAGAATAAAAACGAACAGAGAAAGAAAAATGGAGAAAGAAGAAAACTAAAGAAAAAGAGAGAAAAAGGAATGAAGAAATGAAGCTGGAGTGATTTTAGACTGGGAAGAAGTTATCGTTTGCTAATGGGTTGCTGCTGCTTTTATAGGCAAATGGATGGAGGATTCCAGCTATGAAAACGCGTTCAATTTGCAAGTGGAAGAAACTTTCGGTGCATGTGAATTACAGCTGTGCCAACTTGTTTCCAAATTGCATATTTTAATATTTCCAATAATTCGGTGCTTGGATTTTAGTGAAGATTGGTGCAGAATGATGAAATTCCGTGTGGGAAAATGTTATTTTCCCACAGATCCGAGTGAAAGCTTGCTGGAGGGTGGTTTGCTGAGTGCTGGACGGTGTAGGTGCAAACTGGACAGCGTGGAGAGGAGTTGCTGTTAGATGGAGATCTGGACGTTGTGGGCTGGACGGTGTTGAATTGATGAAAAGTCTGGGCGGTGTTGAGATAGGGTTACTGGGCGGTGTTGTGGATGGAAAGGAGAGTCTGTGTTGACTTGATATGTGAGGAAGGAGTACGATGTGGTGGATGGAGACGGTGTTTCTGGGCGGTGTCATGTATTAGGAGCTTGGGCGGTGTTGGTTGGAGAGAAGTCTGGGTGGTCTGGATGATGGAGAGAAAAGGGACAGCGGATAGAAGATGAAGTGGGACGGTGTTCTGGATTGAGGACGGAGTTGTGGATTGAGGACAGGGTTTGTGGAGTAGGTCGGTTTTTGAAAGGAGAAGGGACGGTGTTGAGAAGTGAGGATGGTTGGGTGAAGAATTGGGTCGGTTTCGCTTGAGTGTTTGTTGAAGGAAACCGTCTCGCTCAAGTGGAGAAAGGTTAGCTCAAGCGAGAGGTCTTGTTTCACTCGGTGTTTGAGAGTTGGACGGGCAAAGTGACTTACTCGGAATTGATTGAATCCATTCACTCGGCTTAAATTCATGAAGTTCATTCGGCACTGATTGAAGACTTACTCGGGATCAGAATTTATTCAATCGGTTCTCAACCATTTTCACTCGGCTGTAATCTGAACCACTCGGTTAAAACTCTGCTCGGATTTTTGCCCTGGAATTCACTCGGAAGTGCCTTCTTATTTCTCACTCAGAACTTGCACTTGAAGGACTCTGGAAGCTGGCTGGTAGAAGTTTATGTCCGAGCCTTGTTTTGCTCGGAAATGCATCTTTCTGACCCAACTCACTCGGAATTCCTTTCCTTGGAGACTTCTTACTCGGGCTCAGTGTGAAACTTGAGAGTCTGCCCGAGTGTGATTCATTTCTGGTCGAATTTTTCCTTGTCCGATTAAGACACCACTCGGAACTGCCTTGTTCTCCGAACGAAACTACTCGGATTCTCTTTAGTCAGCATTTATTCATTCAATGGCATTCCTTCTGCTCGGAATCAATTCACTCGGAATCAGCTTTTTGCCCAGAAAAGCACTTGTTCTTTGGTCAGACCTGCTTCAGTATGCATTCTTCCCTCGGATTTACTTCAATCAGCAAATTCCCACTCGGATTCACTTCAATCAGCAATCCTTTCACTCGGAAAATACCTTTGGGTAGCATTTATTAAAGCTTAGTTCCTTTCTCACTCGGAATTTGTTGCATTTGGACAACTTCCAATCAGATTTTCCTAAAACCGAGACTTAGTCCTTTTCAGCATTGATCCTTCACTCGAGTCAGCCATTTATCACTCGGAATAGCTTTGACAGGGAACATTTTACTCGGATTTTCCTCCAGCAGTGTAGTATTCCACTCGGATTTGGTCCATGCTGAGTCATTCCACTCGGATTTGGTCATTTTGAGTCGGATTTCAGCATTCTGAGTCGGAATTCAGCATTCTGAGTCGTGTTTCAGTGTTCTGAGTCGGAATTCAGCATAAAAAGAGAGTTCTTTCCACTTTGGGCTTATTCTTCTTGCTTCTTTATCATTTTATGGTCGTTTTTCTCTTGTTTTTGACCCTTTATTACCTTAATTCCTACAAAATAACATACCCAAGTAGAATAGAGTGGAAAGAAAACAAAAATCACAATAAATAAAGGAAATACAGTGCATTATGATTAAAATCCTAAGCAAACTAGATCTAATTTATTGTATTAAAAAGCCCTTCATTATCATTTATCACAGCTGCCATGTTGAGAATCATGGTTGGCCCGCAACACCATATATTGAATATGTTGTATACCACGGTCATGGTGAAAATGACCAGGTGTTGCATGATGGGCGATGCGGTTTGGTACCAGTAAAAATATGGTGAATATGCATGCATTATGTTATATGTGTACACATTTTACTACTGCAGTAGGGGCATGGTATGTGATCATGCTTGAACCCACAAATTGGTGTTATTTCCCACAGTCGGATCCATATTTGTTGTTGATTATTCCATTGTGCATATGCATTAGCCATAAGAGGATTTGCATATAGCATGGAGATATGCCAAAATATGATGATGATTGATGATGATTGAGATGATGGTATTGGTGTTGATGAGATAAGAAGTTAATATAATGAAAGACCACATAAAAGTAATAAATGATATGAATATATGAAATGATATTGAATATGACGATATGTATGATATGGCCCAATGTAATGAAGGGCGTATTTGTTTATGATTGGAAATGATGATGTTAGCCCATGGTGGCTTGATGAAAGACCAGAATGGTTTATGTTGATGTTGTTGGCCCATTGTGGCGATGTGATAGATACGTGTTGGCCCATTGTGGCGGTGTTATAAATGTGTATATGCTTACTTTGCTACAATTTGATGTATAAGTACATACTGATGAATTAATGATATATAATGATTGTTGATGTGTTTAGCAAAGCAAACATGATGTTGATATGCATATGCACATAATTTCAATTGTATTCATATCGTTATTTGAAATGTATAACTCACTCTCCCATGTGGTCTACTTTTTAGTATTGATACAGGAATGCCATGGGAAGAGGATGTTTTTAAAATAAAGCGTTTGTGAAGGTATAATAGTGGTAACGGAATGCCTTGACCGGCAGCATTGTAATGTAACGTGTTATGTATATGATGAATAGTATGATATTGTAATCATTGATATTGATGGACGAATTATGAATATAATTATACATTCGGATGATATACTAATAGTGGAGATATATGAATTGAGATTAGACTGATTATGGTCTATTATGAATATGAACCTTGATGATGTATGATGCATGACCATATAGATGAGTATATACTTACATCGTAGGCATTGCATGCTTATGTGATTATGTAAATGATGATGGTTGTATATTAGGCTTACCATATGCCATTGCATGCTTGCCGAGCCTTTTCTCATATCTTCATATATGGGACTAGACGTGTGCCCGGTATACACATTCTTCTTCCGCTGTAAACTCTGTTATTTTGTATACCGAATGGGCAAACTATCTATCGATCCAGTTATAGGTTTCTAAACCTCACTCTTTGGTTTTTTGTGATTCGAGTCTTGATATGATCAGGGTGGTGTCTTGGAAACGTTTTCCAATGCAAAAAATTTATTCGCATTTTTATTAATTATGACGATTACATCGGGATTCGAGTACAGAGAATCAGGGGTGTTATACAAGATACCAAGCATGCCAAAAGAATCACACCTTACTATTATAAAAAGAATAATGAAATACTTGGTTGGAACTCAAAATGTTGGTTTATGGTACCCTAAAGGGGTTGAATGCACTCTTGTTGGATATTCTGATTTTGATTTTGCAGGATGTAAACTTGATAGGAAAAGTATTAGTGGTACTTGCCACTTGCTTAGTAGTTCTCTTGTATCTTGGCATAGCAAGAAACAAGTAAGTGTTGCATTATTCATAGTTGAGGCAGAATATGTTGCAACTGGTAGTTGTTGTGCTCAAATCCTTTGGATGAGACAACAACTTCTAGATTTTGGTGTTATGTTAAACCATGTGCCTCTCAAATGTGATAATACGAGTGCCATTAATATTTCAAAGAATCTTGTGATGCATTCTAGAACCAAACATATTGAGATTAGACACTATTTCATTAGGGATCATGTGTTAAAGGGTGATTGTGTGCTTGAACATGTTGAAACCTCTAAGCAATTAGCTGATATCTTCACCAAACCACTTGCAAAGGAGCAATTCATACACATAAGAAGAGAGTTAGGAATTTTAGATATTTTAAATTGTGTTTGAATATTGATTGATGTTGATGATTCTTTGATTTACAATGTGTTTGTTAAGTGAAAATTGGTTGATTAATGAAACAAGCATGTTCTATTCCATAATGCCTTACAATTGAAGAACGTGTGTTTTAAGCATTTCTAGGCTGTCATAATCGATTAGATAGCTTCCTCCAATTGATTAGAATCATTCTGTCCTTATCTTAATTAATTATATAACTTCAACTAATCGATTAGTGATTCTCTATGTTCTAGATAATCGATTAGCACACATGACAAATCGATTAGGGACGCTCTGTCTTCCAGCCAATTGACTACATACTCCTCCTAATCGATTTCCAAGGTTCTATTTTTAATGCAATCGATTACCCACCTGGCCCAATCGATTAGAAAGCATGACAATTCATATTCTAAAGGCTTGTAATTGATTACGCATGACCTCGTAATCGATTACCGATGTATCAAGTGCAGATTTAAATGTAGAATCCGTGTGCAAATCGTTGGCCTAATCTACACTCACCACTCTAAACCCTATTTCTCATCTCTAAACCCTATTTTCACCTCTAAACCCTATAAATACCCCCTCCTTCACCTCTTCTACCTGATACCTCCAACACTTCTCTTTCCTCCAATCTTTCTCAAGACTCCCAAAGGCCTCTCAAGCTTCTTCATCTTTTCTTCTCCACTCACAATGTCTTCTTCTAGGAATGTGAAAAGAGCTAGGTCCTCACTTGCCCAAACCAATAACCCCCTTTATTTTTCAAGGTTCTTCACCAATCCTAGAGACCTCCAAAACTTCATTTAAAAATTCTCTGAAAAGGATATCATCTCCCCTCACTACATCAATGCTGAGATTTTTAACCATCCTAGCTTCACCTTCACTCACTCCCTTCATCACTACAATCTCCTTCCTTTCCTCACTATCAAAGAGGAATTATACTACTTGAAACTTATATGAGTCTTTTTCTGCAATTTAAGGCTTGTTGATGGTCTACTTGAGGCTAGAGTCAAGAATGTGACTCTAAGGATCACCAATTTCCAACTAGCTGAAATCACACAACTTCCCCTCTACGATGCTGAGTTTATTGGTGGACATCCAAAAGATGAATGGGATTTCAATGCCATCACCTAATGAGGACACACTAAGGGAGGACCCTCACACCATCTTAGAAAAAGGACTTGAAGCATACAAAGGTCCTCTCACAAGAGCCAAGACCAAAAGGGCCAAAGAGAGCATCCATCGGGCCTTATCTTTATTCCTCTCCTTGAGTGGGCCCAAGCCCAATGAAGACTTCTTAAGGATCTACTCATACTCTACTTATAACATACTCCTTAGTTAGATTCTTTAGGCTTATAGGTTTTATTTGGGCCACTTTTGGGCTATACACATTCACTTTGGGCCATGTATAGGCCATACTCCTTTCTATTTACATTATTGGGCCTAGGCATCATAGAGAGGCCCATAAGGGAACCACTTGGCCGAAATCTTTGAGGAACTATATAAGGTGCTCTCCTTTTGTAAATTAGGACACTTGAATGCCATTTGAGAATTACATACTTTTGAGTGAGTTTTTAGTGAGAGAAGCTCTCCCTTCTCTTTAGGTTAGAGTGAGCTCTAGCAAGCTCTCATCCAAGGGGAATTCCTCCCTCTTGGTGGAGAGTTCCAAGGGAATTATCTCCTCTTGGAGTGGCTTCCCCTTCCTTTCCCCAATTCCATCCTCCATCCTTCTCTTTTCTTCCATCCATTTCCACTTTCTTCTTTCTCTTTTCCTTTTTCAATTTTTGAATAGTGAGTCTTTTCTCTTTAGTTCCCTTTCAGTTTTCTCATCATCAAGAAGATAGCTCAAGCTTTGAAGAGGCAAGAAGAGGAAGAGTTCCCTAGATCCACCATTCTTCAAGAGACTAGAAGAAGTTCCTACATCATTTGGTAGAGCAATCTCCGCCAATCCCTTTGGAAAGCTAACCGTCCCTGAAGAAATCATAAATTGGTAGGCCATCTTACTATCAATAATCGCCTCCTTCATTTTTTCTTGGTTAAACTCTTGGTCCCTCGTGGTGGCAATTATGCCTTGG